>OY856409.1:44655900-45380900 GCA_963693085.1 Alisma plantago-aquatica
ATCGGCTTCACTAAAAAGAAAAAACATTTCTCTATATGCTTCTGCCCTTCGATTCATTGATTTACCCCCACCGATGCCTTGCTACAACCCATCAGTAAAATTACATCTATTGTTTTGTGGACGTTTGGTTTCGTGTATTTATACTGGATTTGAACTGCATTCATCAATCCAGTGAGCTGAACTCTATATCTGTTTTCTGGAAGCCGTGAGCAGCATGAAATGCAGGAGTTTCTGCCATAATAGAAAAGCAGGATAATAATCCCGTTTCAAGAGTATGGGAAGCCACAATCCGTCGTGTTGTCATGTTCGTCTCGCATCTTCGTCTCTGCCTCTTCTTTCACGATAAGTAGAGAGCTGCTTACTCAAAGATAAAATGATAATGTAACTCTGCGATTTTGTTGCAGCTGCATACCCCAATATCCCTTGACGTTCTCTCTCCCTCAATTCCGGTCACCACACAGCCCCCTGTGGCACGTAATCTCCAAGCCCAGCCGTCCTGTATATCCTTGGTAAAATCACATCATTAGGCATAGGCAGGGGCGGATCTAGGGGGGGGGGGGGGCTACTGGGGCTTCAGCTCCCCCTCCCAAAATCTTAAATATTAATTTATGCGTATTTATGCATATTTAGTATTATAAATATAGTATATATACGAGCTCTTTAGATATCTAACAAGGCAAAGTTGTAGTTGGGTTGGTAGAAGTACATTGGTTCTAAACTAAGGACTCAGGTTCAAATCCCACTATAGCTATGTTTTTTTTACTCAGCCCCCCTACCACAACTAGTGTAATGTATAGCTAACTCAGCCCCTCATGTAATTTTCTGGTTCCGCCACTGGACATAGGTGCTACTCATGACCAGTCCACATTGTCTAGTCCTCCCCCCTTGCACCTGGTGGAGAAAGTTCATGTTCCACCTGAAGGATGTTCGCCTCTTTGCTCGTCCAGCGGGTCTAAGGTGTTCCTCGAGAACAGCGACTTTATGACCAAAAAATACATTCCATCTCACTTTTAGAGCATTGTAGGCTATATCACATCCATAGAATGCATTAAAGGATAGGAATCAATCAAGCATCATTTGTTTGTGATACTAGGTACAATTGTTGCAGTGCGATAAAGTGGTCACGTAGTTTGTGCCTAAAGGAAGTTCATCGTAGGTGGTAAACAACCTCCTCGCTGCATCATGTTGGTTTTTGCTCATTTAAAGTGGGCAAACCAACCATAAACTCTGATTTTGATGCATTCGTCAAAGCCAGGTTAATCATGCTCTTGGATTTAATCAACAAAGGATTGTTCTAAATCCAACTTAATCTTTTAAACTAAATGTACCCATTGTGGTCATAGTTCTAGGACCACTGTGATTTCACACCCCCTCCTAGCTATATTTAGACAATGTCATTATGTAATACCCCCACCTTTTTTCAACCTCCACTTTATTCTACCCAACCCTCCACCCCCACCACACACACCTACTACTTGTAAGTTGCAAAAGTAGTAAGCGACACTAGTTGGGTCAATATGCAACAATAGGGAAGGGACTAGATGTGGAGGTAGTCATAGCGTTGGGACTACATTGCATTGGATCTGGACAAAGGCGTCTGGAAACTTAGTCTCATTATGGTTACATGTCACATCAACGTTATAATAGGAAAAAATACAATAGTAGAATTCCTACTCAAAATGTTGGCCTAGGTTCAAACCATAAGGTGAATTGACGTTGATGAAAACCTATCTCTGTCCGAAATTTGTCCAGTTTCAAATTTGTGCTACCAAATGTCAGGTGTCATCACATCACTATACATTTAACAAAAAAACATATACCTCGTTCTGGTTTGGATTTTGGATTAATCGCATCACGAACAATGTCTAGAAGATGGAAAATGACAGGGAGAGTGTGATAGATGAAAGTGTCATGTGGTGTCTTGTAACGCAAAATTACACCTAAGTGTATAGAGACTTGGGCAAGATTACCAAGGAGTTATTGTTGGAGTTGTGCATGACATAAATATCCAGACCAAATCATTTTTACCACACTTTCTACATAAATTTTCCCTTGTCTTCTGCTTGTAAAGTTCTTTTTCCTTCATCTTTTTCCTTACAATAGAAGGGGGTGACCCCTTGTAATCCCAAGAACTGTATAAACCCTAAGGTCCTGAGGAGATTAATGAGGGATGTCCAAACATGGGTCACTTCATTAGAAGATCAGTGGATGAACCATCTGATTATAATTTCACATATATCTTTCCTTCATATTAACCTAAATAAACAAGTAGACATTGAAGTACAAGGTTTAATAGTTGTAAGAGTCAAAAAACAAAATTGACCTCTATAGAATTCCTTGGCAAATAAAAAAAATCAAATCACGCTCACAAAAAATATAGAGAAGGAATCCCAACTCACGAAGGGAATTACATCAAATAAAAACTATATGTTGGTGTGTCATTTTCGATTTTTATTGAGATAATAATTGGTTGTTCTTAATAAATAGCAAGAGGATCAGTGCATCATTTTTCAAGCATAAACCACCTCTTGGTCCCCATCATGACCTCAAACATAAGAGGAGCAACTCTTTTGTAGTTGTATTGTTGAGAAAGTGGGTTGAGGTTGGGTTTGAACTTAGAGGCAAGTGGGTTCCTATGATAATGACAATATGATAAAGCCTTCGCAACTTCTTGATTGTCAAAGAGGCAATTGTCTGACTTGAAGCAGATGGAGCATTGCTTGATAGATATGGCAACTCAGTCAAGCATTGGTGGGATGGTCCGCCATTGTTGTATAACTAAGTGATGAGTGAAAGTATGTTGGGCCTAATATAATTAGCCTAATGTTCTCCAAGGAACGAGATTGATCTAGACGCCTTGTAGCTACTCTTGGCTACTTGTTTATTTTGCAATGCCAATGAGAATGTATTGAAGGTTATAATCGGATGTAGAGGGCTCGAGAAACAAGAACTTGAGGAGAAATTTTAGATCTGTCAACTATCTTACCACCATTGTCTTATGGAAAGCCACATCAACTAATTAGCTAAACGCCACAACCACCACCTCAACAAACTACTTTTTCCAAGTCACTTTTACCGCAAGAAGTAGTGAAGCCATTGCTCCTTGTCTCCCACACCACCCTCTTATCATTCACCAATGTCAACAAGTTCCTTTTTTGCACCAACACCTCCACCCCTCATCTTCCATCCTTAGGAATCATTGCAGGATTCGTTGTGTTGTAGCACGATAATAATGTAAAACGTGATAATAGTGTCTTGTGGAGAACAGATGGGAAGGTGTGTATAAGGACATTGAGAGGATAGCAGATGGAGGGTTGCACGAATTGGAATGGGGTTTCAACTCCTTTAGATGCAGATTTGGTGGAATCAACATTTGACAAAAACAGGATCAGAACAGGAAAAAATATATGAATAACTTGAGCGGCAAGACAGGAATTGCATAGTGCAGAAGTTTTCCCTGATGTAAATAACACGAATACAAGTGTTAGGATAATATATAATTTTCTAAACATCAATTCATATTTGACTTCCGTCACAATTTTCCCAATCTCCAATGAATGTAACAAAATCTTACATGAGGAAGTAAAAACTGTTTTGGAGATATTTGCCAAAAGCACGTGGGCGGTGTATGCCGCCCAAGCATTCCCAATCCCGTCCACGAAACAACACTAGTTTAATCCTATTCAAGTAATTCTTTACTAGAATATATTTTTTTTTATATGAAAGGGCCATTAGCCCCTCCCCCTCTCCCCAAATAGGTGCCAGAGCCCGAATGACCCAAGAGGCTGTAAATACGCTGTGAAACGGCAGGTTTCGAACCCGGGACCCCCGGGGGGTCAAGCCGTGCCTAACCAACCGAACCATCTAGAATCGATGAACGTTGCCACGAACTTGTGAGTGCTCGGCCGTCTTCATCAATGCATCCGGTTCATCGTTGGAAACTGCAACACATATGAAGTATAGAATAATCAGAGTCGGTGGCGGAGCACATGCAGGCCCGCTATGCTGAGTGCGCCATATATGCCCATGCATCAACCCAATCAAGCAACACGAGTGGCTGGTCTGCCCCAAAACCCTCAATTATTACTGATGACGCAAAGGCTTCAGAAAGTAGAAACACAGAAGCATCCCCCTTCGACTTTGATGTGGATCTTGTTCCGGCCTCCGCTTTGAATCCGGTGCTGTGCATTCCAGCAAGCAACGTGCATGAAATATACGTATCGAGATATACCTGCAGTTGTTGAAAACATCCTGCACATATGATGCTCCTTACCGACAGCCACCCAAAAGCAGTTCCCCACCCCCACCCCCACCCCACCCAGCTAGCACAGCTGCACATGCATGACGAGTCGACCTCATACAAACCTTACATGTATCCCGCCATGATTTCTGGGATTCCTGCTTGCATCTGCTTATAATAGCAAGAATCACCACGAACTTTCACTGATAACCACTCTTTATCACAGTGGAATGACTCATCCACCCATCCTTCTGTAGCCCAAGCTGGCTCCCAGAAGAAATGTGGAAAATCGAGTCACCTCATACTTCACCTGCTCAATTACTAGCCTGACCGGCCCACTGCCCACAGTCAAAAAGAAATGTGATTCTACCAGCTCCCAAAGTGAACTGGCTGTCTTATCCCCCTTTGTTTGGGACCACTAGGAATTGTGTAGAATTTACATTCCCCAAATAGTCCCGACTTTTCAAGGATACCGAGCTTTAAAATAGTTTAAGGTCAAGTTGAACACGAAATCCGGCACTCCGATTACTCAGGTACCAAGAATCTAAAGTGTTGATGACATCTTTTGGTGGAAATCTAGATTCCTAGAAGTAAATACGCCCTAGAATCCAAACCAAACAGGGCCGTAATCCATTTTCCATTAAATATAATTGATAAACATTTGGTTGCTAGTTGGATGCTACGTGAACCGCTATTCGTTTTTTTAGAAAACCCAAGAGCTAGTTATTATTCATGTTGCCCTCAGTTGGCAGGTAACAATTAAGATACAAGGGAGGAAAGGAGCTCGTCCTCATAGATTTTGAGTGCGAGCTCAGGGCATGCACTCCATTGTAGATAGGTGATTTTTGTTGGATTTTAGATGAGGGAGAAGGCAGCGGAAATAAAAAAATTTCACCACAAACTCATATTTCAACAAATCGCATCAACGACTATGAAATAGGAAGGATGGTTTTAGCGAGGTGTACCTGGTCCTGAGGCTTGCTCAGCAACAATACCTCACAGTTAGTGCGGTCTTCACCCACCTAATCTTCGACGATGTCTGTGCAGCTTCTGGTCCTGGCCCGGACTGTAGTTGATTGTCGTCCTCCTGAGCGGCAGAAGTCTCCCGCCTATAAGATAGTCCACTCAGACCACCGGGAACTCTAGTCGTCTGTCCTACAGGACACTAGAAGGAGTTGTCCCCTTCTGTCGGCGTATTAGTCTCTGACACACTCTCCCACAACCAATTGTTGTCCTACAGTTGTATTTCCCTCGTTGTTCCTCCATGGACGTGTAGAACTTGCTTGGGCTCTCTCGGTTACCACAACCAGATAGGACAACTTTGTAGATCAACTGATGTTCTGAGTCGTACTATCAGAGAAGCCCCCAGTACCCCTATATATATAGGAGGGGTCAGGGTCAGGGTCAGGGTTCTCAGCCCCAGGCAATGCAGGACTAAAGTGGGAGTAGAATGGTTCGGAATTTCAATGAACTAATTGCACTACAGCAGCCAAACCGGTCGTTTCACAAAGGAACTGATCGGTTGGGGGTGTGAGTCGATCATTTCACATTCCTGACTCGCCTCCAATTGACTTTCCTCTTTCATTTCCAATTAATACTAAGATCAATTCTTGTCCCAATCGAATTGTATAATGAAATGAAAAACTTTTCTCACAAATCGGGACAACCCAACACTGCTCATTTGGACACATGAACCGGTCGTCTCACTAACCATGAGCCAATCGGTACACCTAGTGAACCAGTCGATTGGTAGTCTATAATGTGTAGAACACATTCCATGTAGTTCTCAATCAATCCGACACTCAAATCAGTTGGTTCAACACTTGAAGTTGATGATTCTGAGTCAAGTCTATTGATTGAATATTTGATTCAATACCTAAACACCTTTAGTAATCAATCCAAATAACATTCATGGATAAACTCTCTTCTAGGTAATTCTTTGTGTGTGACCCTATAGGTCCCATTTCACGTTGGCAGTGAATGTCCATAACTAGCTTATGACATCACAAGCAAAGAGTGGTGCCTAGTCGCACATCAGTGCTACCCAAGTGAAAAGGAAAGTTAGAGAACAACTTTCAATCCTACAGTATGTGATTGGTATTCCAATGAATGTATAATTCATTTGTCTCTGATATATTGAATGAACTCAAGGCATGGAGTTGTCATCCTTTCAACGTTCATTTATATTCCTTGATCAAAGAAGATTGTTTGAGATATGTGTGCCATCAATATCACATATTGACTCACACGTGTATGTACATGCTTTTCTCAGTCTCACTTATCAAGTGGCCATGGACATCATACTCCCTTAGGAGGGACAAATCCCATATCTATCACTCGTAGTCAAAACCCCATGTGTCAAATTCACCCAACCGTCACCTTTATAACAATCTATATTTCAGGATTGTGTTTGATGATGTCAAAGTGTACCTAACGACATGTGATGAGTGTAGTGATTTTAGGTCTAAGAATCACAATCACCACCATCACTGTGAGAGTTAACTGTGACTACCATATTATGGTTCCATGTGTCACTCTCACGGTGGGTCTGTCCGATAAACTATTCTCTAACATGTATCTATGTGCTTGGTTTGATATCACATATCATAACTGTGACATCCCGCTATCACACAGATAATGAAATGCCACGCGAAAACGTGCGGAACTTTCATAAACCACATATTACCGAAAATACAGGTTAAATAAAACTGATTTTGGATGGAAGATAAATAAAGAAAATATTACATCCAGATCCTTATCCTACAAGGAAACATGTTATATAAACATACATAACCTTGATATGTGTCCATAGTATATAGGATCCAGCTGTCACATAGGCACGAAGAGTTCACCACCTGTTTATATACAGAACAAGCCATACCATGCCAACAGCAGGATAAACAAAGTTCATCATTTATACATTGTGAAACGTCATCAAAACACCTCCAAGGACCCAAGTGTACAGGGATGACTCTAGGACTCTACTACAAAACAACTAAAACAACAGTATATCTATCTCTTGCCTCCTACTATTCTTCTTGCTGCTCGGCCGCAACCTCACGACCACCACCACGCCTAGCATGATCACCTAAAATGGTTGTAAACCAACGGGGTGAGACACACAATCCCAGCGAGAAACATAACTCCCCGCCAAATAATAAAACTTTAGATAAAGTAGGGAACTGGTATAATCAGCATACTAAACAGAGCTTAACTTTGTTAACAACTTACCAAGATATCTGGAAGGCATATAAAAAGATATTTATTTATGGAACATGATTGACAAGACAAGCTTTATAAGAACTTATCACAAGATATGAGGAATGTACAGATAACTACAAGATATAACTAGGGAAACTATACAAGCAAGGCCTCAACCAATGTTTTGTGTTTTTCCTTAAGCAATATATACTATACGGCTGGATTACGATTTATCATGCCCTGAGGAAGTGAGTCGTACCACTCAAATCCAACCTTCGGCTGTGAAGCCCAAAACTGGTGACATACAGGTCAATGGAAGAGTCGGACTCCACGACCTCACCTTTTCATAGTCAGTGCATGATAACTAAAGTAGGACCGCATTCTCTTGCTTGAGTGGCCTCAGCCATAGGGTTAGCTCATGTAGTCTACCCTTTTATCTAGCCCGCCTTGGTACAAGTCACAGCGTTAGTATACTTGAGCCATGGGCTAGTTCACCGTGCTCCTTGAGCCATGAACGCATTCATGCTCTATCATACTGAGAAATGGGTTTGTTTACCATGCTCTTGTACACATCTTGAGTCCACAATCACAATTTCACTCTAATTCTCCTACTTTTGACTAGGAGAAACCCCATATATTCAACAATATGCGCTCCAGGTAATCCCACAGGATAAACCCATTTCACCATCACCAACTACTGACGATGATGGATCTATGGCCAGGGCAAAACTACATGAAATGTTCCACTATCATTAATTAGCATATTTTACGTGAATTGTTGAGGAAACCAGGTTATAAAACATAAACAACATTGTATCACATTATTACTGTCATTATCACATTGCCATGGGATCTCAATCTCTCATCTCATAATGCCACTACCTCTCAAGGTTTCATCATCATACATCATTATGGGATATCAATCCTTTATCTCATCATAGAGGATAACACCTCAAACAGGCACTCAGCCTTTATCAGATCACCAGACCTTTCTCATCATATTGGTGGACATGTTATCTCATCAATAAGGAACATCATAGTTCAGTGTTATACAAAACACATATACACCTCATAGCTCTTACCTGGCTATGAATTCATTTGATACACCTGCATAGTCAGTATGCATATCAAGAGAGATAACTGGATCACTAAACATAAATCTTGGAGAACATAGTATTATTATCATGCCATTCAGATTTAGGGAGCATAACCATTATCTTATCATCTTACTTAACAACGACCTTAGGTAACAAACATATCACTGGTCACAACCTATCTTTCATATCTCAAAGAAATTTTAACCAAAGATGTGGGCTTAAGACAAAAGGTTCGCCAGCCTAGAGCTCCCAGGCTAGGCGCATCCCTCACCAAGGGTGTCACCTACCCTCACCAAAGGTGTGGCGGGCAGGGCACTAACCCTCACCCAAAGGATATCGGCCACAAGCATGACATGCACCCATGCACAAGAGGATAACGGGAAGACTAGATCTAAAAGTGTGTCATGCAACCATGGACCAAGAGTGTATCGTGAAACCAGAGGCAAGGAGATATCATGCAACCAGGAACCATGGGTGTATTGTATATCCATGATGAAGGGTGTGTCGGGAAACACATCCACCCCATCGGCGAAGATGCCCTATCGCCCACAAATGCCACCTAAGGCAAAGGTTCATATCGGTCAGAAGGGTCGAACACCACTTAGCATATCACCCAAGGTTCAACTCTAGAAGGGGAAAAAATATTAGGAGGAATACCATAAAGGGGTATCGTGCAGAGTTCAAGGCCATGACGGGTTGATCATCTTCAACCCCAAGACCTCCACCGAGAAGACCTAAAAGTTCAAGAGAGTTGCCTCACCTCTCAAAACGATTAAGTGAGAGAGGGGTATTGCACAACTTCCATCACCTATCGGGCAACAAGGAGGTCCATCACATCATATCGGCAAACCAACCAAAGCTCAACTCACTAATGGATTTAGAGACCCTAGGCTCACCTCTCAATAACTAAGTGAGAGAGGGGTTTTGCCCAAGGAACTCCACATCCATGGTTCGGCCAACCCAATGCAACCCAAGATAACCATCTCCACAAAGTCTAGGGTACATCTAAAGCATCCATATAACCATTAAAGCAAGAAACATAGCTAAAAGATGGCATGGATGATCAAGATAGCACATATAGCATGTAACATGAAAACGAAGTAGTATAGCTAGGGTTAGGAGTTATGTAACCCGCCTCAAGCACACTCCTCAAACTCCAAGGCTCCAAGCACCAAGCTTCAAGATCCAAGGAACCACCTCAAGAGGAGAAGGAGCAAGGCACTCTCTAGGGTTCGGACACCACTAGAGGAAGAAGGATACTAGAGCTATGTCGCCCACTAAGGAGAGAGTATCAGGCACCAAGCTCCACTAAGGGGAAGTGTATCGGCCACCAAGGAAGAAGGAAAGCAACTAAGGGAACTAAAGGAGCTGCTAGCAAGCAAGAAGGGTCGATTATATACTTAGGGGTGAAGAAGGAGAGCATGGCAAGGTGGCACCCGACCCTAGTACACTTGTCCTTGGGTCATGCCACATGCTAGCAACCTCAAAACCACATGTCCATGACATGCCACCCACTAAGCAAAGCAACTGCTACTTGTCCCAAGAAGGTGACACAAATGAAGCTAGGGTGGAGGGTGTGTGTCGCCCAAGATGGCAACCCTACACATCCACCAACACACTTGGCTAATACACCTTCCTCACTGATGCACCATGGCCGATACAAGGCACAAGGCTCACCCTTGCTCGATACCAAGCCTCAACAAGACAAAACAAAGCTCAAAGCTACTCAAGCAACAAGCCCAACCCATCCTCTCAGACCTAGAGGATGCAAGGAGAGAGAAGGGCATCTCTCAAGGTGACAAACTTGCACACCAACCCTAAAACTTGGGTAATTTGTAAGTTGCACCTCAACCCATCAACAAAGCACAAACAAACCCTAATCACAACTTCAGGTGATTAGCAAGCAACTCAACATAAGGTTTAGGCAAAGCAAATAGGGTAAGCCCAAAATGAAGGTCAGGGTCCTAAAAATCCATAAACCCCTACAAAAGGATTTCGCCCCCGAAATCCGAAGAGAAAACGAGGGATACTTCCTCCTCATCTCTTCTTCAAGCTCCCATGTAGCTTCCTCAATGCCACGATTATGCCAAACAACCTTCACAAGAATCAGGTCCTTCCTCTTCAGCTTCTTCACTCTTCTATCGAGGATCATCATTGGACCTTCTTCGTATGTCACATATTCATCTAGCTCAACCTCAACTGGCTGTATCACTGTCTCTTTGCCTGGATGACTTTTCTTCAACATACTGACATGTAACATCGGATGTAACATGTGTAACTCTAGTGGTAGTTCTAACTTATAAGCTACCTTGCCAACATATGCTAGGTGCCAACTTGCCTTTTCGACTAAACCTCAGCACTCCTTGCACTCCTTTCCATGGTGAGACCTTGAGATACACCTTGTCTCCCACCTGGAACTCTAGAGGTCGTCAGTGATTATCTGCATATGACTTCTGTCTGTCATGTATAGCTTTCAACTGTTGTATCACTTTGATCTTTTCTGTTGTCTGTTGTACTAACTCAGGACCCAAAAGTTGGTATTCACCAGACTCGTACCAACATAGAGGAGATCTACACTTCCTGTCATCTAAAGCCTCATAAGGTGCCATATCAATACTTTGTTGGTAACCATTGCTGTAGGCGAATTCTATCAAACTGAGATGCACATCCCAACTGCCTAGGAACTACAAAACACAAGCTCAGAGAAGATCTTCCAAAGTCTGAATAGTCCTTTCAGACTGTCCATCTGTCTGTGGGTGGAAAGCGGTATTGAACCTCAACTGTGTTCCCAATGCTTTGTGCAAATGTTCCCAAAAATGACTCATGAACTGGGGACCTCGGTCGGAGACTATCGTTGCGGGCACACCATGCAAATGCACAATTTCATCCACATACACCTGAGCAAGCTTTTCTGTTGTGTACATTGTCTTCACCGGAATAAAATGAGCAGACTTTGTCAATCTGTCCACTATCACCCAAATGGAATCTTGATTCCTAGATGTCCTTGGTAGACCAACTACGAAATCCAAGGTTATATGATCCCATTTCCACTGTGGTATCGGCATGGGTTGCAACGTACCTACCAGTTTCTGATGCTCAGCCTTGACTTGCTGGCATACCACACACTTAGCTACAAACTCGGCCACGCCTCTCTTCAAACCAGGCCACCAATATAGATCCTTTAAATTATGATACATCTTGGTGACACCTGGATGCGTAGCATACATCGATGTGTGTGCTTCCTCAAGCACTAACTTCCTCAAATCATCAACATCTGGGACCACCATCATGTCATGATAACAAACTAGTCAATCCTCAAACTCATGGAAGCCATCCCGCTTCTTGCTACCGAACTCTGATTTAATCAACAGAACTGTAGCATCTGCCTGTTGCACTTCTTTGATCTATTGCCTCAACGTAGGTTTCACTTGCATCTGTTCCAACAGTCCTGCCAACAAAGATACTTCCAACTGTACATTCATCTTCCATAAAGAGACAAACATATCCCACCTACCGCCTATGGCATATCAAAGAACTTAATTGTGCCTTCTTCATGGGAAGAGAAGTAGACTTTCTGCTAAGCACATCAGCTACCATGTTTGCCTTATGCAATCGTAATCACTGATCAACTCCATCCAGTGATGTTGTCAAATGTTCATCTCACTCTACGAGAACATATGCTTCAGGTTTTTATAATCCGTAAAGATATGACACACTTCCCCATAAAGACAGCGTCTCCAAATATTTAACGCATGGACCACTGATGCCAGCTCTAAATCTTGTGTCAGATAACTTTCCTCATGTTTCTTAAGCTGTCACGAAGCAAAAGAAACCACATGATCTTCCTGCATCAATACACATCCTAAGCCTTTCTTGAAAGCATCATAGAAAACAACATAGCCTTTCCCAGGCTCTAGCAGCACAAACACTGGAGCACAAGTTAGCTTCTCCTTCTAACATTGGAAAGCTTGCTAACAACAATCATCCCAAACAAAAGGTACATCCTTCCTGGTCAACTTCATCAATGGCAACGCAATCACACTGAAGTCCTTTATAAACCTCTGGTAGTATCCTGCTAAACCCAAAAAACTACGAACTTCAGTCGGCATTTTTTATTTATCCCACTCTACAACTGACTCCACCTTCTTGGGATCCACTCTGACTCCTTCTGCAGATATCACATGTCCCAAGAAAGTTACTTCCTTCAACCAAAACTCGCACTTACTAAACTTGGCATACAGCTGATGTTGGCGAAGGAGAGTCAACGCTTGTCGAAGGTGTTGTTCATGTTGTTGACTATCTCGACTATATATCAAGATGTCGTATATGAAGACCACAACAAACTGGTCTAAAAATAGATGGAACACTCTGTTCATCAAGTCCATCAAAGTAGCAGGCGCATTGGTTAGCCCAAATGACATAACCATGAACTCAAAGTGACCATACCTCATCCTAAAAGCAGACTTTGGTATGTCATCTTTCTTGATCCTTAATTGATGATATCCGGATCGTAGATCGATCTTTAAGAACATAGTAGCACCACGCAACTGATCAAATAGATCGTCTATCCTCAGCAAAGGGCACTTGTTCTTGATCGTGACTTTGTTCAGCTACCTATAATCTATGCATAGATGCATCGATCCATCCTTCTTCTTTACGAATAGGACTGGAGCACCCCACGGTGATGCGTTTAGTCTGATGAAACCTTTATCCAACAACTCATGTAACTACTTCTTTAGCTATGCCATCTCGTCTGGAGCCATCATGTACGGTGTCTGAACAACTAGTTGTGTCCCTGGCACTAGATTGATCTCAAAGTCAATCTCTCGAGGTGGGGGAACACCGAGAAACTCATCGGGAAATACATCCGCGAACTCTCGAACAATAGGAAAATCCTCAAGGCTAGGACCCTTCACTTTGGTATCTACAACATGAGCTAAGAACATCTTACATCCTTGCCGCAACAACTTTTTCATCACCAAAGCTGATACCAAACATGTCGGAAGAATCTTCCTATCTCCTTGGAAGATCCATGTCTCACCACTGTCAGCAAACACCGCTTGCTTGGAACCATAGTCCAGCACAACCTTATACTTCTCTAAGGTATCCATCGCAAGGATTACATTGAATCCATGCATATCAAGTGGTATAAGATCCACTTGTATCTTGTGTCCTGAAAAAGATAGAACATAGGACAAACACACTTCTCGAAGCAACGCGGGACCAACAAGAGGGGTTTCTAACAACAAGCTATCTTTCTTACAACTAACAGGTAAAAGACAGCTATCAAGCATACTACAAGTGATAAAAGAGTGTGTAGCACCCGGGTCAACCAAAACAGATATAAAGCTAGAAGAAGACAAATCAGAGTGAAATAACTCCATCTGACCTGCCACCACTCGCGAGTTGACTATCTCTTCCGGCTAACTCATTGCATAGAATTGAGTAGTTGCTTGTTGTCTACATCCTTTGCTTCCTTGAGCGGACGATCCTGCTTGTGACGCTTGGCCGTGCCCTCGCCCTCTGGCACCACTAAACAGATGTCTATCTGACCCCTGTTGATTCTGCCTCTGCTGCTATGTCACTTCGACATCCCTCTTTGGGCAATTTGACTTAAAATGTCCGATCTATCCACAGAGGTAGAATGACCTATCTTCAAACTGTGGCCTAGATGGCCCTGTCACTGCCACTGAAGCTGTACTATGAGCTCTAGATGGCAAAAACCCGCACCCTCTTCCTTTGCTCAGAGACCATTGTGATGGTGCACTGGAACTCTGCATTGCAGATGGTGCCGAAAACCTTGGCTTCTTAAAGCCATCAAACCTCTGCCTATGGAACTGAGTAGGATTTTTCTTGGACATGGTCTCACTCTTCTCCTTGACTGACCATTTGATCCTTCGGATAGACTCCATAAATGTGGCAAACCGCTCTCAATTTTCTAAACCAGCAGTAGGTGTCGTCAGCTCAGCACTCATACCTTTCTCAAATCGTCTGATTCTCTCATCATCTGTCACCGACATGTGAGGACAAAACCTCAATAGGTCCATAAACTTGGCTTCATACTCGATGATGCTCATTGATCCTTGGCACAAATGATCAAACTGGTTGATCTTCTCATCCAGATAGGTCTTCGGAAAGTATCGGCTCACGAACTCCCGCCAGAAGACATCTCAAACTATCACCTCCCCAGGCCGCTTCTCCTCCTCAATGGCCCACCAGTGGCCAACACTACCTTTCAGAAGGTAGACACCGTGTTTGACTTTGTCTGCTTCAGGGATGTCAAGGATCTGAAAGGCCTTCTCAAAACCTGTCAGTCACATATCTTCATCCGTTGGATTAGTCGTTCTAGCATAATCTGAAGCTCTGACTAGGTGAAGTCGCTCGTATGTCTTCCCAATAGTTAAAGATTCACCATGGGGAGCCTGTTCTCTTGGTGGAGGCACTAGAAATCTTTCCACCATGAGATTCATTATAGCCATTAACTTCCCCATAAGATGTTCATAGGTAGGGTTTTCGAGAATGGCTGGGTCAAGATGGGGGACCTCAGGAACCCGATCTACATGTTCCAGCACTCGTGCTCCATCAAAAGATATAGCATCACTACTCTCGACAGCATGTTCTTCATGATTTTCAGACATCCTTAAGCTTTATCTTCTGCTGGGATAGAAGGTTATTGTAAGAAAATCTAGAAAAACTCACAAGAATAGACACAAACCTAGTCCTAGAAACATGTAGACTCAGCGAACCTAGGGCTCTGATACCAAAACCTATTATGACATCCCACTATCACACATACAATGAAATGCCATGCGAAAATGTGTGGAACTTCCATAAACCACATATTACTGAAAACATGGGTTAATTAAAACCGATTTTGGATGGCAGATAAATAAAGAAACTATTACATCTAGATCCTTATCCTGCAACGAAACATGTTATATAAACATACATAACCTTGATACGTGTCCATAGTACATAGGATCCAACTATCACATAGGCATGAAGAGTTTACCACCTGTTTATATACAGAACAAGCCATACCATGCCAATAGCGGGATAAACAAGTCTACATCAACTATACATTGTGAAACGTCGTCAAAACACCTCCAAGGACTTGAGTGTACATGGATGACTCTAGGACTCTACTACAAAACAATCAAAATAGTAGTGTATCCATCTCTTGCCTCCTACTGTTCTTCTTGTTGCTCGGTCGCAACCTCATGACCACCACCACATCTAGCACGATCACCTAAAAAGGTTATAAACCAGCGGGGTGAGACACACAATCCCAGCAAGAAACATAACTCCCCGCCGAACTATAAAACTTTAGATAAAGCAGGTAACTGGTATAAGCAACATAATGAATAGAGCTTAACTTTATTAACAACTTACCAAGATATCTGGAAGGCATATAACAAGATATTTCTTTATGGAACATGATTGACAAGACAAGCTTTATAAGAACTTATCACAAGATATGAGGAATGTACAGATAAATGCAAGATATAACTAGGGCAACTATACAAGCAAGGCCTCAACTAATATTTTGTGTTTTGCCTTAAGCAATATATACTATACGGCTGGATTATGATTTATTATGCCCTGAGGAAGTGAGTTGTACCGCCCAAATCCAACCTTCGGATGAGAAGCCCAAAACCGATGCCATACAAGGTCAATGGAAGTGCCAGACTCCATGACCTCACCTTTTCATGGTCAATACATGATAACTAAAGTAGGACTGCACTCTCTTGCTTGAGTGACCTCAGCCACAGGGTTAGCTCACGCAGTATACCCTTTTATCTAGGCCGCCTTGGTACTGGTCACAGTGCTAGAATACTTGAGCCACGAGCTAGTTCACTATGCTCCTTGAGCCATGAACGCATTCATGCTCTATCATACTAAGCCACGGGCTTGTTTACCATGCTCTTATACACATCTTGAGTCCACAACCGCAGTTGCACTCTAATCCTCCTACTTTCGGCTAGGAGAAACCCCACATATTCAACAATATGCGCTCCAATTAATCCCGTAGGATAAACCTATTTCACCATCACCAGCTACTGACGATGATGGATCTATGGCCAGGGCAAAACTACATGAAATGTTCCACTGTCATTAATTAGCATATTTTAGGTGAATTGTTGAGGCAACCAGGTTATACAACATTGTATCACATTATTACTATCATTATCACATTGCCATGGGATCTCAATCCCTCATCTCATAATGCCACTGCCTCTCAAGGCTTCATCATCATACATCATTACCCAATATCAATCGGTTATCTCATCATAGAGGATAACACCTCAAACAGGCACTTAGCCTTTATCAGATCACCAGACCTTTCTCATCATACTGGTGGACATGTTATCTCATCAACAAGGAACATCATAGTTCAGTGTTTGCAAAACACATATACACCTCATAGCTCTTACCTGGCTATGAATTCATTTGATACACCTGCATAGTTAGTATGCATATCAAGAGAGATAACTGGATCACTAAACATAAATCTTAGAGAGCATAGTATTATTATCATGCCATTTAGATTTAGGGAGCATAACCATTATCTTATCATCTCACTTAACAATGAACTTAGGTAACAAACATATCATTGGTCACAACCTATCTTTCATATCTCAAAGTCATTTTAACCAAGGATGCAGGCTCAAGACAAAAGGTTCACCAACCTAGAGCTTTCGGGATAGGCGCATCCCTCACCAAGGGTGTCGCCTACCCTCACCAAAGGTTTGGCAGGAAGGGCACTAACCCTCACCCAAAGGATATCAACCACAAGCATGACATGCACCCATGCACAAGAGGATAATGGGAAGACTAGATCTAAAGGTGTGTCGTGCAGCCATGGACCAAGATCTATGTCACCACTAGAGGAGAAGGAGCAAGGCACTCTCTAGGGTTCATCCACCACTAGAGGAAGAGGAGACTAGATCTATGTCACCCACTAAGGAGAGAGTATCGGGCACCAAGCTCCACCAAGGGGAAGTGTATCGGCCACCAAGGAAGAAGGAAAGCAACTAAGGGAAATAAAGGAGCTGCTAGAAAGCAAGAAGGTTCAATTATATACTTAGGGGTGAAGAAGGAGAGCATGTCAAGGTGGCACCCGACCCTAGTACCCTTGTCCTCGGGTCATGCCACATGCTAGCACCCTCAAAACCACATGTCCATGTCATGCCTCCCACTAAGAAAAGTAACTGCCACTTGTCCCAAGATGGTGACACAAACGAGGCTAGGGTGGAGGGTGTGTGTCACCCAATATGGAAACCCTACACATCCACCAACACCCTTGGCCGATACACCTTCCTATCCAATACACCATGGCCGATACAAGGCACCAGGCTCATCCTTGCCCGATACCAAACCTCAACAAGGCAAAACAAAGCCCAACAAGGCTCAACAAAGCCCAAAGCTACTCAAACAATGAGCCCAATCCATCCTCTCAGACCTAGAGGATGCAAGGATAGAGAAGGACATCTCTCAAGGTGACAAACTTGCACACCAACCCTAAAACTTGGGTAATTTGCAAGTTGCACCTCAACCCCTCAACAAAGCACAAACAAACCCTAATCAAAACTTCAGGTGATTAGCAAGCAACTCAACATAAGGTTTAGGTAAAGCAAATAGGGTAATCCCAAAATGAAGGTCAGGGTCCTTACAATAACTAATGAGAATTTGTTATCAACCAACACACACTCTAGTCTTGTTGTGTCATTGTTGTCTATCAACCTTCCACAATGACATCCGACTAGGGACATAACAAGAATATACAAACTCTTAGCATCTGTATGATCTCATTCTATAAGTGCTTAACCCGAAGACATACATCATTGAGTACTGTCATTCTCTAGACATTGATTCTTCTCTATCATTATCTCATAACAGATTGAACCAGAACAAATTGGAATCTTGCCATTGATATTTATCAAATCAATTGTAATGTATCCCAATCCAATCATCCTATGATAGGATCTCAGGGCATACATACCAATAGACTCCCGCTTGCAGTGTGAGCCAACCACCTTTGAATCATATTCTCAGTGATCTCCAAACATGTCCCACATGTTTTTGCTGCTCCAGTGCTAACGCGGTGAGTTAGCAACACTTTGCTTTAGTTAGTATATTGCATGTTTCACATCTCTTCACTTTACGACATATCGTATGAGATGGAGTTGTCGTAATATGCGATCTTATATTCCTTGCTTAACACTTAGCTCCATTGTTTGACTCAGTATTACTACTTGTCATCAATGGTTAGAATATTTATAAGTTCATCTCTATGAACTTTTAGATCCATATAGTATCCTGTGTTGTTCATAGAATAAGGATACTCGACATTCCCTTTTAGAATTAAACGTCTTTTAAATCGGTGTGTTTCTATTTATCAACTCATATTCACTTTTATATTTTATATTTTATGATCATTTTCTGTCATTTTAGAAGCATACATCAGTGTAACTCTTTACACCCAACTCTTCCTTATATTACCATAGAACTAGTACTTCATAAGTACCAAACAAGTTCTACATGGTATTCCATTGACTCTCACTAGAAGTAGACAGACATCCACTCGTCATGTCCAGTACATATGAGTTAACAGGATGAGAACATCATATTGTCATGTCCAATACATACAAGATGATGAATTCATATTTTCTTATCATGTCCAATACATACAAGATAATGGAATGATTGCATACATGATAGATCCATATCTATCTATGTGTTCCTATTCTTTGTAAGAATTTGGGACACTTGGAATCTAAGATACTAACTCCATGTAACATGGACAAGTTTTCTCCCACTAAATCTATGCATATTGAACCCTTTAGTACATATTGCCAATGTATGTTCTCTCTTTACCAGGTCAAGAGGTTTTCGAGAACTATCTCTATAGATCTCTATTCCTATCACATAGGACATTTCTCTATCTTCCCTTAAAGAAGGTATTTCCACACTAGTTTCCATTTTAGAACATTTCATTCCACATCATCATGTGGAATGTGAATACACTCCCACTAAATCTTTGTAATCATAGATCCCTTCTTTATTTTGATATATTAGTCAAACCTTTTGACTATATAATCAAAGTAAAGACTTCCAGTTCTGAGTTGATTGTATTTAATCAATCATATGGATTAATCCCTTGTAACTTATAGACTGTGTTTGTATTATTGGCTTCATAAAACCCTTCAGGTTGTGTAACGTACACAACCTTATGTTATTCCTGCCAGGAATGCGGTTTTAATATCCATATGCCAAATTTCATAGTCTTTCAAGTTCCAATATCAAGCATATCCTTTCTCTAAATGTCATCCATGACAGTCTTAACTCTTTAGACCCAATTGCACTTAAGGGTTTTATCCCAATCAAGTGCCACCATAAGGTCATACCCTAATTCGTTCACATGGAAGTCATTTTGGATCCTCAAGCCATGACTCAAAATCTAGTCCCTCAACATCATCTAGATTATTGGCTCATCACATGACCAATTCATCACCTAGATATATGAGGTGTATCTATTATATAAGGAACTTTGAGAATCCACAACACTTGTGATTCTTAATCTTCTTTATTTAGTGTAAGTGTGAGAACCAGTTACACTAAATGAGATTACTCAAAACATAAAACATAATCAATCACTAATTAATCACATACCCAAACATATGGGTAAGTTAAAATTGATTTCAACGTCAGCACCCACTCATAAACATTTGCATAAGAACCCAAAATCTTTCTTATATACAAACTATTCCAAGAATTTGATACAAATTGTTCTTTCGTCTTAGCCACCACTTATATACACAGAAGAACAATATTCATATATGCCACACAAACAAGCATTAATATGCTAACAAAAGTCCAATTCTTTTGAAACACCATATATAAACTTTTTCTTGCTCGGACCTGAGAGTACAAGGACGACTCTAGGACATACTAGACATCTAATCAACTTTCTCAAAGACTCATTATTGTAGATCCTCTTTGCTACTACATGTTTATTTTTATCACTTCCAATTACTTGAAAAAATGTGGTGAACCACAATGGTGAGACCCAATCCCAGCAAGAGATATAACCTCCAACAATGTTTATTGATTACAACATTTTTAAGTAATTAAACAGTTAAGCAAATTAATCAAACATAACAAATAAGCTCAGTATCACTGATGATTAACAAAATACACAAAGGAGCAGATAATAACTATCATCATTAGCCAAACTATCATCCTTTATTTTGTTGATAATATAAGCAATTCAGTAGCATATGCATATCTAGCATCATGAGCAAGTCTAGTAACATAACATAGCTAACAACATGAGCATGTCTAATTGGTTGAACATATCAACATTATAAGAAGAGCTAACAACATAAGCACAACTATCTGGATAAGCATGATCAGCAGTATATGCGTCTCTAGTTACAAAGGCATGGCTAGCATGCTAAACATAACTAACAACATGAGATAGATAGCATCATGATTATAATCAGCAGTAGTAGTATAGTTATCAACACAATCATGGCTATTGTATGTATGCATATACAATCTTAAGAATATCCACAACATAAGTATATTTACTATCTCTTAATTTCACTAAGCATCATCTTTATGTAAAGATAACAAACAAAGGTTATCATCCAATATGAAACGTCATGTATAACCCTAAAAAAATATGCTACACGGCTATATTACATCTTTTATTAAGCCCTGAAGAAATTGAGGATACCACTCAAAATCCAACTGACCACTGCTAAGTCGAAATTAGTGCCATATCAGATATAGGAAGAGCCAGAATCCTAAGATCTTCTTCGCCCCCGGTCAGTACGGGTCCACCACAGCGACACATAAGGTCAAGTTGCTAACAGCCTAGTCCATCCTTGGTAGAGGTCACGGCACTAGTGAAAGGAGGTGGGCACGCATACCCTACCATTTGATGTGCAACTGCAGTTGTCCTCCAATCATGTCACATATATAATCACTAAGACACGACCATAGCCATTCTCAATCACATCAGATGTATGAGCCATGACCATAGACAAACTCCACAATCTGCATTGTGGATGACAAGGATATATCCTCAACTTGCCACCCCCACATACTCAACAGTATGCGCTCCGAGTTTCCCTTGGGAATACTCGTTTCACCATCTGGCAAGTTCTGACACTCAGAAGGATCTATGGAACAGAACACTACATGATTAGAGTTGCACTTGATTAGTTATTCTAGTTGGGTGAATTAAGGTTGCATCAAACACGTGGACATACAAATCCTAATTCACTTCTAACAAGCATATAAATATCACAAATTTTAAAAGATATAAAATGTGTTAAACAAAATTTCTCATCTCATCATCACAAGGTACTATTCACTTGCCATTCATGATACCATACTAGTCATCATACTATTACAAGATATAAATCCTTTTCACAATATCACGGGGTATCAACCCTTATCAACACAAGAGGATTACACCTCATTCAGGGCTCAACCATGCCCAAAGGTCATTAAGACCATCATACTATCATAGGATATAAATATTTTTCACAATATCACAGGGTATAAACCCTTATCAACACAAGAGGATTACACCTCATTCAGGGCTCAACCATGCCCAAAGGTCATCAAGACCATCATACTATCACAAGATATAAATATTTTTCACAATATCACATGGTATAAATCCTTATCAACATAAGATGATTACACCTCATTCAGGTCTCAACCATGCCCAAAGGTCATTAAGACCATCATAATATTCCCTGCAAGATCATCATTATCTTTCTATGCCTTATAACAAGGCTCAACAACATCACTTACGTATAATACAACAGATCAGCACAATATTGCATTAATGAGCTAGGAGATATTCATAAACAATCATAATAGGGTTATATTAACATTAAGAACATTCCTTTATTACATCAACTTGTAAGGAATCTAGATAAGATTACCCTCATCATATTCACAATGGACATGTTTAGCATAAGAAAGTATCAAGCATGTGGCTATGATAACCACCAATTAACATATTAAGGTTATGATCATATTATGGTGGTTATTTTACCAACATGCCATCATATAAGAAGGTTAAACATGAATACTCAACTTTATCTATTTGCATTAGAGTTAGGATCACAAGAGAAATTTTATTAATGTTACTAATCAACACTCATACCCAAACCCTAACTCACGACATCCCCATTGGATCATGGATGCATAAGGTGAAGCATCACCATCACATTCCATACTATTATCAAGTATGAACCCACACATAAATCAAGGTGTAACCATCGTGTTATAGCATACTACGGTTTCAACAACAATAAGAGAGTACTCCATGATTATATTAGTCATTAAAGGACTATTCATACCCAATTACCATCATTTAATTAGATTAAAGGTAGGTATAACAAGCTATACCTCATTAGAGTTACATATCAACACAATATGGTTATCATCACTTCTATTCATATGAGTGAATAGGTAAAACTACCTCATTAAGGGTAACCCTCCATTTGTTCCTTCATCATTCAACCCATAGCACCATACCACAATGTCACCCAGAATCATTGGATGTTTAAAAGGTAACCCCAATAGTTGTTTACATAAGTAAACACCTTGGATAAAGCACCTATGAAGTCCTTGATTTTTACTCTAGAAAGAGTCACCATATAACCCTAGACATCCCTTGATTAACAACACAAAAAGTTCCATAGAGAGTAGGGTAAAATCCACAATCGATTATTCAGTTAAAACAAGCCATCCATTGTCAACAAGTAAGCTCTTTAAGTTGATCGTATAAAGGAAACCATCTAAATACCATTATTAGGACCAAAATATTACATTATCTATAATTCTACTTTATTAGAGGAATAAACATTAGATATTGACCATTGGGTCAAGTTCATATATTAAAACCATCAATTATAGTATAGGTTCGACCATTGCATCAAGTGACCCAAGAAACCATTGGTCTAAGGCTTAATTGATGCTACAACTAGAATGATTAACTCACCATAGGTTTTGGAGACTTGATAGACTATCATTAGTGATCATTAAATCACCATAGGTTGTTAGATCAACACTATATTCATTAATCAGCATCAAATATTAAGTTGATGTCATCATTGATTGATAACATCAGTAGGGTACTTAATGGCTTATCATTATACTTCTAATTGATCCAAATCCTGACCTAATGGGGTGACCATAGGTTGTCACCATAATATTAAACCTTTGATCATGACCATCATTTGTCATGAAGGCAACACCATAGGGTCGTTGCAATGGTACCATCATCGGGTCATGGGTTTATAGAAGAAATTAGCTTAAACCCTAAAATTGACCATTGGTTGATAGGTGCTTAGCACCATAGGTTGTCAAAACAACATGATCCAAGTCATATTATACATTATGAATAACATACATAAGATCACAAGTTCATGTATAACTGAAAGCAGAACAGAGAACATTATAAAAATCGAAATCCAAGTCAAGCATAGCTTTTTAGTGCATGGAGCATCATTTTCAAGCAAGAACATGATCTAGAAAGATTATGGTAAGTAATAAACGCAGAGAAAGTTATAAAACTTGCCTCTAATGAGAAGATGAAACCCCACACAGAAGAAAACTTGAGTAGGTAGGGTAGAAAAACCAAGAATAAGCTATGAATTCGTCCATCTAGCACCTTTCTTCATCAAATGAGCAAACCCTAAGCATAAGGAGCAAGAAAGGTAGGGTTTTAGAGCTTTAGAGCAATTTCTACCATGGAACAGCAAGGATCCGACCTATAGAAAGATAGGAGGAAGGAAAAAAAAAGATATACATGGAGGAAAGAAGGGAATTCTTACTCTCTTAGGTCAAGATCACTAGAAGGAATCTTTTTCAACCCTAAAATGAAGTCAATTGTAACCCTAGATCCTTTTTCCAAGAAGATCCCCACTTTCTTCTTCCTCGGACAGAACAATTTGTAGACGCAAAGAGGGAGAACGAGGTTGGGAGAAGGAGGAAAGTGGTGGAGAGAAAATGGCTCATTTTGGTGCTTGGGGATAAGTATATGAAACTTTAAGATAAAGAAAAAGAAAAGGTTGAAGTTCTAGTATCTATCCAAGTGTCCATGGCCTTAATGTATTAAGAACATACAAGCACACACACAAGCAGCTCCCCCACCATGTGTATAGACCTACTTATCTTTCCATTGTCGAATTTTCCATCCAATCAAATAATTCATTAGTTGATAGCTACTAAAGGTAGCTCATCTGTGCAGGGGAAAACCCTAAAATATCCTTGGAGCAAATACCTTAAAACCAAGGTTTCAATAGGCGCCCCATGGCTCAAAAAGCTCAACAATGTTGATAGAATATCCAAGGAACATAATCCAAGTGATAAATTGCAAAGAAAACCTCTCAATTGGGTAAATTGCATAAAAGTCCAAAATGTGCATAAAATTACATAACTTGCTCAAACAGTGTCCAAATTGGACCAAATTTGAAACTTAAGCTTGTATTATGATTTCAAATCATATCACAAGGTTATATTAGGGTTATAAAATTCAATTATGATAATTAATCTCATTCAACTCATTAAGCAAGTTTAGGGGCCTTACAGTAAGCATGTTCTTTTAGAAGAAATCTAGAATGTTAGTTATTTGATGATCATGCTCGAACTCTTAGAGTATGATTCCTTCTTTGATTTAGACATAAATATTCCTTAATCATGAGTTCTCTATGATACATTATCATAATTACTCACAAGGTCATCAAACATTTGGATTAAGTATCCCATTAATTGATCTCATTAAAGAATTAATACTTTTACAACGTTTGTACTTCATTTATGATATTCTTGAATACTTTGAAGATATTCATATTGGTATTTCACTAAACACCATCTAAAGCATTAGCATTTATTTCAATAGACATGTATATACATCAATATGTATTATACCTAATAGAATAGTCATTCTCCCACTACATCGAGTGAAGATTGACTTGTCATCATGCCCAAGACATTCATATCTCTTAATGGTTCACAACCAAAAGAGTATGGCCTATACATCAACATGGAAGCTAGAAATGAATTTCTCATGATAATGCTAATTAATTATTTGAGTCATCAATAACTGTTAGGTATCAATTTATCTTATGCATACCAAGTACCACACAATAAATAGGGCATTGCCATAAAAGATCATATCTTTGAAATTGAAACATAAACTTTATTGATAGACATCCTTGTCATTACAAGATGTAGAAATAAAGTGTTTCCATTATTGGTAAAATGAAATAGCAGTTCATAACTCTATTACATACCCTTTGGGCTGAAATAAACTGAAAGGTACTCCTATCTATGGGAGCAACACTTGCTCCAATGATGATTGCTCCTTATTGGTCATTTCATAAAGGCCATCACTTATTTTTAGATCTTGCATATCATATATGTCAGATCTATGTCTTGGTATCATATACCTCAAATTAAAGAAGTGTTTCAAGTTTATTTCATGATATCTGAGGTGGAAACTTCCATCCCCTCCTTCTTTTGTTCATCCAGATAGAGAGGGCAATTTTTTCTCCAATGTCCTGGCTCTTGACAATGGTGACATTTGTCTCCCTTGTTCACCCCTCCTTTGGCCTTGATAGCAGAAGATGACTTGGGCTGCTGGCTAGCATTAGAACCCTTCTTTGCTTTTCCCTTGCCCTTGCCTTTAGACTTACCCTTCTTTCTACTGATCAACATCACATATTTGGGTTTGTCTTTCTTCATCTATGCCTCAGCTTTCCTCAACATGTCCAACAACTCTGTCAGTGGCCTATAAAAGTTGTTCATGTTGTAGTTTATCATGAACTGACTGTATGATTCTCACAACATTTGTAGTATCATACCAGTAGCCAACTCTTGGCTCAGAGGCAATCACAGTCTTGTCAAGTTCTTCACATACCCAATCACATTGAGTGTGTGAGGACCTATTGGATCTCCTTCTGTCATGACATACTAGGACCGTACTTTGGAGACATCATATCTCTCGTGTTATCTCTGCAACTCATAGTTCAGAGAACACAACATCAAGCACTCCACATCATTGGCATCCTCAGTATGCTTCCAGTAAGAATCCCTTTCAGCCTTTGGTGTGGTGGGGTGAGTTCATATGGTTTTGGTGTATTTAGGACATAGAGCTTTCGCTCTTGAGTGAGAACACTTTCTCAACATTCTAAACCAGTCGTGAAAATTATTCCCATTTAGCTTGTCCTTCTCAAGGACCGATCGCAATGAAAAGTAATTATTGTTGACAGCCATTTGTTCTACAAAAGGAAATATGTAATTTTAGTCTAAAACTCTTTTTGACTTAATTTGATTGATTTGAAAATTTTGACGATATAATTAGGCCTTTAATTAATTATTGCTCCCACTATTTTGTTCAAATCGATAGCCCTCACCATTAATTCAAAAGATTGCAACATACAACGTTCTAGTGAGTCAAGATCTAAAACAATTGAATTATTACTCGGACAATGCCAGCATCCATAATCAATTATTAAGGTAGGTAACACTTACCAATTACATCATATGCAACTCTTAGATAGATGACATGCACAACTCTTTCCCATGAACATCTCCATGCCTCTAAGTGTTTCATCCCATTAAGATCACTTAGTTAAGCCTGACCCAAAAGCCAACACGATAGAAGTGAACCCCACTTGGCGGGCCCACACAACTACCATCACACTTCCATGAGATAGATAGCGCACCACCCTTGGGATGCCTACGTTTTTCAATCAAGATTTTCATGTGTGTCGCTTATAGAAATCATCTAAGACTTAATATTATATGGAGGGGTTTTAATATGCTTATATATGCATATATGTATCCAATCACCACATATATAGTACATATCATATACATGCTATATCCCGCAATGCAAACATGCAATAATGATAAAGCGATGATTATGGCCATCCTATTATAATTCCTTGAGCCACAAAGAATTATTGTCATCTAGGTCAACATCACATGCAACTTGTTGTTGCTGAAGATCTTATGCTTAGGCCGTTCCGGGTTTGATCAGCTCATCACACGACTGATTGGCTCGCCTCCTAGCTGGTCGGTTGGTTGTCTCCAACCAATCGACTGGCTCCTCTAGATTTTCAGTTTGTTAGGTCGTATGCTCCTCGTTAGCCCTCCAACTACACCATCAGTCGGTCGTCTCGGTCTACTAACCGATTCGTTGGCTCCTCCAGTTGATCATCTCACACATCTAGTCGCTCGTCTGGGCGCCTTCCAATCTTTGACATAATGGGAAATAAAACTATCCTACGTTTACATAAACTTTGGGAAACCTTGAGTTACATTTGGGGGGAGCAAAGCTAGAAGAGAATCTTGAGTTATCTCGAGTTACATCAGGAAAAGAAGAAGAAGGCTCGGTGCACAAACCGAGATCCAAACAACCACAACCAACCAATAACAGACATAGGGGTTTATAGGGCATAACCACGCTACACATCCACCATAAAAACCATTTTGAGCGACACATATCATTTACATATATATACCATATCATATATGTATATATTTAGTTTGGGATCATGTGGTATTAATCAGATATTTAGATCAGTCCTTTAAATATTCACATTGTATGTTATTAATAAAAGACAGTAAAACCAAAAACTGATCATATCGATTAATCCTAAAATATAGTACGTTGATGTGGCTCTGATACCACTTTTGGGTTTTAGGTGAGGGAGAAGGCAGCGGAAACAAAATTTTCTCACCACAAACCCATATTTCAGCAGATCACATCAACGACTATGAAATAGGAAGGGATGGTTTTAGCAAGGTGTACCTAGTCCTAAGGCTTGTTCAGTGATAATACCTCACAGCTAGTGCGATCTTCAACCACCTAGTCTTTGATGGTGTCTATGCAGCTCCTGGTCCTGACCCAGACTATAGTTGACTGTTGTCCTCCTGAGCAGAAGAAGTCTCCCACATCTATTCGATAGTCCACACGGACTATCGAGATCTCTAGTCGTCCTACCCTATAGGACATTAGGAGTCATCCCCTTCTGTTAGTGTACTAATTACCGACACACTCTCCCACAACCAGTTGTTGTCCTGTAGTTGTCTTTCCCTTACTATTTCTCCCTGGATGGGTAGAACCTGGTTGGGCTCTCTCAGTTACCACAACCAAAGAGGATGACTTTATAGAGAAACTGATGTTCTAATTTGTGCTATTTGAGAAGCCCCTAGTGCCCCTCTATATAGGAGGGGTCAGGGTCAAGATTCTCAGCCTCGGGCAATGTGGGCCTAAAGTGGGAGTAGAAGGGTCTGGAATTTCCATGAACTGATTGCACTACGATAGTCGAACCGGTCATTTCACAAATGAACCATTCAGTTCAAAAATGAACTGGTCAGTTGGGAGTGTGAGTCGATCGATTCACTAGTTGAACTGGTCATTTCACATTCCTGGCTCGCCTCCAATTGACTTTCCTCTTTTGTTTCCAATTAATACTAAGATCAATTCTTGTCCCAATCAAATTGTATAAGTTAAATGAAAAACTTTTCTTACAAATCAGGACAACCCAACGTTGCTCATTTAGACACATGAACCGATCAGTTCACCAAGTGAACCAGTCGTCTCACTGACCATGAGCCAATCCGTTCACCCACTGAACTAGTCGGTTAGTGGTCCAGATTGTAAAGAACACATTCAATGTAGTTCTCAATCAATCTGACACTCAAATCAGCTGGTTCAACACTTGAAATTGATGATTCTGAGTCAAGTCTATTGATTGAATGTTTGATTGAGTACCTAAACACCTTTAGTAATAAATCCAATTAACATTCATGGATAAATTCCTCTTCCAGGTAAATCCTTTGTGTGTGACCCTATAGGTCCCATTTCATTTTGGTAGTGAATGTTCATAACTAGCTTATGACATCACAAGCAAAGAGAGGTACCTAGTCGTGCATCAGTGCTACCCAAGTGAAAAGGAAAGTTGGAGAACAATTTTCAATCCTACAGCCTATGGTTGGTTTTTTTGTGAATGTATAATTCCTTTATCTCTGATATCCTGAATGAACTCAAGGCATGGAGTTGTCATCCTTTCAATGTTCATTCATATTCCTTGATCCAAAGTAGATTGTCCGGGATATGTGTGCCATCAATATCACATATTGACTCACATGTGCATGTGCATGCTTTTCTCAATCTCACTTATCATGTGGCCATGGACATCATACTCCCTTATGAGGGACAAATTCCATATCTATCACTCACAGTCAAAACCCCATGTCTCAAAGTCACCCAACCATCACCTTTATAGCTATCCATATTTTAGGATTGCATTTTATGATGTCAAAGTGTACCCAACGACATGTGATGAGTGTAGAGATTTTAGGCCTAAGAATCACAATCACCTCCATCACTATGAGAGTTGACTGTGAATACCATGTTATGGTTACATGTGTCACTCTCACGGTGGGTCTGTCTGATACACTATTCTCTAACATGTATCTATGTGCTTGGTTTGATATCATATATCATGACTAATGAGACTCTATCATCAACCAACATACACTCTAGTCTTGTTGTCTCATTATTGTCTATCAACCTTCCATAATGACATCCGACTAGGGACATAACAAGAATATACAAACTCTTAGCATATGTATGATCTCATCATGCAGGTCCTTAACCCAAAGACATACGTCATTGAGTATTATCATTCTCTAGACATTCATTCTGCTCTATCATTATCTCATAACTAATTGAACCATAACAAATTGGAAGCTTTCCATTAATATTTATCAAATCAATCTTAATGTATCCCAATCCAATTATCCTATGATTGGCTCATAGGGCATACATATCGACAATTTTGTCTTTGGCTTCCCATTTTTCTAAGGTGTATGCTAACTTACTAGAAGACCTCCTTTTCTAGGTGATGATGAAGTTTTTCTTTTGATTGAGAAGACGTTGCAGTTCCAAGTAGTAGGGTTTGAATTTTGGAGGAGTCTGTAGGCCTAGGGTTATAATTTTGTATGCCACAAGGCTATCTGACATGAATTTACCGTGTGTAAAATACAAGTGCACGCGCCAAAGTAATATAGCCCTTTGTGAGGTCCGAGTCGAACTCGGGGAATGGATTTTCGGTAGACTACTACTAACTGTTTGCAATCATCTAGACTGAGTAAAATGGTTAGAGAGTTGATTGAAAAAGAAAAGAAAAATAAAAGAAAATAGAGCAATCGATTAAATGTTTGGTTTAATCAATTCAGATGGGAATCTTTAAGATTGTGGTTTCACCACAGGTTCTTGTTGTATTAATTCCTACATAGTTATCCTAATTCGTCTCTCATTCCGGGTAGTGGTCTATATTCAGAATTGCTCACTTTTGTGATACAATTCACTACCTAAATCTAGGTCGGTTCCACAGTAGTAGTAACCTATACCCTAAACTAGGTGCATGAAGACCATATTCTGGGTTTCCACCATTAACTGTACATCGCCTTGTTCAAAGGATTTATTAGTTAATGTGAATTTCATCTCTTTTCAACCGTTAATTCTTCTTTCAAAGTAATTAAAGGTATTAGATTATCATTAGGGTGATCAATCATAATGATATAATGGAGAAAATGAAATCATACCACGGATTTAAGAGACACATTATGAAATAATATGCTAAAAATGTCATACAACGATCACCCGGGCTACTCCTGGCCCTAAAGATAAAGCGGATTAGCCCTGCATGTTCATCTCAATGAAAGACATGATGAGAGAAAGGGAAAACATGGGGAAAACGTGAATAGAAGTGATGTAAACCCCAGAACGGAGGAGATCTGGGCATTCCTCGGTGTAGAATGAGCGATCTACAGCCTTTCAGTAGTAGGAAACTCCTTCTACAGCTCTCGGATCAATCGGGGCGTGGCTCTGGGCTTCGTTCTTCTCTCCTCTCCTCCTTGAGACTTGTGCAATGACTAATGACATCCTCCCTTGCTTAGGGCCGCCGTAATTAGGTATATGCACCACTTTAGATCACCAAAAGATCACCACCATCTGATTAGAAACGATCTGTAACAAAACCTGATCTGACGGCATCGATACTATCAATGTGGGTCGATGGTATCGACCTGTCATAATATCAACGATTCTTCCTTTTTCTGACATTTCGTGCTGATGCAGACTCGATATCATCGACTTTAGTGTTGATGGTATTGACACCTTTAGGTGTCACTTTTATCACCAATCTAACGTTGAAGTTGGGCGAGGTTGATAGTATCGACTTTATGTCGATAGTATCGACCAGTTGACTGCTGGCTCACTATAGGTATCTCACTACCATCGACTTCATTGTCGATGGTATCGACTCATCTTGGTTCCTTGCGGCTGTCTCACTATGGCCGAGTCGATACTATCGACAGCTGCATGTATTCGTTTTTCCTAAAAATTCAAGATAAATTTGAATGATCCTTTGCTAAAACACATCAATATGATCATTTATAACAAAAAAGATGAAATATAGTAGATTTGATGCAAAGTGAGATTATAGACTAACGCGAGTGAATCATGCGATACTAACCACAAATGTGACTAATAAACACATAAAATGCATGTAAAACTAGTCTATAAAAGCGACTCAAAATCCTCACATCAAACTCCCCTAAGCTTAAAAATTGCTCGTCCTTGGGCAACAAAACTATAGAACAAAATTGTGAGGGTCGACTAAAGAACATACTATCACAATAGACATTACCGTATGATTCCCACCAGACATTCACATACCGGCCCTCACTAACCATAGAATGGTAACTACCCTACAGGTGGCAGTGATCATCCATAATAGATATCCACTCCAAGATTGGTGAACACTATCAAATAAGGCAGTTAATATAATAAAATCTTCCGGTTCAGGCTTGGTGCATCTTGTGATCTCCTATCTACGTTGCTCATAACTTAACTACCATCTACTTGGAAGTAGATCTCCTAAAATACAAAAGTGAGGAGATAATCACGGGTGGCCTACCATTTTGAGCAACAGGTGGATGGGATAGGCGGTTTATGTAAGAAAAAGTAGCACAATATAGTTTGACATGCAACAATACAAAAATGACCTACATGATGCCCATGCATATGAAAATGACCTAATGCTTACATTTTAGGTGGAATGATGCATACACTATCATTCCATCCCAATGAGAGACAGAATATCTACAAAACTACACATGTGCTTGTTCTTCTTATCATTCACGTGAACAAGTTCCTTCCTCTTTCTGATCTTCACTTACTTATTATTTTTTTCTTTCTCTTTTCATCCCTTATTTTGCTTAATGAACTAAGATGAAATTTTCACATCTTCATCTTGGACTTATTCTCAAAACTACTATTTTTTTCATTGTATTTTATTTTTCAAAAAGTATGAAACAAGTTCCTTATTTTCAGAACAAGCAACGCACATAATGTAAAAAATGATTAAAATTATGCAAAATGCAACTAAAATGACATTGACATGCATTCTAAAATTTTTGCATGCCTGACTATAATGCAACATTTTTTTTTCTTTTCATATATGCAACAGATGTAAAAACTAACTACAATGCACTCCTATCTACATGATATGCAATCAAGAGATAACAAACTGTAAAGTGCTCCCAATTCTTATGGTGGAGTGTAAATGAGATGAGGTGGATAGATCACAAGATTAATTGACAGAACCATTGGAAAATATTATATGTCCCTCCTTACTGACCTGTGTAAAATCAAGGGGTTTCTCTCTCTTATTTTATATTAAAGTCCCATTACCATTTGGTCAGTTTAGGCTCAACATCCATGTCCATCCATAATTCTTGAATCATAAGGATGTACAATTATGATCTTATGTTTTAAAGTTGACAAACCCAATTATTTTCATAAGTTAAGTGCTCAAGTTCAAACAAAGCATGCTTGCAATTACATAAAAAAATTTCAAATTTACCCATAACTCCCATGTGAAAAACATAGAGATGACAAATTACATTAGACATCCACGGATACACTAGATAGCATGTGGATCCTAAAAGCTAAGAAAATTGCTAAAATAATAGAAAAGGCAATAAAGGATAAAAATAAAGGAAAATAAAAGATAAAAATTGTTCCATCTCCCCCCCTAAGCTTGAATAAGTAAGTAAAAACTAAGATAGAGGGAGGTTCTAACACCCCCCCCCAAGCTTGAATATGACTATGGCCTCATAGTCAACATTCCCAATTAAGAGGTGGAACAGCGGTACCATTCGCTTTGAAGTGTGGTGAAGAAGGATGGTTGGATGCTCAAGTGGATAGAGTGATGCTTGCTATCTCCCTCTTTTTGGTGTCCCATTTTTGTGTCTTAGTGGTTCTAAGATGTGACTTGCTTCATCCTTCTTTGATCTGCAAAAAATGGTGCGAAACAAAATCTCGTTTCGACACCTTTTACGGCATGTTTTATGTAGATGTCCTACAGGTGTCGATACCATTGACACCAAGGTCGATGGTATCGAATCTGGCTCAGTAATTTTGGTGTACCGATGTGTTTAAAAGCCTGGGAAATAAAAAGTGTCGATACTATCGACACTAAGGTCGATTGTATCGACATTACTGTCACTGATTTTTCTAAAAATCTTCAACGATCTCAATACTATCGACACTAGGGTCGATGGTATCAACTCTTTTTCAGCATTTACTAATCCAAACTCGATACTATCGATAGGGGTGTTGATAATATCGACCTTAAAATTTTGCACACATCAAAACACGAGTTAGGGTACCATTTTTACAAAAATTATCAAAACCTAAGCAAAAACTAAGTACATCAACACAAAAGATCATAACCAAACATAAAATAAATCTAAAGTTTGGTTGCCTCCCAACAAGCACCCTTGTTTAATGTCCTAGGCTTGACATAAACATACCTTCAACCTGGGTTGTCAAGGGATGTCTCTAATGATTCATTTGGCAATTTGAATTCAACTCGATCATCACCAATCCCAAGTGTCAAGTAACCTCGCCCAATGGCAGTGATTACATCAGTTGTGGCTTTGAACGACCTTCCCAATAGCATCTCACCTCCTTCCATCTCATGCATGTCCATGACCACAAAGTCAACAAGGAAGATGAATTTTTCGACCTTGACTAGTACATCCTCGCATATACCATGTGGCTTTGCAATGGATCCATCTGCCAACTCAATTGTCATGGAAGTTTGTGTTGGCTTCTTCAATTCCAGGTTTTGAAAAGTGGCAAGTGGCATAAGATTAATGATGGCCCCTAAGTCACACTGTGCTTGTGGAAAATTTTGGCCACCTATGGAACATGGGATGTAGAAACATCCTGGATCTTTCCTCTTCTTTGGTAGCCTTCCTTAGATTATAGAACTCACTGTTTCATCAACACACACAACATTTGTATCTTTGATTCGCCGTTTCTTGTTGATGATGTCGTTCATGAATCTTCCATATGAAGGAATTTTCTCTATAGCCTCCATGAATGGAATGTTAATGTGGAGCTTCCGGAAGATCTCAAGAAATTTCTTGAAGTGCCTTTGCTCTTTCCTCAGCTTTAGTCTATCCGAGAATGGCATTCTTGGCTCCTTTATGTGCTTGTACGGTGGTACATATGGGCTATTTGGGATCTCCTCCCCTAAGCTTGCTTCAATGTCACCCTCTGGCGTAGGATTTGACACGTCATTCACGGTTGGTGTGGCTCATGGCTGCTCATCCTTCTCGGTGGTAGTAGCTCCACTGTGAAGTATGGCCTTCACCTGTTCCTCTTGCCTAGGTGTGGGCACGGCTGTGATGGGTTCTTGGTGGGATTTGCTGAACGGGCGACATCCTCCTAGTAGTCCATATAAGCTATGGAGGTATGGCACACTGGGTTTAGCCTCCATTTCAGAATGCATTTTGCCCTTTTCATGGACCTCCCCCACCGGTGGCTCTGTCTCCTTAATCACAGATATATACTTCATTTGATGATGTACTAGAGCAGCCTCTGCATTACCAGCCGGTCCTTGTTGATTTTAATGCTTCATGGTCACCACTTCATTGGCAATTTGAGCCATATTCGTCTCCAGTGCCCTCATCTGTGCTCCATGACTTTGCAACGTCTGCCCAAATTTGTTCAAAATCTTGCCCTGGAACTGTAACTGCTTACCGAACATATTCATCAACTCTTGATTTTGTTTCACTACTTGGATGATAAATTTGGTGCTTTTGTCCTCCACAGTGGGCTGTGGCTTTGCATCCGGGTCTTGTAGGAAGTTGTTTGGATCCTTCCATGAGAATTTTCTATCCTTTCTCTAAGAGTAATCATTGCTCCTGTAACCATGTTGTTGAATGAATTTAACGTGGGCCTCTTCATTGGACTCTTCCTCTTTCTCTACCAATTTCTTGGCAATGAGATCCATTTTGTCTTTCAACTCTTTAATTGCCTTTAATTCCCATGCAGTTCTGGCTTGTTGTGGTACATCTCTATCACCCCAGGACTGTTTCTTAGCCATGTTTTTTAAAATCTCCCAACACCTTGTATTTGTGTTGTTCAAGAAGAACCCTGATCCTACTGAATCTAGATTGCTTCTATCATGCTCAGAAAGAGAAAAATAGAAAATCTTGACCTGCTTCTCCTTGTCTAACCCGTGATGTGGGCACCTCCTCAGCATTATCTAAAAGCGCTCCCAAGTCTCGGAATATGTTTCACTGGCTTTCTGACTGAAGTTATGAATTTTTCTTATGAGATCATTTGTCTTCTCAGGCGGGAAAAATCTTTTGAAGAAAACTTCAACCATGTGGTCCCAAGATCCCACGTACTCGTCGTCCAGATTATGCAGCCATTCTCGAGCATTTCCCCCTAGAGAACTGGGAAATAACTTCAAGTAGAGCATCTCCTGTGGAAACCAGTCTATCTTGATAATATCACAGTTCTCCACGAATTGGCTTATGTGGGTCACCGGATCTTCATTTTTGAACCCGTAAAATGCATTGTACTTGACCAAATTGATTAGGCATGGGTTAATTTTATAATTAGGAATGTTGATGGCCTACTTCTTAATTGGACCCTTACATGCAGAAGAGGACGACGCCTTTATTTTCTCCCAGATTGTTTGTTCCTCAGACATTTCTTCGATGTCAGAATCTGAATTCTCGTAGTCTGATCCCAAAAATGGGACCTCCGGCGATGACTGTGCATAGTCTGTGCTACGCGTACTCACCATGCACTAGTACCTACACAGTAATAAATTTAATTAGGCACAGTGCTAGATGATTACAGATTATGAAAGATAGACGGTTAATTTCCAAAATTTAAATTAAAAAAATGTGGCCTAGAGTGGCCGCTTGCAGCCCTCATAGTGCCAAAAATCACCGTTCCCCGGCAACTTCACCAAAAACTTGACACGAATTTACCGTGTGTAAAATGCAAGTGCACGCGCCAAAGTAATATAGGCCTTTGTGAGGCTCGAGTCGAACTCAGGGAAAGGATTTTCGGTAGACTACTAATAACTGTTTGCAATCAGCTAGACCGAGTAAAATGGTCTAAGAGTTGACTAAAAAGGAAAAGAAAAATAAAAGAAAATAGAGCAATCGATTAAATGTTTTGTTTAATCAATTTAAATGGGAATCTTTAGGATTGCAGTTTCACCACAGGTTCTCGTTGTATTAATTCCTACACAGTTATCCTAATTCGTCTCTCATTCTGGGTAGTGGTCTGTATTCATAATTTCTCACTTTCATGATACAATTCACTACCTAAATCTAGGTCGGTTCCACGGTAGTAGAAACCTATACCCTAAACTAGGTGCATGAAGACCATACTCTGGGTTTCCACCATTAACTGTACATCGCCTTGTTCAAAGGATTTATTAGTTAATATGAATTCCGTCTCTTTTCAACTGTTAATTCTTCTTTCAAAGTAATTAAAGGTATTATATTATCATTAGGGTGATCAATCATAATGATATAATGGAGAAAATGAAATCATATCACGGATTTAAGAGACAAATTATGAAATACTATGGTACAAATGTCATACAACGATCACCCGGGCTACTCCCGGCCCTAAAGATAAAGGGGATTAGCCCTGCATGTTCATCTCAATGAAAGACATGATGAGAGAAAGGGAAAACATGGGGAAAACGTGAATAGAAGTGATGTAAACCCCAGAACGGAGGAGATCCGGGCATTCCTCGGTGTAGAATGAGCGATCTATAGCCTTTCGGTAGTGGGAAACTCCTTCTACAGCTCTCGGAACGATCGGGTGTGGCTCTGGGCTCCGTTCTTCTCTCCTCTCCTCCTTGAGACTTGTGCAATGACTAATGACGTCCTCCCTTGCTTAGGGCCACCGTAATTAGGTATATGCACCACTTTAGATCGCCAAAAGATCACCACAGTCCGATTAGAAATGATCTGTAACAAAACCTGATCTGTCGGTGTCGATACCATCGACGCGGGTCGATGGTATCGACCTGTCACAATATCGACGATTCTTCCTTTTTCTGACATTTCGTGCTGATGTAGACTCGATACCATCGACTTTAGTGTTGATGGTATTGACACCTTTAGGCATCACTTTTATCACCAATCTGGCCCTGAAGCTGGGCGAGGTCGATAGTATCGACCAGTTGATTGTTGGCTCGTTGTAGGTATCTCGCTACCATCGACTTCAGTGTCGATGGTATCGACTCATCTTGGTTCCTTGCGGCTGTCTCACTGTGGCCGAGTCGATACTATCGACAGCTATCGATGGTATCGACAACTGCATGTATTCATTTTTCCTAAAAATTCAAGATAAATTCGAATCGGCCTTGCTAAAACACATCAATATGATCATTTATAACCACAAAGATGAAATATAGTACATTTGATACAAAATGAGATTATAGACTAAAGTGAGTGAATCATGTGATACTAACTACAAATGTTCTAATAAACACATAAAATGCTTGTAAAACTAGTCTATAAAAGCGACTCAAAATCCTCGCATCACTATCCAATTCTACAATGATGTCTATGGGTTTATTTATACATTGTTTGATGCCTCTGAGTATAGCTTGTATCTCTACCCAAATGGTGTCTTAGCATGAGGTTGTCTGGGCTCCTCCATAGATTCATAGTCCGCTATCATCTCTAAGGATGATGTTGGTACTAGGAAAATTTAGTCTTTTTAAATGGGAAACATCCACATTTAGCTTCAGAGATCGGGATGGCGTCCAAGACCACATGTCATTTTAGGTTCTTTTTTGTATGTTCGAATTTGGTAGTGAAGGCATGGATTGGAGGGATACTTGCTTTCTTAGCATGTGAATGGCTTCTAGAATTGATATTGCATTGTCAGAATAATGTGACCATTCCTCACTTTCCATAGAAATTCAACAGTAATGGTGAACCAGGCCTTGTGATCGAGTGGTATCTTTTTCTTGGCATTCCTTGAGAACCACTACATTAGTGAGGGGTCGTTGCACACTATTACATCATGCTTGAGTGTTATATCCTCCCAAATTGGCAAAAAAATGACAGTATCTTAGGATGTGTAATGGTGTTTCCTCTTGTTGGTTGGACCAATGGTAATGGTCGTTGGAGGTGAAACCTCTAACGGATTTGTTATGGTTAGTGAAGAGACCTTCATGCATTGACTTCTAGAGAAAGACTTTTGTGTGATGTAGAACAGGTAACTTCCATATCCTTTCCCTACAACCCTGGCGTCTGGTGCTTTGGATTTTGAGAAGCATTTGGTATATGATGGCAGACTTGAAAGGTCCTTTTGAGTTTGATATGTGATTCCATACATCCTGTCCTACTGGTGGGTTAAGAGGGACCATATTATAAATCATAAAATAGCCTTCCTTGTAAAATAAGAGATATAAGAAGTTAATATACCATCCCCATCTTCTTTCATGGAACACACTTTAAGGTCAGATAGGTCATCAGGAATAACCACATCGTGCCTTAAATGTGGGGTTAGGGATCCATTTATCCAGCAATCAGTCCAGACAGTTGTGGAGTTTCTAATTAGGATGACGCATCCAACATGGGGTTCAATTGGATTTGTGTGTGATTGAATGAGCTTCTAGAGTCTTAATCCAATTAAAGTCCCCTTGTCTTTGAGGTGGAGGTATTTTGAATGCATAAGTTCTCTCTAATGTATTCTCCTATGAGTGAAGAAGTCCTAGACATTTTTAGAGAAAAGTGCCTCATTTTGGATTCAGGCTGGTCTGATGCCCAACCCTCCATCCACTTTTGAGGTTGTAATCTTCTTCCATGAGATGGTATGTATTTTCTTCATGGTGCCTGTGTGAGCTCACATAAAGTTGTGGATGGCCCGATCAATACCATCACAGGTAGCCATATGCATGTGGGTCAATTGCATGATGTAGCTGGGGACACATTTCAAGATAGATCAGGTAAGAGTTCTTCTTGCCATAGACAATGTGTGGTTTTCCGATGAGGAAATTCTACCATTGATGGCATTCAGGATTTGAAGGTAGATATTTTTCTAGGCTCTAGAATGCAGGACATGAACCACTATTTGGACATTGATTTTCTAATCTTTGTTTTATTTTTCTATCTAAATAAAGAAAATATATAACAAACTAATTGTTATTTGTCTCAATGAGGTTGTGAAATGGATTAATAGATAAAGGCATAAATTTGGCAACATTACATTGACTCTGACTGGTTAGCTCTAAGTAATCTATATAACATAAAAAAGGATGTTGATTGTTTTATCTATATTCTTTACAACTATTTTTTCGAATTAAAAAGTATCCCTCATACTCAATCTATACTTCTTGATATCATATGATCTTATTATATTTTTAGTACAAAAGTAATCTTTCCTTCTGATAAGTCTCCATGTAAGGGTGCATCTAAGAAATACTAGAGTGGATGAACATGGCTCCTGAGAGAGGGGGAGGTGGTAGGGGAAGAGGTCGTGGAGGGCAGAACCCTAGTGGGAGAGATGGTTCTGGTGGATAGGCAATGAAAGAGTTTTCTTATTCAAGTAATCCATCTAGTCCAAGAGTGACTAATGAGGAGCAATTGTTAGTTGATTCTACTCAGATCTCATCAATCCCCATGGTAATCTTGGATCCATTACAAGGTGGCAATGAATGAGGCAAATCTGTTACATCGCCTTCCTTGCAAGGTGGCGGTGAACGTTGCAATCCAGATGCATCATTTTCATCCTCCTCTCCTCCAATCACCCCCCTCTTCCTGGACACAAAAATGATCCTTCTAGTCCATCTCCAGTTGTTAATTGGATTTATGCCAGTCGCCCTGGTCATGACAATGAAGATGTGGTAGCTCTAGGGTTCATTGATCGAAAAACTAGGAATTGTGTCTATTGTCCATCCATTTCAAGTCAAGGTGAACCTTCCCTAGACTCGACCATGTTTATGTCCATCAGCTTTATACAAAAAAATGCTATTGAGGTTGGCTTCAAGGTCGGATAAGGAGAAAGTGACAGCTCAACAAAAACTATGAGGTGTTGTAGAAGAGAAAGAAGGCTTCATTGTTTTGATGCCATCTTTAAAAGAGAAGGAAAAAGTTCTAGATTGGGCCCCTTGGATGATGGATGGCACCTTAGTGGTTGTCCAACATTGGTAAACAAGTTCCAAGCTCACTCCCCTCTCTTTACTCTCTACCCCAAGTTGGTGAAAGATTGAGGATCTAGGGGTTCCCTAAAATCTAGACAGGCTCGCTCAAGTAGCTTGTACCATTGGAAGGCCTCTTGATTATGAGGATGCTTCTATCATGAGAAACTATTTGGAAAAAACTAAGATTTTGTGGAGATGAAGTCCACTACAATTTCTCCAAGGCAACAATGGTTGAAGTGGATGGAGTTCCAAAGCTCTTGAAATTTTAATTTTACACCAAACAAGTAATTTGTCCAGGGTGTAATCACTTTGGTAATAGATTGAGCTCATGCCCAATAATAATAAGCATGGAAGCTTCTTCTACTGAACTAAAACTCTAGTTTGCTAAGGTGTCATATGTTCGATGTATTTCCAAGAAAAAGGCCATCACCCTAAATAGAGTGGATTCCTATCTTAGACACAGTGAGGTTTAAGTAGGTGGGAGTGTTGCAGCTAACTCTCTAGTGCAATGCACCTCCACTATTGATACTGAAAGAAGCGAGGAAATTGAAGTGGAAACTAATTCGCAAGTTGTTGATGAAGGAGTAGAAGCTCAAGTTAGTAATTAGGAAAAGTCTCCTAATCATTTATTTCTTGAGTCGGACATTTTTTTTAGCCCACCAATTTTGGCAATGGATAAACTAAAGCTTGAATGGAAGTTAGCCTAATCCTCTAGGAAAACTCCCAATTGTGTGAGGCAGTTATTGGAAAGTTTAGTCTTGTCATTGGAATACTTATTAAAAGCTAAGGAGTGTCACTATGGTGAACAAGGGTCATCTGATAATTATTTGGAACTGGAGTCATATTTGATGAAAACATTCATTGTAAAAGAGGGTACGAGACCCATGAAAAAGATGTAGAAATACATGGATAATACATATGAGATTTCCATATTTAAATTTGATAATTTCATTGAATCTATCTTAATGTTGGGTTCTTCTTTTCCTTGATCCTGATGCAGGTTTCTCTAGAGAAGATTCCTTTATTGGAGGTGTTTCTTTATCAGCAGATGTTGTTGAGCTTTATTAGTGTCTGAACTAGAATGTAGGGTCTTGTACCTTATGGGTTTGGAGTACTTTGGTTTTGTTTCTATGTAGGTATTATCTTTAAGATATTCTCCATGCGTGGAAGTTTTGTTTTCTTTCTCCCTTAGGGGTGGGAGGGAATAGGACTTGGGGTTTTTGGACCTTTTGGTTCTTTCTTCATGTTTGTTAAAGGGGGTGCAAGTTTGTATGTACCCAAAGGTTTGGAATCAATTACTCATGATTTTAGCTACAAAAAAGGCTCCATGTCAGGGTAAGAGCATAAAAGGGTTGCATGCAATCTTTTTGAATTTTTTTATAATATATTTAACCTTGTGTTCGAATCAGATAAATGAAAGGTTGTAGAATGTTAAATGTAATATTATATATTCGATATTGTATTATTATATATGAAGGTCACAAGAAGAATTGAATATGTTTTACATGTAGCTTTAAAATTAATAATTGTGATCTTGTGTGTACTAATATGGTTGCATATACCACCAAAATAGGAGATGATCTCTACCATTCCCTCACACTTGCATCGTCTTTTTTTAGTGTTGGGAGTCTGGTGTAATTCAGGTCAATGAGGTGGACGATGTGGGCATTCTGATGTGACATCAAAGTATATACATGGTTTCACTAATAATGTCAAGAAGCATTTATTACTAGTTTTTGCCCATGCTTCTCTTTGCATCTCTCCTCTTCTTTACACTATGTCCCATACCACATTAGTCAAAATAAATTTCAGCACATGTATTTCTACTCCCTACCTTACTCACAAAGTAAATGCCTATCAACTCTATCTTATCTTTTTGTTCTTTAGTTAGATAAGACACCACTTTTCCATTATTCTAACTAATCTAATATTTTCATATATATTCAATGCATATAATATACCTAGTAAACTATGATAGTTCATTATGTGAACTAATATTTCCAAAGTTTGAGTTCATTGGACTACCTATAATTCATTTATTATAGGAATAATAAATTAATCCATTTGTAATGTTGGGTAATCTATAATATATTAAACAAATAATACTAGTTTTTTTATGAATATATGAAAGGAGGGATAAAGTACACATGTAATATGATATATTAGTTCTCATTTATCAAAATGGTATATAAGATTACCAATAGAGACTTTGATTTGAGGGGAACTAATTGTAATTGGGATTTTGTTACTTTGACGGAAATCAGTACAAATGACTTATTTGGCGGAAACCAAACTCTTGGTATAAAATTTACTTGAAGGGAAATAAATTCTCAATGAGTACTGAGAGGAAACTAAACCTTGGTACAAAATATTTTACTTGAAGAAAATGAAATTCAAGCAAAGATATGAACTCTTTGCAAAAAAATTAGAAAGTAATATGCCTTTTGGGAACTTTCCACTTGAATTGATATATTACTTTTTTAAGTTCATTGCTTTAATGGGAAATCAAATTTGGAATATTAATATGAAATCATGCTACATGTGTAATAAAAATCATATGGTAAGTATATAAGTACATGCTTGTATTAACTCAAGGTCAAAATTGACTAGACTACTGTCTTATCTTGATAATGATGAAATCATTCCACTCATTTGTGTATAATGATTTGAATTGAGTGTCTTCAAATTAGACATACTATAATTGTCTAAAGTTGTCAATCCCAATTTGAAGAAATCAAATCATACACACATAAAGATCAATATTGAAGAATAGAAGGATATCACTTTCCATCATTGTTGTGAGTCACTTGTAATAATTACATGACTTGTAATTAAGATTGTATATGTAATAGAATTGATTAGGATGAATAAATATTGCACTTGGGAGGTCTTAGAACACCCAAAACAATGAGTGCAATTGGTTGATGTTGCCTAGGGCAAATCTCGGCTGACAGCATCGTTCAGATGGTTTCGAGAACCTCTTATTGGTTGAATGTCATGCCAGGAAACTCAGCCAGATAGAAATTTTTCTTGATAGCAAGGTCTATAAGTTGAATTACCAACTTTGCAAACATCACTATAGTATTTATTTTCTATAGTGTACTATAATTGTTAGAAGCAGAGAAAAAATGAAATATATCAGTTGGATTGTCCCTAAAATGGATAGAATTCACCTTAAAGTATTTTAACAGCTCAGAGGCATCCTCATCTATACATAAAACCCCTTGGGGTTCATCCTGTAGTTAGTAAAGTATTAAAAATTCATATATACTATAGTTAATACGGGAAGTTCCTCAAAGAGAATAACATACCCTATCCACTGTGATGAGTGTAATCACTAGCTAAATCTAGTAGAGTGAGTCTGAAATCTTAAAAAGAGATATTCCTACATGTATATCTTATAAGGAACTCACTTCTCTACATCTAATCTTTCTCCCTCATGAAGATGAAGATTCTCTCTTGGAAAAGAGAGGAGGAGAAGAAGAAGGGAAGGAGGCCCTCAGTGCAAAGCCTTTCCTTGGCAATGATAAAGTCAAAGATGGGATAATATTGACTATAGAGTAGGTAAGACCTTGGAGAAGGTGTAAGATCCATAGTGTGGACTCCTGGTCAATTATGGGTAAGCCCTTTCCAAAAAAGGAAATCTAGTTTGGCCTTTCATATTGAAAAAGGTGGTTATAACATCCACTTTTGTGGATGTTTAATACTCAATTTTCCTAATAATCATCATAATCTACAAGAACAATACATATGTATTCATCCCATGGATGTCATTTTCAATAAATATCCTTCTATTAATTTTTTTAAAATAAAATTGGCAATTCATTCATCCCATTTCCATGGATTTTGAACTAGTTACCTCAAAATCACACAATATCAACTTTACCAATAGGGTGCCAATACATTGGAAATACCCTTCTATTAATCGATCCTTCAAATTTTAGGTTAACAGAAAATAATGAAACCATCCCGATCAAAATGAATTGAGCTACATCAATTAATTAGTTGAGGAATTCTCAATGCAGAGCCATTGATAAAGCATTATGCCAATCGACATCAATCTTCAGATATACCTCAGTCAATCACATCACATTGCTAAGACATAATTCTTCAACCAAAACTAAAGGAATCAGTTGAGGATTCACCATCTAGATATCCCAGTGATTGTAATAATCAATGTGGTAACCATTGAGGCACCATATCCATTGATATCTATCAATTAAATGAAGTCAAATGCTTCACAAAATCAACTCAATGTCAGTATGATGCCATTTAAGCACCAACCTTGATACACTCCCATTGAGGTTTTAAAATTACTTAAGTAATAAAGCTAATGTTTAACCTTTGGCTATCAACAAAACTATATTCAACCATTACCTATTGAGGAACATCATCAATATCTAGTCTTTCTAACTCACCACCACATATAGAATTCGATAGATGTATGATTCCAAGTTGTGCTTATAAATAAGGCCCCTTGGCCTCATATTTTAGGAATCTTGACTTTTCACAACCAAGCAGAGTCGATGCTCCATTATGTCCAAGATTAAGATCAAGTTTGATTGATAATTAGAATGATCAGGTATTTGTTCCCCTAGCTCAGTGACTCACCATAAATTGATTGAACTTCTACCTCAAATGAGGAGCATCTTCAAAGTCTCTTAATACCCGAGTCCACTTCCCAAGGCTCTAGTAGAGTTTAGGAATGATGAATGGACCCACAGACCACCACTAGCCTTAACTGTGCACTTTGTCCTCAGTCACGCGCAATCTAGGATAAACTTCTAGACTGGTCCTCCATCATAGTACTACACTGGGTTGAGCACGCTTAACCACAAAGTTCTTTAGTGATGAGTGTTGGGTTTTAGGGGAGACAGAGAAGGCAGCGGAAACAAAAAAAATTCTCCCCCAACCCATACCGAGGAAACGCGTCAACGTCTATATAATAGGAAAAGATGGTTTGTGGAATCATACCTTGTCCCGAGGCTTGCTCGGCGACAATACCTCGCGCAATGCGCGGTCTTCAACTCCGGACTTCGACGGTGTCTGTGCAGCTCCTAGTCGCACCGGGACTGACAACTCCTACTCGAACTGGACTGTCGGATGACAGTTGTCCTCCTAAGCGGCAGTGTCCTCCCGCCTCTATAGTAGTCCACACGGACCACCTGGAACTCCACTCTCCTTGTCCCACAAGGAAGTGGAAGGAGTCGCACCCTCCTGTTGACGTACTAGTCACCAATACGCTCTCCTGCCTCCTATTGCAACTGTAGTTGTCCTTCCCTTGCTGCACCTCCCTTTTGCGGGAAGCACTTGCTCGGGCTCTCTCACGGTTACCAAAACCAGAGAGAACGACAACTTGCAGAGCAACTGGTTTCACTGAGCTGTACTTTGAGAAGCCCCCAATACCCCTATATATATAGGAGAGTCATGGGACAGGGTTCTCCATCCCGGGCAATGCGGGACTAAAGCAGGAGTAGAAGGGTTCGAGAATTTTCCACAAAAAGCAACCGGTTCGCAACTTGAAATGATCGGTTCACAACTGAACCGATCGGTTCAGCCATTGAGCCGATCGGTTGGACTTGAGCCGATCGTTTGGGGCACTCCAACCGATCGGTTGGTGCCCTGAACCGATCGGTTCATGGTCCTTATACGGCTCAAAATGACTTTCCTTGTTTCTTTCCCAATTGGTATCGAATACCAATGTTATTCCCAATCGAATTGGGCAATTTGAAATGAAAGGAAAATTCTTGCCGACATGACTTTCCCAACTGGTCGGTTGCACCAGTTGAGCCGATCGGTTCAACTCTTGAACCGGTCGTCTCAACCTAGGCATGAGTCGATCAGCCTGGACACTCCAGCCGACCGGTTCAGCAACCTCAGCCGACCGGTTCATCACATGAACCGATCGGTTGGGAGCACAGGTTGGGCAAAATCAGTCAAATGCAATTTCAATCAATCCGATACTCCAATCAATGCGTCCAACACCTTGAACCATATGATATTGAGCTATCGACTGATTGAGTGTTTAATTGAACTACTAAACTCCTTTAGTAATCAATCTAAACATTGCTTGTGGACAAAACTCCTCTTCCAGGTTAAATCCTATGTGTGTGACCCTGTAGGTCCATTTCACGTTGGCAGTGAAAGTCCATAACACTTATGACTTCACAAGCAAAGAGCGGTGCCTAGTCACACATCAGTGCTACCCAAGTGAAAGTAGAAAGTTGGAGAACAACTTTCATCCTACAATCCGTGAATGGTGTTATAGCAAATGTATAATTCCTTTGTCACTGATATCCCGAATGAACTCGAGGCATGGAACAGTCAACCTGTCAACGTTCATTCACTTCCTTGATCTCAGAGTAGACTGGAATAGATATGTATGACATCAGTATCATATACTAATTCACACATGCGTGCACGCCTTTCTCAATCCTACTCATCAAGTGGCCATGGATATCAAACTCCCTCAGGAGGGACAAATCCCATATCTATCACTCACCCCTCAAAAGCCCCATGTGTCAAAGCCACCCAATCATCACCTTTATAACAATCCATGTTTCAGGACTGCGTTTGATGATGTCAAAGTGTGCCCAACGACATGTGTTGAGTGCAGTGATTTCAGGTCTAAGAATCACACTCACCACCATCACTGTGAGTACTGACTGTGACTACCATCTCATGGTTCCATGTGTCAAACTCACGGTGGGTCTGTCTGGTACCTTGTTCTCTAACAAGTACCTATGTGTTTGGTTTGATATCTCTATATCATGACTAATGAGATTCTGTCATCAACCAACACCACAATCTAGTCTTGTGTGTCATTGTTGTCTATCTACCTTCCACAATGACATCCTACTAGGGACATAATCAAGAATGTACAAACTCTTAGCATCCGTATGATCTCATCGTTCAGGTCCTTAACCTGAAAGCATACGTCATTGAGTTCTGTCATTCTTTAGACATTCAATCTGTTCTATCACTATCTCATATGACTGAACCAGAATGAATTGGAAGCTCGCCTTTGATGTTTATCAAATCAATCTTAATGTATCCCACCAATCATCCCATGATTGGCTCTCAGGGCATACATACCAACAATGAGCTCCGTGAAAAGGAGGTGTATCTTGGTGATAGGGTAGTCCAATCATTCCTTTTAAGATCATTTCATATTAGGCCTCAAATCTTGGGACATTATAATATCCCCGACTTAGACTCTTGACATCCCTGTCAAGGCCCCACTATATGGCCTCATAATATTTCCCCATTTCCGCACAAACCCAGAATTGCCCATGGACACCCAGGCTGAATCTTTCCTTTTAAGATCATTCCTTTCATGCACCTTGGTGATATGGGTTGTCCAATTATTCCTTTTAAGATCATTTAATCTAAGGCCCTTGTGTTAGTAGTTGTGGATGGGAGTTGGGTGTCCATTGGACATTTTGGGTCTCCACTAAAATGGGGAAGAGATTATGAGGCCATATATTAATCATTGACGAGGACATCAAGCATCTAAGTGGGGAAAATTATAACATCTCAGGATTTGAGGCCTCAGATAAAATGTTCTTAAAAGGAATTATTGGACTAACCATATCACCAAGTTAACCTCCTTTTTTGGGAGCCCATCACTAATGAATTTTGTACTTAAGCATGCTCAACCCAGAGTATTACTAGGATGTGTGACTAGTCCAAAAGTTTATCTTGGCTTGCGCATGAGTGAGGGTAAAGTGCATAGTTAAGGCTAGTGGTGGTCTGTAGAGCCAGTCATCTTTTCTAAAACTCTACTAGAGAATTGGGTAGTGAGCCCGGGTGTTACAGTCTCAGCCTTCAGTAAGATTAAGGAGAGATGAATTGTCTCTCTATCAACCAGTTTGATCAACTTAGAGTGCTTGATAAACTAAGATATGAGAGAAGATTCCAAGCTAGAAGGAGGGAATATCTAAGAGTATCTACCATGTAATTGACCTCCTTTCTCAACCTTATTATTTTTTAATTTATTTTCTAAGGCAATGGAGATGTCAAGTTATAAGTTGATTATGTCCATACAAGTTATAGTGTTTGAACCTCTAGAATTTAGTTTAGGATTAGTACTTTCATTAGAAATTAAAAATGAGAAAGGTGGTTTGGGTTTTCCTCCAAGTTTTGGTCAGAAAACTAGAAAGGGGTGACTCATGCATGGATAAGGAAGGAATGTGTACAAGAATCTAAATTTGGCACACTCATTTAGGAATCTAGAATGGGAAATAACTAGCACCCCAATCCCCCCATCAAAATACTATTTTGGGATTTTCATATAAAAACAACGGTATGTGATTCACGAGGAAGAAGATGATCTAATGTGCTCTCACTTTGCTTTGTATTTCGTGTGTGAAAGGTTTCACACATTAGGGCATGGAGTAGATTGCACTTCTTTATGTCTCTGGATATATAGTTGGACCAGGAGTAGATGTCATCTGATATGTACTTCCCAGTGCTGACTACTTTCACCCTTCTAGGCGCCAATAGGTTCGGAACTTCTTAGAGCAAATTTCTTTGCAATTGTCTGCACAAATAGGTTTCACAAAAAGCAGTAGTCCTCTCTCTCACACATTCCCTCTAATATCTCCCATTCTCCTCTTTGTCAACCAGGAATCTTCTTTAGGGGGTATCCTCTCTCCTTTTCTAGACAGGAGAGAGTTTTTGAGGTGGTTTTTAACTATTTATCGAAATTGATGCCCCACTCTCTCTATGGACAATCAAGGGATATAAAATGGCCCTCTCTCATGCATCCCAAGACAAAATTGGTTTTGATTGGAACATGTTTGGTATGGAACCCAAGTGACCCTTTTTGGAAAACAAATGTGTTTGAATTGTTTTGACACATCTGTGTGTGAAACTCTTTGGCACGCAGTGTGATCTGCTAAAAAGGGAACCCAAGATCTGTGCAATTTGTTGTGACACATCTTGGTGTGAATCCTTTGGCACCCAATTTGATCTTCTGAAAGGGGGCCCAAAATGTGTGTGATCTGGTTTGACACATCTGGGAATGAAACCCTTTCATGCCCATCATTATCTGTTGAAACGGGGGCCAAAATATGTCTGATCTGGTTTGACACATCTAGGTGTAACCATTTGGCACCCAACATGATCTATTGAGAGGGGACTTAAAATGTGTATAATCTAGATGGACACATATAGGGTGTGAAATCCTATGGTGCTAGTGTGACATGTTGAAAGGGATCCAAAATGTATGTGATCTAGTATGACACATCTCGGTGTGAAACACTTTGGCACCTAGTGTGATTTGCTAAAAATGGACCCAAAATATGTGTGGTCTGGTTTGATACATTTGGGTGCAAAACCCATTGGTGCTGAAATGAGATGCTTTCTCAGATGATTTCAATAAGGATGGGTCTATGATTCACTCTAATCTGGATGCAAACCAGATGTGTGCATGTAATTAGTAATGTAAAATTGATATTTATCTTTAGGTCTCACATATAACCTAGATATAAATTTTGTGCATTAGGGTTCAAAACCCATTGTGATCAAAATTTAGGGTTTTTCTAAGTTTAATGTGGGTTCACATCTTTCTTATACTTTGTGCAAATTGGATATGCATTCTGAACTAACGAAAATGAATTTGGTCAGCCCGCATTTGATCCTTTTAGAAAAAATATGGGTTCTAACTCAATGCACTCTTATGTGACTTGAATCATGTAAATTATCTAGATAGCGAGGATTTGATAGGGCCCAAAAATGAGGTGTCAAAAGTTTTCCCTATCAAGATGAGGTTCAAGACATGGTTGGTGAATTCATCCATGTTGAGGGGTTATATCTTGAGACTAACTAACACCCATTTTTTGGTAGAGGGCATCATTGATATGGAAAATGTTTTTTTGGCTAGGTTGATATTGAGTAGAGCCATTGATTCAGAAAACTCATAATTGAGATTCATACATACACATGAATAGAAAATGTAGCAGAAGAAATCACCAAATATGGCAACAAAATATCTATTGCCTACCTCAGTAGGGCTAGAAACCATATCTATCTTGCTACATTTTGATTTATATGTAGAGAAAACTCCTTTTGTGGTAGGAAATTAGGAAAAAATTGAAATTGCCAAGTTGGTATGAGCCAGGTGAAGAGAAAATTATATCAAGTGAAGTCTTATGTGGATGAATGAAATAGTGTCTGAATAGATTGCATGAATTCTTGGTATGTTTCAAGTCAAGTTCAATAGTGTTTGGGTTTTTTTTTGGTGCTAATGGGTTTTCTACTTATTTTTATTTTTATCTTTTTTCCTAAAAGTGCTTGCCTCTCTTTTTCTAGGCGTAAAAGGATTTGGCACTCATTTTTCTTTTTTTTTATTTGTTTTTTTAGATATATTTGTTTGAGTGTGAAAGTGTTTGGTGCACATTTTTTTAGGCATGAAAAGGTTTGGCATTTGGTTTTTTAATGATTCGTTCTACACTCTATTGATAGTGTTGTGGAGTCATGATTTAACTTGACAAGGAGTCCTTATAAAATAGAAACCCAAAAAAAGTATATAAATAATAGGATTTTTTATAGTTAGGGTTATATCTCTCACCACTTTGGAGAGGCTAAAATCATGATCATTAATTGTTTCAGCACTCCAAAGTAAAAAAACCTTTTGTACTTTCTAGGTGATAGCATTACGGTATTTATCAAGGATATTAATATATGGCGTGTCTCAACCTATCAGTTTGTGGAGAAGATTTGTGTCCGGAAATTCTCTTGTTGTGTCAAGTCATTCTACATCAGCTAATGTCAAACTAATTTTCATATTAGGTCTACAGTTGTCTCAGGTTTACGATTTGAAATAAGGGTACAAATTCTAGTTCCAATGTATATTAAACATTAGGTGAAACTGTAATTACTAGATCTGACATATCCTTTTATTATTATTATTTATATTTAATTATGTTCATTAACAACATGGCAAGTTAGGATTTTTAAACCCTAATTCTTCATATTCATGATTATTCGCATTATAAATTCAACATGAAAAGTTAGGATCAAGAAGTTGAAAAAGAAAGACATTAGACTTGTAAAAGTCCTTTGGAATCAATGTGGCGTTGAAGAAGCTACATGGGAACTAGAGGAAGAAATGAAAAATACCCTACTCTTTTCTCTTAAAATGTTTTGTTAATGATTTCGGGGATGAAATCGTTATAAGGGGTGGATAATTTGTAACATCCCTGACCTGGGTTAAGTTTTAACCCTAGGTGTTTTGCTTAATAAAGTTGATTAGATGCGTGCTCTTATCTTTTGAAAAGTAATTAAGGCTCTTGAGGAACTTATATTTAAATTTCAGTCCTTTTTGAATAATGTTGAAACATTGTTTTGTTAATTTTGGACTAAAGTGCAAATTACCCAAGTTGAGGGGTTAACTTTCAAATTGCACTTGATAAAATGTTTCTCTGATGTTGAAACATCATAAGAATGAATATTATGTAGTGGTATGGTTTCCATAAGCTTGGGCACCAAGATAAAGTTTGTAAAGCAATCCTTGTGCATTAAAACCTAGTTTTGGTGTAATGTGCAAATTACCCAAAACCTAGGGTTAAATATGCAAAATATCACCTCTATAGCGTCCCTCATGTTTCTTGGCATCAATTAGACCAAATAAAATGATAGGGGCACCTCATTTGAATTATTTTGGAGGAGAGAGAATCTTGATATTAAAATAATCAAGATTTAAGCATAAATGGAACTTTAATTTAATTTAATGCAAAAAGAAATAAATTAATTGAGCAGCCCTTTGACTAAAAGTTGAGGGATGAAATAGCAAAGTGTTGGACGAGCTTGTGCCTTGCTATGTCACAAAAATATCTTGGTTGAGTGGAAGCCCACTCACATTATCATAATAAAAAGTATTATCCACGAAAAGTTGGATATTAATATAAAACTCATTAAGGTGCTTAATTTATTTTCCATTAATCCTTTGATAATGAAGAGTTTTGCAAGGCAATGAAGGTGGATTCGTGGCCAAGGAATGGAGGGGGGATTGGTGGAAATAATTTCGGAATTTAAAGAAAATAATTTCTTTTTCGCTTTCCTTGAAAATCATTATACATATCCTTTTTTCCAACCACTTAAGGATCTTTTCCTTGGAATTCCTTTTCTCATTTTCTTTGGCTGACCGCGGGAGAGATCAAGAGTAGTAGAAGGACGACTCTAACCTATTGGTAAGCTTTTGATCATCTTCCACCTTAGATTCATGGTGAAAACTCAAAATCAATGCTTGATTCTTGGTTTTCTTCACTCGATTTCCAATCCTAGCCATCTTGTTCATCCAAAAGCTAAAGAACAGACCTTGGGAAGTTGTTAGAACTTCATTCACCATTAGATCCATTGATCTTGGAGCTTGTAATCAGATTTTGAGGTGGGTTTTATAACTTTAACCCTTAAACATTGATATTGCATCAAATTCTCTATGATTTGTTGGTTATTTTCTTCTACTTGGAACTCTTTTGATTCATTGCTGAAATTCCCATGAAACACGACTGTAGTTCTTGGATGCACGAAGGAATATGATTATGAAATCATCATGGACATATTTCCCAATAAATTATTAGGCCAAACGGTTTCCATAAGTTGCTCAAACGGTTTCCCAAACAGTTTGGAAGCAAACGGTTTCAAACCGTTTGAGGGGAAATAGTTTCACCAAACCGAATGAGAGCAAACGGTTTCAAACCGTTTGGGGGAATTGACCATGGTTGACCATTTGGAGATTTGTTGACAATGATGTTGGTTAATGACCCACTAATTATAATTGATTAGTTCCAATTGTTTCATGAGTTGAAGGACAATCAATCACCAAACCCTATTTGGGTTAAGTGATGATTTCTAATTTGATTGAGATAGTTCTTTGGGTTGATTGACCCAAACGGTTTCAAAACCATTTGGGGATCACCCAAACGGTCTCAAGACCGTTTGAGGGTCACCCAAGACTGTTTGGAGGTCTAGGGTTGAGTATGGTTAGGTGTTTGAAGATCTTAAGATACCAAGTTGATTTGCAATCAAATGTTGATTTGGTGATCAATCCTATGATCCAAACCCTAATTGGATGTCATGGATTTGGATGTTGAGATGGGAAAATGGTATAAATACCGTTTGGAGGTCATCCAAATGACCTCAAGACCATTTTAGGTTAGGTCATGTTCAATTCGGATGGTGGTCCAATGGTTTCAAAGTAATTAGTTTCACAATGATTAACATTGAAGGATCAACGATTCCAAACCCTAATCCAATTGATTCGAAACCCTAATTAGTGATCAATTGAGGGTTAAATCAGTTGAAGGATGGTTTTTTAAGATCACTTTAAGTATGGTGTTAGGGTCAATTGATGAGTGGTTATATGAATTCAATCGATCAGGGGATCAACATTGGAAACCCTAAATCAACATGATTGGTGGAGACCATATTTGGTCCATTTGATTTTGAGGAAGTTTGGGCCAAACGGTCTCAAGAACATTTGGGACCAAACGATCCCAAACCGGTTAAGGTTCAAACGGTTTCAAATGTCACTTTATCAAACGGTTTCAAGAATTACTTTGGCAAACGGTTTCAACATCCTACTTTACCAAATAGTTTCAAGGGTATGTTCAAGACCGTTTGGAGGTCTAAATGGTCTTAGACCTTTTGGAGGTGTTATAAGCAAGACCGTTTGAGGTCTGATTTGGTCAAGACTGTTTGGGGTCTAATAGACCAAGATCGTTTGGAAGTTAATCAACTAAATCGTATGAACTCTTAAAGTGGTTGAAGTTCAATTGTTTAAGTGAATAATTACATGATGTAAACCAATGGTGATTATAATAATGGTACCCATAACGAGATAGGGTGATTAGTACCCTTTAAATAATTAAGCTTTAATGATCATGGTGATAATGACATAACTCATGGTGTCAATTCTTCTTCAAGTTGAGTTGACTTAGCTTAATCAAGGCTTAAGTAAACATCATCCATAGAAGATGAGAGAGAAAAGACTTTCTATATGAATGATAACCATATAATGGCTAAGTCTTAACACTTTCAATGTGAATGAATGTATAATTAGGGTATGATCCTTGATAGGGAGATCATGAAACCCTAATAATGAATATTAATGAATATAAACCCTAATCTAGGGTGATGTAATGTGAATACTAAACCCTAATTGTAGGTTAATGAATATAAACCATAATCTAGGACGATGTAATGTGAATAGTAAACCCTAATTCCAAATAAGGTGAAGGTATATGTGAAACCCTAATTCCGGGTTATACTTTATAGCATGAAGCTCTAAGGTTGGATAATGAAATGATGAGTCATTAATCCTAGTTGAGCTAAGGGGATGATTAACCCTAATTGAAATGAAAAGGGAAACCCTAACCCTAGCAAGGGCATAGTGGTGTAACCCTTGAATGATGATGTTGTAATTGTTTTGCATTATGCTGATATGAAATTCATGTATCTTTTATCATCTGTACTAATCATGCAGGTTTTATGAAATAGTGAACATAGCCATGTAAGAGTTATGATGCCTTATTTATTGAAAGTGCTTTATGAACCTTGTGAGCAATGATATGCTATGTTGCCTAGTGAGAGGTAACCAAAGAGATTATTAGGTTGTAAGAGCAATGTGAAATACTTGCACTGCAATTATCATGATTATACTGTCAGATGTCTTGATGGCATTAAGTAACCTATTAAACTGGTAACAAGTGTTTTGATGATCTAAGGGTTTTGAACACCCATATTCTTGAATCATGATGATGAGATGATAAGGGATTGAGATCCCAATGTTAATAAAGCTGTGAAATGAACTTGATAAAAATAGTACTCTTTCTTTATAGCAATTGTTATAATGGCTTATGTTTTAAAACATGCTTGATGCTAAATAATGTACTTAAATAATCAAGTGAAATGATAGCATGTAGAGCCTTGATCATAGATCCATCATCATTAGTAGTTTGGTGATGGTCAAATAGGTTTCCTAAGGAAACTCCTGGAGGGCATACTTTTGAGTATGTGGGGGTTATGGGCGCAAATATCCTAATGCCCTAATGGAGGAATTGATGTGAGATGAACATTAAATCTCTGAATCATTCATTATATGTATATGACGGGATGATGTATCACTAATCTCCCGATGATGATGTTAATGCCGAATCGATGTGAGATAAACATGAAATCTCTCGATTGCGAAGAGAGTACAGCATGCCACTGTAACTCTAATAGCGAAGTTGCCAGTATACCCTGGAAAGCTATTTGGCAGAGACACGAGATGTCCTACAAGTTGTTCCCCACACTGACTGAGGAGGATAAGGTCATAGAAATCCAGCTCTTCTATTGACCTATGTATGGTACTGATTTTGATTTCGCAATGGTCGGTTGGAGTATGAGCGGTATACCTCATCTCCTTAGGGCATAAGTATGTTCGTAAAATGTAATCAGCCGTGTAGCATATTTTCTTAGGGTTGAATTATGAGAATCAATGGTTGATGATACATTGTCTATTATGTCCTAGTTGGATAAATGTTATACATGTTCTTCATATTCCTTTTTGAATAAATGATATGCTGCTTTATCAAGTTATAATTGAAATGAACTGCATAGAGAATACTGCTCTACATAGTCTAATCAATGATTTACCTACTGCTAAATATTATGATTCTAGTGCTCAGTATTATTCTATTATCTGCAATAACAATGTTTCTAACAGAGAGTTATATCTTTCGTTGGAGAAATTTGTCAATTGTATCACCCCCGTGGGATTAAATGTTTAGGTAGACACCGAGGAAAAGGTAGAAACCCTACAGAGGGTGAACAGCAGCAGCAACAACAAGGACAACAGTGATCCTCAGGTGGAGACACTGACTGTCAAGTCCTGTATATAGAGAGTCCTAAGTGTCGTCTCTGTACTCTCAGGTCCTAGGAGTCAGTAGATAGTTTGATATAGATCTGAGATTTTTTGGGTTGAGGCCTTGAGATTTTTGTATACTGCTTATGTACAGTTTAACAAGGCAGTCAATGCTTGTGACTCTCGAGACGAGATGATACAGAGATGTACTGATGAACCGGAATGTAAATCATCTACTTTGGTTCTTTATGGAAGAGTTTTACAGTTTGTGGATCTCTTTGTAAAAAGTTTTAATTTTTAGTGATTTTCAATAATTCTGCTGCAAATGATTGCTTTCGCTTTAATCTTAACTGATGTTTGGCAACAGACGTCTCAATTTAGTGGTATCAGAGCTCTAAGTTCGCTGAGTCTACAGAGACATAGGACTAAGGTTGTTGAGTTTGTTCTAGTGTCTTCCAATCTATCTGATAGTGTCTTCTACTCATATAGGAGGAGAAGAGGAAACTAAAGATATCTGGATTACATGATGAGCATGTTGCTGAAAGTAGTGTTGCTGCACCCAGAGGAGGTGTAAGAGACCAAGAAAGGGAGGAGCATGTGCCTGAACCACCTCAGTTCAATCAAGCTGACATGGGGAACCCAGCCTTCCAAGCCATGTTAGGGAAGTTTATGGCTGCCATGACACATATGACTGATAGAATGCCCATACCTACACCTAGGGCACGTGCCAATTATGAAAGACAGGGAGTCGGAAAGATGTTTGAACGACTATGCCAGGTTGGATCCACGGAATATGCTGGGATAGCTGACCCAACAGATGCTGACATGTGGTTACCTAAACTAGAGAAGGCCTTTAGAATCCTTAACATCCTGGAAGTTGAGAAGGTTAGACATGTTGTGTATCTTCTCAAGGGGAGTGCTGGTCACTGGTGGACCATAGAGGAAGGGAAAAGGCCAGGTGTGGAGATTAAATGGGAAGTATTTCGATGAGAATTTGTCAATAGATACTTTCCTAAGATGTTCCTAGATGAGAAGATCTCTCAGTTTGAGAGGTTAAGACAAGGACCAATGAACATTAGCGAGTCTGAGGCTAAGTTCATGGAGCTTTTGCAGTTCTGTCCGCATATGGCAACCACAGATGAAGAAAGGATTCAGCATTTTGAGAAGGGGTTAAATGCTGAGTTGACCACCCCTATGTCTGCTCTGGAGAATAGGGAAAGATTTGCTATTTTTGTGGAATATGTTAGAAGGATAGAGAGGTCTGTGACTGAGAAGCAACAGACCAAGAACAAGAAGGTTTACCCCCAGTTCTAGGGATCCTCATCCAAAAGTTTCAAGAAACTGAGGTTTTCTGAACCAATGGAACCACCTAGATTCAATACCCAGATGCAGTGGATGTCAAATAGGGGTAGAGGATGAAGTTTACCACCAGAAGGAGCCCACAACTCAGCATCTATGTCGGTTACAAGACCATCCAGACCACATCTAGGGATCAGAAGTTGTTTCATATATGGAAAGATGGGGCATCTGATGAAGGATTGTAGAGCTAGTGAGGCAAGTGTGACTCAACCTCAAAGGTAGAGTCAGCAAGGTTCTCAGAGGAGACAGTTTCTAGGTGGATCTAGAGGACGTGGACAAGCGTCCCAAGCAGGATCATCGGCACCCAGACATCGAGCACCGAATCAACTACAGGCAATGGCGAGATTCTATGCGATGAATCATCCTGATGCAGTGATCAACCCTTTGGTTGTCACAGGTCATATGGAACTGTTTTATTCTGATATGTCTACATCGTGCGTCGTATCTATTTTAATTGATCCGGGTGCTATGCATTCCTTTATCACTCGAAGAGTGATTCTTGACTGCAACATGACTACCAGTCATAGAGCAGATAGTCTATTGTTAGAAACTCCTTTGATGGGATCTACTGTGTTGCGGGAGGTGTGTTCTCCCTCCAATCTTTTCTTTTCTGAGCATCGCATTCAAGTGGATCTTATACCACTTGAGATGCACGGGTTTGATATAATTCTTGGCATGGATACCTTAGAAAGGTATAAGGTTGTCTTGGATTGTGAGTCCAAGCAAGCTGTGTTCACATATGAAAGTGACACATGGATCTTTCAAGGAGATAGAAATATTCTTCCAACTTATCTTGTGTCAGCTATGGTAGCTGAGAAGCTGATGAGCCAAGCATGTTTTGCATTCTTGGCCCATGTCGTAGATACCACCATGGAGAGTTCTAATCCTACTAAAGTTCTGATAGTCAGGGAATTTGAAGATGTATTACCTGAAGAAATTCCATGTGTTCCTCCGCCTCGAGAGATTGACTTTGAGATTAATCTAATTTCGGGCACACAGCCTATAGCACAAACACCGTATAGGATGGCGCCTGCTAAGATGGCAGAACTCAAGAAATAGTTGCAAGAGTTTCTTGAGAAGGGTTTCATCTGTCCGAACACTTCACCCTGGGGTGCTCTGGTCCTCTTTGTTAAAAATAAGGATGGATCGATGCGGTTTTGCATTGATTACAGACAGTTAAATAATGTAACTATAAAGAATAAGTATCCTTTACCAAGGATTGATGATTTGTTTGACCAGTTGCGTGGTGCAACTATTTTCTCAAAGATAGATCTGAGGTCGGGATATCATCAGCTGTGTATTAAGGAGGGTGACATGCCTAAGTCTGCCTTTAGGACAAGGTATGGTCACTATGAGTTCACAGTTATGTCGTTTGGACTGACTAATGCACCAGCTGCATTTATGGAACTCATGAATAGAATCTTTTGACCTTTTCTTGATCAGTGTGTTGTCGTCTTCATAGATGACATCTTGATCTACAATAGATATGCTCTACAACATGAGCAGCATCTTCATCACGCTCTAACTTTTCTAAGGAAGCATAAGTTGTATGCTAAATTTAGCAAGTGTGAGTTCTGGTTACCAGAATTTTCTTTTCTTGGACATTTAATATCTGCTTCAGGTATTCGTGTTGACCCTAAAAAGGTAGAATATGTCTTGCAATGGGAATAGTCGAAGACACCGACAGAGATTCACAGTTTCTTAGGGTTGGCAGGCTATTACAGGAGGTTCACTAAGAACTTCAGTTCTATATCCTTACTCTTAACTAAGTTGACTAGAAAGGATGTTTCTTTTGTCTAGAATGACAAGTGTCAACAATCATTCCAGTTGTTGAAGGAGAGGTTAACAAGTGCACCAGTGCTAGTGCTACCTGAACAAGGGAAAGGGTATATAGTTTTCTGTGATGCCTCTACGGATGGACTAGGATGTGTGTTAATGCAGGATAAATAAGTGATTTCTTTTGCTTCTCGACATCTTAAGAAACACGAGGAGAATTATCCGACACATGATCTAGAAGTAGCCAATGTAGTCCATGCATTGAAGATCTGGAGACATTATCTCTATGGAGAGACATTCCAAAATTTCACAGACCATAAATACTTAAAGTACATCTTCTCTCAACATGAGCTAAACATGAGGCAATGCCGCTGGATGGAATTAATCAAGGACTATGATTGTACAATTGATTATCATCTAGGGAAGGCCAATGTGGTTGCTGATGAATTAAGTAGAAAATCAGCAACACCAGCCCTAGATAAACCACAACTGAATTCTCTGGTGTGCTCTAGGAGGGATATGCTTATCTCTTTAAGGCAAGACAATGTACAATTAAAAGTATCATTGTTATCAGGGTTGTTAGCTGAGATGCACATAAAACCTACTCTGAGATAGCAGATTAAGGAGGCACAGCAAGCTGATGTTGTAGTTCAGTAGAGTAGATCAGAGTATGGTAGTGAGAAACGAGATGGTTTCCATTATTCAAATGATCAGGTAGCATGTTATCATGGTTGAATGATAGTACCTGATGTTGATAAATTAAGGAAGTTAGTCATGGAAGAAGCTCATTATTCAATGTATGCTATGCATCCAGGAAGCACCAAGATGTATCATAACTTGAAAGATATGTATTGGTTGCCTAGTTTGAAGAAGGATGTTGCTAAATTTGTTATGTGGTGTCCAGTGTGTCAGCAAGTTAAAGTTGAACACCAGAAGCCAGTAGGAACAATGCAGCCTTTGCCTATACCACAGTGGAAGTGGGATCATGTAACCATGAACTTCGTGGTTGGTTTACCTAGAACAGCCAAAGGTCATGATTCCATCTGGGTAATAGTTGATAGGTTGACAAAGACAGCACATTTCTTACCTGTCAAAACAACCTATTTTGTAGAGAGACATGCACAGTTATATGTGGATGAGATAGTGTTGTTGCATGGGGTCCTAATTACCATTGTTTCTGACAGAGGTCCCCAGTTTACTAGTCATTTTTGGGAGTGACTTCATAAAGCCTTAGGCATGCATTTAAGGTTTAGTACAACCTTTCATCCTCAAACATATGGACAATCTGAAAGGACTATACAAACCTTGGAGGACTTGCTTAGGGCATGTGTCCTCCAATTTATAGGAAGTTGGGATCTACATCTAAGCTTGATATAATTTGCCTACAACAATAGCTATCAACACAGTATTGACATGGCACCTTATGAAGCTTTGTATGGTATACATTGTATATCTCCCGTATGTTGGTATGAAACTAGTGAATATTAACTTTTGGGTCTTGATCTTGTGCAGTAGACCACCGAGAAGATTAAAATAATAAAACAACTGTTAAAGACTGCACAGGATAGGTAGAAATCTTACGTTGATAAGCGTCGTAGACCTTTAGAATGCCAGGTTAGAGACAGAGTGTACCTCAAGGTCTCACCTTGGAAAGGAGTTCTTAGGTTTGGAAGAAAAGGAAAGTTAGCTCCTAGATTTATGGGGCCTTATCCAATCATTGAACGGATTGGAAAGGTAGCTTATAAGCTGGAGTTACCACCTGAGCTGTAAAAGTTGCACCCAGTGTTCCACATTTCCATGCTAAGGAAATGTCATCCTGACACAGAATCAGTTCTGCAGCCTATGGAAGTAGAATTAAACAATGATATATCTTATGTTGAAGGACCTATGTTGATTCTTGACAAAAGGAACAAGAAGTTGAAAAAGAAAGACATTAGTCTTGTAAAAGTACTCTGGAATCATCGTGGCATTGAAGAAGCTACATGGGAACTAGATGAAGAAATGAGAAGGAAATACCCTACTCTTCTCTCTTAAAATGTTTTGTTAATGATTTCGGGGACGAAATCCTTATAAGGGGTGGATAATTTGTAGCATCCCTGACATGGGTTATGTTTTAACCCTAGGTGTTTTGCTTAATAAAGTTGATTAGATTCTTACTCTTATATTTTGAAAAGTAATTAAGGCTCTTGAGGAACTTATATTTCAATTTCAGTCCTTTTTTAATAATGTTGAAACATTATTTTGTTAATTTTGGACTAAAGTGCAAATTACCCAAGTTGAGGGGTTAACTTGCAAATTGCACTTGATAAAATGTTCCTCTAATTTTGAGACATCATAATAATGAATATTATGTAGTGGTATGGTTTCCATAAGCTTGGGCACCAAGATAAAGTTTGTAAAGCAATCCTTGTGCATTAAAACCTAGTTTTGGTGTAATGCGCAAATTACCCAAAACCTAGGGTTCAATATGAAAAATATCACCTCTAGAGGGTGCCTCATGTTTATTGGCATCAAGTAGATCAAAGAAAATGAGAGGGACGCCTCATTTGAATTATCTTGGAGGAGAGAGAATCTTGATATTAAAATAATCAAGATTTAACCATAAATGGAACTTTAATTTAATTTAATGCAAATAGAAATAAATTAATTGAGAATCCCTTCAACCAAAAGTTTAGGGATGAAATATCAAAGTGTTGGACGAGCTTGTGCCTTGCTATGGAACAATAAGATCTTGGTTGAGTGGAAGCCCACTCACATTATCATAATAAAAAGTATTATCCACTAAAAGTTGGATATTAATATAAAACTCATTAAGGTGCCTAATTTCTTTTCCATTAATCCTTGGATAATGAAGAGTTTTTGCATGACAATGAAGGTGGATTCGTGGCCAAGGAATGGAGGGGGAATTGTTGGAAATAATTTTGGAATTTAAAGAAAATAATTTATTTTTCTCTTTCCTTGAAAATCCTTATACATATCCTTTTTTTCCAACCCCTTAAGGATCTTTTCCTTGGAATTCCTTTTCTCATTTGCTTTGGCCGACCACGGGACAGCTCAGGAGCAGGAGAAGGACGACTCTAACCTGTTGGTAAGCTTTTTATCATCTTCCCCCTTGGATTCATGGTGAAAACTCAAAATGAATGCTTGATTCTTGGTTTTCTTCACTCGATTTCCAACCCTAGCCAACTTGCTCATCCAAAAGCTCAAGAACGGACCTTGGGCAGTTGCGAGAACTTCATCCACCATTAGATCCGTGGATCTTGGATCTTGGAATCAGATTTTTTGGCGGGTTTTATAACTTTAACACTCAGTCATTGATATTGCATCAAATTCTATATGATTTGTTGGTTGTTTTCTTCTATTTGGAACTCTTTTGATTCATTGCTGAAATTCCCATGAAAAACGACTGTAGTTCTTGGATGCACGAAGGAAGATGATGATGAAATCATCATGGACATATTTCCCAATAAATTATTACGACAAACGGTTTCCATAAGTTGCTCAAACCGTTTCCCAAACCGTTTGGAAGAAAACGGTTTCAAACCGTTTGAGGGGAAACAGTTTCACCAAACCGAATGAGAGAAAACGGTTTCAAACCATTTGGGGGAATTGACCATGGTTTCCAATTTGTATATTTGTTTACAATGATGTTGGTTAATGAACCACTAATTATAATTGATTAGTTCTAATTGTTTCATGAGTTGAAGGACAATCAATCACCAAACCCTAATCGGGTTAAGTGCTGATTTCTAATTTGATTGAGATAGTTCTTTGGGTTGATTGACCCAAACGGTTTCAAAACTGTTTAGGGATCACCCAAATGGTCTCAAGACCGTTTGAGGGTCACCCAAGACCGTTTGGAGGTCTAGGGTTGAGTATGGTTAGGTGTTTCAAGATCTAAAGATACCAAGTTGATTTGCAATCAAATGTTGATTTGGTGTCAATCCTATGATCCAAACCCTAATTGGATGTCATGGATTTGGATGTTGAGATGGGAAAATGGTCTCAAGACCATTTGGAGGTCATCCAAACAACCTTTAGACCGTTTGAGGTCAGTTCATGTTCAATTCGTATGGTGGTCCAATGGTTTCAAAGTAATTAGTTTCACAATGATTAACATTGAAGGATCAACAATTCCAAACCCTAATCCAATTGATTTGAAACCCTAATTAGTGATCAATTGAGGGTTAAATCAGTTGAAGGATGATTTCTTAAGCTCGCTTTAAGTATGGTTTTAGGTTCAATTGATGAGTGGTTATATGAATTCAATCGATCAGGGGATCAACATTGGAAACCCTAAATCAACATGATTGGTGGAGACCATATTTGGTCCATTCGATTTTGAGGAAGTTTGGGCCAAACGGTCTCAAGACCATTTTAGTCCAAACGGTCTCAAGACCATTTGGGACCAAACGATCCCAAACCGGTTAAGGTTCAAACGGTTTCAAATGTCACTTTATCAAACAGTTTCAAGATTACTTTGGCAAACGGTTTCAACCTCCTACTTTACCAAACGGTTTCAAGGGTATGTTCAAGACCGTTTGGAGGTCTGAACGGTCTTATACCGTTTGGAGGTGTTATAAGCAAGACTGTTTGAGGTCTGATTTGGTCAAGACCGTTTGGGGTCTAAGAGACCAAGATCGTTTGGAAGTTAATCAACTAAATCGTATGAAATCTTAAAGTGGTTGAAGGTGAGTTGTTTAAGTGAAGAATTACATGATGTAAACCAATGTTGATTATAATAATGGTACCCTTAATAAGATAGGGTGATTAGTACCCTTTAAATAATTAATCTTTAATGATCATGGTGATAATGACATAACTCATGGTGTCAATTTGTGATGGAGTGGATTTTTGAAGTCCATAAATCTCCAATAATATATTAGAATCCATATCTTGAGTTATAATGAGAGTTCCAAGTACTTTAGTAAAGTTGGAATGTTGATTGAGATTTATATAATGAGTAAGATCTCTCTTTTTATGCCTTCTTGAGGAATTTAATTGGATGGTCTAACAATTCAATTTTGACACCAAATTCGAGTATAAAGTAGTTTGAGTAGTGAGGAAACTATGATTGAATTTTGGTGGCAATCGGAGCATCCTAGAGGAAGTTATGAAGGTTTGAATATAGTGGCATAATGTGCCTATTAATGTATGGTAGAACAAGGTTTAATGCTTTCTTAAGCCTTATCCGTGACATTCATGTATATGTCACATGGTCGGCTCATTTAAATGAGCATCGTATCTATGTTTCAGTATCCACAGATCAGGCTTTCAGGAGAAGTCCTTCTAGACCCTTGGATGTGAGATCAAAGGCCACTGAGTCTTCTCTGACCTGGCGGTTAGAGTCAGATGAGGACCCGTTGAGGCAGCAAGTTCCCCGCCACCACCCTCCAGGATCGTGGGGCGAGAGGGAGGTGATCTCGTCTCACCTTGAAAAGCACTAAGACCCCTCATTTGAGGCATATGGAGAACAGACGAGGGAGTTTCAGTTCTCCCTTTCCGCTACCTTTCCATTACCCACCCACACATGCCGAAGAGGAGGATATGAAGAGGGAACTAGTAGCCAGCCCATTAGCTTTTGCCACCACCGTTCACATGCCTGTAAGGATGAGAGAGTGGAGGATCTTTGGAGTTGTTATCTATTTTCAAGCTATGGTGTTGGCTGACGAAGCCAGGTTCACCGACGCCATGATGGAGACCGGAGGCAGCAAGCCTGGAGGTGAGGAACTCACCTCCCATCACACGACAGAGGCTGGAGCCGAGCGGTGGTCGAGAGTCTGAAGCCCAGCGGTTTCATAGGCTTAGATCGTGTGGAGCGCGAGAAGCAACGCTGATGAGGAGGACGAGGTTGAATCGCTCTCCGGAGACAAAGCCGCGATGGCGCCCTTGACGGTAGGCTCGTGGATGTAGATCCCTGGAGCTGCGGACTAGAAAGAGAGGAGCCGAGGAGGTCTGCAAGAGCTCAGCGAAGCTGGAGGATCCATTTTCTCTCTGTAAGGAGCCACTGATCTGCCTTGTTTCCTCGCCGGCTGAGGACCGTGCGGCGGCGTCTCCGCAGGACAGAGGCGGGCTCACGCTCGCATCTCGGACTCACAAGGATGAAAAAGGGAGCGGGTTGAGCCGACTGACCCACAGGCAGAACCAGTCGACCCAACACAACACAAGACCTGGACCGGGTCCCAGCGGGAAGAAAGGGAGCAACGCCTCTGTCACGTGTCGCCTCCATATTGGCTGATTGAGGTAATATCTCAAAAAATGTCCAGATCTTCAATAATTCATAGAAAATAGCACGTTGATCAGAAAAATACAAACAATATACCAAAATGTTCAGAAAAATGCGTAGAACAAGATGGAAGTATAATATCAGGATTTTGAGTAACTAATATATGTGATATCATGAAAGATGTGTAATGCTTCTTTAGTGGATAATAAATAGCAAATGATGTTCTAAAATTATGGAAAAATGTCAGTAAGTCTATAATCATGTCTAAAATGCATATGATAGCAGATATGGTCATGATGATGTACGAAATCATGTAATTTTCTTAATATGTCTAATTAGGGCTAATAACCCTAAATAAAATGTATTAAATGCATACATGGTCAATAAATGTTGAAATTTACAGAATAAGCTCATATCAGTATATGGAACCTCAGTATTAAATATGAGAATAGGATGATACCCACAATCCATATTATATGAAGATGACCCTTAATACATGTTATAAAACCATATGTATAACCATATGTAACAAAGTAATCAGATTATGTATCCTAATCTGGAATATAAGATCAGTAACCTAATTACAAGAAGATAAGACAAGTAATCATGAGGATATCTTAATGAGCTAAGTGAAACCCTAATATGAGCACGATTAGGGTTAAGATGAGATATAATAGGATGAGAACCTGATGATAGTTTATGATCTTATCTTAATCAGGGTTGACCAAGGATGTAGTTGACATCAGGAATATATGTGATTAGGATGTCTCTTTGGAAGGTACGCCATTACCTCTTACTTGTCTTATTATACAATATGCTTGTGTTATATGGTAGTAAAGACTTGGCATATGGTATTGATTGAAATGATTGTTCTTGTATGATATGTTGCATGATTTTCCATACTTATTGCTATGAACACATCAAACATAATATATATGTTCCATTATATGAAAGCACTATTTCTCTTTGGTAGCATAGTGTTGGAAAGTGATCATTCTCTTTGGTAGCAGATCACATTGTACAATGATCTAACTCTTTGGTAGTAGATCATAAGGCCTTACATCTCATTCTCGTTGGTAGCAGAGATGATGCATTATTCCCTCACGTGGCAAATGCATGGATATATAATGGAAAATGGGCTTAAAATATGTGTTCTCTTTTGTTAATGAATATCCTTATGCAAGTATATGTGTTTCTTATATTCTTATGTTACTGCCAAGTATTAGTTTTATCTTATTGCCAAGATATGATGAGAGGTATATAAAAGACATGTAGGCGTACTCAGTACAATATTCATGAAATATTGTGCTGACATGTACCGCATGTAATCTTTTGTTTAGGTTGTGGTTATGCTCTTGAAGATCCAGGATAGTTGGGAGTTGTATAGCGAGCTGATGTACAGGTGGACCTGTTGTCTTAAGATCATGTTGTTTAGTTGTAGTACATGTATATGTCATAGTTTGTTGTTCAATATGTAATATCAAATGTTGTAACAATTCATGTTGTAATTATATGTTGAGTGGTGAACATGTGTGTATGGTTTTATTATTGTTCATGTACATGTGCTACTGATTGTTTCCTTCTGACTCCTTTGATTTTCTTCTTCTTAGCCTGGTGTGGGGTGTTTGAATTGGGATTCTCACTGAGGTGAGGGTTTCAATTTGGAAGTCGCACATCGGATTAAGTTTTAGAAAATCCGGGGATGTCACAGGTGGTATCATAGCATGAACAATAGCAAAGCCTGACATTTTCTCATTATACAACACAAAACTAAAGAACCATGAGCTTAATAATCTTTTAGGGTTAGATTAGTCATCTTTTAGAGACTAGATCTGACCTAGCCTCTAGGTTAGCACCTAGATGTCTGAGAACTAGGTCTAGACTGGTGCTTGTTGAGTAGCAAGTCCTTAGATGTCGTTCTTTCCTTGTAGTACAGTGGTATGGGACGTTGTACTATTTGGAAATGACGTGCATCAAGGGAAGAGAAACCCTAGACATATGGCGCTCGTTTTCTAGAGTTTCTACACTAGTCTACACCATGTTCTCACCCTTTTCACTAGTTTTCATGACACTGGACTCTCTACTATGTGTGGGACACTCATTTCTGGTTTTGGTTTTTGATTCCAAACGGATCGAACCTCGATAGTTTTCTCTGATGCTTATTTTATCAGAGAAAAACTATATAATATTTTATTATGTATATGTATTACAAAAATGTGTCCCCACACATGTACGAGTAGGAGGTGGTCATGCAACCCAAGTGAAAGTGATGGCATCAGTCTAGATGAGAGAGTAGTTCTAGATTAGATGTTAAGAGCCTTGTTAGGTTATATGATAGATAGAATAGATGATATAAGTTTTGATTATACGATGTGAGTCTTATATAGATGATATAAGATGGTTCATGATGATCTGTGTTTGTCTTTGAGGACTTAAGTTCAGTTTTGAGGATGCAAGATAAGTTTTGATGCTACGAGTAAATAGGCTTTTACGAGATAAGATATGCTAAGTTAAGATAAGGTTGTGAGTCAGCATGAGCCTCAAGCTCTTTTACGAAGGAGGACCTCTAGTGTTAGGACCAATTTTGGGTTTACCTCAAGAGAGATCGAGACCCACAAGGAGAAGGTCAGAGAACCTAGACTCCATGATATGAGAAATGTGAGAAATATGTGACATGATGTGTCCTAAACTAGAATACTCCTGAGTGATTGAGTTGAGTCACTCTATGCATGATTCCTATAGATTATGTTGAACCCTAGATGTCCGTGGGAAGACCAAACCCTAGAGACAGAGAGAGGCTGGTTATATGTGTATATGTGAACATAGATATGAGTGCCTGTCATCTGGGTGAGGGAGAGAGCCCAAGACCCTGGAGGAGGTAGCTATGTTAGTTTCTGTGAAGCATCATGCTCGGGTTGGTGGTTTCCCACATAGGAATCTAGTAGTGTATATAAGAAGTTTTGGGTAAGATGTTGCATGGGTAGCGACCTATGAAGAGTATGTAATAGCATGTTTTGGTTTGTGCTTATGTGGCTAGAGCTTGTGAAGTTGATCAACTAGTGCCAATGAGGTAATCTAAGAACCCTAGACTAAGAGAGGGAAGATAAGTTTTTGTTTATGAGATATTCATAGAGTTGAGTTAGCTCAGAGAGGTTGAGCATGGCACCACTCTCATGATATGGGTCAGGATAACCTCATTTGGACTAGATGATGTTTTCTATGTGTTTGAGGAGCCACTTGTATAAATTGGTTTAGTACAACCACGGTATAACAAAGATAAAATGTAATATGATCTCGATGACATGATATATAGACATGATATAATGTAAACCTAGAGATGGATGAATCAATATTAATGCATAAATGGTTAACCATATACATGATAAATGATGATAATGTGAAAGTGTTGGTTAATCTTGTGATGAAATCACTAGTAAATGTTGTAATTTATTATGAGCAATGAAATAAGATCATACAAATGAAACATGTTATACGAGGTGTTAATCTTAGTGATTAATAAAGATGAAAATATAGAGTTTGACAGTTAGCACAACATAACAATTATGACACCTTGTTATGATCTAGATGGATAAAGTGAGTTAATGATAATTAACTCCCTCCTAAAAGGCATATGTTAATGATGAACATGTTCTAACAAATTACCTCAATAAAATGTTGATGACACCTTGATGTATGGGTTAACTTGGGTTAACTCCTTGGGAATATGGTAATATGATGTTGAATAATAACGCATGAGTTAAGCTAAGGATGCAATCCTAACATATGAGATATGTAATGACATAACCTAAGTTTCCAAATCTTGAGTTTAACCTTGAATGGAGTGTTTGTGCACCCAAGATGGTTGTAAACCTCCTAATAGTGCTTTGGATACATGGTTCTAGGTAACTTTGTGGATATGTTACCCATAGAAGTCTTCCTACATATGGATGAAGGCAAGATAAGGTTTTCCCTGGAACTATGAGTATGGTTTACTTTCGAGGACGAAAGTTCTTTTAAGATGTATATGATGTGACAAAGTGGATTTTCTGGCTTAATTTCGAGGATGAAATATCTTTTAAGGTGTGTAGGATGTGATGGAGTGGATTTTTGAAGTCCATAAATCTCCAATAATATATTAGAATCCATATCTTGAGTTATAATGAGAGTTCCAAGTACTTTAGTAAAGTTGGAATGTTGATTGAGATTTATATAATGAGTAAGATCTCTCTTTTTATGCCTTCTTGAGGAATTTAATTGGATGGTCTAACAATTCAATTTTGACACCAAATTCGAGTAAAAAGTAGTTTGAGTAGTGAGGAAACTATGGTTGAATTTTGGTGGCAATCGGAGCATCTTAGAGGAAGTTATGAAGGTTTGAATATAGTGGCATAATGTGCCTATTAATGTATGGTAGAACAAGGTTTAATGCTTTCTTAAGCCTTATCCGTGACATTCATGTATATGTCACATGGTCGACTCATTTAAATGAGCATCGTATATGTGTTTCAGTATCCACAGATTAGGCTTTCAGGAGAAGTCCTTCTAGACCCTTGGATGTGAGATCAAAGGCCACTGAGTCTTCTCTGACCTGGCGGTTAGAGTCAGATGAGGACCCGTTGAGGCAGCAAGTTCCCCGCCACCACCCTCCAGGATCGTGGGGCAAGAGGGAGGTGATCTCGGCTCACCTAGAATAGCACTAAGACCCCTCATTTGAGGCATATGGAGAACAGACGAGGGAGTTTTAGTTCTCCCTTTCCGCTACCTTTCCATTACCCACCCACACATGCCGAAGAGGAGGATATGAAGAGGGAACCAGTAGCCAGCCCATTAGCTTTTTCCACCACCGTTCACATGCCTGTAAGGATGAGAGAGTGGAGGATCTTTGGAGTTTTTATCTATTTTCAGGCTATGGTGTTGGCTGACGAAGCCAGGTTCACCGACGCCATGATGGAGACCGGAGGCAGCAAGCCTGGAGGTGAGGAACTCACCTCCCATCACATGACAGAGGCTGGAGCCGAGCGGTGGTCGAGAGTCTGAAGCCCAACGGTTTCATAGGCTTAGATCGTGTGGAGCGTGAGAAGCAACGTTGATGAGGAGGACGAGGTTGAATCGCTCTTCAGAGACAAAGTCGCGACGGCACCCTTGACGGCAGGCTCATGGATGTAGATCCCTAGAGCTGCGGACTAGAAAGAGAGGAGACGAGGAGGTCTGCAAGAGGTCAGTGAAGCTGGATGATCCATTTTCTCTCTGTAAGGAGCCACTGATCTGCCTTGTTTCCTCACTGGCTGAGGACCGTGCGGCGGCGTCTCCGCAGGACAGAGGCGGGCTCACGCTCGCATCTCGGACTCACGAGGATGAAAAAGGGAGCGGGTTGAGCCGACTGACCCACAGGCAGAACCAGTCAACCCAACACAACTCAGGACCTAGACCGGGTCCCAGCGGGAAGAAAGGGAGCAACGCCTCTGCCACGTGTCGCCTCCAGATTGGCTGATTGAGGTAATATCTCAGAAAATGTCCAGATCTTCAATAATTATTAGAAAATAGCCCGTTGATCAGAAAAATACAAACAATATACCAAAATGTTCAGAAAAATGCGTAGAACAAGATGGAAGTATAATATCAGGATTTTGAGTAACTAATATATGTGATATCATGAAAGATGTGTAATGCTTCTTTAGTGGATAATAAATAGCAAATGATGTTCTAAAATTATGGAAAAATGCCAGTAAGTCTATAATCATGTCTAAAATGCATATGATAGCAGATATGGTCATGATGATGTACGAAATCATGTAATTTTCTTAATATGTCTAATTAGGGCTAATAACCCTAAATAAAATGTATTAAATGCATACATGGTCAATAAATGTTGAAATTTACAGAATAAGCTCATATCAGTATATGGAACCTCAGTATTAAATATGAGAATAGGATGATACCCACAATCCATATTATATGAAGATGACCCTTAATACATGTTATAAAACCCTAATCTAGGTTAATGATGTAACATAGGGTTAACATGTGCATATAACCATATGTAACAAAGTAATCAGATTATGTATCCTAATCTGGAATATAAGATCAGTAACCTAATTACAAGAAGATAAGACAAGTAATCATGAGGATATCTTAATGAGCTAAGTGAAACCCTAATATGAGCACGATTAGGGTTAAGATGAGATATAATAGGATGAGAACCTGATGATAGTTTATGATCTTATCTTAATCAGGGTTGACCAAGGATGTAGTTGACATCAAGAATATATGTGATTAGGATGTCTCTTTTGAAGGTACGCCATTACCTCTTACTTGGCTTATTACACAATATGCTTGTGTTATATGGTAGTAAAGACTTGGCATATGGTATTGATTGAAATGATTGTTCTTGTATGATATGTTGCATGATTTTCCATACTTATTCCTATGAACACATCAAACATAATATATCTGTTCCATTATATGAAAGCACTATTTCTCTTTGGTAGCATAGTGTTGGAAAGTGATCATTCTCTTTGGTAGCATATCACATTGTACAATGATCTAACTCTTTGGTAGTAGATCATAAGGCCTTACATCTCATTCTCGTTGGTAGCAGAGATGATGCATTATTCCCTCAGGTGGAAAATGCATGGATATATAATGGAAAATGGGCTTAAAACATGTGTTCTCTTTTCTTAATGAATATCCTTATGCAAGTATATGCATTTCTTATATTCTTGTGTTACTGCCAAGTATTAGTTTTATCTTATTTCCAAGATATGATGAGAGGTATATAAAAGACACGTAGGCGTACTCAGTACAATATTCATGAAATATTGTGCTGACGTGTACCGCATGTAATCTTTTGTTTAGGTTGTGGTTATGCTCTTGAAGATCCAGGATAGTTGGGAGTTGTATAGCGAGCTGATGTACAGGTGGACCTGTTGTCTTAAGATCCTATTGTTTAGTTGTAGTACATGTATATGTCATAGTTTGCTGTTCAATATGTAATATCAAATGTTGTAACAATTCATGTTGTAATTATATGTTGAATGGTGAACATGTGTGTATGGTTTTATTATTGTTCATGTACATGTGCTACTGATTGTTTCCTTCTGACTCCTTTGATTTTCTTCTTCTTAGCCCGGTGTGGGGTGTTTAAATTGGGATTCTCGCTGAGGTGAGGGTTTCAATTTAGACGTCGCACATCGGATTAAGTTTTAGAAAATCTGGGGACGTCACACAATTCTTCTTCAAGTTGAGTTGACTTAGCTTAATCAAGGCTGGCGTAAGCATCATTCATAGAAGATGAGAGAGACAAGACTTTCTATATGAATGATAACCACATAATGGCTAAGTCTTAACACTTTCATGTGAACGAATGTGTAATTAGTGTATGATCCTTGATAGGGAGATCATGAAACCCTAAAAATGAAGATTAATGAATATAAACCCTAATCTAGGGCGATGTAATGTGAATAGTAAACCCTAATTGTAGGTTAATGAATATAAACCCTAATCTAGGATGATGTAATGTGAATAGTAAACCCTAATTCCAAATAAGGTGAAGGTATATGTGAAACCCTAATTCCGGGTTATACTTTATAGCATGAAGCTCTAAGGTTGGATAATGAAATGATGAGTCATTAATCCTAATTGAGCTAAGGGGATGATTAACCCTAATTGAAATGAAAAGGGAAACCCTAACCCTAGCAAGGGCATAGTGGTGTAACCCTTGCATGTTGATGTTATAATTGTTTTGCATTGTGCTGATATGAAATTGATGTATCTTTTATCATCTGTACTAATCATGCAGGTTTTATGAAATAGTGAACATAGCCAGGTAAGAGCTATGATGCCTTATTTATTGAAAGTACTTTATGAATCTTGTGAGAAATGATATGATATGTTTCCTAGTGAGAGGTAACCAAAGAGATTATTAGGTTGTAAGAGCAATGTGAAATACATGCACTACAATTATCATGTTTATACTGTCAGATGGCTTGATGGCATTAAGTTACCTGTTAAAGTGGTAACAAGTGTTTTGATGATCTAAGGGTTTTGAACACCCATATTCTTGAATCATGATGATGATATGATAAGGGATTGAGATCCCAATGTTAATAAAGATGTGAAATGAACTTGATAAAAATATTACTCTTTCTTTATAGCAATTGTTATAATGGCTTATGTTTTAAAACATGCATGATGCTAAAAGAATGTTGTAATGTACTTAAATAATCAAGTGAAATGATATCATGTAGATCCCTGACCATAGATCCATCATCGTCAGTAGTTTGGTGATGGTGAAATAGGTTTTCCTAAGGAAACTCCTGGAGGGCATACTTTTGAGTATGTGGGGGTTATGGGCACGAATATCTACGCCCTAATGGAGGAATTGATGTGAGATGAACATTAAATCTCTCAATCCTTCATTATATGTATATTCTGGGATGATGTATCACTAATCTCCCGATGATGATGTTAATGTCGAATCGATGTGAGATAAACATGAAATCTCTCGACTGCGAAGAGAGTACAGCATGCCACTGTAACTCTAATAGCGAAGTTGCAAGTATACCCTGGAAAGCTATTTGGCAGAGACACGAGATGTCCTGCAAGTTGTTCCTCACACTGACTGAGGAGGATGAGGTCATAGAAATCCGGCTCTTCTATTGACCTATGTATGGTACCGATTTCGATTTCGCAATGGTCGGTTGGAGTATGAGCGGTATACCTCATCTCCTCAGGGCATAAGTATGTTCGTAAAATGTAATCAGCTGTGTAGCATATTTCTTGTATCCCTCAAAGATGGCATACTTGGGTTCAAAGAATGTATGTGCTTTCAAATTGTGTATAATTAATCCTTCACATTTTAGGTGACATTCAAGGTTACCTTAATTCTTAAGTTGGTTTGTCATCTCACCCTTCTAGGGAAGGTCATAACCTAGGGTGCATTCTGGGCTCACATGAGGAGATAAGACTCTCTTTAGTACAACCTGACCCCACAGTTTTATCTTTTTGCCTCCTCCTTAGGTCCTTTTTCCACTCTTGGGTTAACCCACCCCAGGTCGGGACACCAACCCTAAAAGTTTCATATTTTTGAACTTACATTTTCAATTACAACTTCTCAACCCTTATTCTTTTTCTCTCATGGTGATCCCTCTCTTTAGGGGATCCTTTTTATGAGGAACCCTCTTTTTAGGGTTTTAGTCCATGTAGTGGATGTTCATAACCTTCCTCACCAGGGTTTGGTTTTGTTCATAGGCCTTCCTTTTCGGACTTGGCCTAAGGTGATCTTCCTTTTCAGGCTTGATTACCCGTCATTCCCATATTGACTTTCTTTCACCCCATGCTCTTTAACTCACCAGAGTTATCTTATTTAGGGTCCGAGCAAGTCATATCTATAAAATGATTTTTTCATAAGTTGTGTTTCTTAAAACTTTCCTCATTAATGTCGTGCTCCACATGTACACATTCATGGGAGACTGGGTCACATAACTTATTTATATTTTTCTTATTCCTTTTCATCCTTATCAGGGTTCATATGGGTAGGGTTTTCAATCTCATCCACACTACTTCTCATTTCCCTAGATTAGGAGTTTGGGTTAGGGTTAGAGACTAAACATTGCATCTTAGGGTTTCTATGTCCCTTGACCCACTAGGGTTTTCTCAAACCAACCCTAGTTCCTTCCAGAGTTACCGTTGCAAAAAATCTCATAAAATCTTTAATTTATCATTATTTCCACATTACATGTACATTATTATTTCCACATTTACATGTACATTAATTGGTACAGGATGCCTTAATCCTACTTATTTTCAAAAATCCTAACTTGAGATGAGGATGTTAGTTCTTATAGGGTTTATTAAGCAAGAGGATGAGAAGCGGACGAATCAAGATGAGAAGAAAACCTAAAGGTATTTTACTTCAAACAAAATTTTTCGAGTTTGTCTAGGAAGGATGCACATGCTTGGGAGTCCTCATAAACTGACTAGTGGTGCATAGGAAAAACGTTTCAGCCCTCGGGTTTTGGTCCCTTCTAGACACCATCATCTTTAAGAAATGCCCTAATAATTCCCTCATATTCTACATTGCTTGAAATTATAAAGTACTAAATATTATTTGAAAAATATGGGATTCACATACCAAATGTACCGACCTCACTTTTTAGCATCCCACAATTAAGGAAAAACCCCAAAAAAATTGAGATCCATTACCCAAAATTCCCAAGGATCCATATTTAACCAAATAACAAATAATTATAAATAATTTTCATTAGTTTAAATATCGTTTACACTCCTCTAATCAGTTATATTAATTTATTTCATAATAATTGTACATATGAGAATAAGTATGTTTTAATCCTCCTTACAAGATAGGTTTATTGTCTTCAGGTAATTTCATTTATCCATCATATCTTGATATTTTCATATTTATCATGTACCTAAAATGCCTTTAAAAAAAAGCATTGCTCAGTATATTGCTATATTGTATATGTGGGGTGCATACAAAAGTGTACAAGTACATAACAACATATATTCAATCAATTACTTGCAAAATAGAACTAGCATTTTCTTCACATAATCTTCTTTTATATGATACTCATAGTGGCATTATAATTGAGCAGGATATAAATAAACACTCAACAGTTTATTTAGTTAATATTAAATGAAACCTTAGCAAACACCGGCAAATGATATTGCAGTTAGTCATAATCGTAAACATGTGCCTTTTATAGAATCATACAGATGAGGTAATCATACTTCAAGTACTTTAATCATCAATCAAGCAACCAAAGGTGAAACCAAAAAAATCATCATTGAATTTGCATACATGTAAATCCTAAAGTGTCACCATAATATTAATCACATTAAACCATACTTGGGTCCTAATCTAAGGTTTAGGGTTGTCTCATGTCAAGACTTGGAATAAGGGTATAAACTCTAGTTCCAACGTATATTAAACATTAGGTGAAACTCTAATTACTAAATCCAGCATATCCTTTCATTATGATTATTTAGATTCAATTATGTCCATTAAAAACATGGAGAGTTAGGATCTTTAAACCCTAAATCTTCATATGCATGATTACTCACATTAAAAACTCTAAGTATCATCATTATGATGATAATCCTTTTATATTATCAATATATCCAACAATAGTAGTTTACATCTTAATGAATCATATTTAACATCATTATTATACAAATTTAGGGTTTATGTGCTTTAATCACCACTTAAACACATACTAGAAATACTTTTAGAATTAGGATCAGATTTAGGTCTCAATGATATATTATTTGTGTCTCTCATTTTATGATCTATTTTCATATAAAACATGTATCAATCCAATCATCGACAGTTACAATGATTTTTGTAAGGTAAATGTAATTTCAAGAATTTCTGAATAACTATACCTTTCTAGGGGTGATGTGGTGTGTCTTGATTGGTCCTTTGCCTTCGTGCCCCACACAAGATGTGTTCCCATTAGAAATTGGATTTTCTCTCATGAACTATCAAAATTGGTCGGCTCATATGCATAATTATGATCTGAACCGATCTGACATGGGATTTTAGTCTCTCACTATACGAAGAACATGGACACTCTGTGTCCATCTTCTCACCTTCCCGATGCCACCGTGCATAGTATATTTGGTGAATGGGAGGTTTTTTGGGTGCTGGTGTATGGGAAGCAATGGTGCCTCACTCCATACCATGGTCTTTCCCATGATCCTTCGGCCCTCTAGACCTTAGTGGAACTGCTACTAGATCAGAGCTTAGGAGGGTTCCCAGAGAAGCCGATAAGATAGTCGGCATTGGGCTTTCCAACTTTGGTGCTCAAAACCTCTTTTTAGTGTGTCAGGTAGATTCATATAATCTATCCAAACTCAAATGTGACCCCCAAAAGGCAGAAAGTGTCTGAGGACAGAAGTCCCTCTAAACCAATTTCCTCAGTCAATAGAGGTGTTTGGAACAAGGGTGGGGGAGAAATCCCTCATCCTTGGCCTATTTATCCAATGATAAGGGTCGAGGGAGAGAAGGGAGGGTCACATACCCCATACTTCCATTTAGGAAAAGTCTTAATTGTGATAGACACAACAAATCAATAGGAACGATATTGTTTAGTTCCCCTTCATGTTTCCTTATGGGGTCAAAGGTTGAAGATAAAGCACTGGACATGTGATATACATCCAAGGGTTAGCAAAAAGTCCTCACATTACCAGATGCACCCAAGTTGGTAACATTTAACAACTTCCAAAAAAACCTTCTATACTAATTACATGTAGGTCCCTCTCTCTCCATAAATTTCCCTAGGTCTCTAGAAACCTCCTTTTTCTACAAAACTTGGAGGGAAACTCAGTTAAGTCTTTCCCAACCTTTATCTATTTTGTTGGATTTATTCGAACAACATTTATGAACGAAACATACTCTTTTAGTATATCCTTATATTAATTACCCACACCACATGAAAATCCCTTTTTCTGTCAAATTCTATAAGTCTCTTCTTTTAATTATTATTTTCAAGTATACCAAAATTCAGGACAAGATATTCTTAGTTGATGCCACAAACAATGTTTTGACAAACTGGGTTGGATAATTATTTCTTTAATTATCTAAAACATCATGTAGCTTATTTGCCTTTGAAAACTTGCATATTATTTCATATTTCAATCATCTAATTATTCATGAAGCCATTACTATTCATTTATGCACAAATTTTTATTTCTTTGTATTATGCTCCAAGGACCTATTTGCAAAGTAAATAGTCTCATGGGCCTTTATATGGGCCATGGGTTGCAACCATGCCACAATGTGGTCACTATTGTTATTTGATAAAATATAATTTGGGAAAATGATTATTTAATCAAGTACTATATTTTTGTATTTCAAATTTACCAAAATTTAAGGATATAATAGGAAATGTAAAGCAAGTTGTATGGACAAAGAAGGAAAACCCAAGAGACACATGATTTAGAGTGGTTTTGTGAAATGAATTCAGTCCACTACTTAGTTGATACCAAATAGGATTTCAACATGTATTTTATTCCTTTGATCAAACGATAGAAAATTTAGAAATGTGGTGGTGTGTTTTGTGTATCAATACAACACTCCTTTTCTAGCTTAAGGATAACTACCAACTTGAAGTAAATCACAATCTGCCTCCATGTCTTAGTCACAATCTTCTCGCAAGAAGTAGCTCCATGTGGCTTCGTGATAGCCTTCTTTGAAGAAGTAGTTGGAAGAAATTCATAATAAATAACCAGAATGAGAAAGGAAGAAGAAGTTGCAACTCTCTCTGTGAACAAGGGATGATCAACTCTCCTCAAGGATAGGCAAGGTTGTTTTAGTGGATTTGGACACTAGCTTAGATATGAAGATAGCAATATGAAATTCTAAGCTTTGAGAAAGATAGATGTAATGGATTTACTTAAGTTTGTGTTAAAGTGTTCATAGGTACTTATCTATATATAAAACACTTAGAATGGTCAATATAGATGTTGGGAGTATTTTGACCAATTCAAACTCAAAGTAGTCACTAGGATATCAAAAATTATGCTGTAACAGATAGAAAACAACTACAACAAACTGATTCTCAATCCAAAATGATTTCGAGCAAAATAAATTTGATCTGAAAAGAGTTTGAACAAATGCCAGTCTCTTCACAAAAATTGCAATGACTATTTCTACAACGGCTCATTTTCTACAACAGCTAAATCTCGGTCCAAGAAGTGTTCGATCGAAATAAATTCGGTCCAAGAAGAGTTCAACCAAAAAAGAGTTTGTAAAGTCAATTCCAAAATTTTGGAGAACATTTTAAATAATTTTTCTAATGGAACCTAACTATCCTAAAGACTTGATGTCAGTGTTGAAAAGGGTTTAGCATAGGATAGGGTTGATCATCACTTGTTCTTACTTCATTTCTAGAAAGTTTTACAAAAAGTGTTAATCCAAGGTACATTCATAGTACAAATTGATGTGGAATCTTGTCTAAGTTCCTTGATCACCTGAAATATTGAATTCATATTGTTAGAACTTAAATGGGAAATATTTACATCATAAAAATTAGAATTTGGCATATCCAAAAATCCAACACACTCAACAGTAGGCATTTGAGCATATGACATAATCATTAAGAAAAAACGTTACATCACATGTTTTACTAAGAACTAAACTTATACCATCCCAAAAATTAACCAAAACATGTGAAATCGTAACTAAGGAATACTTTAGGTGTCAAACCCTTTGGCACTCAACAATTAGCATTTTAGAATTCGATAAACGCATTGAAATCATGAATCACATGCTTTCTTAAGATATGAAGTTTAAAAGTCTAGATTTGAATGAGATGTGTGAAATTACACCTAGGTAATGTATAAGGCGTCAAACCCTATGGCACTCAACCATTAGCATTTTAAGATTTGATAGAAATATTGAATTGATTTAAATATTGAAATCATGATATCACATGCTTTATCAAGACCTATACTTAAAAAGTCCAGATTGAATGAAACTTGTGGAATTATACATGAGTACTATTTTAGATGTCAAACCCTTTTACACATAAAAAATTAGGGTTTGAAATCATTAGCAATGAATGATTACAGACCTTACTACCATGTAATTTGTGAAAATCTTAGACATGAAAATTTCCATGCCTCTTCAATTTTTAATTTTATATAAAAAGTGTCTCTTTGCACTCAACGGTTAGCATTTGACCATTTGATAGAATTTTATTAAATGGTATGTTGAATTCCAAGCTTGCTAAGATCTAGGTTCAAACTAGTCAAAATTTAACCAAAATGTGTCAAATTGTACATAGGTAATTTGTTAGGTGTCAAACCCTTTTTCACTCAACAATCTGCATTTTAGGATTTGATAGAAACATTGAAAATATGAGAATGTGTGTTTTATCAAGATCTAAACTTAAAAAGACCAAATTGCAATGAGATATGTGACATTGTACCTAAATAATGTTTTAGGTGTCAAACCCTTTAGGACTCAAAAATTAGGGTTTGAGATATAAATAATTGTAGACCTTATTGTCATCTAATTTGTGAAGATTTTAGTAGTGAATAATATTCATGCCTTTTTAGATTTGAATTTTAAAAGGAAAATACATGTCCTAATCCCTTTTGCACCTAGTAATTATAAGGTATGTAATTAATGAACTTTGATTATCTATAGATTAACTGTTATCACATGTACCAAGATCTGATATGTGAATATAATTTGTACCTCATCATATCTGACATAGAATAGAAAAAAAAGATTCAAGGTGCCATCCAGTTTTGCATCAGGTAGTCACAAAAAATGGAGTGTGGAAGAGAACTGCACTTATTTAATTAGACTAAATAAAATTGAATATTATCAAATTGAACTTCAAAGAATTCCATGTGCATGACTGAAATTTGTGCCCTTACACTTTTGAATCTAAGAAAAAATAAGAAAAACACTAAACTTTATTCTTAGTGCAAAACCAATTTGTAGTTCCAACTAGATTCGCACTAGTGGATACAAAAAGGGAAAAAAAGGCAAACTCCCCAATGGAATTGACATTTTGTTTTTGTCACTAATCAAAAACAAGAAAGGTGGTTTGGAGTTGCCACTGAGTTTAGTCAGAAAACTTATAAAACCAGAATTAAATGACTTGTGTGTGATAAGGAAGGAAGGTGTATGATAATCTAAATTTAGATCACTCATTTATGACTCAAGAAAAGGTCAAATATTGGTACCATCAAAATAGTTTGTGGGGGTTTCATATAAAATAATGGTATGTGAGTCACGAGGAAGAAGATGATCGGATGTGATCTCACCTTGCTTTGTAATTCATGTGCAAAAAGGATTTCACACTTCTACGCACAGATCATATTTTTACTGTAGGATGTCTTAAAAATAGAGTCAGATCAGGAATAGGTAGCGGTACAATCCGTACTTCCCAACACTGACTCCTTTCACCCTTATTTGCGTCAATAGGTTTGGCACTTCACAAGTGAATTGTTTTTGCACTTATCGATGCAAATAGGTTTCACACTAAGAAACACTTGTCTCTCTCTCTCACTCTTTCTAGTCTCTCATGTCTCCTCTCTGTCTATTTGAGTAGTTTTGTTTTTTTTTTGGGGGGGGGCACCTATCTTGTTTTCTAGAGAGTCGAGAGTTGTTGAGGTGGTGTTTCCTTCTTTCTTGTAAATGGCACCCCACTCTCTCTTTGGAAAATCATGGGGTGCTAACTAACCATCTCTTTCACTTTCTAAGACCAACATGGTTTTGGTGGGTGTGAATTTAGTTGTCACTTGAAAGCATGAAAGGGTTTGGCACCTAAGTTTCCTTTTCTCTAAAAACATGTGCATGAGTCAGTTTGACACATCTGTGTGTGAAAACCTTTGGCTCCCAACATGATTTGTTGAAAGGGAAACAATATTATATGTGATCTTGTTTGATACATTTGGGTGTGAAATCCTTTGGTGCCCAGCATGGTTAGATGAAAGGAGATCCCACATGTGTTTGATCTGGTTTGATACATCTAGGTGTGAAATCCTTTAGAACCCAACATTATCTGTTGAAAGGGGATCCAAAATTTGTGTGATCTGGTTTGACACATCTGGGGCGGAGACCCTTTGGTGAGCAATATGATCTACTGAAAGGGGACCCCAAATGTGTGCAGACTAGTTTGACACATCTCGGTGTGAAAACCTATTTCGCCCAGTGTAATCTTTCACAAAGGGCCCAAAATGTTTGAGACATAGTATGCCACATCTAGTTGTGAAATCCCTTGGCACCCAGTTTGATCTGCTGAAAGGGGACCCAATATGTGTGTGGCCTGGTTTGAAAATCTAGGTGCAAAATCCTTTGGCACCAAATTGAGAAACTTTCTCAAGACATTCTAGGAAGGATAGGGCTTAGAGTTTCTCTAGTGTGGTTGCAAACCTGATTCATGCCCATAATTAGTAAGGCAAAGTTGAGAACTTTTTATAGATGTCACGTGTGACCTAGATAATGTCTGAATTTGATCCATTAGGGTTGAGTATCCATTGGGAAACAAATATAGGGTTTCACTAAGTCCAATGTGGGTCTATATATTTCTTTAACATTGCAAAAATCAGTTTTTCACTCTAAACTGGCCAAAATGTATGTGGTGGGTCCACGTTTGTTCCTTATAGAAAATGTTGGGGTCTCCACTAATTCTAGTCTAAGAGACTTGAATCACACAAAGCGGGAATTTGATAGAGACCCAAAAATGAGATGTCAACAAGTAGCAGTCAAACCTTCCCAACCATGTTATTGTTCTTCTTCTATTATATATATATATATATATATATATATATATATATATATACATACATGTGTGTGTGCAAGTTTGTGTTTCCTCATTTATATTTTAATTCATCACTCACATGATTCTACCTTCTAGTGATGTTTGATTTAAATTATTTCAAAGGAATAATTTCGTTAAATTCTAGAGTATGGAATTGTGTGAATCCATGAGAGTGGGGGGAAAGCTATATGTTTGTGTTTCATAGTTGATTGTATGTCCTCTAGAGAGGGAGGCATCCCTCAACCTAGTTTACCCCCATTTTGAATAGAGAGAGAAATGTTCTAGATACTTATCATGAGTTCTTGCAAAATATTATGTTAGGATATAGAACATAATGGAGTGTTACAGGGTTGATGAGAAAGATTGATTGTTGAACACCAGTCTATTTTTCCTAGATACTGTTTCATCTCAACAAAATCATAATTATTTTGTTCAGCTTTGTAAATTAGATTTTGTTTTCTTTGTTCATTAGTTGATTCCTTTTCAGAATACTAAATCTAGAATTTTGTTTAAATATAGCAAACACAAGGCCTTTATTTTCTTACATAATATCCACCCATATACTTGAGTTCAACTTCATTTTATATATAGAGTGTGTATTTAGTTGCAAACTTCTCTTAGAGTCAGGTACAAATATAAGGTCTAATCCATTTAGAATGGGAAATTGTATTTGCACTTTTGACCCATGTTTGGAGCCAATTAAGTGTCCATATGGTGTATCTCTTGTAATACATTATAATGTGGTGCTCATGGTTAAAAATCATTGAGGTTGACCTATGTAGGTAATGTATCTACATCCTTGAGATGCAACCACTCTACAAACTTATGTATATTTGTGGATTTTTAAATCTCTCTCCTTTGCTTTTAATAGTTGCATAATTATATATAAAAATATTTTGAATATATAATGAATTTTATTTGATTTGTTCAGCTCAATTCATCCCCCATATTGACCCCATTATAGGTTCAACATGTACTATCAGAGAAAGGTATTATCCAAGCCATACTGCTGAAAATGGGAGAAAATGGAAACAATCAAGAAGGAAGACACTTATTTGACATTCTAGTTTTTGATGGGAGCAACCTCCAATTTTGGTAGAGACAAATACAATTGCATGTTCAACGATCAAGTCTTGAGTTGTAGAAATTGATGGATCTTCCATACAAGATACTAGATGTTGTACTAGAAGAATGGGAGGATGCCACTTTAAAGAAGGATACCTCAAATGCCAATAAAATAAAAATCCTATATTTTGCTCTCTAGTGCTTCGAGTTCACATTTTATTTGTGTATCTTTGCTATAATTATGTATGACGTGTACACAAAGATCAATATTACTATTTAAGATATGAGAATTCCCTTCTACGGTTAATGTTGAAGGTTAGATTCAAATGGGTCAATGAATAGACGCATACTTATATACAATGGATTGATTTTGTGGAAATGGAAACTAGGGTTTTCATATGTCATAATTATACTCAATGAACCTTTGTACACCCTGATGATGTTAGTGAATAATAAGGTTCTTATGACATATTCAACTAAGTTGACTTCTTGAAAACCCTATAAATTCAGTAATAATACGAATATGAAAGATAAAGCCTGAATTGGAATACAATCTCATGAATGATGAAATTTTTAATTGGAGGTATTATTTCTTCAATTGAACGTGATAGGTTTTACTAAGATGATCTAATACAAATGCATCTATTCTAGTATAATTTATGGAATAAAGAGAAACCCCACATGAATGCAAGTCTTTTATACAAGTCATAGATGTATCAATTGAGTAGATGACTAAATATTAAGGAGTAAGAAGAAATAAGCCTAACTTGTGGTACTTCCTCAATTGAGAGTTTTATAAACAATAGTGGGATTTATTTTAATTAAAAAATGCCATTACAGTCATATGGCATGGTACGTGTAGCTAAATGCAATAGAAGAAATAGACAAGGGTACAACGGATTGTATCGATATGTAATGAATGAAATTCAAATGAAATGAGTATGTGGAAGTCTTTCACCTATTTAATTTTATTATATTTGGGTTAACCTGAATTGAATAAAATACACTAAAATAAAACTATAAAAAGCTTTTGATGAGAGAGAAATTTTATGTATTAAATAAATTTAGAATGATTGATTCTAAGAATACTAGTGCACATGATATGAAAGAAGTTATGATTAATCATTATGAAATAAAGGAAAATGAAGAAAATGGATACTTGTATGTGAGAACCTAACTATAACCAAAATATGATGAGTTATGTGATAACAATGAATTTACTCTAAAATAAGGGATTAAGGAATGTACATAAGTATAATTTAGTTCAATTACAACATAAAGTTCAATGATGAGAATTGATTCATAAGAATAAAAAAAATTGTATATAGAATACTCATATTCTAAGAATGATATATTGTGAAGGATTTCAAATGTAATCACATATGTTTTGAATACTAGCCCTAACTAAGAAATTGTAAATAGTAAAAAATGGGCATTACTTGTGTTCTGCATGTTTAAGCTTTTAGATGTATTCATTTCTGTAGAAATCAGATGGAATAATTATATGTTGTATGATAAACCTACTCTAAGTATGATGAATGATAATATATGTCTATATTCTTATATTGTTTCTAGTTATAACGCCTCTTTGATATTTGATGAAAACTATGATATGGAATGAACCAATAAGAGATATGTTACTATTGAGTTTGCATGTAATGATTATGTTTGGGAAACTATTTTTAGGCTAAATGTTTGATAATGATATGATGTCTCAGGTTGATAGGCCATGGATGATGACTTATATTAATGATGTGTAAGTGTAAAGAATCCTATATGTTACAAATAACAAATTGTTTTGATTCTTGTTTTAATCATTGCCTTACTTGATTAGCCTAATTTAATTCAAGTCATTCTAGTTGCACGATAATCATGTAAGATAAATGATAATTTGATTTTTTTAAGATGATTAAAAGTATTAATACCAAGTAAAATGATGACACATTTAGTTAGTTACCTTGGAAACCATGAGTTTCCCCCGACATCCATACAAGAAAATGAAACAGATCTTCTTGGAGTAATCAGATAATTATGAGAAGATTTGCGGAGTGTGGGTTGATACATTAAAGGAAGGATTTGCAGAGTGTGGATTGATACCTTAAATTTTATATCATCAAGATTTAATAGTGAGTTTCCTATCATGATTCTAGCCCTAAATCCTCTACTATGGAAGTCTATGTCCATGAGCAATAGACTTTGACGAAATTAAAATTGTAAAACATGAGAAATATTATGATATGTGATATTTCATCATGTTGGTTCCTATCTAGTCTACCCAAGATGAGGATGTGAGCCACTTTTGGAAACCCTACAGTGGAAAAGGTATGTTGTTGATATCTTAGGGTGGCCAACTAAACTACAAGATGGTGAAGGTGAGTCATTGACATGAGAGTTTGGCATGGAGACTTCTACATGGTGAGGTGTGAGCCAAATAGTTTCAGGGAAAATGAATAAAAAGATTAGTAGCAACGTAGAATATGAGTTGAATTTTTTCTACATTCCTTTTAGTGTTAATTGATAATTCCACTATTGTTGAATATGTTTCTTTTTGTAGAAATTATTATCATTCCACTATAGATATAATTGAATGTGTTATTTTTATTTGTCTGGTATGGATTCTAATTTTAAACATTGACATTTAATTTATGTTGGGATTTGATATCCACTCCTATTATGATTTTTTTTAGTTGTAATTTTAATATTCCTATTACCTAGACATGTCTTGTGTGGACTTCATCTTCAGGACTACATGATGTGTTCCTAGTCCAACTGGTAGGGTGTCACAAAGATGATGTTATTTTTATGCCTAGATTCTAATTACTAAGATCTTGACTTGTTACTCCTACAATCATATTGTCATTCTTAAGTAATCAACATTTGCTGATCTATTCTAAGATATTCTCTTAAAGATATTTTAAGTTTTTGATTGGAATAAGTGAATATCTTATCTAATTGACTAGATTATTGTCGTAAAACAAAGCTAGAATCATTTGTTAGACTTAGAAATATATGCAAGATACTTTTAATTTATGTATACTTAATTGGATGCCAATGCATGAACTTATCTTGAGTGGTAGGTATCCACTCATTGGGTCTATATATGACTTTCATGTGATTGTTTCAAATGTTTTTAGGTGTAATGCCGTCTAGTCGAGTGGTCATGATAAAAAAGAAGTAAACAAAGTAATCTAGATTAGAATGTCCATGTACTCTCTCTATCATGATATGGGTAGTATACTGAGTTTTCTCTTTCATATACATGTGATTGATGTAATCTAAATTATATATGAGTAATAAAATTTCATTCTGATGTTAATGAGGTGACTAAGATTTGTGATAATTGAATATATTGTCCTTGATGTGACGTTGGTTGATGAGATTTTTTGAAGAAAAGGAAAAAAAATTACCTTGTTTTCTCAAACATTTTGTTAATTGTGTTTTTTGAGAATGGGATATTTCATTTATGAATTTGGGATTACATTTAAGGTTTCTTTCTAGTGGTTAGCATATATCTTAATCAAAAAAAGGTCCCAACAATTTGCTATTAGAGATAAGGTTAGATGAATCTTTAGGGACAATAGGATCTAGGGGTAAATGATAATATGGATGTTGAACTTAACATGAATGATATGCATGCTAATTGAACTCAATATTTGGCTATGAAGGTCAAGTATTTTGATAAGTTAGAATGGAAATACCACTTGCACTTCTTTTGGCTGCCCTGACCAAGCATCGATATGATGATAGATTGGGAGTATAACAAAATGCATAATTTTAATAAAAATGAGTAGATAGAGAAAGAAAAAGGATTATTTAATTGAATATGCAACCTAAGACAAGCTAAAAATTTAATATTAGAAAGATAAATGAATCTAATAGATTATGAACATAATTCCTAATAAATTTGAATATGAGTGTGAACATAAAATTGTAATAAAAAGACCAAAAATTTATAATGATGTCCACTCATATAATCTTATTTATAGTGTTGATGGATGCAAATAATAATATTTAATGAATTATAAATCTTGACCCATGACATACATAATAAAAGTTTAAATGAATGTGAAATGTGATGTGAATCATGTCTTGATAGTGATTTTTATCAAAATTTGTGAAATAAGTGTTTGTAATAATCAAAGAGGGATATGATGATAGGGAGTGAAATATCCTTCTAATGCTAGTAAATCCACAATGAAAAGATCTAGGAAGTAATAAAATGATGTAATATGAAAGGATGATATATTGGAAATCGTTCTAACAAAACATTGAGAGAGATTCATGATTAGATTCCATGATCTTCCTCCACATCTTTTCTTAGATTTCAAAATAAAATTCTTTAAGGAGGGGAGATTTTGTAATGATCCATTTTCAAGTTAGCCATCTAATTAGGGTTTACTTGGATGATTACAAGCATAACTATAGTGACCATTGTTTAAGTTTGATTCATGGTGATAGTTTAATTATGAGGTTTTAAACATAATGATAAACACTAAGCATGCCTTGTTTTGAATAGTTAGGGTTTGAAAAATGGAAAATCACAATTGGTCAAATTGAGAATTTTGAAAGTATAAGAAAATATAAATGTGATAAGTAAAGTTGTGTACTAAATTATTTTGAGTGTTTTATTTGTAATTATGATTTCTTTGAAATTTAGGTATGGTTTATATAATTTAAATGAAGGTTTTTGCAAAATTTAAGATTTTTTAATACACCTCTAACCATTTTTTTCCCAAGACAGTAGACCATGCATTCAGGATGACATGTAGTAATCCAATATTTGATTTTATGTATTTATCAATACATCTAAATTAGCTGAGATATTAATTGTAGCTTGGCAATTAAATTTCAAAAATCTTACTATGTTTGCAAAATTTTCTATGATATGTGAGTGGTTACAGAGTCTGGTGTCCATCAAGTTTCTTATCTATAACAACTCGGTTAAATGGTCATTTTCAATATATAAAAAATACTAAAATATATATTAGACTTGTTTGTAAATGATCCATGCACTTTAATTGATCTATATACTCAACCTAACACCCTAGTAGCTTCCATAACTCATTGTTCCTATCCAAGAATTGGGGTTCTGAAGGAGAATTTTTTTGGAAATGTAGGGTTTCACTTTCCTAAAGCTTGTGAATTCATGTAAGTTCATTAAACCTAGATAGGTTTTCATCGAGAATATTCTATATTATATCTAGATTTTTTTTGTCCTATGATTTGAATCAACAATTTAGCAAATCACCATTTTTTTCTTTATTTCCCTCCTACTCACCCTTTCTAGGGTTTTCAAGTTGGAAGGAGGAAATTAAGTAGTCAAATTCTAGGAATTGAATGCATTATTAAAATTTTAGTCCTTGGGCCACGAAATTAAGTTGCTTTGACACTAAGGTGAGTGTTCTTGACCCTATTAAGCTCTGTAATCATGTTAAAATTATAATATTTCGAGCTAAAATGATCAAGACCCTTGCTTTTAATTATATATGATTGAATAGTCATGTGGGAAGATTTTAGGGAATTGGGAGATATTGATTTATATTTGTTCTAGTTTTTAGTATATGTTTAATTCTAGATCTATTTATTTATGTTGTACAAAAAATCCTGTCAATAAAGAGCTATGTTGTTTTATGCCAATACTGCCTAAAATTAGGCTAGTGAAGGATATGCTTAAAAAACTACTTGACAAGTATATAATCATATTGAACATAATAGGAATGAGATCCATAATTATATTTTTGGATCTTTTCTAGAATTATGTATGCCATGTATATAAATATCACAAATAGTGTTTGAAGTAGAAAAATTCCCATTCTAGGGTTCGTGTTGAGGGATAGACTCAAACGAGCCAATGAATGGATATAAATAATAGATTGATTGTGTAAATGGAAACTAGGGTTTACATGTGTCATGCATATCTTTAATGAACCTCTATACACCCTGATCAGGTTAGTGGATAATAATGTTCATATGAAGAATTGAATTAAGTTGACTTCTTGAAAACCCTAGAAATCCAGTATTAAGATGAGTATGAGAGATAAAGATTGAGCTTGTATATAATCTTTATGAAGAAACGGTAAATTTTAGGTATTATTACTTCAATTGATGGTGATGAGTCTTATTAAGATGATCTAAACATAATGCATATGTTAGAGTATAATATATGGGTTAATGACTAAACCCGTATGAATGTTGTTGGCCAAATTGGACATTAACATACCCTTTGATATGATGATGACAAACATTTCGTTCTTATGGAACTAATGTACTACTTGAATATTTTAGAGTTCAAGAAAATAAGTAAATCATAATAAGTGGATAATTGAAGATCAATGCGCTTAAATGTTTATATTTTCATGATTGTATGTAAATAGTTGTACAAAGATAGAATGTACAAGTACTTAGATATCATGTAAATAAAGCATTAGATCTTCTCTATCCACACATAACCCTTAGTTAGGATCCCCCTAGAGATAGAGTCATTATCATCCATTAGAATAGACATTTAATAGGTGGTTCAAAAACCTAAAATAGGAACACTATCAGTCGAGAAACTAGTTGACTTAGACACCAATGGTAGAATTTTTTGTTGACCAAGAATCACCTAGGTCGAAGATACTGAGCATTGGTCAAAATATTACACATTTGAGCTCTAAAACATGTCTCGGTCATGAATATGTTCGACTAACTCAACCTCAATCCAAAGCACATGACTGTTAGATCAAGTAGTTGGGAGTTGGGAGTTGGAAATAAATGTTAGAACACATTTATATTCAATCCAGGCTTGATCAAAGAAAAGCTCGATCGAGACATGGTCATTCGACAAACTTTTCGACCAAGTAGGGTTTTGGATTATTCTTACAAGCTCGAACAAGTTAGCCATTACTAGCCAACTACTTTCCACCTAACATCTAGTTATGCACTAAGAACACACTAGACACTCTCTAAAATAGCCTTAAACATTTGTGAACCATACCTATAAATAGGAGAGGCCTTAGGACACGTAAAGCACATAAGAAACTCTTGAGAATCCATTCTAGTGAGAAAAAAAAGTTGAGCAACAGTTTCCATATTGGTCTTTAAGCTCCAAATTCATAAACTATAGTCATATCCTCTTAGCCACCATCCAAGAAATGTCCATTCTAAGTGGTTCGAGTGATCTAATGCTTGATATAGGATCAAAGAGCAAATAATCCATTGGTGTACTTCCTTTCTTCCAATCTCCATTCATAGGTTATGCTACTTGTGCTCCTTGGCTACTCCAAGTTGTGGAGGCTACTTGAGGGAGATAGATTAGATCTACTTCAAGGAGGTGAAGGCTTATCCAATGTTTGATTGAGATTACTTCAAGAATGCTACTTCAAAGGAGGTTGGAGCTACTTCTAGGTTAAGGCCATGTCAATGTAGTGGAGCTACTTTAAGGAGGTGAAGGCCATCTCAAGGTGGCAGAGCTACTTCAAGGAGGTGAAGGTTTCTCTATGGGCTTGAGGTTACTTCAAGAAGGCTGCTTCAAGAAGGTTGAGTCTACTTATAGGTGAAGGATACTTCAAGGAAGGTGGTTCTATTTTATTGTAATATCCTTGAGAGGTAAATAAAATTAATAAGTTTCAAAATCCCAATTGGAGATAGTTGGGTAGTAGACTGACAACCTTTGCTTCAAAGGTTGGAACCACTCTACATCGAAGTGCCTTCCCTATTTCCTCCTCCTTCTTTGTTTTAAGTTTTCAATTAAATTTCGAGTTCCAAAAATCTCTATTCACGCCCTCCCTCTAGATATTTCATTTTGAATTAGAGCAGGTCTTCAAGGTGCCCAAACAGTTCTTGAAGAATGGAGGACAACTTGCTTAGCAACCTCAACCTTGAAGGAACTCATGTAACTCGGCCACCACCCTTTTATGGAAGAAACTACACTTATTGGAAAAGAAGAATGCAATTTTTACTTCCAAGGGATCAACTTGGAGTTTTGGATAATGGTATATTTACCTTATGCACTCCCTACTACTGAATATGCAACATGTAATCTTGATACGGTAAAACAAGTTCAATTGAACGCAAAAGTGATAAGCATATTACATTGTTCCATTTCTATTAGTGAGTTTAATAGGATATCTTCATGTGAAACAGCTTCTAAAATATGGTATAAACTTTCAATTACACATAAAGATACCACTTAAGTTAAAAACACCAAAATTAACATGCTTAAACAAAAGTTTGAACAATTTTGTATGCAACCTAATGAGTCTATTAGTGAAATGTATGAAAGATTTTCTTCCATTGTTAATAGCTTGAATGTGTTAGGTAAGTACATAAGTGAGGAAGACTAGGTGTCCAAGATCCTTAAATCCTTGCCTCCAAGATACAAGCCAAAGGTGACGGCCATTGAAGAAGCCAATGACCTTACCACAATGAGGATGGAGCAACTCATTGGCAATCTAGAGACACATGAAGTCACCCTTGAAGAAGAAGAAAGACTGGAGGCCGACCTTCAAAAAGGAAAAAGAAAGGACATTGCACTAAAAGCTACAACCAAGGCTCAATCAAAAGTCATCACTCAAGAAAGTGATAAAACAAGTGAAGGAGAAGATGAAGAGGATGGACTCATAGTAAAGGGTAAGAAATATAGAAGGTATATATCTAACAAAAATTCTAGTGCTTCTTCCTCTTCCTCCCTTAGGTGATTTGAATGCAGCAAGAAAGGGCATGTAAACAATGAATGTCCTAATACCAAGAAAGGAAAGAAACCTTCTTTCAGAAAGAAAAACAAAGGAGATAAAGCTTAAGAATCATCTGGGATGAATCAAGTGATGATAGTGGAAGTGGACAAGAAGAAGTGGAGTCTCTTATGGCCAAGGAAGATGAAAATGAAGATTCAAGTGAGGAAAGTATTCTTGATTTATCTAAAGAGGAGTTAGTTACTAATCTTGAAGAACTACATGATAAATATGTTGATTGTAAAAAGAAACTGAAGAAGCTTACAAAAATAAATGATGATTTGCATGCAAAATTGTATGCGCTTTCTTTTGAAAATGAAAGTCTTATATCTGAAAAAGTTACCTTGAAATCATCTATCAATGATCTCAATATCAAGTTGCTTTCTCTAGAAACTAACTATAACTTTATCTCAACAAAAGGTTGAATGGCTTGCTAATATAAATAATCTTCAAACTCAACCTATTTTATGCACTCATTCAGATTATGATGCTATTGTTCAAGAAATATATAGACTAATGTCTAGCTTAAATCAAGAAAAATTATACATTAATACGAAAATGGATGAAATTGTTGCGTTGCAAAAAGATATTAATAGCTTGAAATATATTGATATTCTTGATAAAATCCTACAAGGCTCTTCTGGTCAAATTGGAAGGAGAGGCCTAGGTTATGAACCCAAAGATGAACCCTATCAAAAGCCTAGAGCTATAAAAACACAAGTACCTAATACCAAGGCCATGTATGTACCTAAAAACAATCTAGCTCATGACCATAATGCTAATAAGAGAGATGAAATTGATTTTATTTGTTATTAATATTGTTTATGTCTTGGACATTATTCATTTTGTGTAGTTACAAAAAAATATAAGGATAATGATTTGGTTTGGGTTCCAAAACCTCCAACTTAGAAATGTTTGACATTTAGTTGAGATTTGACCTTAACTTCATTTTGAAATTCATAATGTCTTATCTCAACTAAAATAAGATTTAATTTGTATATTCATGTATGATTTGATTGCTTAATTGTGTTATCCAAAAATAATAACATGTTTGTTTACATTAGAAATGATAATCTTACTGAAAATACACAAAACTTCATCTCAGTCAACAAAAATCTCGATCGAGACATCTTCCGATCGAAGAAATAATTGACCAAAGGAAGTTCTATCAAAACTTGTATTTATTGGCAAACCTTCCCTGTCAACAAATAGTTTGACCGAGAACTCTTCCGGTCAAAGAAATGTTCGTTCGAGGATAAATCTGTCAAGAACTATTTATTGAAATAAAATTCATTTGTTTACATTTTACTTCGGTACTTTAAAACTGTAAAGAACTCTTCATTTTAAGCTGTTCTAAAACTTAAAATGTTTTAATTAATACTCCTAACCAAAAGGACCACCACATGGGTACCAAAATCTACCTATTTTGCAGGATTGGGTGGTTGATAGTGGTTGTTCCAAACATATGACTGGAAACAGAGAGTCTTTGCATACACTTAAAGAGAAGAAGAGTGGAATAGACATATTTGGAGATAACGCCAAAGGTAAAATTATTAGGATATGTAATGTTGGTACAAATCTTCAAATAAAAAATGTGCTACTTGTAGATGGATTGCATCACAACTTGATTAGTGTTAGTCAATTGTGTGACAGTGGTTATGATGTTCTATTTAACAAATCCTTCTATAAGTTACTCATAGAAAACACTAATGATGTTGTTTATGAAGGAAATAGAAAAGGAAATTTTTATATACTTAGACGTAACTCAATGCAAGTTATTATTAGAAAAATTCTTCTTGCAAATGAAGAATCTTTACAATTATGGCATAGAAAGATAGGTCATGCAAGTTCACATGTTATCAAAAAATTGATCAAGTATGATCTTGTTCGTGGTTTACCTAAACTTTATTTTGATAAACCTAAAAATTGTGAACCATGTACTCTAGGAAAGCAAATTAAAACTTCTTCCAAATCCAAAGCCTTGCTTATTACTACTAGATCACTAGAACTTACTCACATGGATTTGTTTGGTCCCATGAGAACTCAATCTATTGGTGGTAAAATATATTTCGTTGTCATTTTTTATGATTATAGTAAATATGCTTGGGTTCATTTTCTCTCAACAAAAGATGACACTATTCGGATATTCATTCAATCTTGGTCAAAGATTGAAAATCAACTACAAAACAAAATATGCACCACTAGGAGTGATCATGTTGGGGAGTTAGAAAATCACATCTTTGAAGAATTTTGTACATCCCAACAAAATGGGATAGTAGAGAGGAAAATTCGGTCTTTACAAGAAATGGATAGAACAATGTTACTTGAACATAATACACCTAAAACCTTTTGGGCTAAAGAAGTAAATACAACATGCTATGCATTAAACCATGTGTCAATCCACTCCCATCTTAAGAAAACTCCTTATGAACTCATTTTAAAAGGAAACCTAGAGTTGACTACTTTCATACCTTTGATACACCTTGTTATATCTTAAACACAAAGGATGATAGAGACAAATTTGATCCCAAATCTCAACAAGGATTCTTTTTGGGTTATTCAACTTGGTATTTAGAATCTACAACACTATTTCTAGAAAAGTTGAGTAATCAATTCATATCACATTTCATGAAATAACAACACAGTGTTGAAACTGAAATCAAAAATGAAAACTTGAATGATATTACACATCAAATTGGGAATCCAGCTATATCAGCAAAATATGATGAAAATTTTGAATTAAACAACAAAATGATGAGACACAACAACGTATTCCTAGAATAATTAAAGATCATACTCAAGACTTAATCATAGGAAATACTTTTGATGAAGTAAAAACTCAATCATCATTTAGAGATGTTGCAAACATGACAATTGTTGAACATATGAATATAAAAGAGGATCTAAAAGAGGAGTACTAGATAATGTCTATGCAATAAGATCTATATCAATACACAAAAAACAATGTATGGGACTTAGTGCCTAGACCTCAAGACAAAACTCTCATTAGAACTAAATGGATTTTTTGAAATAAACTTAATGAATTCGGGGAAGTGGTTAGAAACAAACCTAGGTTGGTTTCTCAAGGATATAATCAACAAGAAGGGATAGACTTTGATGAAACTTATGCACCTGTAGCTAGACTTGAAGCCAATAGAATGTTATTAGATCTAGCTGGTCTCTTAAATGGAATCATAGAAGAAGAAGTTAATGTTACTCAACCACCTAGTTTTGAAATTCCTAACAAGCTTAACCAAGTTTATAAACTTAAGAAAGCTCTTTATGGCCTAAAATAAGAAACCCAAAATTGGTTTGAAATACTTAAGAATTATCTCTTTGATAATGGTTTCTCTATTGGAAAATAGGATTCCACATTATTTTTTAAAACATATAAATTAGATTTTCTTGTTGTTCAAATATATATTGATAACATTATATCTGGTTCTTCAAATAATTCTTTATGTAATAAATTTAGTGATATCATGCAAAAGAAATTTGATATGAGTCTTATGGGTAATTTAACAAATTTCCTTGGTTTTCAAATAAACCAAATGCCCACTGAAATTTTTCTAAGCCAAGAGAAATGAAATAAGGAACTCTTAAAATGATTTAAAATGGAAAATTGCAAGCATGCTACTACACCTATGGCTACTTCTGCTAAAATTGACATGGATGAAGATGGTGAACCCATTGATGATTTCTTATATGGGTTCATGATTGGTAGCTTGCTATGCTTGGCTGCATCTAAACCAAATATTATGTTTGCCATTGGACTTTGTGCTAGATTTCTATCAAAATTGATGCATTATCATTTTCAAGTTGTCAAAGAATTTCAAGATATATTGTCGGCACTATAAATTATGGTTTGTGATACCCTAAAGGTCAAACATTTAATTTAAAAGCTTTCATCGATGTCGATTATGTTGGTTGTTGTCTTGATCGAAAAACCACAAGTCGTGGTTGTCTGTTTCTGGGAAGATCCTTAGTATCTTGGTTGAGTAAGAAACAAAAAATAGTTGTCCTATCTAGCACTGAAGTCAAATATAGTGTTGCAGGCTCATGTTGCGCTCAAGTGCTTTATATTCAACAAGTTTTGAATGATTTTGGTTTTGCATTTTCCTCTATGCCACTTTTCTGAGATAATACTAGTGCTTTAAACCTAGCACATAATCCCATTTTACATAGTTGTGCCAAGCATGTCGAAGTCAGACATCATTTTTTGAGAGATCATATTGCCAAGCATAATATCACTCTGCCTCATGTTGATAGAGAGGAACAATTGATGGATATTTTTACCAAACTGCTTCCTTTGGATCAATTTCAATATACTAGAAAGAAGTTACTCATTACCTCTTTAGAAGATGTATTCTTTGATATATTTGCTCAAGATTCTTGATAACATTTTTTAAAATAAAAGTGATTTATTACATACAATCATAAAAGCATTCACTCATTTGTCTATAATGATGAACAAGCACTTAGACAAGCTCAATTATGAAACATTACTCACAGGACATATCTGGTTAACAAAATATTGGACCAAGAGAGTCCTCGATCAAGAAGATTTTCAACTGAGAGTCACTCAATAGGACCCTCAACCGACTACTCTTAGCAGAGAATCTTTGGGCCAAAATATTTTACCCATTATTCCCTCAGTTGACAAAACCTCGTATGTGTCCTCACCCATTATTTAAAAAAATCAAATTTAAACTTCAACCGACTAGCCATTAAAGAGTCATTGGAGAAGAGATTCATTGGGGCTCAGTCGATGAGTTTGTCGACCAAGTAGGGTTCTATTTTTCTATAAATAGCACCCTAATCCTTCCATTCTCTTTATAACTCAAGTGTTCTCTTCTCTATCACCTATCTAGCATTTCTTAGAGCTATCTTCCAGCAACCTTCATCCCCTTTTCATATCTACATCTTCTTCTGTCACTATTTGAGTAAGATGGCTTCCTCTTTAGCTTGTGGTGGCAAGAAGCAAGTTGCTTCAAGGAAGGGACGCATGCTTACCCCAGCATTGAGCATCATCAATGACATCTCCTTCAATGATGCTATTACTTGAGAACGATACTTGAAGCTTACCTCAAAGACTCCTCTTCCTCGATGGCTGGTGGAACTCAATGACTTCATCACTCTTCTTGATCTCTTCAAACTTTTCAAGGTGCAAAAATTGATCCTTTCATTTCTGGTTTACCTAAGTTGTAAATGAATTCTATGCCAACCTAACTAGAGGCTCCAATGACCCCTATTCCTTCACCTCCATGGTTGATGGCCTATCCTTCCAACCTAACTAGAGGCTCCAATGACCCCTATTCCTTCACCTCCATGGTTGATGGCCTATCCTTCCATTTTTCTAATATTTATATCTTCAAAATGCTAGACAAAGATGTTGAAGAATATGGAGAATTTCTAGACCTAAACAATGTCAATCCCATATCAAAATTCTCCACTGAAGAAGAAACCATTAGCCTTTGTGATATTAAAAAGGATATCTTTGTTCCTAACACCTCTTCACATGCACATAGGGGAACCTATTATGCCACCTCCTTAACCCCTGAGGCTAGGATAGTGAATCTCATTATTACCCATAATATTTATCCTAGAGCCAAAAAAACAGAAATTACCCAATTTAAAATGTGCCTTATCTATGACATACTTGAAAGTATCTTGTAACTTTAGTCACAATATTCTTTCCAACATGTTTGATTTTTCTGGAAACCCACCTTATGCTGATTTTGTTTGCCAAATAATCCAACATTCTCTTGGAAAAAACCTAGAAAACTTAGGCTACAAATGTGATAGATGTTCCCAAAGAATCACACACTTGTTGATAAAATGGGGATTGACTTTGGGCATAAAAGAACTAGGACTGAAGGAAAAGCATCCACTGAAGCCAATCCTCCACCTCCTACTCCTACTAATTATTCCATAGAAAACCTTGTAAATGATGTATCCTATCTCAAAGGAGCCACTTATCAAATTGGGAGACATCTAGACTACAACCACCATGTTATGGCCTATCTAAACCAAAGGATGCAGCCTTATCTCCTAATGTTCCTAACACATCCTTATACACAATATCTCAGGAGCATGTATCCCTTCAATCCCTACATACAATACACTCAAGTTCCACTACCATCAAATGATCTTTAACCATACCCAATATTCACCATGCAACTTCAAGACATAGCTACTCATTTCTGATTTGATTGGGCACCTACATTTCTGGAAGCATATGCTCTCACAAAGACAGGTGCACTTGACTAGCAGACACTTTTCAAGTATCATGGTGATACTTCATTATATGGAAAAGACCTTGAAGTTGATGTAATCTTGAACTCTCTCAAGTGATATTGTTATCATATGTCATGAGTAGTACGATATATGTAATCACTTTGTTATCAATGAAATTGAGCTTGTTCACTTGTTCATGAAAACAAAATCATTGAAAATTTATATTTGTTTAGGATCGTGGCTTTCATTAGACATTTTACTCACTTTGTTTTCAAAACTTTTATATTATATTGAGGGGGGGTATTCTGTTCAAGGGGAGTAAGTTTAAAATGTTAATATGGCTATCTTTTTGAAATGACAAAGGGGGAGAAATAAAATACAATATTTGCATGAGTTTCATGATCTCTTTGCTTGATATTAATTGGTTCTACATTACCTTACGATATGGATATCACATTCCATTTCTTTTTAGGTATATTAGCACAAATTTTATGAGAACAAGAGAATCTATTCATCTCAGGTATATCACAGGTATGAAACTCTTCTCATTTCAATTATTTTTCTTATATTTTAGGAATGTTTGTCATCTTCAAAAGGGGGGGGGTTTGGCTAAATTGGACATTAACGTACCCTTTGTTTTGATGATGATAAAGATTTCATTCTTGTGGATCTAATGTGCTACTTGAGTATTTCATGGTTCAAGAAAATAAAGAGATCATACTATGTGGATAATTGAAGATCAATACAAATTGAAGATCAATGCACTTAAATGTTTATATTTTCATGATTGTACTCAATGTAAATACTTGTACAAATATATTATGTACAAGTACTTAGATAGCATGTAAATCAATTGTTAGATATTCTCTATATACTCATAACCCTCAGTTAGGGTCCCCCTAGAGATAGAGTCATTATCATCCATTAGAACACACATTTAATAGGTGGCTCAAAAACCTAAAATAGGAACATGCTAGATCAAGAAACTAGTCGACTGAGACACCCTCGGTCAAAGTTTTTGTCGACGCAGAACTGTCTCAGTTCAACATACTGAGCACTGGTCAAAATCTTACACATTTTTTCTCTAAAATGTGTTTCGGTTGAGATACATGGTCGACCGACCCAATCTCAGTCCAAAGTATATGACCGTTAGACCAAGTAGTTGGGAGTTGGGGTTGGAAATAGATGTTGGAACACATTTTATTTCAACCCAGGCTTGGTCGTAGAAAATCCCAAAGGAGACATGGTTGGTCGACAAACTTGTCGACCGAGCAGGGTTCTAGATTGTTCTTCCAAGCTGGTACAAATTAACCATTTCTATCCAACTACTTTCTACCTAATGGCTAGTTAAGCACTACGAACACTCTACAGAATCCCTAAAACGTCCATACACATTTGCAAAATATCCTTATAAATATGAGAGGCCTTAGGACACCTAAAGCACACAATCTACACTTGAGAATCCATTCTAGTGAGCAATAAAGTTGAGCAACACTTGCCATATTGTTCTTTAAGATTCAGGTTCATGTCCTATAGCCATAGACTCTTAGCCACCATCCTAGAAATGTCCATCCTAAGTGGTTTGAGAGTATAATGCTTGATATAGGATCAAAGCACAATACTCCGTTGGAGTACTTCCTTTCTTCCGATCTCCATTCACAAGTTATGATACTTGTGCACCTTCGCTACTCCAAGTTGTGGAGGATGTCTGAGGGAGCTTTATTGGAGATACTTCAAGGAAGTGAAGGCTGCTCTAAGGTGTACTTGAGATTACTTCAAGAAGGCGTCTTCAAATGAGGTTGAAGCTACTTCTAGGTTAAGGCTATCTCAAGGTGGTGGAGCTACTTCAAGGAGGTGAAGGTTTCTCTAAGGGCTTGAGGTTACTTCAAGAAGGTTGTTTCAAGAAGGTTGAGGCTACTTCAAGGAAGGTGATTGTATTTTATTGTAACATCTTTGAAAGGTAAATAAAATTAATCACTTTCAAAATACCAATTAGAGACAATTGGGTAGTGGACTAACAACCTTTGATTCAAATATTGGAACCATTTTACATCAAAGTGTCTTTCATGTTCCTCCTCCTTCTTTGTTTTAAGTTTCAACTAAATTTAAAGTTCTAGAAAGCTCTATTCACCGCCTATAGATCTTTCAAATGCAAGTCTTTTATACAAGTCACATAAGTATTAACTAACAAGATGATTAAAAATAAAGGATTTATAAGAAGTCCTAAACCATGGTACTTCCTAAATTGAGAGTTTTATAAGGAATGGGGAGTTTCTTCTAATTACCAAAATGTCATTAGAAGTGAAATGACATTGTTCATGTAGCTAAATGCAATAACAAAATGGATAAGGGTGAAAAAATGTGTGGGTAAGCAATGAATGAAATAGTAATGAAATGAGTATGAGGAAGTCTTTCATCTATTTATTTTAAATATATTTGGTTTGATCTAGATTGAATAAAATACACTAAAAATCATTCTATCAAGGAATCCAATGAGAGAGAAATTTATGCATGTAAATTTAGAATGGTTGATTCGAAGAATATTATTGAACATGATATCCGTAAATTTATGACTAATGCTTATGAAATGAAGGAAAAATTAAGAAAATTGATAGTTGAATCTGAGAACCTAAATTTTATGATAAGCTATGTGATAATAATGAATGACATTGAAATAAGGGATTTAGGAATGTACATAATTATAGTTTAATTGAATTATGAGTCAGGCTAGAATATGTTCGAGTATATCGGAGACCGAATACACTCAAGTAGTTTTCCATAAAATAACATTTATTTTGAAAATATAAACATTGATATTCTTAAGTATCATATGAACATACTACATATAAAATTTGAGTTCATTTGGACACTTATAGGTCATGCATCTAAAGGCAGCAAAAACTAGACAATTCAAATTAATTTTGTGCATCGATTTTGTTGGTCATGAAAGAGTGACTTAGAAAATTCCAAATCAGCTCAAATTTTGCATGCAGCCTATATTCGTTATAACAATGAATATCAATGGTTTGATTTGTCAAAAAAATGTCTAGATATTCAAACACCACTTGAGTGTATGTTGTGATCTATACACTCGAGTGTATTCTAGCCTGACTCCTAAATTACAAAATGAAGTCCATGGATGTGAATTGATTAATAAAAATGCATTTTTAGATTTTAGTTATATGTAGAATACTTGTATTCTAATAATGGTCTATTCTGAAGGATTTAAATTGAGAACACATATGCATTGAATTGTAATCTTAATTAAATGTTGGAAAACAATAAAAGGGGCGCATTAATTGTGGTATGTGTGTTTATGCTTTGATATGTATTCATATAAGTAGAAATCAAATTGCATAAGTATACATTGTATGATATGCATGCTCTGAGCATGTTGAATGATACAAGATGTCTATGTTCTTATATTTTTTCTAGTTCTAATGTCTTTATGAATATTTGATGAAAATGGATATAAGGAATGAATTGATAAGAAATATGTTATTATTGGATTAACATGCATTGATTATATTTGAGAAACCATGCTTAGGGTAAATGTTGGATCATGAGATGATTTATTAGAATAATATCCCAATGATGATGACTTATATGAATGATATGGAAATAGAAATAATAATATATGTTGCAAATTACATATTGGTGTACTTCTTGTTTTATATGAGTAAAAAGGATTAACAAGTGAAATGAAGACATGTCTAGTTAGGTTCCATGAACATCGTGAGTTTCCCCTGAGGCTCGTACTAGGAAATGAAATGGATCTCCTTATAGTAATCAAAGAATTATGATAAGGATTTTAGGAAAGTGGATTGATACCTTAAAGGTAAGACCACCAGCATTTAGGAATGAGAAATATAGTGTGATTTTGGCCCTAAATCCTCTAATGTGAAATTCTATGTCCATGAGGAATAGACTTTGATGAATTGAAAATTGTACATGAGAAGTATGGTGATATGTGATATGATTTTATGTTGGTTCCTAACTTTTATATCCCAAATGAAGATATGAGCCTCTTTTAGAAACCCTAAAGTGGACAAGGGTATGTTGTTGATATCTTAGGGAGGTTGGATAAACCCTACGATAGTGATGGTGTGTCATTGTCATGAGAATCAAGCATGGTGATTTCTACTATAGGAAAATATTGGCACAGAGTATAGAAGTGGAAAAAAATTATCTATTTGTATTCCCATAACAACAATATCATTTCAACTACTATGAAATAAGAAGGATGGTTTTAGTAAGTTATACCTGGTCTTGGAGAAAGTCCAGTGACAAAACTCCCTTCTTTGCAACAGCTGACAAGTTGCTCTTGGACGGTGATTGTGCAGCTCCTAGTCTTCACCACAAATAGTTGTATGTGCAACCTCTACAGTGACTTTGATGGTCTTGCCATAGACTGTAGTTTGACTTTGATTTAAGAATAGAAGTCAAAGGACTCCTATCTCTAGAGTAGTCCACACTGACCAACTAGAACTTGTGTCATTCACCAAGAATGGAGAGGAAGGAGTTGTCCCTCCCATTGGTGTAGTAGTCACCAACCTGCTCTCCCACAATGACAACTTCTCAGTTGTTCTCTCATGTTGGCTACCCTTCCCTATTGGGTAGAACTTGCCTAGGCTATCTTGGTTACCACAACTAGAGAGGACAATAGTTGTCAAAAAAACTAATTCTCAATTGTCTGTGTTGTGTCATGGGAAGCCCCCAGTACCCTTCCTTTTATAGGCATGGTTTGGATGAGGGTTCCCAATCTGTATGGGATTGCATGGGAGTGGAAAGGACCATAAGAACTTGAAATTTTGCAACATGTGAGATTCCTAAAGATCAAATGGCACACCCAGATGGCCATCCTGTGTGCGAGATGATTGTCTCTCACTGCCAAATGGTTGTTTGGCAATTTCACAATTGGATATGAATTTGGCTATTTTAATTCCAATTAATATCACATATTAAGTTCCTTGTACCCCAAGTAAAGTGCAATTAGAACTATTTGGTATACATTCTAAACCTTCATTCGGACCCAACGAGCCACTTTTCTAGAGAGAGAGGCACGTCTCACTCACCCAAACTACCGTATGGTGAGTCTGAGATGAGTCAGTCAGTTCAATCACATTGAACTGGTCAGTTCAAGGGAAAAACTTAGCCAATTCAAACTTTGATTATCCTGACAAACCAAACATCCATCTCAACACTTGAGACACCCATCTGGCATCCCAAATGGACATGTCACTCAGTGAGATGGTCATTTGGTTGACCAGACAGCCAATTAGTTGATTTGTTGTGTGAATTGAATACCTAAACACTTTAGTAATCAATCCAATTGTCATTCAAGATCAAACTCCTCTTATAGATGAGTTCATATGAGTGTGACCCTATAGGTCCCATATCTGGTTGGTAGTGAATATCCATAACTAGCTTATGACATCACAAATAGAGAGTGGTGCCTAGTTGCACATTAGTGCTACCCAAGTGAATGTAAAGTTGGAGAATAACTTCAACCTATAATTTGTGTAAGGTGTTGCAGTGATTGTATAATTCATTTATCTCTGATATCCAGTATGAACTCAAGGCATGGAAGGTCATCCTCTCAATATTCAATCAATGTTCCTTGAACCAAGAGAAGATTGTCTGAGATAATGTGACCTCAATATTGTACATTGATTCACATGTGCATGCACATGAGTTTCTCAATCTCGCTTATCAAGTGACCATGATATCATACTCTAGTAGGAGGGACAAATCTCATATCTATCATTCATAGTATATACCCATGTGTCAAAGTCACTAATCATCATCATTATAACAACCCATATTTCAGGACTATGTTTGATGATTTCAAATCGTACCCAAAGACATGTGACTAGTGCAGTGATTTTAGGTTTAAGAATCACAATCACCATCTTCACTATGAGAGATAACTATGACCACCACAACCATGTAATTCTCAAGGTGGGGATGTCTGATACACTATACCCTAGCATGTATCTATGTTCTTGGTTTGATAGTGCCATATCATGACTAATGAGATTTAGTCATCAAGCAACTCACACTTTGATAATATGTGTTATTATTGTCTATCAACCTTCAACAATAAGAACCAATTAGGTACATAATGAAAATATGTATATGTACTCTTAGCATCCATATGATCTCATCCACAAGGGTAGTAACTTGAATACATATGTCATTCAGTAATATAATTCTCTAGACATTCATAGTGTTTCCTCAATATCTCATAACAGAATGAATTAGAAGCTTGCCTTTATAAGTATTGATCAAATCATTTAAGGTATATTCCATGTCAATCATCACATGATTGTCTCTATGGGAATACCTCCTTACCAATAGACTCCCACTTGCACTTAGATCCAATCACCAATGGATCTCATCCTTAGTGACCTAAACATGTCCAACATGCTTCTGTTGTGCTAGTGTTAATTTAGTAGGTTAGCAACACTTTGCTTATAGTCGCTATATTTTGTGTTTCCCTATCCCTCTGTTGTACAATTTCTCGTACGAGATGTAATTATTGTAATATGGTATATTGATATTCTTTGCCTAACAATTAGCTCCATCGTTGCCACAGTATCACTATTGTGTCATCAAAGGTTGGAACATCTACAAGTTCATCACATGGACCTTCACATCCATATAGTATCATTTTGTATTCATAACACAAGTATACATGGATTCTATTATAGAATAGCATTAATGGCTATTAGTTCAAAACCTTTCCAACTAATCATTTCATTTTCCCTTTAAAATAAAACATATTTTATTGCAATCACTTGGTCATTATGGAATCTTGCATCAATGTAACTATTTACATCTAACTCTTACTTTTTATTGCTATCATTATTGATTAACAATTTATCTTTAGTCACTTCTCAATTACTAATGGATATCGTGAATGACTTTCCAATAATCCTTATTGGAGTTTATATCATCTTGTCATGTCCAATACATACAAGATTATATGGGATAAGTACATTCATAGAAATCATGATAGGTCCATTGTTATACTAGCCTATGGAATCTTAATCATATTGTTTCCATTCTTCACAAGAATTGGAACACATGGTTCATAAGAGACTAATTGAGATTATCCCTTATTGAATCCATTTGTGCTGAACTCTTTCAACACATTGCTATGGTACATTTTCAAACTTCCATTGTGAAACATTCAAGAACTATCTCATAGATCTTGTTCCTTATCTCATGAGATGTTTCACCTTTTCCTTCATTGCTGAAGGGGTTTTCATGCCAATTCTCAACATACACCATATTGAGATGTTATTCCTCATCACATGTGGAATATTCATATATGCTCCCACTAAATCTTTTGAAATCACATATTTCATCTTTTGTTTTGATTCAAGTCAAACTCTTTGACTATCTTGTCAAGTCAAAAGATCCTTATTCTTTAAGTTTCTTATTTCAATTACAAATTGAACTTCGAAGTTTATAGGCTTTTTTGGCATTCTTAAAGTTATAAAATCCTTTAGGTTGTGTCACATACACATCCTATGATGTATTCCCTTAAGGAATCTAGTTTTAAATCTTCATATTCAAAATCTCTTGGTATATTTTAACTACTACAACAAGCTTGACAATTGGTAAATGAATTTCTATTATGATTAACAACTTGAACTGATTTAAAAAACTATTCAACCAATATGTCCTTTTATGTAATCCATGTAGGTATTTGCAACAAGACCCTATTTCATCCATTAGGTATTACCCCTTTAGGTCGCACTATCAAGGTCCTACCTTGTTAGCTTACAAGGATCCCATATTATTCAGAAATAGCTTCTAGTTAACTAGTTGGCTCATCCTATATGACCTACCCATCTAAATTGTTGGGTTCACAATCCTCTAATCTCATATGTGTTCAACTAGAACTATTTTTTTCTGTGCCACATGACAAACTTGAGATTTGACAACAACTTGTGATTCTCTTAGTTATCATCATACATCTTTGTTGATCTCAAACATTTTGAGTTTTACTTTTACTCCGACTGATTCTTTAGAAACTCAGTTATCCTATCAACAAAACACTTTTGTTATTGGGTTGGGATTAATAGTAGCATTCAACAATTATGGTTTGTGGATAAACCTTTTTAAGAAACTACTTTCTTAATGTAGGTTTCAATCCTCTAGACATGTTGGGACACACCCAAATCATATCATAAATGATGTCTTATAAACCACTCAGATGGTACTTTATTTAGTGATGGATATATATATATATATATATATGTGTGTGTGTGTGTGTGTGTGTGTGTGTGTGTGTTTGTGTGTGTGTGTGTGTTTGTGTGTGAGGATGTAAGCATACTAGATCAATTGATTAATTATATCATCACTCATCATGGTGCAATTCCTTCAATCTGATACAACATCATGTTCAGATGGATTTGACATGTGATACCTTATCACAATTCATTCCTGAAGGTACTCAAAGTATTGGTGTAAAGTATTTCAACATTTGATCTCATTAAAGTTTCTTAATACTTTCATCAAAGTTACACTTCATACATAATATCCTTGAACACTTCAAGAGATTCATGTTTCCTCTTTACTAAGTACATATCATTATATTACCAGTAAATGAAATGAGGTATAAGTAATCATGTATAGAATTCTTTCATAAGATCTTTATTCATCATATGCATGAGGTTTAATGAAAGCTTCATCCACCCACTACGTTTAGTGATAGTCATCATGTCATATTCTATGTGAATAAGACTTGCATGTTTCCTTAGGTTCAATAACCAAGAGAATCTACATCAACATCAATATGTATTCTAGGCATGCAATTCTCCTATTCGCACAAGATGACTAATGTTGATCATAGTCTTGAGTTATCAATTATAATCCTTTGGTATAAACATTCATCTCTGGAATGTTTCACATAACAAGATGATTTTTGGCCAGCCATACAAGATCATATCTTTTGAAATAGAAGCACTAACAAATCCATATTGATAATCATCCTTGTCCATACAAGATGCATAAAGAAAATGTTTCTAATTTATTGGAATAATGAAATAACAATTCTAGTAACTCCATTACATGCCCATTGGGCTAAGATAAATTTAAATGTAGACTATGGCTTCTGCAACTCCTGCTCCGCCTTCTCCATCTTTGTCCTTCTATGAGGGCTTTTACTTGTGGTCAGATGTTGCACATTAGTATGACAGATCTCTTATCTGGTATCATATACTAAAACTTAAGAAGTAATCAAATGTATCTTATATTGTTTATACCTGAAGTAGAGGTCTCACTGCCATCCTTGTTATTCTTTAGTTCCTCTAACCAGAGTGGGCAATTTCTTTTCCAATGTCCAGGCTAGTGACAATGGTGGGAATCACCTCTTGGTTTCTTTACTCCACCTTTTGCCTTGAGATTTGAAGACTTTGGTTTCTGGATAGCTTTAGAACTCTTCTTAGCTTTTCCTTTGCCTTTCGACTTCCCCTTTGTCTTGTTGATCACCATCATAGACTTGGGCTTGTCTTTCTTGATTTGTGTCTCTGTTGTTCTTAACATGCCCAACAACTCTGTCAGTGGCTTGTTAAAGTCGTTCATGTTGTAGTTCATGAAAAACTAACTATATGACTCTGGCAGGGACTGCCGAATCACATCAGTGGTCAACTATTGTCCCAAGGGAAATCCCAGTGTAGCTAGGTTCTCCATATACCCAATTATCTTGAGTACATGAGGACCTGCTGGATCTCTTTCTACCATGTTGCACTTGAACAATGCCTTGGAGACATCATATCTCACCTGACTTTCCTGATCTTGGTACATGTTCTTAAGATGTGTGACCATCTCAATCATCCCCATGTTATCATGTTGCCTTTTCAACTCATGGTTCATGGAGCATAGCATCAGACATTTGACATCCACGACATCTTCAGTATACTTCTTATAAGCATCCTTGTTAGTCCTTAGAGAATTTTGAGCTGGTTCCTCTAGTTCTGGCATATACATGACATAGAGGTTGTGTTCATGTGTTAGGACAATTCTCAAAGTCCTAAACCAGTAGGGGAAGTTGTTCCCAATAAGTGTGTCCTTCTCAAGGACCAATAGTAGATAAAAGTGATTATTTGTTGTTGCCATTTGGTTCTATAACAAAATTTGTAATTTTGTCAATAACTCATTTTTTATTTAATTTGATTGAAGTTTGGGCGATAATAATTAGGTCATTAATTAATTATCATTCCCATTATTTTGTTCAAATTGATAACCCCCAAGTATCAATTCTGAAAATTGCAGCAAACAATTTTTAATGAGCCAAATCCAAGATAATTGAATTGTGGAGCAATCAATACTATAATACGCAGTTAATCATCAAGGTAGGCAACTTTTTCCAATTGCATCATATGCAATTCTATATAGATAATATGTGAAACTCATTGCCATAAATATATGCATGCTTCTTGGCCCAGACGCTCTGAGAATCACTAGTTAAGCATGACCCAATAGTCAATATGATAGATATGCACCTTGCGAGGCCAAAACTACATATCTACCATCACACTTCCGTGACGTAGATGGTGCACCATGCGAAGGCGTAAACTATGCAAGTCGAACAAGTTTTTCATGTGTATTTCTATTGGAAAGCATCTTATAATTAATATGTTTGATTCAGGGATTTTATATATATCATATATATACATCTATTGTATCCCATCACCAGATATATAGTATGTATCATATACATGCTATATCCCACAATGTAAACATGAAATATGAAAGAAAAGGTGATGGTTATGGCCATCTCTACTTGTAATTCTTTGGAGCCACAAGGAATTACTACCACCTAGGTCAATCATCACATCACATGTATGAACTTGCAGTTGATGTAGATTTGTGCTTGCCAATGTGGGTAGATCAGTTCAACCCTTGAACCGGTCATCTCGCCTCTTAGTTGGTCAGTTGGTCATCATGAGCTGCCTCCTATCCAAATGATGTTTGGACTCCTTCCAAATGGTCATTTGTACCCAATAAGTGGTCGTCTGGCTCCATCATTGTCTCCTTCATGGTCTTTCAGACGGTCGGCTCATCTCACAAACTGATTGTCTCCCCTGCCGTGCAGAAAAAATATCCTATTTCTACTTTATCACATTGATAAAGAGAAACCTCTAGTTACATTTGAGGGGAGGAAAGGTAGGAAAGAATTAACCTTACATTGGGAAGAGGGAGGTAGAGGCTTGATACATAGACCGAGATAAGCAAGAATCAGAACCAAACCATCAACCACACATAGATATAGGGTTTAGGCCATAACCATGCTACACATCCACCATCAAAATTGCTTTTAGGACGACATGTGTTAATTGTGTGTGTGTATATATATATATATATATATATATATATATATATATATATATATATATGTGTGTGTGTGTGTGTGTGTGTGTGTGTGTGTGTGTATTAGTTTGGGATTATGTGTTCTTTAATCAGATATGCATATGAGAGCAATTTAAATATTCACATCGTAAGTAATGAAAAAATAATAAAACCAAAAATCCAATCATATAGGTTATCCTAAAACATAGTAGATTGATGTGGCCTTGAAACCATTGTAGGAAAATATGGACACAGAGTATAGCACTGAAAACAAAATGTATCCATCCATATTCCCATAATAGCAAGATCATGTCAACTATGATAAAATAGGAAGGATGGTTTTAGCAATTTATACCAGGCCGTGGAGAAAGTCCTGCGACAAAACTCACTTCTTTGCAATTGCTGACAAGTTGCTCTTAGAAGGTGGTTGTGCAACTCCTAGTCTTCACCACAAACGGTTGTATGTGCAACCTCTACAATGACTCTGGTGGTTTTGCCATAGATTTCAGGTTGACCTTGCTCTCTGAACATTAGCCAAAGGACTCTTACCTCTAGATTAGTCCACACATACCAACTAGAAATCATGTCATTCACCAAGAATGGACCGGAAGGAGTTGTCCCTCCCGTTGGTGTAATACTGACCAACCTGCTCTCTCGCAATGACAACTTCTCAGTTATTCTCTCCCATTGGCTATCTCTCCTTGTCGGGTAGGACTTGCCTGGGCTCTCTTGGTTACCACAACTAGAGAGGACAACAATTGTCAGAGGAAATGATTCTCAGTTGTCTTTGTTGTGTCTTGGGAAGCCCCCAGTATCCCTCCTTTTATAGGTGGGGTTTGGGTTAGGGTCCCCAATCAGTACAGGATTGTGTGGAAGTATAAAGGACCAGAATAACTTGAACTTTTACTACCTATGAGATGCCAAACGGTTGTCTGGTGTGTGAGACAATCGTCTCACACTGCCAAATGGTCATTTTACAGTTTCTCAATTGGATATGAATTTGGCAATTTCAATTCCAATTAATATCACATATTAATTTCCTTGTACCCCAAGTATAGTATAATCAAAACTATTCGAGAAACATCCCTAACCTTTGTTCGGCCCAAATGAACCACTTCGCCATAGTGAGATGCTTTTCTCACTCACCGAGATGACTGTCTCGTAAGTCTGAGATGAGTCAGTCAGTTCAAGGGAAGAACTTAACCAATTTGAACTTTGATTAGCCTGACAACCCAAACGATCATCTCAACACTTGAGACGCCCATCTGGCATGCCCAAATGGTTGTCTCACTTTCAACAGACCAGTCATCCAATATGTTTATCTGTTGTGTGAATGGAATGTCTAAACACCTTAGTAATCAATCCAATTGTCATTCAATATCAAACTCCTCTTATAGATGAGTTCTTATGTGTGTGACCCTATAGGTCTCATATCACACTGGCAGTGAATGTCCATAACTAGCTTATGAGATCACAAGAAGAGTGTGGTGTCTAGTCACACATCACTTCTACCCAGGTGAATGGAAAGTTGGAGAACAACTTCAACCTACAATTTATGTAAGGTGTTGTAGTGATTGTATAATTTCTTTGTCTCTGATATCCAGGATGAACTCAAGGCATGGATGGTCATCCTCTCAATGTCCAATCCATGTTCCTTAAACCAAGAGCAGAATGTCTGAGATAATGTGACCTCAATATCGTATATTGAGTCCCATGTGCATGTGGATGTGTTTCAAAGTCTCTATTATCAAGTGGCTAGGATATCATACTCTAGTAGTAGGGATAAATCTCATATCTATCACTCACATTCGATCTCCATGTGTCAATGTCACCCAATCATCACGGCAATAACAACCCATGTTTTAGGACTATGTTTGATGATGTCATCCAACAACATGTGACGAGTGCAGTGATTTAAGGTCTAAGAATCAGAATCACCACCTTCACTATGAGAGATGAATGTAACCACCACAACCATGTGTCACTCTAAAGGTGGGTCTATCTGATACATTGTTCCCTAACATGTATGTGTGTGCTTTATTTGATATTGCCATATCATGACTAATGATATTTAGTCATCAACCAACTCACACTCTAATCTTATATGTTATTGTTGTCTATCAACCTTCCACAATAACAACCAATCAGAGACATAATGAGAATTTGTATATGTGCTCTCAACATCCTATGATATCATCCACAAGGGTAGTAACTTAAATACTTATGTCATTGAGTAATATAATTCTCAATACCTTCATATTACTTCTATAAGAACACTTATACTAAACGAGATTATTGAAAACATAAAACACAATCAATCACTTATTAATCACATACCCAAAAATATGGGTAAATTAAAACCGATTTCAACATCAACACCCGCTCAGAAATGTTTGCATAAGAGCCCAACATATTTCTTGTATCCATACTATGCCAAGAATTTGACACAAATTGTTCTATCATCGTAGCCACAACATATATACACAATAGAACAATATTTTATCTACCACACAAACAAGCATTAACATGCTAACATAAATCAGATTTGTTTGAAACACCATATACAAACTTTTCTTGCCCAAACCTGAGAGTACAGGGACGACTCTAGGACACACTAGACATCTAATCAAATTTCTCAAAGATTCATTACTATAGTTCCTCTTTACTTTCAAGGTTCTATTTTCATCACTACCGATTACCTAAAAATATGTGGCGAATCACAAGGGTGAGACCCATGTCCCAGCTAGAGATATAACCTCCAACAACGCTTATTGATTACAACATTTTAAATAGTAGATAATTAAGTAGTTGGAATATTTAATAATCAATTGAATAGATTGAACAGTTCAAGTATGCTAAATAGATTAAGAAAATAATGTTAGCAACAATTATGATTATCAATGTATATATAGGTAACAAATAAATTCATTTCTCTAGATAGATATCTACTCAAATTTTATCAAATTGCATCTAATAACAATCATCATCATTAATCTAACTATCATCATATTCCTTTCTAACAACACAAGCAATCTAGTAGCATAAGCATCCCTGACATCATGAATATGTCTAGTAACATGATATGTATATCAATATTGGCATCTCAAATAAAGGAAATAGATTTATATCATAAGTATAACTAACATCATAGCACAATTAACTGCATAGGCATGATCAGTAGTTTAAGCATTTGTAATTACATAGGCATGGCTAGCAATATTAAGCATAGCTAGCACCATCATCTTAACCATCAACGTTAGTATATTTGACAACATAAGCAAGTTTACAACCTGAGCATAACTACAGCATAAGCATATCTATTATTTCTTGTTGTACTACACATGATCTTAGTGAAAAGAAAGCAAACAAGGGTTATCATCCAATATGAAGCATTGTGTATAACCCTAAACAAATTTGCTACACGGTTGTCTTACATATTTTATTATGCCCTGGGGAGTTAGAGTCATACCACTCAAAGTCCAACTGACCATTTCTTGGTCTCAATCAGTTCCATATAAGATCTAGGAAGAGCCGGACTCCAAGATCTTCTTCATACTCTGTCAGTATGAGTCTGCAACAAAGTGACATATAGTCAAACTACAAAATAGTAGCATATAGTCCTGTAACTAGCCCACCTTGGTAGTGGTCACGGTGCTAGAATCTAGGGTATTCAAACCCAATCACTGAGGTACAACTGCAGTTGTCCTCTAATCACATCATGTTATAATCACTGAGACCTGACCGTAGTCATTTTCAAAAAGTGGGCTAGGTATGACTGCAACCATCCTCCTGAAACACTTGGTATTAGGATGACAAACACCCCTCATACACAACAGTATGCGCTCTGAGTTTCCCTTAGGAATACTCGTTTCACCATCCAGCAAGTTTTGACATTGAAGATGGTTCTGTGGCACAAGGCACTACATGATTAGGGTTTCACTTGATTATTTACCTCCAATTGGGTGAATTAAGCTTGCATCAAAAAACAGACAACCAAACCCTAATTTATCTCTAGCAAACATTGCTATACAACAACTTTAAAAGATATAAAACTTATGAGACATAATTTCTCATCTCAACATCACAGGGCACTATTCACCTGTCAATCATGAGACCACACTAGTCATCATACTATCATAGGATATAAATCATGTTCACAATATCACAGGGTATCAACCCTTATCAATACAAGAGGATTACACCTCATCCACCGGCTCAACCATGCCCAAAGGTCATTAAGACCATCATACTATTCCCTATAAGATCATAATTATCTTTCCATACCTTATAACAAGGCTCAACAACATCACTTTCATACAATACACCGGACAGCACAATATTGCATTAATGAGCTAGGAGATATTCATAAACAATCATAGCAGGGTTATATTAACATTAAGAACATTCCTTTATCACATCAACATGCAAGAGATATATATATGATTAACCCTCATCGTATTCATAATGCACAGGTTTAGCATAAGAAAGTATCACCCATGTGGCTATGATAACCACCAATTAACACATTAAGGTTATAATCATATTAATGAGATTATTCAACCATCATATAAGAAGGTTAAGCATGAATACTCATATTTATCTATTTGCATTAGAGTTAGGTTCAACAAGATAAATTATATAAATATTACTAATCAACACTCATACCCAAACCCTAACTCATGGAATCCCCATTGGATCCACACATAACTTAAGGTGTAACCATTAGGTCATAGCATACTAGGGTTCAACCACAAAAGAGAGTACTCCATGATTCTATTCATCATTGAAGGGGTTGTTCATAATCAATTATCATCACTTGGTTATATTAGGGCTAAGAATAACAAAATATACTTCATTAGGGTTTCCCATTAACTCATTATATTTATTATCAATTCTAATCATATGAGGGAAAAGGTAAGACTATATTATAAAGGTAAACATCCATTAGGTTTCAACATCACTCAAACTGTACAAACTTACCACAAGCATCATCCCAAAACATTGGACTGTTGAGAAGGTAAGACTATTGGTTATTTACATAAGTAAACACCTTGGATAAACCACCTATTTAGTCATTCAGTTGTGTGCTATAAAGAGTAACCATTCAACCCTCGACATCCCTTGATTAACAAAATAAAAAGGTTCCATTGGGAGCAGGGTAAAACCCACAAGTGATTGTTTATTTAAAACAATTCATCAATAAATGAGCTATTTAAGCTGATCTCATAAAGGAAATAATTTAAATCACTTTATTAGGACCAACATATTACATTAGGAATCATTCCAATTTATTGGATGAAGAATCATTAGATCTTAACCATTGGGTCAAGTTCATGTATTAAAACCATCAATTGGAGTATAGATCCAACCATTGCATCAAATGAACCAAGAAACCTTTGGTGTAAGTCTTAATTGATGCTACAACTACATGTTTAACTCACCATAGGTTGTGGAGACCTGATCCACCATCAGTAGTGAGCATTAAGTCACCATAGATTGTTAGATCAGCACTATATTCATTAATCATCATCGAATATCAAGCTAATGTCACCATTGATTGATAGCATCATTAGGGTACTTAGTTGTTGATCATTAAGATTCTAATTAAGTCAAAACCTATACTAAAAAGTGAACATCAGTTGACATCATCAGTTGTCATAAATATAACACCATCGGTTGTTGCAATGGTACCACCATTGGGTCATGTGTTTATAGAAGAAAAAAGCTTTAAACCCTAAAATTGGCCATTGGTTGATGGGTGCTTAGCACCATTGGTTGTCAAACCAAACCCGATACAAGTCATCTTATACCTTAGGATAAATTTACACATTATTACAAGTTCATCTAGAACTGAAATTAGAATAGGGAACATCATAAAAATCAAAATCCAAATCAAGCATAGCTTTTTAGTGCATGGATCATCATTTTTAAGCAAGAACATGAGCTACCAAGCTTATGGTAAGAAATAAATGTGGAGAAAGTTATAAAACTTGCCTCTAATGATAAGATAAAATCCCAAACAGAAGAAAACTTGAGAAGGTAGGGTAGAAAATCCAAGCATAAGATTGAAACTCGTTCATCTAACACCTTTCTCCATCAAAGAAGCAAACCCTAAGCATAAGGAGCGAGAAAGGTAGGGTTTTAGAGGTTTAGAGCAAATTTTACCATGGAACAGAAAAGTTATGACCTGGAGGAAGGTCTAAGGATGGAGTAGAGAAAGAGAAATGGAGAAGGAAGGAAGAAAACAACTTGCATTGGTCAAAAGCCCTAGAAGATGACCTTGGAAACCCTAGGTAGGGCTAGATGGAGCTCTAGGAGACCTTCTTCTCCAAAAAGAAGTTTTTTTCTACCTTAGGGCACTTGATTATACAGAAAAATAGAGTGGATTCATTGATCCATGTTATAGGAAAGAGAAAGCAAGCAAAGTTTCATACTTGTACAAGGAAGTGGTAAATATAGTCCATGGATAAGGATAGAAGCAAGCATGAGGTGTACAAGTAGCTTCCCCATGTGTCCATGGCCTTAAACAATTAAGAATATACAAGAAGCCATACAATAAGCTGACCCACCATCCATGGATACCTGCTTATCCCTCGTTTATTAATTTTGCAAGCAAATCAATAAACCATTTGCTTGAGAGCTCCTAAAGGTAGCTCATCCATAAAGGGGTAAACCTTAAAATACCCTTGAGGAAATCACCTCCAAACCATGGTTCAACTAGGTTCCCCATGGCTCAACAAGATCAATAATGATGAGAGAACATTCAAAGAACATAATGAAAGTCATAAATTGCAATAAAAACCTTCCAATTGGGTAAATTATAGAAAAGTCCAAAATGTACATAAAATTGCATAACTTGCACAAATAGTGTTCAAATTGGATGAAACTTGAAAATTAAGCTTGTCTTATAATTTCAAATCATATCAAACGGTTAGATTATAGTTTTAAGAATTCAATCATGGTAATTAAGCATGTTCAACCATTTAATCAAGGTTAGGGGCCTCACAACCATAAACTCCTAACAAGGATTTTGCCCCCGAAATCCAAGGTAAACAAAGATGGATACTTATCATGCACCTCATCCTCAATATTCCACATTTTTACATTCATCACATGGTGATGTCACATAATTCTCATAGAAGACCTATTCTCTTCCCTCAACTCTTGCATGTGTCACCTTGGTTCAACATAAGAACTGTTGTGCCACCTGTACAAGTCTAATAGTACCTTTCAACTTTGGGACTCTATTGTCATCCTAAACTATTCTATCTGTTGTATCACACATCACTCAGAGGTAATACTTTTTGTCTCTAACCAAACATAGAACATCATATATATCTTATCATATGTAAATTTACAAGGTTTCGTCTCAATGCTCCTTTAATGATTGTTGTAATTAACAACTCAATCAACCAGGTACGCATCCCCTAATTTTCAAGAACTATGAGGAATATGTTTTTTGGGGATTCTCCAATCATCTCATTGGTGGAATGATCATCTATTTGGTTGAAGAATCATATACTTGTCTATAATTGTAAACAAATATAACTTCCCAATTAACATTGTTAGGGGTAGACCAATGACATTGTCTTCATCTTATCTGAATTCACATAAAATACTTAACAGAGGTATCATAACTCCAAGAGGATACTTTAGTCAACACCCAACTCATTCTTGCTAGATTTGTCACACATAAGTGAAGTTACTTCAACATCCTTAAGGTTTAGCAAATATGTTGACCATGTTACTGACCATCTCTAAAATACCTTGAGATGTCATCATTCAAAGCTTGCTACAACTTCTAAGACATGACATGAACACTTTGTTCCTCCTATTCATAAATTCTATTGGTACATTGGTTAGTCTAATAGGCATAACCCTAAACTCACCATGGTCATGTAACTTATGTCATCCATTCTAACTCTAATGTCTAAAGGATATTTTATCTTAAAGGAACACGGTAGCACATGTAACTAATCAGCAAACCATCTATCCTTGACAGTGGTCTTGCCCAACTATCACTGAACCATACACAACATTACAGAATCACTTTTATTTTTCATTCCAAACAACATTTAGAGGGTCATCATCAACTCTCTCTCTCTCTCTCAGGGAGAGGAACGGTAACGTCCCAGGATTTGAGGCCTCGGATAACTTGATCTTAAAAGGAATGATTGGACTACTCATATCACCAAGGGGGCTCTGATGACATTTAGAGGGCTCTAATACCATTTGTAACACCTGAGCCCACTGTCCTATGCTCTAGTAGAGTTTCAGGAATGACGATTGGCCCTACATACCACCACTAGCCTTAACTGCATGCTTTTTCCTCACTCACGTGCAAGCCAGGATCAACTTCCTGACTGGTCACCCATCCTAGTACTACTCCAAGCTGAGCACGCTTAACTATGAAGTTATTTAGTGATGGGCTCCCAGAAAAGGAAGTGCGCCTTGTTGATATGGGTAGTCCAATCATTCCTTTTAAGATCATTTTATCTGAGGCCTCAAATCCTGGGACGTTACAATCTCCCCCATTTAGACTCTTGACGTCCTCGTCAAGGCTCAACCATATGGCCTCATAATATTTCCCCATTTCAGTGTAGACCCAGAATGACCCATGGACACCCATCTCTTGATCACAGAATACCAGCGCAAGGGTGGCTACGTCAACCATGGACAACCCTTTCCAACATGCATGTACCACATAGCTCAAGACTGGCATGCCACATGCCCATGTGGGCCCCACCTACTGGAGGGGTTTTGGCTCTGATACCATTTGTAATGCATGGGCCCACTTCCCAAGGTTCTAGTAGAGTTTTAGGAATGACAACTGACCCCACAAACCACCACTAGCCTTAACTGTGCGCTTTATCCTCACTCACGCACAAGTCAGGGTCAACTTCCCGACTGGTCACCAATCCTAGTACTACTCCAAGCCGAGCATGCTTAACTATGGAGTTCTTTAGTGATGGGCTCCCATAAAAGGAGGTGCACCTTGGTTATATGGGTAGTCCAATCATTCCTTTTAAGATCATGTTATCTAAGGCCTCAAATCTTGGTACGTTATAATCTCCCCCACTTAGACTCTTGACGTCCTCGTCAAATTTCAACTATATGGCCTCATAATCTGACCCCATTTCAATGCTGACCCACAATGGCCCATGGACACCCAGCTCTCGATTATGGAATACTAGTGCAAGGGTGGCTACGTCTACCATGGACAGCCCTTTCCTATATTCCTGGACCGCACGACTTAAGATTGGCATGTCACATGCCCATGTGGGCCTCACCTACTGGAGGGGTTATGGCTCTGATACCATTTGTAACATCTGAGCCCACTGCTCTATGCTCTAGTAGAGTTTCAGGAATGACGATTGGTCCCACGGACCACCACTAGCCTTAACTGCACGCTTTTCCTCACTCACACGCAAGCCAAGATCAACTTCCCGACTGGTCACCCATCCTAGTACTACTCCAAGTTGAGCATGCTTAACTATGAAGTTCTTTAGTGATGGGCTCCCGGAAAAGGAAGTGCACCTTGGTGATATGGGTAGTCCAATCATTCCTTTTAAGATCATTTTATCTGAAGCATCAAATCCTAGGACATTACAATCTCCCCCATTTAGACTCTTGACGTCCTCGTCAAGGCTCAACCATATGGCCTCATAATATTTCCCCATTTCAGTGTAGACATAGAATGACCCATGGACACCCAGCTCTTGATCACGGAATACCAGTACAAGGGTGGATACGTCAACCATGGACAACCCTTTTCAACATGCTTGTACCGCATAGCTCAATACTGGCATGCCACATGCCCATGTAGGCCCCATCTACTGGAAGGGTTTTGACTCTTATACCATTTGTAATGCCAGGGCCCACAGCCTAAGGCTCTAGTAGAGTTTTAGGAATGACGATTGGCCCCACAAACCACCACTAGCCTTAACTGTGCACTTTATCCTCACTCACATGCAAGTCGAGGTCAACTTTCTGACTGGTCACCCATCCTAGTACTACTCCAAGCTGAGCACGCTTAACTATGGAGTTCTTTAGTGATGGGCTACCAGAAAAGGAGTAGTCCAATCATTCCTTTTAAGATCATGTTATCTTAGGCCTCAAATCCTGGGACGTTACAATCTCCCCCACTTAGACTCTTGACGTCCTCGTCAAGTTTCAACTATATGGCCTCATAATCTGACCCCATTTCAGTGCTGACCCACAATGTCACATGGACACCTAGCTCCCGATTATGGAATACCGACGCAAGGGTGGCTACATCTACCATGGATAGCCCTTTTCTATATGCCTGGACCACACGAATCAAGACTGACATGTCACATGCCAATGTGGGCCTCACCTACTGGAGGGGTTATGGCTCTGATACCATTTGTAACATTTGGGCCCACTACCCTATGCTCTAGTAGAGTTTCAGGAATGACGATTGGCCCCACAGACCACCACTAGCCTTAACTACACGCTTTTTCCTCACTCACGCGCAATCCAGGATCAACTTCCCGACTGGTCACCCATCCTAGTACTACTCCAAGCTAAGCATGCTTAACTATGAAGTTCTTTAGTGATGGGCTCCCAGAAAAGGAGGTGCACCTTAGTGATATGGGTAGTCCAATCATTCCTTTTAAGATCATTTTATCTGAGGCCTCAAATCCTGGGACGTCTAAAGGATATTTTATCTTAAAGGGACATGGTAGTACATGTAAATGATCAGCAAACCATCTATCCTTGACAATGGTCTTGCCCAACTATCACTGAACCATACACAACATTACAGAATCACATTTATTTTTCATTCCAAACAACATTTAGAGGGTCATCATCAAAACTATCTCTCTCTCTCTCAGGGAGAGGAACACTTGGAATGTTTATTTAATATGTTGGTATGTATGCCCTAAGAGCCAATCATGGGATGATTGTTGGGATACATCAAGATTGATTTAATAAGCATCAAAGGCAAGCTTCCAATTCTTTCTGGTTCAGTCATATGAGATAATTATAGAACAGATTGAATTTCTAGAGAATGACAGTACTCAATGACGTATGCTTTCATGTTAAGGATCTGAACGATGAGAACATACGGATGCTAAGAGTTTGTACATTCTTATTATGTCCCTAGTCGGATGTCATTGTGGAAGGTAGATAGACAAAAATGACACACAAGATTAGATTGTGGTGTTGGTTGATGACAGAATCTCATTAGTCATAATATGGAGATATCAAACCAAACACATAGGTACTTGTTAGAGAACAAGTGTATCAGACAAACCCACTGTGAGTTTGACACATAGAACCATGACATGGTAGTCACAGTTAGTTCTCACAGTGATGGTGGTGAGTGTGATTCTTTGACTTGAAATCACTACACTCAACACATGTCTTTGGGTACACTTTGACATCATCAAACGTAATCTGGAAACATGGGTTGTTATAAAGGTGATGATTGGGTGGCTTTGACACATGGGGCTTTTGAGGGGTGAGTGATAGATATGGGATTTGTCCCTCCTGAGGGAGTTTGATATCCATGGCCACTTGAAGAGTAGGATTGAGATAGGCGTGCGCACTCATGTGTGAATCAGTATGTGATATTGATGGCATGCATATCTCCTCTGATATACTCTGAGATCAAGAAAGTGAATGAACGTTAACAGGATGACTGTTTCATACCTTGAGTTCATTCGGGATATCAGTGACAAAGGAATTATACATTCGCTGTAACACCATTCATGGATTGTAGGATTGAAAGTTGTTCTCCAACTTTCTATTTCACTTGGGTAGCACTGATGTGCGACTAGGCACCGCTCTTTGTTTGTGAAGTCATAAGTGTTATGGACTTTCACTGCCAACGTGAAATGGGCCTGCAGGGTCACACACATAGGATTTAACCTGGAAGAGGAGTTTATCCACAAACGATGTTTAGATTGATTACTAAAGGAGTTTAGTAGTTCAGTTCAACACTCAATCAATTGATAGCTCAGTATCATAGTGTTCAAGGTGTTGGACTGATTGATTAAAGTATTAGATTGATTGAAACTGCAATTGACTGATTTTGCATAGTTTGCACTTCCAACTGATCGGCTCATGTGATGAACCGATCGGCTCAGGTTGGTGAACCGATCGGCTCAACTGGTGAGTTGATCAGCTCATGTGTCAATGAAATGATCAGCTCAATTGTTGAATCGGTCGATTCGTGTGACCAACCGAGATCGTTTGGAAAGTCAGAAGACTCTTTTTGCAAAAACATATTTGTTTCGCTTGTACAAATTTGATTTGGACAAGGACTAATATTTAATTAGTTGGAAACAAACATCAAAGTCAATTCGAGTTGGACCAGGACCACGAACCGATCGACTCATACTTGAACCGATTGGCTCAGGTGTCCCAACTGATCGGTTCAGGTGTGAATCGATCGGCTCAGGTCCCCAACCGACCGTTTCATTCTTGAAACGATCGGTTCAGGTGGCACAGTTGGTTGTTTTTATGGAAAATCACAAACCCTTCTACTCCTACTTTAATCCAGCATTGCCTGGGATAGAGAACCTTGTCCCATGACCCTCTTATATATAGGGGTATTGGGGGCTTCTCAGGAACAACAACTCAGAACACAAGTTACTCTGCAAAGTTGTCGTTCTCTCTGGTTGTGGTAACCAAGAGAGTCCGAGCAAGTGCTACCCGATAAGGGAGGCACAGTAAGGGAAAGACAACTGTAGAAAAGTGACTGGTGGCAGGAGAGTGTGTTAGTGACTAGTACACTGACAGGAGGGTGTGACTCCTTCTGATTCCTTATGGGACAAGGAGATCGGAGTTCTAGGTGGTCCGTGTGGACTACTTCAGAGGCGGGAGACTTCTATTGCTTAGAGGACAGCTATCAATCTCGACAGTCCCAGTGAGACAAGGAGATACACAGACACCATCCAAGATCGAAGGTGAAGACCTCGCAAGCCGCGAGGTAACGTCGCCAAGCAAGCCTCGGGACAAGGTATGTCTCTACAAACCATCCTTCCTACTATATAGACATTGACACGATTCCTTTATTCTGGGTTTGAGAGGAGAAAATTTTTGTTTCTGCCGCCTTCTCTGTCTCCCCTAAAAACCCAACAGTGGTATTAGAGCCCGTCAACTGCTCTATACTTAAGGATTATCGATGTGATCGATTTTGGTTTGTCGCCTTTATTTATTGCATACGATGTGAATAATATTGGCTTTATGCATGTCCAATCTTAAATCCAAAAATCCCAAAATACATATATGATATGTAATAAGAATACACTTGATACGAGTCGCCCTTAAACAAGTTTTTTGGTGGATGTATAGCATGGTTATGGCCAATAAACCCTATGTATGTGTTCTTGGCTGAATGTAGTTGCTTGCATCTCAGTCTTTGCACCAATTCCCTATATCTTATTCCTGATGTAACTCAAGATAACGTGAGATTTCTTTCCTACCTTTTCTCCCCCCGAACGTAACTCAGGGTTTCCCTTTTCAAATGTAAAATAGGATAGATCTTTTTATATTTCATGTTATATCAAAGAACGGTGGACAACCTGACGACAACTGAGACGATCGGTTCAAGGCGTGAACTTATCGGTTGGCGACCGGTTCGTGGAGTGAGATGAGCGGGTGGCGGCCATGAGGAGATGCATGATGACCAGACAAACCGATCGATTGGAGGAGCCAACCGATCGACTGGTGGCACCCAGACGACCATCCAGGGCGAGCAAGTCATTCATGAGATGAGTTGATCAACTCGGATGGCTATAGCACTTCATCATGGATAGGTTGCATGTGATATGGACCTAGATGACCATGATTCCTCTTGGCTCGAGGAATCACATTAGGATGGCCATGATCATCGCTTTTATCATTTCGCATGTTTTCTTTGGGATATAGCATGTATATGATACGTACTATATGTTGTGGTGATTGGATATGTATATGTACCTATAAAAACCAAATCCCTCATTAAATATTAAAGTTTTAGATGCCTTCCAAATGTGACACACTTGAAAAGCTTGATCGGCCAAGTGTGGGCACGCCCTAGCGTGGTGCACCGTCTATCTCGTGGAAGCGTGAAGGATGGATATGTGGGTCTGCCCTAGCAAGGTGCATATTCATCGTGTTGGCTTTGGGTCAGACTTAACAAGGTGATCTAGATAGGATCTAGCACCTTGAGGCATGGAGGTGATCATGGAAAGGAGTTGCATATGACATCTTTCAAGAGTTGCATATGATGCAATTGGAAAAAGTTGCCTACCTGGAAGATCTAAGTTGTGGGTGACAGCCCTAGCTGGTCCATGACTTAGAGGATTTCAGGATCTTGACCCACTAGAAGATTGTACGCTGCAATCTTCTGAATTGATGGTGAGGGCTATCAATTTGAAAAAAAAATAGTGGGAGCGATAATTAATTAAAGATCTAATTATATCGTCAACCTTTCAAATCAATCAAAATAAGTCAAAATTGAGTTTTGGACTAAATTGCATATATTTCCTTTTATAGTACAAATGACAACAAACACAATCATTTTTCATTGCGATCGGTACTTGAAAAGGACAAGATGAATGGGACTAACTTCCATGACTGGTTTAGGACATTGAGAATTGTTCTCACTCAAGAGTGAAAGCTCTATGTCCTGGATACTCCAGCTCCAGAGGAACCTGCTCCTATCGCACCAAAGGCAGAAAGGGATGCTTATAAGAAGCATTCTGAAGATGTCATTGATGCAAAGTGCTTGATGTTGTACTCCATGAACCACGAGTCGTAGAGACAACATGAGAACATGGGTGTCATTGAGATGATTCAGCATCTCAAGAACATGTATGAAGATCAAGTACGGTAAGAGAGATATGATGTCTCGAGGGCGTTGTTCAAGTGTGTCATGACAGAAGGAGATCCAGTTGGTCCTCACACACTCAAAATGATTGGGTATGTGGAGAACCTGACGAGACTGAGCTTTCCCCTGAGCAAGAGTTGGCTACTGACGTGATACTGCAATCGTTTCCAGAATCCTACAGTCAGTTTGTGATGAACTACAACATGAACAACTTTGACAAGTCGTTGACAGAGTTGTTAGGCATGTTGAGGATAGACAAGGCACATATGAAGAAGGACAAGCCTAAGTCGGTGATGTTGATCAATAGAAAGAAAGGCAAGTCCAAGGGCAAGCGCAAGGGCAAAGCTAAGAAGGGTTCTGATGCTAGCCAGCAGCCCAATGCGTCTTCAGCTCTCAAGGCCGAAGAAGGAGTGACCAAGAGAGGCAATTGCCACCATTGTCAAAAACTAGGACATTGGAAAAGGAATTGTCCACTCTATCTGGAAGAACTAAAGAAGAAGGAGGCAACAGACGTCTCCACCTGAAGGTGTCATGAAATAAACTTATAACACTTTTGAGGTATATGATACCAAGATATAAAGTGTAAAGCACCCAATAAATGAGGCAAGTGTTGCCACCATAGATAGGAGTACTTTAGTTTATTTTCAGCCTTGAAGGCATGTAATAGAGTTATGAACTGCTATTTCATATTTTCTAATGGATATAAACACCTTAATTTTTGCATATTGTATGACAATGATGGCAATTAATAAAGTTGATGTTTCAATCTTTGTGGCGATGTCTTGTTTATCTTGTGGTACTTCGTATGCATAAGATAAAATGATACCTAAAAGTTATTGATAACTCAAACAATCAAATTAGCTTAAATCATGAGAAATCCATTTCTAGTTTCCATATGATGGATAAGCTAGACTCTTTTGGTTAGAGAACCAGTAAGAGACATGAATCTCTTAGACATGATTAATCAATCTTCACTAGTGGTAGTGGGAGAATGATTATCCTATTAGGTATAATACATGTGATGTATTTACATACCTATTAGAGTTAATGCTAGTACTTCAAATAGTGTTTAGAGAAATACCAAATATGAATATCTTGAAGTGTTCAAGAATATCATAGATGAAGTACGGATTTGGTAAAGTGTTAATTCTTGATGAGATCAATGAATGAAATACTTGGACCAAATGTTTGAGATCCTTATGAGTAATTATGATTGTGTATCATAGTGAACTCATGATTAAGGCATGGTGATGTCTAAATCAACAAGGAGTCATACTCTAACAAGTTAGAGGATGATTATCAAATAACTAATTTCTTCTTAAATAAAGAATACCCTACGCTAATAAAGGACATTAAGAATCACAAAGGGTTGTGAGTTCTTATATCCTTGACAGATACACCTCGATTATCTATGTGATGAGTTGGTCATGTGATGAGTCAACTATCTAGATGAATATGAGGAATCAGATTTTGAGTTATGGTTTATGACCATTACATCCTAAATGACTTCCATGTGAACCATATGGTATGACCTTAATGGTAGCACCTATTGGGATGAAATCCATAAGTGTGAATGAGTCTTAAGCATTAAGACACATGGATAACATTTTGAGAAGGATGATGCTTGTTAAATTGCAACTTAATGACTAAGATATTTGGCATACGGATACTAAAACTGCATTCCTATGAGGAAAAAAACAAGGATGTGTACATGACACAACCTATAAGGTTTATGAATCCATTAATGCAAATGAAGTCTATAAGTTACAATGGACTAATCAATGTGATTGATTAAGTACAAGCTACTCAGAACGGTGATCTTTACTTTTGATAATATAGTCAAAGGGTTTGACTGATATGTCAAAGATAAAAGAGAGATATGTGATTTAGTGGGAGCGTATTTCCATTCCACATGTAGATGTGAAATGGAAATGTTCTAGAATGGAAATCCAAAGTGGAAATTATTTTTAGGGAAGATAGAGATGTTTCCTGTATAATAGGAATAGAGATCTATAGATATAGTTCTCGAAAACCTCTTGACCTAAAAAGAGAAAGCAAACATTGGAAATCTATATTGAAGGGTTCTGTGTGCACGGATTCAGTGGGAGAAAGCTTATCCATGTTACATGGAGTTAGTATCCCAATGCCAAGTGTCCAATTCTTATGAATAATGGAAACACTAAGAATAGATAAGGATCTATCATGTATGTAATCATCCCATCATCTTGCATATATGGATATAGCAAGAACAAAATGCATTTATCATCTTGTATGTAGGACATGACAATATGATATGCTCATCTTGATAACTCGTATGTGGGACATGACGAGTGGATGTCTGTCTAGTTCCAGTAAGGGTTACTGGAATACCATAAGAACTTGATAAGTACTTGAGAAGTACTAGTTCTATGGAAATTAGGAAGGGTTCACTGTAAAGAGTTACACTGATGCGAACTTCCGAAAAGGATAGAAAATTAATCGCAAAATATATATATATGATATATAAAAGTGAATGTTTGTTGATAAATGGAAACATTCCAATAAAGCTGTTTAAAAGGAAAAGCCGAGTATCTGTGTGTTAGAGAACATTAGTGGATACTATATGGATCTGGAAGTTCATGAGATGAACTTAGAGATATTTCGGTCATTGATGACAAGTTAGGAGTGCTTGGCCATGCAATATGGATAAAGGTTAGCAAAGGAATACTAGATCACATATTATGGCAACCCTATCTCATACGTGTGACGTACAGCAAAGAGATGAGAGACATGCAGTTAATACCAACTTTGGCAAGGTGTTGCCATAACTCACTGCATAAGAACTAGAACATAGTAACATGTGTGACATGTTTGAAGATCACTAAGAATATGATTCAAGGGTGATTGGCTCACAGTGCAAGTGGGAGTCTATTGGTATGTATGCCTTGAGAGCCAATCATGGGATGATTGGTGGGATACATCAAGATAGATTTGATAAGCATCAAAGGCAAGCTTCCAGATATTTCTGGTTCAGTCATATGAGATAATGATAGAACAGATTAAATGTCTAGAGAATGACAGTACTCAATGACGTATGCTTTCAGGTTAAGGACCTGAACGATGAGATCATACAGATGCTAAGAGTTTGTACATTCTTATTATGTCCCTAGTCGTATGTCATTGTGGAAGGTAGATAATCAACAATGACACAGAAGACTAGATTGTGGTGTTGGTTGATGATAGAATCTCATTAGTCATGATATGGAGATATCAAACCAAACACATAGGTACTTGTTAGAGAACAAGTGTATCGAACAGACCCACCGTGAGTTTGACACATGGAACCATGACATGGTAGTCACAGTTAGTTCTCACAGTGATGGTGGTGAGTGTGATTCTTTGACCTAAAATCACTACACTCAACACATGTTGTTGGGTACACTTTGACATCATCAAACGCAGTCCTAAAACATGGGTTGTTATAAAGGTAATGATTGGGTGGCTTTGACACATGGGGCTTTTGAGGGGTGAGTGATAGATATGGGATTTGTCCCTCCTAAGGGAGTTTGATATACATGGTCAATTGCTGAATAGGATTGAGATAGGTGTGTGCACGCATGTATGAATCAGTATGTGATATTGAAGTCATACATATCTCCTCCAATCTACTCTGAGATCAAGAAAGTGAATGAATGTTGACAGGATGACTGTTCCATGCCTTGAGTTCATTCGGGATATCAGTGATAAAGGAATTATACATTCATTGTAACACCATTCACGGATTGTAGGATTGAAAGTTGTTCTCCAACTTTCTATTTCACTTGGGTAGCATTGATGTGCGACTAGGAACCTCTCTTTGTTTGTGAAGTCATAAGTGTTATGGACTTTTACTACCAACGTGAAATGGGCCTGCAGGGTCACACACATAGGATTTAACCTGGAAGAGGAGTTTATCCACAAACAATGTTTAGATTGATTACTAAAGGAGTTTAGTACTTCAATTAAACACTCAATCAATTGATAGCTCAGTATCATAGTGTTCAAGGTGTTGGACCGATTGACTAGAGTATCGAATTGATTGAAACTGCAATTGACTGATTTTGCACAGTCTGCACTTCCAACCGATCGGCTCATGTGATGATCCGATCAGCTCAGGTTGGTGAACCGATCGGCTCAAGTGGTGAGTCGATCAGATCATGTGCCAATGAAATGATCGGCTCAATTGTTGAATCGGTCGATTTGTGTGACCAACCAAGATCGTTTGGAAAGTCAAAAGACTCTTTTTGCAAAAACATATTTGTTTCACTTGTACAAATTTGATTTGGATAAGGACTAATATTTGATTAGTTGGAAACAAACATGAAAGTCAATTTGAGTTGAACTAGGACCACGAACTGATTGGCTCATACTTGAACAGATTGGCTCAGGTGTCCCAACCAATCGGTTCAGGTGTGAACCGATCAGCTCAGGTCCCCAACCGACCATTTCATGCTTGAAACAATCGGTTCAGGTGGCGCAGTTGGTTTTTTTTGTGGAAAATCTTGAATCCTTCTACTCCTACTTTAATCCTACATTTCTCAGGATAGAGAACCCTGTCCCATGACCCTCCTATATATATAGGGGTATTGGGGGCTTCTCAGGAACAACAACTCAGAACACCAATTGCTCTGCAAAGTTGTCGTTCTCTCTAGTTGTGGTAATCGAGAGAGCCCGAGCAAGTGCTACCCGATAATGGAGGCACAGTAAAGGAAAGACAACTATAGAAAAGCGATTAGTGGAAGGAGAGTGTGTTGGTGACTAGTACGCCGATAGGAGGGTGTGACTCCTTCTAATTCCTTGTGGGACAAGGAGATCGGAGTTTTAGGTGGTCCGTGTGGACTACTTCAGAGGCGAGAGACTTCTACTGCTCGGAGGATAGCTGTCAATCCCGACAGTCATGGTGAGACCAGGAGCTGCACAGACACCGTCCAAGACCGGAGGTAAAGACCGTGCAAGCCACAAGGTAACATCATTGAGCAAGCCTCGAGACAAGGTATGTCTCTACAAACCATCCTTCCTATTGTATAGACGTTGACGCGATTCATTTATTCTAGGTTTGGGAGATGAAAATTTTTGTTTCCGCTGTCTTCTCTGTCTCCCCTAAAAACCCAACATAATAAACATCTCAAACCTTCACATACTTCCCATACTATTGATACATCTTGGATACTAGGACTCATTACCTTAGTATCCACCTCATGTGCTATAAGGAACTCACATCCTTATCTCATCTACTTTTACCAACATAACAAATCTCAAGACGTATAAGAGGAGTCTTCCTAATTATTGGAAGGCTCAAAACCAAACTCATCACAAAATTTATGATCTTAGAACCATAGTCTAAGCAACCTTATGCTATAATAATCCATCCACCCTCATGTTTACAACTAATCCACACATACCGAGTGGCAATGATCCACTTGAAAGATGTGTTCTAGAAAGGAAAGGCACAAAGGGAAATGCACTTCCCACATCATAGCAAGCATTGTTCAAGGGTTACTAGCAAAAAGGTAACCAATTCTATTTTCATTATGTAGGTTACAACTTCTTATGTATCATTTTACCTTTTTCATTTTGGGTTCCTTGCCATTAGCATAGGAATAATCATGATTAACATATCTCATTACTCCATCCTTGATGTCACACTTGGGTATGTTCTCTTATTTTATTATGTTTTTCAACCACTTATCAATAGGTAAATCATCATATTCCACATTTTCTTCATTACACATGGATCATCTCCCTTATTTTCTTTCACACACCATGCTAATTTTACATTAACACATTCTTACACACATAGGTTGGCATGTTCCACCTTATTCCTTTGTCATTGTTCTCATTTCTCTTCTCATTTTATACTTATCATTGGAGTTCTCTCCATCTTATGTGGATTTCATACCTTCAATCACTTTATAAGCACAGACTTATCTGTCTTTTACTTTATTATCTTCTTGAATCACATCTTCAAGAACTCATGTTTTGCTTATTTGTATTCAGATTTATATTTCATGGTGTTGAATCTTTCTCTTATAGTTACCAAACATTCAAGTTTTGATAGATAATGATACAATTTTCATCTTCTTTAAGGTAAGTTTGAGTTATCTCCATCGTGATTTCTGATTTTTTATGCTCTTTAGATTGTCTTAAAATGACTACTTGATCAGATTAATCAGAAAGATAACACTCTAAGAGCTCCATACTTACCTTTTCTTCAATAATTGAATACCTGGCCAGGGAATCCAAGTGTTGAGATTAGGTAGTATGCATTGTATTTTCATGTCATGTTCCTAACTTAGACATCATCCTAGTCCTAAGTTCTAGTGTCCCTATAGACTTAGTGAACCTAAAGCTCTAATACCAATTTGTGAGAACATGTTACACTAAACGAGATTACTCAAAACATAAAACACAATCAATCACTAATTAATCACATACTCAAAAATATGGGTAAATTAAAACTGATTTCAACATCAACACCCACTCACAAATGTTTGCATAAGAGCCCAACATCTTTCTTGTATCCATACTATGACAAGAATTTGATACAAATTGTTCTATCGCCTTATCCACAACATATATACACAAAAGAACAATATTTGTATATGCCACTCAAATAAGAATTAACATGCTAACAAAAGTCTAATTTGTTTGAAACACCATTTACAAACTTTTTCTACCAGACCTGAGAGTACAGGGACGATTCTAGGACACACTAGACATCTAATCAACTTTCTCAAATATTCATTACTATAGTTCCTCTTTACTTTTAGGTTTCTATTGTCGTCACTACCGATTACCTAAAAATATGTAGCAAACTACAAGGGTGAGACCCATGTCCCAGTAAGAGATATAACCTCCAACAATGCTTATTAATTACAACATTTTAAATAGTAGATAACTGAGAAGTTGGATTATTTAATAATCAATTGAACAGATTGAACAATTCAAGTATGCTAAATAGATTAAGCAAATAATATTAGCAATGAGTATTATTATCAATGTATGTATAGGTAACAAATAAATCCATTTCTCTGGATTGATATCTATTCACATTTCATCAAATTGCATCAAATAACAATCATCATCATCATTAATCTGACTATCACCATATTCCTTGCTAACAACACAAGCAATCTAGTAGCATAAGCATCCCTGACATCATGAATATGTTTTGTAACATAACATGGCTATCAATATTGGCATCTCAAATAAAGGGAACAGATCTATGTCATAAGTAGAACTAACATCATAGCACAATTAAATGCATAGGCATGATTAGCAGTTTAAGCATGTATAATTCCATAGGCATGGCTAGCAATATTAAGCATAGCTAGCACCATCATCTTAACAATCAGTGTCAGTATATTTGACAACATAAGCAAGTCTACAGCCTGAGCATAACTACAAAATAAGCATATCTATTATTTCTTATTGTACTATACATGATCTTAGTGAAAAGAAAGCAAAATAGGGTTATCATCCAATATGAAGCATTACGTATAACCCTAAATGGATATTCTACACAATTGTCTTACATCTTTTATTATGCCTTGGGGAGTTTGAGTCGTACCACTCAAAGTCCAATTGACCACCGCTTGGTCATAATTAGTTCCATATAAGATCTAAGAAGAGTCAGACTTCAAGATCTTCTCCAAGCTCAGTCAGTACAAGTCTGCACCGCAGTGACATATAGTCAAATAGTAAAACAGTGACATATAGTCCTGTAACTAGCCCACCTTGGTACAGGTCATGGTGCTAGCATCTAGGGTATTCAAACCCAATCACTAAGGTACAATCGCATTTGACCTCTAATCACATCATGTTATAATCACTGAGACCCGACCGCAGTAGTTCTCAAAAAGAAGGCTAGGTATGACCGCAACCATCCTCCTAAAACACTTGGTTTCAGGATAAAAAACACCTCGCATACTCAACAGTATGCGCTCTGAGTTTCCCTTAGGAATACTCATTTTACCATCCAGCAAGTTCTGACACTAAAGATGGTTATGTGGCATTGGGCACTACATGATTAGGGTTTCACTTGTTTATTTACCTCCAATTGGATGAATTAAGGTTGCATCAAACAAATGGACAAATAAACCCTACTTTATCTCTAGCAAACATTTCTATACAACAACTTCAAAATATATAAAACTTATGAGACATAATTTCTCATCTCAACATTATAGAGCACTATTCATCTGTCAATCATGACACACTAGTCATCATACTATCACAAGATATAAATCCTTTTCACAATATCACAAGGTATCAACCCTTATCAACATAAGAGTATTACACCTCATCCATCATCTCAACCATGCCCAAATGTCATTAAGACCATCACACTATTCCCTATAAGATCATAATTGTCTTTCCATACCTTATAACAAGGCTCAACAAGATCACTTACATATAATACACCGGATAGCACAATATTACATTAATGAGCTAGGAGATATTCATAAACAATCATAGTAGGGTTATATTAACATTAAGAGCATTCCTTTATTACATCAACATGCAAGAGATCTAGATATTATTAACCCTCATCGTATTCATAATGCATAGGTTTAGCATACGAAAGTATCAACCATGTGGATATGATGACCACCAATTAACACATTAAGGTTATAATCATATTAAGGAGATTATTCCGCCATCATTCCATCATTTAAGAAGGTTAAACATAAATACTCATGTTTATCTATTTGCATTATAGTTAGGTTCAACAAGTTAAATTATATAAATATTACTAATCAACACTCATACCCAAACCCTAACTCATGGAATCCCCATTGGATCATGGATGCATAAGGTGAGACATCACCATCACAATCCATACCATTCTCATGTATGGATCCACACATAACTCAAGGTGTCACCATCAAGTCATAGTATACTAGGGTTCAATCACAAAATAGAGTGCTCCATGATTCTATTCATCATGAAGGGGTTGTTCATAATAATTTATCATCATTTGGTTAGATTAGGGATAAGTATAACAAAATATACTTCATAAGGGTTTCCCATTAACTCATTATATTTATTATCAATTCTAATCATACGAGAGAAAAGGTAAGACTATATTATTAAGGTAAACATCCATTAGGTTTCAACATCACTCAACTCATACAAACATACCACAAGCATCTGATAACACCCATATTATGGCTGCTAGAGCTTATATTTTACTATCAAAATTGCCTCCAAACCTGACTTCCTCTCCATTTTATCTTATTTATTGAATAGAAATAATGCCCACTATGCTCCTGACAACATTTCCTATATTTTGCAGATTTTCTCTTACATTTCCATCAAAATAATGCTAATGGGGCTAACCTGGCCAACCCACAACAAGTTAACTGCCCCGGTCCATCAAAGCGGCAAAGCGATACGCCCTCTACCCATCACGGTCGCTACCCGATATGGAAGCAACCTGGCTCAGGTGTGTCGTGTGGGAGCCCTGACAGACTACACGATGTTACCTGACAAGGAGCCTTGCCTGACACGGTCTGTCGGCCGATGGAGTTTATCACACAACACTGCCACCTTTCAGTGCTGCAGCCCACCAAGGTATTTACCTGACATGATCCATGGTGATTTACTCACAACCCGGCACACAACGGCCTCCGCCAGCCATGTCAGGCGACTGACGTGTCGACCCTCTCCCAAAGCCACATTGACGGAGCAAACAAAGGACATGTGGCCCAACGAGGGCCGCAACTCCCACCAGATGCTGCCAATAAATAGCACTTACAGGACTCCGATGGAAAGGATCTCAACCCTAGGGAGCTAACTCTAAGAGCACAGGAGCTAGTGTGTCGAATCCCAAGGCATGTCGGGTGACACTAGGTGAGCACACCCCCAACCCGAGAGGGACGGGAGGAGTTCACTTAGGACTCGACCCGGTAGCAGCAGTAGAGCGATACGACCTTCAAGGACACTACAAATGTGTCGGGCCACTAGCTAGGTCTCAACCTGAGACGGTCTGCCCAACCATGCCCGACATGAGGAACCGAGAACCTAAGGCAAAGATAACCCAACACATGTCCTAACGCAACATGATACCCATCCCAATATGGCCTACCCGTTGCGGCTGCAGCCCGATAGGGCTTGCTGCCCGACATGGCCATTTCAGGTAGAGGGTCCTATCCTGATACGCTCTTTACCTGTCATGGTTCACGACCCGACATAGTAAAGAACCTGACCCAGTCGTATCCCTGTAGGGCTCCTACCCGGTACCATGTTAGCCTTACCTTAGGGGTCCGTTGTGATGTATATCGACCTCCTACATCAAGGAGGTTGATACCTATCTTCCTTATTTCAGCAATAGACTTTTGTTTACCATTGCATTGTAACTAAACCTTTTATCTTCTTATGCTTAAGGAATTTGTGGAGATTATCTCATATTGTTCTATGTATGGTTCCTTTTTGTTGGACGATCTCTTTATAGCATCTGAGCTCTAGTCTCTTCTGTTTGGATCACACTTTTGACTAGCTATCAAATCATGTTTCTCATTTTGACTCCCTTGAGAGAGGGATGTCATAAACTCTAGATCCTGGTCTGATTTGAGTGTATGAGAGTACCCAGGATCAGGGTTGCCCCGGCACATCTTTCCACTCTAGTATATGTTCATTACTCTTGAGAGAGATAATTGGTGCATAGGTACAGGCATCCTCTTTGAGAGAAGAGGGTGCAGGATGTATTCCACTGCCGTTTGTTACGGTTAAGTTTTCCTCCTTCGTGCCTTACTCCGACGATAGTTTTGTCTTATCGGTTTCCAATATACAAAACCTCTATAAAAACTGCTAAACCCTAAAACCTTAATCTTTTTGGTAATTCCTTTTAGAGATAGACTTTTAGTTTAATTCTTTATGATTCTTTCTTGTTACAACAACCCTTGTCCTTCGACCTTTTTAACGTGCTTAGACAAGTAAAACTTGAGTTCTAAAGCATCGTTCTTCCTATCCCTATGTTCTACCCTGAACTATTTCAACCCTGTGCTAGTTGCAATATGTCTTAAACATTCGGGTATTATAAATTTCTAAAGTCCGATAACCTAGACATGACTCCATTCTTGGACCCACATTTAAGGCATTTCAGCGTCATCCCAAAACATTGGATTGTTGAGAAGGTAGGACTATTGGTTTTTTACATAAGTAAACACCTTGGATAAACCACCTATGAAGTCATTGAATTGTTCTCTATAAAATGTCACCATTTAACCTTAGACATCCCTTGATTAACAACATAAAAAGTTCCATTGGGAGTAGGGTAAAACCCACAAGTGATTGTTTATTTAAAAAAAGTCGTCAATAAATGAGCTTCTTAAGCTGATCTCATAAAGGAAACCATCTAAATCACTTTATTAGGACCAACATATTACATTAGGCATCATTCCAATTTATTGGATGAATAATCATTTGATCTTAACCATTGGGTCAATTTCATATATTAAAACCATCAATTGGAGTATAGGTCCAACCACTGCATCAAATGGCCCAAGAAACCATTGGTTTAAGGCTTAATTGATGCTACAACTACATGCTTAACTCGCCATAGGTTGTGTAGACTGGATCCACCATTATTAGTGACCATTAAGTCACCATAGATTGTTAGATCAGCACTATATTCATTAATCATCATCGGATATCAAGCTAATGTCACCATTGATTGATAGCATCATTAGGGTACTTAGTTGTTGATCATTAAGATTCTAATTAAGCCAAAGCCTGACATAAGGGGTGAAAATCAGTTGACACCCTTTGTAACCATCATCAATTTTCATGAATAAAACACCATCGATTCTTGCAATGGTAGCACCATTGGGTCATGTGTTTATAGAAGAAATCAACTTTAAACCCTAAAATTGACCATTGGTTGATAGGTGCTTAGCACCATTGGTTGTCAAACCAACCTGATACAAGTCATCTTCTACCTTAGGAAGAATGTACACATTATTATAGGTTCATTTGGAATTGAAATCCGAACAGGTAACATCAAAAAAATCGAAATCCAAGTCAAGCATAGTTTTTTAGTGCATGGATCATCATTTTTAAGTAAGAACATGAGCTAGCAAGCTTATGGTAAGCAATAAACGTGGAGCAAGTTATAAAACTTGCCTCTAATGAGAATATAAAATTCCAAACAGAATAAAACTCGAGTAGGTAGGGTATAAAATCCAAGCATAAGCTTTTAACTCATTCATCTAACACCTTTCAACATCAAAGAAGAAAACCCTAAGCATAAGGAGCAAGAAAGGTATGGTTTTAGAGATTTAGAGCAACTTCTACCATGGAATAGAAAAGTTATGACCTGTAGGAAGATCTAAGGAAGGAGAAGAGAAAGAGAAATGGAGAAGGAAGGAAGAAAACAATTTTCCTTAGTCGAAATCCCTAGAAGATTACCTTGGAAACCATAGGTAGGGCTAGATGGAGCTCTAGGAGACCTTCTTCTCCAAAAAGAAGTTTTCGTAAACTTAGGGCACTTTATTATACATAAAAATAGAGTGGAGCCATTTATCCAGGTTATAGTAAAGAAAAAATCAAGTAAATTTTTGTACTTGGGCAAGGAAGAGGTAAATATAGGCCATGGATAAGGATGGAGGCAACCATGAGGTGTACAAGTAGCTTCCCCATGTGTCCATAGCCTTAAATTATTAAGGATATACAAGCAGCCACACAAACAGCTGACCTGCTTTCCATGGAGACCTAATTATCCCTTGTTTCTTAATTTTGGAAGCAAAACAAATAAACCATTTGCTTGACAGCTCCTAAAGGTAGCTCATCCATAAAGGGGTAAACCCTAAAATACCCTTGAGGAAAACACCTCCAAACCAACGTTCAACTAGATGCCCCATGGATCGAAAAGCTCAATAATGATGAGAGAACATCCAAAGAACATAATAAAAGTGATAAATTGCAAGAGAAACCTCCCAATTGGGTAAATTATAGAAAAGTCCAAAATGTACATAAAATTGCACAACTTGCACAAACATTGTTCAAATTGGACCAAACTTGAAACTTAAGCTTGTATTATGATTAAAAATCATATAAATGGTTATATTATAGTTCTAAGAATTCAATCATGGTAATTAAGCATGTTCAACCATTTAAGCAAGGTTAGGGGTCTCACAGTTTCCTCATTATCTCATAACTAAATGAGATAGAATGAATTGGAAGCTTGCCTTTATAAGTATTAATCAAATCCTTAACAGTATATACCATGTCAATCATCACATGATTGTCTCTATGGGCATACCTTGCCAACATCTACTTGGTGAGGTACAAGCCAAGTAATTTCAGAGAAAATAAGAAAAAGATGACAAGTTGTGTAGAATATGAGTTGAATGTTTGTTACAATCCTTTTAATACTAATTGATATATCTATTATTGTTGGATATTTTTATTATTGTGGATATTTACCATTCTATTATAACTATAACATGACGTCTTACTTTTATTTATCATGCATGCAACTTGATCTTAAATGTTGACATCTAGTTTTTAATGGGATTGATATCCACTCCTATTATGATTTTGTTTTAGTTGTGCTTTGAATAGTCGTATTCAATAGACATGTCTTGCATGGACTTCAGCTTCAGAACTACATGATTTGTTCCTGGTCCAGACGGTGGGATGTCACAAAGATGTTGTTATTATTATTTCTTGATTCTAATTGCTAAGATTTTGACTTGTTACTCCTACAATTAGTTTGTCATTCTTAAGTAATTGATATCTATTGATTTGTTCAAAGATATTCTATTGAATATGTTTTAAAGTTGGGATTGGACTAAGTCAATAACTTATTTGATTTATTATATTATTGTCATAAAATAATGCTACAATTATCTAGTTAGACTTAGTAATGTCTGCAAGTTTCTTATAAGTTCAATAAATGTAACCTGCAAGTTAGGGCATGAAAGGAATTACAAATAGTAGTAACATAGTCTATATGCAACAACTAAAATTTATACTAACAAAGAAATTCCAAAGGAATTTGGTGTATAATAACCAACTACATTCATTGAGGAGATGATTTTATATGATACAAATAGAATATCAAATCAAAAAAATGCCATGACAAAATAGTAGTATTTAGCATGAATCATCTCCCATGATTGCAAAGGAATCAAAAGAGGAATCTTAGAACTAAAGAAGCATATAAATAGGGAATGATAACCATGTTTTAGAGAGTATTCCCATATATATAAAAAAAACTAGAAAGAACACAATAGCATATGGAAACCATGTTTTACAAATAGCAGTAATGGAGTATATATGCGACAACCAAAATTTATACTAACAAAGAAATTCCAAAGGAATTTGGCGTACAAGAACCAACTACCTACATTGAGGAGATGATGTTATATGATACAAATAGAATGTCAAATCAAAAAAAATGTCATGAAGAAATAATAGTACTTAGCATGAATCATCACCCATGATTGCAAAGGAATCAAAAGGGGAATCTTAGAACTAAAGAAGCATATGAATGGGGAATGATAACCATGTTTTAGAGAGTATTCCCAGATATAAAAAAACAACAAACTAGAAAGAATACAAAAGCATATGGAAACCATTTGTACTCGTGTAAAATATACTACTCCAAGATACCAAATAAAACATCATTTTAATAATATCCTTTGTCATCTCAAGTAATGAGTTCCCAAGTTTGATGCAAAGAGAAAGAAGCTTCTTACTAAATGTATTTATATTGTATGGCCCAAACATGGTATAAGATAGTAACAACAATGTTATGATGAAACTTATTCCTTAAATACTTATTTCATTCATATTCTTAGGTAAATGGGGGTATTAAAATATTCTCAAGAATTTTCTCATAAGCTTTTAGCAAATTCACTTAGAAATAAAAGATAGTCAGTACCATTACTATCAATATTTCACAATATACAAGTAGATGAGATCATGATTTATAACACTGTTTTTTTATTTAAGTAGTAAGGATTTTATCCAATCCAATTTTCCATGTAGTTAGTCTCGATTTATTGGAACATTAAGACTCCTTTACTAGTTACACAGACTTCTTATCAAAGCTTCTATTTCTAATAATTTCCCAAATATGAGTTAATGTAACATCAGCACTACCATTGAATGTAATCGCATCTTTTTGGTAAAGGAGATCCAAGAGGTTTAAGAAATGATATAGGGGTTTAAAGCATGTAGAAGGTTCAATATGTCATCGGAAATTGTTGATGATATTAGAGATTTTGGCCAATTTACCTAGTCCAAGCTTTAGTAATAACCTTGGATCAATATAGACACCCAGGAGTCCATGGGTGATTCCAAAAAATCCAACATTAAAGGTTCTATGATTCAAAGATACAGGACTAGATTTAGTAATCTGATTCCACATCCAAGACCATATTTAGTTAGCGATAGAATTTCATATAGAATCCTCCTTGATATATATCTCATGGATCCATTTTACCCACAAGTTATCTTTCTTATTGACTAAACATCAGCAATTCTGATAAGAGCAAACTAGTTTATGCCCTTAGTTAGTCTCACTCCAAACCCAATTTCAATTTCTAGGTATTAAAACTTTATCCCATAATACAAGATGAAAATACTTCTTTTTTTATTATTAATCTAGATGAAGTTCTTGCATTTTCTATCCACTTCTTGTATTACACAAGTGGGTAGAAAAAAAGTAGTACACCAATACAATTTATATCTAGACTAGGTTGATTGAATGAGTTTTCCAACAGTCAATCTTATTCTTAAGCTTATCCATCAAGGGTGACAGAGGATTTTGGTGAGTCTTCCTTGGAAAAGAGGGAGGTTGAAATATTGAGAGGGAAATGAGCCATCACGAATATGAAAATACTTCAAGAACTTCTCTTTATTAGCATTTTTTAAAACAACATGATTCTAGTAACATTTATCTTCAAACCTGAGCCCTTGCAAAAATTCTCAAGAATATCTTTATGGGTACTAGCATTTGAAATTCAGCCTTTCCATTAATCATGAGATCACCAACAAAGATCATATTGAAAATATGAACATCCTTGAAGCACAAAGAGGTTTTGAAACTGCCATTAGAACCATTATGATTCATAATAGTTGAAAAAATATGCATACATATAACACAGAGGAGGGGAGTGAAGGGATCACCTTGCTATAGGCCATTATATGTCTTAAACAACATTGAAAATTATCCATCAATAAGGACCTAATGGGTTACATAATACAAGAGAGTGAATCCAATTTAACCGGTATCAAGGAAAGTGCATCTTCTCCATAATGCCAAGTTAGATACCCCATTGTAGCATATCACAAGCTTTAGTGATGTCAAGTTTGAGACTAAAGATTTTGGGGAAATTGATTTTACATAAATCATTTTTCAGATCATTAGAAAGCAAAATTATCATCATTAATACTTCTTCCTTTGACAAAACCAAATGAACTTTATTGATGATAGTAGGAAGAACCTCTCCCAAATGATTAGAAAGAATTTATGGAATGATTTTAGAAATGAAATTACAAAGTGATAGATGTCTGGTTTCTTTAATATTGATTACATCTCTTGCTTTGGGAATGAGAGTAATATATGTTAGATAATTTATTTCAATCTATTTCTCTAGAAAAGAATTCCAGAATATCACATGAGATGTTATCACTGATAATATGCCAAGATGATTTGAAAATTTTAGCATTGGATCCTATTGGACATGGGGACTTGTCATCACTAGAATGGTTAACAACAATATCTATGTCTTTCCTTGTAATGAGTGCATAAAGGAATTTGATCTCTTCCTCACTTAGGAAAGGAATAGACTAGATTTCATCCCTTTTCTTGATGCAAGTTCTCTTTTGGTTGAATAGGTATGAATAGAATTCCATAATGTATTTATTGATAGAAATCTCAACAAAGCATTGAACGTCATCTTTTTTTTAGTAATAAATTTTATCTATATTCTCTTATAGAGAGAGGTGTATAAAATTTTAATGTTCTTATATCCATGATTTAAACACTAAACTCTAGATTTTTTCTTTAAGATATTCTTCATCATCAAGGCCTTCAGAGATTCTTTTCGAGTTATCTTAGCTATGGTTGATGATTTAGGTCTATTGGCTTATATTATACTCAACGTAAGGTTTCACATCAATGTTCTCAGGACATATGACCTTCTCTAAAGTATTCCTCATTTTACTTTTTATTCTAGGAACTTAGATTTTGTCTAAACCATTTTGAGTGTATTAAACACCCTGTGTGATGACCACAAACTTTGGTTCCTTCCATATATTTATTTAGAATACAAGAATACTATCTCAATGTTCAAGTTAAGTTGATGTGAAAAGTATTGAATAATGAGTGAATGGTATGACATTAATTAATGATTTTGATCTTGGGACTTTAATTGAGTCTTTCATCTAACCAAATAGAATAATGCTATTCCTAATTTGCAAATACATTGAGATAAGATTTCCATTGAGATAATTATGTTAAATTAAGCCTTAAATGTGATGTTGGGAGTATCTGGAATCTTACAGAATCATTATAGCACCTTGGTTTGAACCATGGTCTCTAGAATTCAATTAAACCCAAAAGTAGACTATTTGGAGTTTACAAATAGGTCTTTCGGGCACAAATTGAGAATGAAATGTGTTCTATCTAAGTGAAATATCAATAACATGTTTACATGTTTGATAAATGGATTTTGAAATCATAAAAAACATTTCAATAGATCCTGAGTTGGTTTGTGATCAAGATGATTAACATAGAAATTATCTCTTTACAACATGGAAACCAATTTAGGGGTAACTAGTGAATTAGTTTTGACATGGTATTTCTCCCATTGTCAGATAATATCTATATAGAATAGTTTCAAATTTTGTAACTGTTTGAATCTTTGGTATATCCTATAGAATAAGTTTTTTTTATAATTACATAGAAAACAAAATGTGTGTGTGGCTAAGGAGAGCCCACTCAACATGAACTCTAGATCTAGGAGGAATCGTGGTGTAAGACCCTCCTCCTTCACTCTTGATCTATACAAGATCGTGACACATGCTCTTCCTTTCTTTGTCCCTGTATCTCTCTCTATCTATCTATCTATCTTCCTTTGATGTTAACAAACTCCAAGGAATTTTTTTCCCATAAACTCCTCTCGCCTTATCAAACCCAAAAAAACTCCAGAGATCCTAAAATCATGGCAAAACATGACAATTCCTAAGTTTTGATCAGAATGGATCTATAAGACTTAGAGTAGTTGTGGGTTCCTAGCATTCCATTCCTATTTAAGGCCTAGAAAACTATCATGCAAACTCACAAAACCATTCATGACCCCCAATTGATTTTTCTTTCCAGTGAAATACCAACCCAACTCCACTATCATTGTAGGAAAGTAGATGAGAGAGATTATGATCCTATGTGGCTACTACCAATTTTGAGTGTAAGAAGCAATCTGTTGATCACTGAAAGGGTTCATTAGGATCTCAAGAACCCTTTTGTTTCATTAGAATGTTAGTCATGACGCAGTTGTGATGCAACTCCTCCACCCATAGTGTAATCTTAAGGAGAAACCCGACCCTCGAGCCTTCTCCTCTAACCACCCTTTTTAGACCCCTTACCACTAGTAAGTTCATGAATTTGTGACGAATACAATGGAACCCTAGGATGTGGAAGCGAAAGCCACCAGCTCATAGTCAAATCCAGAGTTGACTACATGGCTTATTCCTTACACCTGAGCTGTGGTTGGGGGAGGAATAACCCACTCGAGTTTTTTCCCATGTGCCTGGGTAAGTCCATAGGAGTTTTTTCCATTCAATCAAACCCAAAAGCATTGGCAACTAAAGATTACAATATGGGTGATGTGGAAAATTGTGGTTTTCTAGAGTGTTTTAAAATTGTAAAACAAATTAGGACCAAACCTAGAGATTTTATATGTCAAATTCATCATAAAAACATGTGGAATCCAAACAAAATCATTTCAGTGTCTTTATATTCAAAAGAGTATTTGGATAGTTCAGTTTAAGAGGAATAAGAATGGAACCCCTAACTTTGATGTCATATCGTATAAATTGTTTACTTTGTGATGTTGTCTGATGCATCACCATGCATAATAGTAATGAGATTTATTGAAAAATAAAATGCACATCTAATTGATTGCATGGATTTGGATAATGTAATGATTAATTAGGGTTTCCTACTTATAGGACTAATAATATGAAAAACGTAAGTTTCAAGTCAAACCCTGAGTCAACTCCTTAACTGGAACCCTTAGGACCCAAACCAAAACCTAGTTAGTGTCATTTTCATATGGTTATAACGGTTTGGTTGTATGTGTAAATGTTTAGATCAAATTGGAATAACTCTTGATTGGATCTAACTTTATGTGTGTGGACAACTCTCTCTATATATAAAAAAAGTATGCAGATTACTTTACGAATAACCTCTTGTAGTCATTTTCCAATGCTTCCTAAAGTTTTCATGATGTTTCTTCGCTACATATAACCTACTTGGTTGTTTTAATTCTAGTATATATTTAATGAACTATGTGTATCACATATGAATATGAAATTTATTTGAACCCAAGATTAAATCTCTTAAGGGTGCTTTTGGGGAGAATATGAAATTCATTGGTTTACAATCACTTCCTTAATGACCAACCCTAAGCATATTGGAATTCTTTTTTTTTTGGAGAAAAGAATTCCAATATGCTTAGGGTTGGTCATTAAGGAAGTGATTGTAAACCAATGATGATTGTGTGTCAAAAGTTCACTGCTAGAATAGTCACCATAAAATCTAATGATGGATTGAAAAAACGTAGAGTTCATGGATGGAGTACGGATCAGCAAACCCGAGATAGAAAAAATTATGGGTTAGAAAAGTAACCCAAAGTAAAAACTTCGATACTTTTAAATCCTTGATCATTATGAAATATATATTGTCACCTATTATGCACAAAATTTTGGTTGCACCAGCATACACAATGTAGAGATGTGCTAACTGTGTTTTGTTTTTTAGTGTTTTAGGTTAGTTCATTTACTAGAGGATTGAAGAGATGAAACTCCACATGAATGTAGCATAAGAAAATCAATCCAATGATATTTGAAGGATTATCTAGTTATTTCTAGTTATTTTTCTTCATGCATTATATTTCCCTTTGACATGTCCATGTAACTCCTTCAAGGAGATTTATCATCTCAATTTTGCTATCAACAGTGTAATCATTTCAAGTTAGTACATATTAGTCATTGTTTGTTGAATTCGGGTCCTAGAAATGTGAAGTATTGACCCTTGATCATGATCACTTTTATAGGGGATAATGAGAGGCAGGGTAGTCATGATTGGCATCAGATCCAAGATTTAATAAATAACTTTTAATAATTAATAGTTTCAAAATTTTCATAGATCGAAAAGGTAACTAACATGGAATTTTACAAAGGAGACAACATCTATAATGGTTTACAAACTTAAGGGTTGATAAGATTTTCCTCCATACCACTAGTTGAAATACAAGCACTCCCAAGACATTATAATTCCTTCCTAGACAAAGCTTGAGTATTTTCCCAAAATAACATTCCCTTAGGTTTTCTCATCTTAAATTTCATCCCATCTCATCTATTTACTTTCTTAACCCTAGAACTTCTAATTAATCCCTTGATTTCACTTCTCACCTCATCTTAATTATGAATTTAACAAGAAGTAGGGTCAAGGCATCCTCCACCAGTTAAATCACATGTGATGCCAATTAAAGATAGAAATATGAAATACATGAAACTAATGATTTAGGTTGACTCATTCAAAATGAATGTAGTCTTTGTGTAGATGTAGCTGGTCCATCTAAAATAATATTATATTGATGATAGTGTTGACTCAAGGTCAATTAGGTCAATGTTGACTCACGTCTAAATTGACTAAACCCTTGTTTTGATGATGACTAACCATTCCACATATTGGTGTCTAATGCTTCTACATTGAGTGATTTCAGATTAGGTTTAGACACACTCCAAATGCCCTAACTTGCGCATATCAAATTGGAGAAAAGACAAGTCAAAATAGCTACAAGTGTGCAATTTGGGATCTCTATGTAAATGACCTTAGAATTGCTTTGTAATCACTTGTAATGATTGTATGACTTGTAATTAAGCTTAGAAAAATTATTGGGACACAAAAATGCATCATTTGTATAGTTTTACGAAAATTCCAAAATACCCATAACAGGGATTTTGTCGGCCGAATTCCAAACTCGGCCGATCCATATATTCTGGAATTTTCTGGGCAATCGGCCGAGTTACCAACTCAGCTGATCCCTGTTCGGTCGAGTTTCTATGGTGGGAAACTCGGCCGATCCACTGATCGGTCCAAGTTGAAAGTCGACCGATCGGCCGAGTTTCTCCAAGGAAACTCGGCCGACAGTCTATCTTTCAGACTTGTCTTTTAGTGGTTCGGCCGAATTACCTTTATATAAACTCGGCCGATCAGACTGTACTGGAATGCAGAAAAAGCAATTCTAGCTGTTGTGGAGTTGCAACAAGTGAAAATAGATCCGTTGCAAGCCACAAAACGGCTAGTTTTCATTCTTAAGTGTTCCCAAAGGCTAAGAGGCATCCCCAGCTATAAATAGGACCCCTTGGGCTTCATTCCAAGGTTGAGCATTCCATGCAAACTCTTTGAGAGGTTCCTATTCTATAGTTGAGTGCTTCCTACAGCCTCCTCTCTCTCTCTAAGCTTAATCACTTGCTACATCCATTAGAGTGAGTAGGAGATCTGTAAGAGAGCTAGTCCTATTTGTATATCTTGTGAAGCTCTCACTTCCACCACCTCCCCATCTCTCATTTCCAATCATGAAGATGAAGGTTCTCTCTCTTGTCCAAGAGAGGTGAAGAAGAACAAGGGAAGGAGTCCCTTGGTGAAGATCAAGGCCGAAGACTTGGAGCTAGAGTGGGTAAGCCCTTGGAGAAGGCAGAAGACTCAAGCTCAAGTGGGTAAGTCCTTGGTGGAAAGCTTCTCCGAGTGAAGGTGAAGTCAAAGGCGGAAGATCCAAGAAGAGTGGGTAATTCCTGCAAGGCCGAAGACTTGTGCAAGAGTGGGTAAGTCCTTGGAGAAGGCCGAAGACTCTTGCAAAGTGGGTAAGTCCTTGGTAAGGTTGAAGACTCTTTGTATTGGATAGGTAAGTCCTTTGTGGGTCATGTGTTGTATGTCTTATTATTGAATATAAGAGTGCAATTGTTTGAAGTCCTAGAGGTTGACCTCTCTAGGCAAGTGGACTGACACACTTCTAGTTTGAAGTGTGGAACCACTCTAAATAGCTTGTCTAATTTGGTGCATGTTCAATCTCTCTTATCCTTGCTATGCATGATTTAGTTGCACTCAAATTGCCTATTTAGCAACCTTATCTTGTCATATATTTTGAAGGTTTGATGAGTTTTGTTTAAGTGGTTTCAGCTCTATTCACCCCCCCTCTAGAGCACCTAAGTCACCCATCTAGGATCCAACAAGTGGTATCAGAGCGGGTCTTCTCCAAGCATACTTCAACAAGTAGGAGAAGATGGGTGACTACCTAGGAGGGAGACTCTCGACCAGCCTTCCAATCTTCAATGGGAGCAACTTCCTCTATTGGAGAAGAAGACTTCAATTCTTCATCCAAGGATCAAGTCTCGAGATGTGGCAAATGGTGAACAGCCCATACATTCTACCAAAGACAACCATTGAAGAATGGGATGAAGCCACCTTGATAAAAGCAACCTTGAATGCTAGAGCCATGCACATCCTATATGCCTCCATGACCCCCACCGAGTTCAACCGGATTTCCTCTTGTGAGACGGCCTATGAGGTATGGAGAAAGCTTTGCATCACTTATGAAGGGACAGATCAAGTGAAGGAAAGCAAAGTCTACATGCTCAAAGGGTTGCTTGAGAACTTCAAGATGGGAAAGGAGGAGAGCATAGCCAACATGTACTCAAGGCTCAACACCATCTTGAATGGTCTTGCTGTTCTAGGACATCCTATGTCTAGTGGAGAGGTCAACTCAAAGATCCTTAGAACTCTCCCAAAGAGGTGGGAATCCAAGGTGACTTCCATTGAAGAAGCAAGGTCGCTTAGGGATATTCCTATTGAAGAGCTCATTGGAAATCTACAAGCTCATGAAGCCACACTTGACAAGAGGGAGGAAGTAGAAAGACTAGAGAAGAAAGAGCTAAAGAGAATGAAGAAGGCTGAAATAAAGGCTCAAATTGAAGCTATCATGGAAAAAGTCTCTCCATCCTCTCAAGCTAAAGAAGATGCCATGTACTCCAAGGGTAGACTCTACAAAGGCAAGTCCTCCTCCATCCGATGCTTCACATGTGGAAAGAAGGTTCACTACAAGGAAGATTGCCCACAAGGCAAAAAGACCCATCTTCACAAGAAGAAGTGGCACTCAAGCTCAAGCAGCTCCTCCAACTCAAGCTCAAGTGAAGATTCATGTGAAGGATCAAGCTCAAGATCTAGTGATGAAGGAGAATGTCATTTTGCTCTTGTAGCATCAACAAGTGAAGACTCAAATGAGGTAAATCTAGACTCTTTAGATAAAGAATCCTTGATTGATCTCATTCATGATATTTGTGCATCTCTTAAGTCTTCTCTAAAGAAAAAGAAAAAGCTTGCTAAAATTGTTGATAATTTGCATATAGAACTAGATGATCTTGAATATGCTAATTCTTGCTTTCTTAATGATAAAAATGATTATCTTAGCCAAGTAGACTCTCTTAAACTTGAAAATGCTAGTTTGCTTGATAAGATAAAATTTCTAGAAGCTCAACCTCTCATGCCTAGTTCTAATGAAGAGCATACTCTAATTGTTGATTCTCTCATGCATGACATTAATGTTCTTAAATCTGAAAACAAAGACAAAGATTTTGTTTTGCATGAATTAGAAATAGAAAATGCCTCCTTACTTTCTAGAATCAATGGGCATGTATCTTGTTCTAGTTCTACTAGTAGAGAGAATGATTTTGCTGCTCTTCATATTGATAAAGATTCTTATTTAACAAAAACTCTTTGCTTAGAAAATGATCTTCTACATGCTAGAGATAACATTAATCAATTGTCTTCTACTATTGCTTCTCTTAAGCATGATAATGATAGTTTGAGATCATCTTTGCAAAGATTCTTAGTTGGTAAGAAGAGTCTTAATGACATCCTACTCAATTCTACTAAACAAATTGGTAGACATGGTTTAGGATATGATAGTAGTCAAGGGAACAACAAAGATAAAGGACCTCCAATATTCCATGGAGAATCCTCTAGTTCCAAGACTATGGGCACATGCAACTATTGCAATGATTTTGGTCATTATTCTACTTGTTGTCCTTTTAGGAAAGCACCCAAGAGCAATAGGACTTGGGTTGCTAAGCTAACCCCTCCGGACCCAAAAACATGATTGGGGACCATTTCATCTTTCTTCTTGTAGGTACTTGCAAATGGATTGACTTGAGCTATTGAATTGAAAATTGACTTCTCAATCCACATGAAAGAAGAAAGGTGAGATGTGTATAGGGTGACAACAAGTGAAAAAGCATTGGTAAGCACAAAGGTAAAGGTTTTATTGCTTATAACCATTTCTAACTTGTTTTTGTCAAGTTAGTGTGCACTATACATATGGTTTTTGAGTCAAAAGTGACATTTTGTGATTCTCTTCACACTCTTGCTCAAAAACTATTTCTAATGCTTCTATAGTGCACTACTAACTTGCTTAGACATGTTTGGATATGGTTTGTATATTTATCATGCCTTTAAATATGTTTTTATGAGATATATGTGCTTTTTGACAGCTGCTCTGTCGGTCGAGTTTGCCCTATTGAAACTCGGCCGATAGGCACCAATGGGTGTTGCCAACAGCTGCGATCGGCCGAGTTGCCAATACACAGAACTCGACCGATTACACTGTGCACAGAATATACATTTGGCTTATTGAGTGAGAATTTCCCTCTCAACTAGATTTTCTCAACCAATAGCCTTATTCTTTGGCACTCTCATTTGGTACCTTTATATATGCATATTTCCATGTTCTAAATTGCCTATCTTGCATACAACTCTATCTCTCTAATTGCTCTAAATTGGTATATCTATATGTTGCAATTACTTGCTTTGGGTTGTTTTGCAGGTTTTGATGATGATCTCTTTGGATCTCTTGGTTGTGTCTTAAATTGCTTCCGTTGTGCTCTAACTTGCTACATCTCTCTAGGTGTATATCTTGTTTTGATACAACCTTGACGTTCATAGGGGTAATCATCTTATGGTAAGGATGCATATATAGTGAGTTATATCCTCTCATACTTCTATATTTGCATATCTCTTTGTTTGGATATATCTCTAAATCTAATCATAGCTTGCTTTATGTTGTTTATCTCTTTTCTATGATCTAGATCCTACTAGTAGTCCTAACTTGTGATATCATCTACTAGTAGTTCGCATACATGTAGTTCTAACCCTATCAATAAGTGGTATACTTGATCATCTATATGTTATGTTTGTATCTTATCTTATACATGCTCAAGATTGCTCTTTAAATTGCATATCTACTATCTTGAGTTGCTTGCATAACATTGTGATGCAGGGTACATAGATCTACATTGTATGTAGAAATTGGAGTATTTTTGGATTTTATGCAGGTTTTGCTCCAATTTCAGTTTTTGCTGCAAATATAGTGCTTTTTATGCAGAAACGCCCTTCTGAGCAAGACTCATTGCTTTGCCATGAGCTCCGATGGTTTTTGGTCAAATCCCATCATCTTGAGGGTCAAAATTGTGATTTATTATTTTTCTGCAGCACTTTATCTTGCATTTTTGGGATGTTCAAGTATATGTTTTAACTTGCTTTTCTTTCTATGCTTGGACAATACCCTATCTGTGCTCTTCTACTCTCCTTATATAACTTTTGTTATCTTCTTTCTCTTAACAAGTGGTGTTTCTTAGTTTCTTCATACCCCCACCTTTTTGAAATGACAAAGGGGGAGAAAGATATGTCTTCTTTTGACAACAGGGAGAAGGCATGTCTTACATGAAGCAAAGAAGCGTGTCCATGTAAAGGGGAGAAGGAAAATGGGAGAAGACATATATGTGTAGAACATATATGAGTAGAAGACAGTTTCTATAAATGTTATGAAAGCTAACCATGCAGGAGAAATAGCATCAATTGAGGGGGAGTATGAAAACTCCACTAGCATCAATTGAGGGGGAGCATATGAACTCAATTCTACTGAAACCCCTAGGTTTCTCCGAAGGTATGATTTTACTTACAAGCTTTCAATACATTTATGGAATGGTTTGTCATCTTCAAAAAGGGGGAGAATGTTGACTCAAGGTCAATTAGGTCAATGTTGACTCACGTCTAAATTGACTAAACCCTTGTTTTGATGATGACTAACCATTCCACATATTGGTGTCTAATGCTTCTACATTGAGTGATTTCAGATTAGGTTTAGACACACTCCAAATGCCCTAACTTGCGCATATCAAATTGGAGAAAAGACAAGTCAAAATAGCTACAAGTGTGCAATTTGGGATCTCTATGTAAATGACCTTAGAATTGCTTTGTAATCACTTGTAATGATTGTATGACTTGTAATTAAGCTTAGAAAAATTATTGGGACACAAAAATGCATCATTTGTACAGTTTTACGAAAATTCCAAAATACCCATAACAGGGATTTTGTCGGCCGAATTCCAAACTCGGCCGATCCATATATTCTGGAATTTTCTGGGCAATCGGCCGAGTTACCAACTCAGCCGATCCCTGTTCGGTCGAGTTTCTATGGTGGGAAACTCGGCCGATCCACTGATCGGTCCAAGTTGAAAGTCGACCGATCGGCCGAGTTTCTCCAAGGAAACTCGGCCGACAGTCTATCTTTCAGACTTGTCTTTTAGTGGTTCGGCCGAATTACCTTTATATAAACTCGGCCGATCAGACTGTACTGGAATGCAGAAAAAGCAATTCTAGCCGTTGTGGAGTTGCAACAAGTGAAAATAGATCCGTTGCAAGCCACAAAACGGCTAGTTTTCATTCTTAAGTGTTCCCAAAGGCTAAGAGGCATCCCCAGCTATAAATAGGACCCCTTGGGCTTCATTCCAAGGTTGAGCATTCCATGCAAACTCTTTGAGAGGTTCCTATTCTATAGTTGAGTGCTTCCTACAGCCTCCTCTCTCTCTAAGCTTAATCACTTGCTACATCCATTAGAGTGAGTAGGAGATCTGTAAGAGAGCTAGTCCTATTTGTATATCTTGTGAAGCTCTCACTTCCACCACCTCCCCATCTCTCATTTCCAATCATGAAGATGAAGGTTCTCTCTCTTGTCCAAGAGAGGTGAAGAAGAACAAGGGAAGGAGTCCCTTGGTGAAGATCAAGGCCGAAGACTTGGAGCTAGAGTGGGTAAGCCCTTGGAGAAGGCAGAAGACTCAAGCTCAAGTGGGTAAGTCCTTGGTGGAAAGCTTCTCCGAGTGAAGGTGAAGTCAAAGGCGGAAGATCCAAGAAGAGTGGGTAATTCCTGCAAGGCCGAAGACTTGTGCAAGAGTGGGTAAGTCCTTGGAGAAGGCCGAAGACTCTTGCAAAGTGGGTAAGTCCTTGGTAAGGTTGAAGACTCTTTGTATTGGATAGGTAAGTCCTTTGTGGGTCATGTGTTGTATGTCTTATTATTGAATATAAGAGTGCAATTGTTTGAAGTCCTAGAGGTTGACCTCTCTAGGCAAGTGGACTGACACACTTCTAGTTTGAAGTGTGGAACCACTCTAAATAGCTTGTCTAATTTAGTGCATGTTCAATCTCTCTTATCCTTGCTATGCATGATTTAGTTGCACTCAAATTGCCTATTTAGCAACCTTATCTTGTCATATATTTTGAAGGTTTGATGAGTTTTGTTTAAGTGGTTTCAGCTCTATTCACCCCCCCTCTAGAGCACCTAAGTCACCCATCTAGGATCCAACAGATAGTGTTATTGGTCTTAAAGAGAGAGAAAATGACGATATCGGTGCCAAGAATAAGATTATGATCTTGATAGTATGTTACCAATCATAGTGTACTTACCTTGTATGAGCCTATTTGATCTGGAAATGATTAGTACAATCACAACATTGTGGATAGGCGGCTGGAATTTGAAAATTCTAAACAAAACTATAGGCTCTTCCATTATATAGACCATTCATTTTCATTCGGTGATAAAACTTGATAACAGTATTTTATTTCATTCAAAAAAACTTTACTTGAGATATGATGAATGTTGTCTAAAAGTGAATGTTGTCTAGCATGTAGATTGAAGAATGTATCTCTAAATTTAAACTTTTAGTGTATAAATTCATGAAGTCGAAAACACCGATTGTATTTCTACAAACTTTGAACTCAATATATGACTAGAAAATATAAATGACAAAATATAATATTACTAGCTAAGGCAAATACATCTTAACATTTGGTAGAAAAATTAATTATATCTTATTATCATGTGCTATAATATGATACATGTTTCTATTCATGTAGGAATGCTTTAGTGTATTAACAATATAATATACATATAATTATGAATAATGTAAATATACACCTTTCCATGAATAATTTCTTATTTTATTAAGTCATTGATATAAACCTAATTATTTTGTACCTCATCTTAGAGAGGAAAAGAACTCAGAGAAGAATTTCTTCCCATATCAAAGAAAAGACAACATTTAAAATCATGAACATGAATATACTATATATAAATAATATTTAATTAAGAACGTTTTAAATTATATTATAGTTAAATGAGTTAATTATGCGTTCTTTGCTAATTTTTTCCATACGGTTTAACTATTTATGATGGATTTTTCTACAAAATGGTAGTATTATAAGTCCAAACAATAATAAGCCCATGTACATCTTCATACTATAGAAGATCCAAGAACTTTAGAAAATCTTCACCAAAATATCATCTTCTTCTCTTTTCAACTTCATCAAGGTTAAATTTAACCGAAAAGCAAAAAAAGAAAGAAGTAGTTAGGTTTCTTAGGATTGAGATGGGAAATTTTAGGATGAGGTTAGAAATGATGATCAAAGGAAGAATAAAAAGTATACTACCAATAAACCTTATATTATTTACTAAATACTACCATCAACAATAAGGCAAGGTTGAACATTAATAAAATGCTATCTTTTTCCTCAAAAAAATTAAATCTAACTCTCCTCCTCTCAACACTTAACTTTGATGGTATATATGACACGAATAGATCCTTAGTATGATATGAAATTGTTTAGGCTATTATATTTTTTCTCCTCTAATGAAAAGGTCCCTTGCACCACATTTTATCCTTGAATGGTCGGCTGATATTCTCTAGATAAATTAGCCAATGAGGCTTTAAAATAAGATTGGATGATGTTATCCTTGAATATCACTCCATGTGACACTTGAAATCTCTAAAGGAGGGTGAATAAAGGTGGAACTCAGTTTATGCTAAACTAAAAATAGGAAGGATAATTGCATTTTTTTTAGAAAAATAATGTAGTAGAAATAAGAAAAGTAAGATATTGACCAAGTATAATTACAAACAACACTAAGATTTATAGTGGTTCCAACTTTAAAAATCATAGATACACTACCTAGTAGTTTCCTACCAAGATTTATCAACTTTTAATTTTATTACTTTTCTAAATTGATATATATTACAACCATTCATATCTTTATTGAATCAATATCAAGTTCCTTTATCGATAAAGGATAAATTTCACTCCCCTTTGTGGATGTAGAAGAGCACTCCTAAAGTAGATCTCATTCTCCTCCTATCACCTTTAACTATAGTTTCTTGTAATAATAGTTCCATAGCATGAAATAAAATGGTAACAATAAAGTAGAAGACCAATCTCATAAGATTTACAATTAAATATACTAAAAAACAAGTCATGAGAAACTCCACTTGGATTAATCAAGGCTTGATGTGGTGGAGTAGGAAACTTAAGCTAGACTATGTGTAATCTTATTTGAAAGTAGTCAGAAATTGAAAACTATAGTACTAAGCTCAGTCTGAAAACAATTAGAAAAATATTTCCAAGTGTTTTGTGTTGCCCTCCATGATCCTATGTATAAGAAATGCCTGGGAATAGTCAATATGACTATTCAAGAATGTATATGATGAGATAAGTTCTCAAATGTACTTAATAAGATACCTTGTAGTGTTAAAAAGATTAATTATTTACTAATAAAAATTATCCAACACTTGCATTAACCTACAAGTACAAAAATCTAAAACTAATCAAATTCTAAATAACTAACCAAAAATAGTTGTAGAAGTTATAACTTGAATAAAATGCAATGAAAATGTGTAAATCTAATCATAATGTGCAACTATATGAAGAAGAGACATTTTTAGCATGAGCAGTTAAATTTCATCTCTAAATCTAGCAATATGCTCTCTGATCATGTTATTTATTTACCATCTTTACCCTTCTATATATAATTAAATTGATTTCCCTTGATCACCATCATTCCAAAACTAACATATCTCTAAAATGACTACAATTATGGCGGTCTAGTGTTGTATCCAAAGTTGAGAAGAGATTCAATTTGACTTTGGTTGAAGTAGGCTATGTTAGATTCTTATATTTCTATGCCATAAAGAGAGAGTATTAGAACCTAAGCAATCTTCTATTAGAAAATAGTGACTTTATCACTTCCTTCTCCATATCCTTTAGAATATGAGTATACTCTACAATTGACTGCTTTGCTTGCAAGTAAATTTATCATTCAATACTTACAAATATAAAGTTGATACACATCTAAAAAGGTGTTAGTACTTGAAAGCTCATGCTAATATGCTATATCATTCCGACTCACTCAATTTATGCCAAAAATATGACTTTATGCTAAGTATATTAATAATGTTACAGGTTGTCTAATAACCAAATACATACACTAAAATATAAGGGATAATGTTTTACTTATCTTGATACTCATTTTCTAGTCATTTTGATAGGAAACTCGATAATTATCGATTATTTATACTTACAACTCTAGGCAGTTAGTGGTAGTCAAGTTATAAACTTTTTGAAAACCATTTGTGGAGAACTTAAAAAGGAACTCAGGTTCTTGAGTTTTCTGAGCCACTTATGACACTTGTCATACCTTAGTGGATGACAATGGCGTGACGTCATGAATAATTTTGATCTCATGTCATCATCGAGCTTTTATTTATGTCCATGTTTGAGACTTTAATCACATTTTGTTTATATTATTTTATGAACTCACAAAAACCTATAGTAAAAACACAATGTTTTCAATGTTATGGGTTGTACATCACTAGTAAAGCAAATAGATGTGATCCCAAATCATTTGTTAAGAAACCAACTTAAAACTAGTGTGGCATTCATTGTCACACTGTATCTTGGTCCAACTATGCATCCATGTCACCCATACAGGAAAACTACATATGGGCGCCTGATGAAAATAGAAACATGATTGATTGTCACTTCTTATGTTGAATGAAATGTGAAATTCTGCTAACACTTGGTTTGTCCATTCTTGACTAACATAATGCAAGAAAGAACGTTCCAAAGAGTACATGTCTCCTCAAATATTAAAATGTGTTGTAGTTGTTCTTTCTAGTAGTTAAATGGGTGGATTAAGATTGCTAAAGTTGCACTACTACAGAAGTGCCTTTTAGTGTCTGGTGTTTAACCCCCTTTGGCGTCGGTTTCTGAACGACGCCTATGTGGGCGCCGCTAAAAGGTTGGACACTTCAGCGTCGGTTAAAAAACCGACGCCTATTTAACATCAAGGCGTCGGTTTATTATAAAACACCGACTCCAAAAGGGTTCGCGCCACAGAAAACGGCGTCATCTAGGACGCTTTCTGCGTCGGTTATATACTAAAGGACCGACGCAGAAAAGTGTCCTAGATGACTCCCATTTCCTGTAGCGCGAACACTTTTGGCGTCGGTGTTCAACAAAAAACCGACGCTGTAAGTCTGTGCTGACGGTTATGTGTAACTAACCGACGCCTATATCTATTTTTTTTTATAAATCTGTTTGCAGGCCTGCTGTGGCTGGTCAGCAGGATGAGAACCTGCAGTTCAGTTTTCTGAACTGCAGGTTTACGACATCCATTGATATCAGCCTACAAACAGGCCACAAACCTGCAAAATTAACATAAAAAGATTCACACAAGTAGATACATTCAGACATCAATTCAATTGTCACGTTCACACATATAGAATCATTCAAATACATATTTTAACATTCAGAAACATTCATTTACAAAGTATCATTCATTATCACTATCAACATCCCAATTATATCTTACAGTTGCCACTATTTGTACAGCTATTGCCCATTCTTCTCTTACTTCATCTAATGCTTCCCTCGTATATGGAGCATGTACATTTTTTAAGCGTTTGCCTATAGTGTGGTCAGTTTTAAACACCTGCAAAGAGAATGATGTATATATATAAGTAATAATATAAAAATAAGATTGATATATTTCATACTAACTAATGAGACTATATATAATACCTCATGTATGGTATCGATGTCCAATGTGGCATGTTTGATAATCATCTGCATAAATCGCATCACATAGTATGCGCATGCCCAGCCATTGTCTTGTGTAGCGCACTATAAATTGAAACATACAAAATAATACAACTAAGCACAATTCACATCAATAATATATACATTGGAGTCGGGGAGTCGGGAACTTACTTTTACGTTCTCCCAAGACAATGGCTGGTTCTTTTTCCTTGGGACCTTTCCTCCAGCATTTTTGAATGCATCTAAACCCCTACATGTTAATATAACACACTAAGTTGCATAAGTAAATAGTAATGTAATAAAAGATGTTAACGGATATAAAAAATGAAATATTTCTCACCAGAATAATGTCATTCTCATTACGTGTCCAATTTTAGTGTTTAATGTACTTCCTGCGGGATCTAGATAATAAACAGTGAACGTCCCGGGGACAATAACTAGTAACTCCCAATGTCTACCACTAGAGATAAAAAGTTAACAATTAATAACTCAAAATGCAAAATAATAATGGAATTTTCTTAAGTCCAAATTATAAATAAAGCAAACTTACTTGACATTGAATGGAGCTATTATTATCGTCTTCATTTGATGACCAAAAATTGTAAAAGCATCTATACAGTATTGTTGAACACTATCAGGGTCTTTAGCTACCATACTAATCAATGATGGAATCAAAAATCCCACATGATCATATGCAAATTGTTTGCAATGATCTTCGATTAAGTAGCTGCAAAACATATAGACGTATGCATTAATATATAAGAAACTAGATCACCGGATCTTACACAAGGTATATGGATGTATAAACAAGATCTCACCTTATCCATGTCTCTATCATTGATGTATTCAACCAATCATACATAAACAGCTCAATAATATCTTGTATAAATAAAGAGCTGTCGTATGATTGACCTGCATAATCTGCATCTAAAGAAACAATTATAGGGCAAAGTATATTATGTGCCCGTAGCCAACATGCCATTCCCCTACAAGCAGGACCTAACGGGTATGGTAGGTCAGTTGGAACCCAAGTTGGTAATGCGGGAATTGGAGGTGGAGGCCTAGGTGCTCCTGGTGTCTTCTTTTTAACCTGTATATATAATTTCAGATCAGTTGACATCATATATACACATTAACAGTCTAAATCAATGTAAATTTATCTTACAATTTCAGTCGTGTAGAGGACATCTGCTTTGGGCCACAATATGACCCCGCTTTCTGCCTCACCAAGTGTATCAATATCTGGGTGGGCATATGGCAACTCAACTTCCCTCCAATCGGGTAATACATGTATCAGGCTCACACGAATGTAGCCCTGCGGCATTGGAGTCCCATGAAACGTTGCCCCAGGAAGGGACTGGTAAGCTTGTGCCTCTGCAACAACATAGTTTTCCATTCTTAAGCGGCATGGCTTCAATGCCTACAAATTTACGTAAAGAATGTTATACATATATACATATCATCTTGAAAAGACTAGCTACAATGTCATAAACAATACTTACAGCAGACGTGTTAGGCGATGGGTCTCCAGGATTACTTGCAGTCTGTGCACCAGGAGAAGAGTGGGTCGGCATAGGCTGATTGGAAGCCTGAGATGCCTGCCACCGCAGCCATTCCTCCTTGACCTTCTCAGCAACCACATCGTTGAGCTTCTTAGCAACTATATCCTCGACTCTCTTATTCTCCTATACATGGATAAAACAAATATTAGCTTTTTATTAATGAATTTCCTTTTGCAGTAACATTCTAAAAATAGAATATGTTACCTCTTCTTGAGAAAGTCCCGCTCTGGGTTTGCGCTGGGATGGCCCAAAGAATGCTTTGATGCCCACACCAGCGCCGGCACCTCTAACACGTCCAGGATGCTCTGGGTTACCCAGAGCAACTGTCAATTCATCCCTTGTGCCCTGAGGGATGAACATGCCTTGTTTCCTCTGCTCGTGCAGCTCCCGCTAATCACCATAAACAAAAATTGGTAAGTTAACACCACAAATAATCAATATTCAAATGATTGCTCTAAGAGTTGTATTTTACCATTTTTGCAGCCGCCTCAGCAGTTTCAGGCTTCTTTATTTCACCCTTCTTGTTTTTCCTGCCAGCTATCCAGATATCATGGCGAGGCAAGGGTGTGGCCGCAGACTCCTGAGTAGCCGCAGACTCCTGAGTAGCTGCAGACTCCGCCTGTAGTCTTTGGCGAACGCTTGCATAGCCTTTTGGACCCATAGTATGGTCATGTACATTCAGTGCACGCCTTGCTTTTTGTGCGTCACTGAGGGCCTAGTTAGTATGCACATTTATAATTAGGTTAGTAGCACTAAATGTTAATCTTGAATAGGTGAATACAATGTATATTAATTAAAATGGGAGTGACGCCTAATACCTTGAATTCTTCAGATTTTCTTGAAGCAACAAAATTGTCCCAATCTTCTTTGTCCAAGAAGTTCCATTGTTCAAGGGCTGACTTCTTCTTCTTATCACCCTGTCTTATGTATTCTCTGTTCAGATTTGTCCTGTAATTCCTAAGCATCTTTCCAGCGCGTTGCATCACACTTTTACGATGCAACATCTCATCTAATGCAAACAAATTTTGTAAAATAGAAATGTTATTAACTAGTACCAAAAATATAATTGCAAATAATAGAATTTGTAATCTACAAAATAGAATTGCAAATAATAATATCTCACGCATAAATCTTTCCATATCAAGTCTTTCTTCGCCTGAGGAACTTTATGCCAATTATCATACTTAACACCACAATGGCTTCGAGTGACAACCCCAAGATAGTTTATAAAATTATTGCGGTTCACTCCAATTGCATTCCCTCCATTATCAAAATCCACAACCAATTTGGATCCACTGCCACTCAGCGCAAGTAACTTTTTCAACAGAGTGATACCCCTTTTCTTGTTAAGTTTTTGTTGCTGCGCATCAAGTTGCTCAATTGCTTCAGTGGGTAGCTGTGCATCATCAACCTAAAATTTGACAAAAATAAACACACCGAATTAAGCCAATATAGAAATACAGGATATATGACATAACTAGAAGATAATGAATTTTATAGAAATACGGGATATATTTTTAGAACTTACGTTGGTATCCTCGCCATGCTCGTCATGGACAGCATGCTCATCATGGACTTCATGCTCATCATGGACATCATTCTCATCATGGTGAGCCATCTGAAAATTTCATTAAAAAGGAAAACATTTAGCATTTGTATCAACTAGAATAAGGAAAACATTTAGCATTTGTATAAACATACATGTCTCTAAAATTGTGATCTTTTATCAATTACCAATCCTTCAATGTACAAGTAATATAAAAAACAATGATTGTTCACATTCTAGGCCAACAAACACATGTGATGTCATTCTTATATATAATAAATGTGTACCACCTATCCCATCCTTGAACACCTAATCTCACTAGTAAGTGTATAATGTGTATTGGGTTTTCAAGAAAATTTCGGCAGCATTTCCCCGCTGTTCTATAAGTACATATGTACTTAGAGAACAAATGGGGAAATGCTACCAAAATTTTCTCGAAAACTCAATACACATTATACACTTACATCCTAAGTGAGATTAGGTGTTCAAGAACAGTCCCAAACCGGGGACTATCCAAGATTTACTCCTAATGAGTAAATCTTGGACGGGTTTCTAGGCCAACAAACACAATAATAGATATCTACAATGAAGCCGGACTCCATACAAACAATATATAATTTAGTGATTGTTCATTCTAATTTATATCAATGTACAAGTAATATAAAAAAACAATGATTGTTCACATTCTAGGCCAAAAAACACATGTGATGTCATTCTTATATATAATAAATGTGTACCACCTATCCCATCCTTGAACACCTAATCTCACTAGTAAGTGTATAATGTGTATTGGGTTTTCAAGAAAATTTCGGCAGCATTTCCCCGCTGTTCTCTAAGTACATATGTACTTAGAGAACAAACGGGGAAATGCTACCAAAATTTTCTCGAAAACTCAATACACATTATACACTTACATCCTAAGTGAGATTAGGTGTTCAAGAACAGTCCCAAACCGGGGACTATCCAAGATTTACTCCTAATGAGTAAATCTTGGACGGGTTTCTAGGCCAACAAACACAATAATAGATATCTACAATGAAGCCGGACTCCATACAAACAATATATAATTTAGGGTTTAAACAATGTTAGGGTTTAATCAAATCAAATGATGCTAGAATGGACAAGTTTAAATCAAATTAGGATTTAAATTAGGGTTCCAATAGGATTCAATTTAATTAATTTTAATGTGAAAGATGTAATATTATAATACATACAATGGCAATGAAATGAAACCCTAATTGTATTGGAACTCATAAAAGGATGTCTCAAAGGTTGAATCTAATATATGCATCCTAAAAAAGGTATCACATCACAAATGTGCATTTCAATAATCATATTTTATTTCCTTCCAATTAGTGTGGGTGCCATGTTTGGAATTGTTTTCTAATCATGGGTCCCTTAATTTTATTTAGGATAGAAGATAAAATCAAGGATATCAAATAGTAGACAAAAGGGGTACACTCTAGGATTTAAGATCACACTACATCATGAATTTTATACAAAATTACATGTATGTGTATATAAAAAAATATATTTATAAGGAACTTCTATACATATCTAATCAACAAAAGCAGTAAAACAGCAATCAGTAAAACTAACAGCAAGGAAATCAGTAAAACTAACCAGTGTTGTAGAAACAGGACGTCGGGTGTCAGCAGGAAGAAAGGAAGGAGCTAGGGCAGGCAGGTGGGCAAGCAGGAGGGCACCAGGCATGGCGGCGGCGGCGGTTCTCAGGCGTGGCGGCGGCGCAGCGGATGGAGCAGCAAGGCGCGCGCGCGGGCAGCAGGTGGCTGGAGCAGCAGGGCGGCGGTGCAGGGCGGCGACGAGCGGACAGCAGCAGCAGCAGGGGCGGCGGAGAAGAATGGCGCTGAAGAAGAAGGGCGCCGGAGAAGAAGCTAGGGCGGCGGCTCTGTTGGAAGAAGCTAGGTGGGCGGCACCGGCGACGAACAGCAGCAGCAGTAGCAAGGTCGGCGGCGACGCACAGCAGCAGCAACGTCGGCGGCGACGGCGAGGCAAGGAAGCACGGGCAGCGTCGGCGATGGCGAGAACCGGCAGGCGGGCGATCGAGCAGCGCGGCAGCTAGCGATGAAGACAATGGAACAGGTAGGTGCCTAACGGGCGTCGCGCGGGTCTATTAGGTTGCTAAAGGCGTCGGTTGATAGTAATACACCGACGCCCAACAATGCAACCTTTACCCTAATTTTTCGCGCAAATTTTCATTTACATAGGAGTCGGTTAATAGTTACCAAACCGACGCTGTAGGAGACGAAAAAAGTTCGCTCGAAAATTGATTTTTGCAGGCTACTTTTAGACGTCGGTCTGTTATAAATGGCTGACGCTGAATACAAAGCGGTACCCGTGTCTGGCTGGTCTTCGAATATAGACGTCGGTGAGTATAAATAACCGACGCCTATGTAAAATAGGAGTCGGTTTTCCTAAATAACCGACGCCACTAAAAGCGCCACTGAATGATGTTTTTGTAGTAGTGTTGAGTGATAAAATATTGTCACTGATATTGCAAACTTATAAAGAAAATTTGAAGGTGTATGGTTCATTATAATATATCTAATGATTATCAGCAATACATGAAAGACTATCCAAGGAGACTCTTTGGCATCACAACAACCATTCAAAAAAAATATTGTGGGGTAATTTAAAATAAAATCCTACCAATGTGAAGAAATTATAGAGATGGGTGGAAGGTTTTTCCATAATAGACCGGTGGCAAAAAATAATGCAAACATGAACTGTATGAAATGGGCCCTAAATTTAAATCGGTGACTTATTGCATGAGGCATTTATCTATGGTGCAATTTGAATGTTATATATTGTTGTAAGAAAATAACAATGCAAATATTCAATGTTAGTTACATCTGGTCAGAGAATCGTTCTATGGAGGGAGACTCCTTCCCTTTTTGGTAGGTGGGTTCAGTTGTTAGTGGACTAGCGTCGACGCTTCTCCTTGTCCCCTTTCTGCATTTGTGCATGACCTTTAAACTTGCTACTAGTTGCATTGTATGATATATAGTTTAAGTGTTGCATTGATCTTATTGTGTAAGGACATTTTAATTCAAAGTACTTCCTCACGTGTCTATTTTTGATATTTTTATCATTTTGTTCTAGGGAATGAAGTTCAGAGACACAAAACCCACTATTTTACCTACTTAATAAATTCTACCGAAGGAGCTCTCTCGATAGATCCATAAAATATAATAAAAAGTAAACATGATAAAGTTTATTGTTGCCACAAAATTTTATACATAAAATATGGAAACAAGATACAACATTCAAATCAATGGGAAAATACAAGGAAACTCAAATTCGACTCCACCCAAGGGTGGATAAGGGAAGGTTGGAATGTGTGACCAAAGATTGAATTTGGTGATCATATTACGATTGGGGGAGTCAACACCCCCAACGTCTCTTAATATTTCGTTATTGAATCCTTTCATAATCTCAAGTTAAAGTTATTTCAGGTTTGATTAAAGAAAACAAAAAGGGAATATAAAAGTTTTTTATTTGTGGATCTTTGAAACTAGAGACAATTGTGGCTTTTTTGTCATTTCCCTAATGATTATAATGTCAAGTGTGAAGTCATAATCACCTCAGGATCTCCCATGGTAGAGATTCATCATAGTTGGTCATGACCACCAATGTGTAGGAAAAAAGGAGATGACAAAAAAAGTCATTCAATTAGAAGCAAGATTCAATCCTATTTGAAGAAATCAAATCAAGTAGGATCTTAAAAGACCGCATAAGAACATAACTAAGTTATTTATATGAGGTGTGTAACACTTTTTAATAAGAAGATATGAATGGATTAGATAAGCTATAATAATCATATATCAGATTAATTTTAAGTAGTTGGAATGACCATTATGCAAATTTACAGCATGAAGAAATGATCATGTTCGATGAAGGAATCTATAGCCACCTCCCTTTTCTACCATTGTTGCACCATGTTTTCCTAGCTTCCACCATCTACTGCTCCATCTCCAGAAACCTTTAGCCCACCACTAAGAAGCCAACACCCCTCCTCCATGCCTTGTTGCAGTTGGAGTGTTCATGGTTTCCTGCTACCCACTGCCCCCCCTCTCTTCATCACCACTATCACATTTCCCTACATACACATAGCCTTATCTCCCTTAATATTTTGCCCCCCCATATGTACATTGTTACTATGGATCTATAATATGATTTGACTTTTGACCTACTTTTCTGTCTAAGGGTCGGAAAATTCTATCCTTTAGGGTCAAAAAGATCCATTTATTTTTCCTATATGGATTTATCTAATTGACTCATTTAGAACAATGACTCACATTATTATTTATATCAACGGTATTGGTCCAATCCATGTGCATGCCTTCTATTGACATGTTTGTGTACAACAACATAAAAAGATCATTATATAAAGCACCAAAAAAGAGAGAAGGGGTATAACAATCTTTTCTTATTCTCCATGTTGTTCCTCTATCCCACATGGATGAGTGTTGTTATCTCATATAGGGGTTGGCATATTGCATATCATGTCTATGTTTCTATGATTTTTCTTTTATACAACTATGCCTAAATTTTAGTAATGATTCCTTTTGTCGTATATTTCTTATCGTGTCTAAATTCAAGTAGTTCTTCTTTTCCTTATTTTCGCCTAACTTGTTTTAGTTGGGTAGTGATATTTCTTGTCAGTGGGATCGTACTACAATTCAAATATCAACAATATCCTCATGGATTCAACCACTAACCATTGCATCACTATTAGTAGCAATGCAACCAGTTTACCAAGAAAACCCTTGTTATCATCCATCCACCCACAACCACTATTTTATTCATCATGGTTGGTGTGAGCGGAATATCTAGAGGAAAATAGAAAATTGATTGTTTGTACATGTTGTTCAGTCTCTACAAATTTATATGTGCTTTGTTGAATCCTACTAAATTACATCTTTCATATAGTAGCATGTCTCAAACATGTTGTCGACCTGCTATAGCATAATATTCTTATCACAATTCTCTTCTTCCAACTATGGTACATCATTTTGATGTCAATGCTTCTTATGTAAAACTACCCTGACATTATTACAAAGTAAGTGACTTCTATGAATATCTTCAACAATCAACTACTTGGATGCTCGCTAAAAATTCCGATGTAGTTCATGATTGCTCTTACGAGCTTGATGATTGTCAATTTCAGGGGGAGTCCTATATGCAATTAGTTCTTCTACCTTAGTTCTCTGTTTTTCATGACTTTCTACTTGCTATGTGTTATATTCTTCAGGGGGGTGTTAGAATGCTTCAATTGTTGTATTACATGATTCTTGGGGAGATCATTTTTGTTTTCAAGGGAGATCATTTTTGTTGTCATGGGAGATCGATTTCTATATGGTATATTGTTACCTTTTTCATGTATAAGCAATTTGTACATGTACCCGTCCTCTAAATCAAAGTAGGGTGTTAGAGTTATTAGTTTATTTTATATGTGGGCCTAGTGTACTTCTGGTGTTCCCATCTTATACATAGGAGTGGGGTTTTTTATAAAAATCATCTCAAGCCTCCATCTTTTTTTCTATATAAGTAAGATATAACTCGTTTACTAAGTTTTATGGGTGATCAAACTTTGGAATTGGCTCAAATATACTCTTCCAAGACTGTGCGGTTTGGCGAATAAATGCATCACTTTTTTGACTCGTCAAGTAATTTCAAAAAAAGGCAATTAAGTCATCCAATAAGCGAGGAAGTATGTCATGATTCTGATCTCGGGTAGTTGGAGACAATTAAATGGAACATGTGATCTTTTTCTTTTATTCCATCTTTCCTCTTTGCTCTGTCAAAGTCAAGAAAAAAAACATTATGGCTCGTCCCGAGACCTGGCTCAATAAGAAGAGGGGATTCTATGGAAGCAATCCACGGGTGACTTTTGCACCAATTGCACGAGCTTGATGACTTTCATATACAAAGGGCATTATGGGAAACCCAATATCTCTTTAACGTCAAGGAAGATATCAAGTCCTTGACCCTGAAGGGGATTGGATGCAATGGGGGCGTCGAACCCTCATGAATTCTCATTCCTTCATAGGATCATTCTCCTTGAATCATTTATATGAACTGCATGAGGGCTTTCTAAGGACTAAAGATCAATCAGCCGACTTTTTTAGATCTGGAGGGGGGTTCTCCTAGAGCCCGGGGGAGGATATTCTCTTGCAAACTCAAGAAATATTAGTTTCAAGATCGATATTTCATGATTAATGAAATCATTTTTCTCTCTAATAAATCGTTATATAAATTTGACAGGCCTTATTGTTCAATAAAGTTATTGAAATCAAATAATCACATAAATAAAGCAAGTAGTGGTGAATTTTGTTGGTAGTTTTAGTAGGAATTTGTACACGTATTAGAATCCTAAATTAATAATTCAACCATGTACTAATGGGCAAATGGTTAGAGTGGGTAGGGTAAAACTTTTCCCTTTATCCTACCCTTATTAGGTGTGGGTAAATTGGGTGAATGGTAAAATGGTGATGGGTAAAAGCTATGCTTACCATCACCCTACAATATAGGGTATGGGTGGTGGGTAAATGGGTAATACCCTATCTATTTATAGCCTTACCATTGAGTGTCCCCAGAAACAAAAAGGTACATATTTTTATCTTACTTTTTGGATTTCTCAAGAATCTTTTGGAGATAGTCCGGATAAAGTAGTTGGACTTGCAAGATTGAGTTCTATATGAAATAAAAATCAATAAAAATAGAGGAATATAATAGGATAAGTATTTAGGATTAGATTTCCATATTATCTCAAAGATATGGGTTTTCATGAAGATAAAGGTAATTTAAAATTTTGTAGCATTTAAAAATATATATTTTATTTAGAATGATCTAACGAGATAATCTACAGAAAAAGGCTTATAAAAAGTTGAAATAAATGAAAAACTACACTTAAGTGCAGAGAAGAATGCCTTTTGTGTGAAACCCCCTGAACTGTGATATATGGAAAAACAAATGGACTAAATAGATGAAGAAATATAGGAAAATATGGAATAAATAGAATGAACTCCTTAATTAGCGAGAGAGGTGATTTGATCGTAATTGTTATATGAATGGTGAAAATGGGGTGTCAACACCCGTACTTTCCTTATTTCAATCTTCAATCAACAAAATTGCACATAATCATTACAAATTTGGAAGAAAAAGATTGAAATGTATAAAGGTGTTTCCAACAAAACAATCAATGTAGCGTCACATTTATGAAATCTATTATGAGGTATACAAGATTCAACTTTAAAGCCAAACTTGTCCCCAAAATCATCACAAGCAATCATATAACTTAATTCATTTAAAAGAATAGTGTGCAATATTTTCAATAAATGTATGTATAGAGAGAGCGTGATTAAAGATGAACATCTTTGTTTTTCTTTATTTATATGGAAACAAATTACCAATCAAACCAACTCTGTGATGACGATAGTGAAGGTTTATTTTAAATAAAGAAATCAGATTAATGATAAGAAACGGTAAGAGTTAATATTGTGAGAAGCATATGACGTCCATTGTTAATCTAGTTTTATCCAAATATAGTCATACTAGAATCGTATATCATATAGATTCAAGCATTATAGGGTAAAGATTAACCAAAATAGAATTAAATCAGAAACATGTTGTTTCTAAATCAATCACTAATATATCCCAACATAATTATCATAATAAGACCAAATCCAAGTACAATCTTGCTTTCTAAATGTTGACCAAATAAACTATAACCAGAATTGGACTTAGTGTTCCCAAACCCCGGACTAACGGAATCATGTCTTCAAAGTCCTAGTTTGATCCCGAACACATGCATCTTCACTCGACCTACAAGGTCCCCTTGGCGTCTCTATAATGACCAATCTAAAATTGTCATTGTTGAATTCTGGTGGGGAGAAAATTGGAAGGGTGTAGGGGCATCACACTAAAAAAGAGTAAGATGGCACGTGTTTAAATGAGGGTCAAAGATGTGTTTCCCTACATGTGTATGGAATTCTTAAAAATGATAATGGTCACCTAGGCGGAGAATAGAGACTGAGATTGTTTGGAAAGGGCTATAAGGTAACCCTTAATTTGGTCTGCAAGCCTACATGCAAATGAAATTGTGGAAGACATAAGGTTGGTTCAACTACATATTGAACTATTGTCCTTGATAGGGCTAACGAATTGCATATGGTTTTTCTCCTTGTTCATGTGTCATTGGGCCATATCAAGCAAAAATTACCAACAATCGCGTGTTCATTGCATAGCCTTACCTAGGAAGGATTGATCCGACAATCGTGTCTTCATAAATTACCAATTAACCAACTCAGTGCTATTGCTTTTATTAATAGTGATAAAAAAATTGTATCAAATTAATATATGTACTAGATTTGAAAAGAAAATTTCTAGAAAAGAATAAAAAATATATAATGTCACAATTTAATATGTCTGTAAAGTTTCTTTTATGAAAGTAAAAACTGGAACTCAAGACATGACTGTGTGTTCGTTTAAATAACGTAGAAGGGCACACCATTGACCGGGGGTAACCCGCAGACCCACTACTTCAATTATTTCTAAACGGCTGGCGCCATGATGTTGATCTTCCCATAAGCGCACGTGATAGCGATGAGGCCGGCCTAACTAGCTGTTGGTCTTGTGTCGGCATTGACGCATTGTCAATGGCCCTGCTGGGGCCTTGCTTCCGCAATCAGTTTTTAATATATTAATAAGCCCGCGACAAGCTGTTCATCACTAGTAAGGCGAGCAAATGTGATATTTTAAATCTTTTGGTTAAGAAACCAGTTCAGATCTAATGTACCCGCGGCCTGGTCCACACATGACACTCATGCCAAAAACACCACAGGGTTTACTGTTCCTAGTTTCTTAAGGAGCAGGCTACTCTTTATTTGAAATAATGTCGCCTGTCAGTCACAGTTAATCAGAACCAACGATAATATTCTAGACAACAACCTTCTTACTGTGTATATGTAAACCGATCAAGTGAGAATCCTTACTCACCCAAACTGGTAATTTTCAACTACTACAAGCGTGTCACCAAACCGCAATTAGACGTTAACGCCACCTTATGAAGAAACATGGTTAATGGTAATCTCTCGTGCTAGATGGAGTGGAAAATGCTGCTAGACTGTTATTTTTCTCTTGTTGACGTTGCACCCAGGTACCTATCCACGACTTAGTATATTTGTAATTAGAATCACTCCTTTCGGTGCTTTGCTACCATAAGATTGTATGATTGATTATTTTTAGGACAACAGTTCCTGCATTAATAACTGTTCGTTGGAGCCCTCTGGCATGGAGGTTGGAGTAGGGTCTTCAAATCCGAATGTGTAGGATTTGGCTAATTGGCATTTTTTTAATCTTCATGACCTTCCTCTTTAAGTTACATCTTAGATGACTATTGGAATAGAGACAAAAAAAAAAGAGTAAAAGATTGATGTAAAAGCAGTGTTTTTAAAACCGAACCGGACCGGCCGGTCCGACCGGTCAGACCGGTGAACCGGTAGCTGACCGGTCCGGAAGCCTAAAAAACCGGTAATGTGTCTTTTTTCGGTCCAACCGGTCAGAAATATGGTCCAACCGATCCAACCATCCAGTCGGACCGAACCGGATTGAACCAGTGGTTCAAAGAGAAGAAAAAATAGAAGGTAAAATACATATAGGAATTTACATATATATATATATATATATATATATATATATATATATATATATGGTATATGGTATATATATGTATGTATGTATTTATTTATATAGAAAATATACATATAAGGTAGAATATATATATATATATATATATATATATATATACAAATATAAGTATATTTATATATATGCATATATATGTATGTGTGAATGTATGTGTATATCTACATAATAATATATATGTATACCGGTGGTTCAAAGAGAAGAAAAAGCAGAAGGTAGAATACATATAGGAATTTACATATATGTATATACATATGGTATATATATGTATGTATTTATTTATATAGAAAATATACATATAAGGTAGAATGTATATATATATATATATATATATATATATATATATATATATATATATATATATATGTGTGTGTGTGTGTGTGTGTGTACAAATATAAGTATATTTGTATATATGCATATATATATGTATGTGTGAATGTATGTGTATATCTACATAATAATATATATGTATACATATATATTTATATACATACATATATATAATGTATATATATATATATATGTATACATTTTCACAACAATATATATGTATACACACACACACACATATATATATATATATATATACAATGTATATATATTTAAATATATATATATATATATATATATATGTTTATATATACACAAACTATATATATATATATATATAACTTGTGCAGTTCAACCGGTTTGACCGGTCCGATCGCTAATTGCCTTTTATCATCGTGACCGGTTCGGTTTTTTCGGTTCAAATATTATTTTATGTCATGCTGACATCATTTCCGGTCCAACCACTCCAGATGAACCCGACTCAATCCGATCTGAGTCAGTACCGGTCCGACCACCGGTTCGGTTCTGAAAACATTGTGTAAAAGCCAACAATCTCACCAGCAGCAAGGAAGAGACCACTCTTTAGGGGAATATCGATGAGGTTTGGTTTGTGCTCACCCTTTTTTTTCATTTCTTTCCCAGGATAAGCACTAATATTTGTCCATATATGGGTAGTATATGGTCGAAATTTTATTCCAAAGGTGGTAGTAATATTTGACCAAAAACTGGAAAGGGCAGCAAGGAAGACATTGATGCATGCATTCAGGACCAAGTAACTCACAACCGTGGGTAATCAGAAGTCTTCTGGCATAACGTTCCATTCATTGCAGTTGCTGGGCACACAGGAACAATTAACAGATAAGACTGAGCCATAAGAAAAGTCAGAAACAGGCGATAGCAATCAATGAAAAAGACAAATAACTGTACATTTATTTGCATACCCAGCACCAAACGGCACCGGTTGTTTCCAAGTGGTACATTAAAAAGAAATAAGAAAACAAAAGTGGGTGGGTGGGGTAATTCACCATTACATGACTCCCTCTCTCAACATCTATAACCTACAAATAACATAGTAAGGGTATAGATACATGACGATCAAACTGTCGACAACAATAAATAGAACCCAACAACCAGTTGTACAACTATTCCATTTCCACTGGTTTCTGCCTTCTTCTCATTCCACCTATGTGATGATAATTAAGGAAACAAGAAACAGACTCTCTCTCACCAGACTAGAAAACCTAAAAATCTTTCAGAATATATATACAACTTGTAGTATCCAACACAAAAGTGGACGATAAAATGCTTCTTTTTTACCTAAAGTCAGATCTGTTCGCTCTTCTTTTGCACATGCACGGATGGGATTGGGATGGCCCAACGACTCCAAGAACCAACCCAACCAATCTTGGTCATTTGTTTCTTGTCTGTTATTTTGATTTTCGTTTTTTATCTTGGGTTTAACTAATTAATTGACTAAATACCGACTCTAATTTACAAAGAGTGGCTCTCTCTCTCTCTCCCAATGGATTACTTTTGTAAAAGAAAAAAAGAAGAGCCACTCAAAACTGCAGATGAGACGCTCTCATGTATGTTGCAGGAGGAACTTGCAAGCATCTCAAGCAAAAGCAGAGATGCTGCAGCCACGGTTGTCACGGCGGTTGAAGCAATCGAATCCCACAACCGTGACCGTGGCTACGCCTGGCCCAAAATTGTCGCTGGAGCGAGGGAGGCACTGCCTCCTCCCGCCACCGGCTGCTGTTGATGTCGCAGTTGCAGGGTAGTAGCCAGAAGCCGCGGAATTGACCGACGGCGGCTGGATAGGAAACTGCGCTGCTACTCTGGTTGCCAACGGTGTTGTGGTGGCAGTATAAGGCTGCTCCAGAAAAGGAGACTGGGTTAGCGTGTTATTTGTTTGTTGGTGTTGTTTCCCTTGCAGGAAGTTGGGGTCATGGATCAACGGGTTGGAGGCCCTCCTTGGTGGGGATCCGCAGAAGTACGGTGGGGAAGAAGAGAGCAAGCTCCATGGCTGGGATTGCTGTTCTTTCTCCACTAGTTCGCCAAAAGAATCCTGTAAAAGAAAATTAGAGAGATTCAGCAATCCAAGACATAAGTACAAAATATATAGATATCTGAACCGCACAGCATAGAAACTAGGAACAAAGCAAAACCAATATTGAATATAGTAAGCAACAAACTAACTAACAGAACAAAAAACAAACGATGAGGAAAAGACTGCAGCGTCCAACGTTCACACCACACCAGCCAGCTACCTGAGCTACCTAACAGGGAAACCCAGGCACATGCAACCAGCGAGGCAATAATAATATGAAAAGCAGCAAAGGTTATTTAGAAAATAAGGAAAACACTTTACTAGCTCTTTATTTTTCTGGTATTCAGAAAAAAATAATCACTAAAAAACGATTCTTTCCTATGATAAGAGTAAAATCATCAATTGCTTTCTAAGGCTCAGGTGTAAACACTAGAGTCTGTGTGCTAACTCCATGAGCCAGTGATTTACTTGATTTTTTTTAATAAGTAAACTGATTTTAAAGCAAGGTTTTTTTTTTTGGGGGGGGGGGGGGGGGGGGTGGTGGTGGAATCAGTTGAAGAGAAAAAAATTATAAAACTAGAGTAGAAAATCCAGTGAATGAAACATAAATATACCTTTCTCAAGAATATCTCCATGAGCTCGGCGCCGTTGGCGTTGTCGCCCATCTCACCCGCTTGATTGCAGCAAGATGAGGACCTCAGATCCCTGGCAAGATCCGGGACGACCCACTGTCCCACCCTCCGCGGTTTGGGGCACACGACCGGCGGTCTCCTGCGGGACATGGACGGCAGCGGGACGGCGGCGTTGCAGACCTCCTCGCAGGCGGCGAACCCGTTGAGATGAGACGAGAAGCGTTGCATGGTGGGAGAGGGTGGTTGGGGGAAATTTGATGGGAAAAAAGTGGGCTATTCACAAGGAAGAAGAAAAAGGGAAGGAGAGGAGGAACCCTCCTTACCCCAAAAAGAAAAAATTATATGTATAAGGGAAAAAGGGGAGAACGGGAGGCCCTGAAAGGAACAAGACAGAAGTATACGTTAGAGCGAAGGAAAAAAAGAAGGTGTTTAGATTGAAACAGATGTAAAAATCGAGGAACTGCGTTGAAAACCAATTTTTCGAGGCGAAAGATTTCGGATTTGTGTTGGGAATACGAGAAGACGAACGCGCTAAACAAGATCCTCCAACTATATATCGTGGAGAACAGCCAGATCCAAAACGAGAAGCATCGCCAAAAGCCAGGAATAGCTGCCAAAGAACTCGTATCGGCGTTCACCTAGCAGCTGATAAACATATCACCATAACTCGAAGCTAGGGTTCATAGAGCTACTTGACAGAGCTAAGATTTCAAAAGTCCGACGAAATCAACAGAGAAAAGGGCGGATGATGAAGTGGAAGACGGAAGAGGGAAGATGAACATGAGTAGCAGCAGAGCATGGAACTTACCGAGACGGCCTCTCTATCTGTTGTTGCGGATCCGCACCAAAGGGACGGAGACGACGAAGGCGCCGCGGAAAAGGTATGGACGAACGGGGCGAACAAGGAACGAGTCGCAAAGTGCGTGTAGCTGGGGTGCCTCGTTTATATCGGAGGCAAGGGTAGCAATAACATCACGCCCTTTGCACGAACGAACGCACACACCAAAAGAATATTATTTTTTAAAAAATTTAGGCTTCTTTTACTGTGACGTGACCCATCTGTGTCCTGGCTGTGTCTGACTGTGTCTGTTTCCTCTCGTTTTTAGCATTCAATTCGGCGTTGAGATCCTCTACCGGATCCGTTACACTGGGGACCAGAGGAAACAGGGGAAACGGACCGCCGCGGGAAATAAGGGGAGAGGGAAGTAGAGAAAACCCCCACTAAGAAATCATATTATATTAAGAAATCATATTATATTAATAAATTATATTTTTAAATATACTGAATATTGTGTATTTTTAAGAATGCATAACTTATAGTTAACCAGTGAAAATCAAAAGTGCCTTCACAGAAGCAGGGCGACAAACCAGTCAGCCTTTCTAGGTGTTTACTAATCAAAAAATCAAAATTATAAGCAAAAGGTTCATATTTGACTAGTTGAAGGTGTTCAAAAAAAGAAGCATCACCAATAAGTATCCCAAATTTATCAAAAATAAAAAATAAAATTATGTGAAGTATAGAACAATATGTTTTGGACTGCTGTCACAATGGTTCTTGTTGACTTCAGCAATGTCTTCAATATGATTAATAGATCTACTATATTTCGAGAGGTTCGTCTTCACTATTCTATCACATGTTGGGTTGAGTTTTGATATAGTTCTCTAGCTCCCTCTATATAGATCAAAAGGAGTATCTTTTTCTTTGCAACTGGTGTCCGACAAGGCGATCTGTTGGGTCCTCTCTTTATCTCTTAGGCCCAACATTCTCTTATTTTACAGGTGAAGGATGAATGTCATCTAATCCTTCTTTTTTTCTATCTTGATGATGGAACTCTTATTAGGTGAAATTGTGGAAGTTTCCAAAGCTCTTCGTCTCATCCAAGAGCGAGGCCCAATGTTCGGTCTTTTTTGGCCTTCTAATGACCCAAGACGAGACTCGGATTCAGGATTGTTCTCTTCTGACATATCTCGGCCAGAGCATGGGGTAAAGATTCTAGGCGGACCCATTTCCATGGACTCATACTTTCTCATGGAGCTTCTTAGGAAATGTGTGTCTGAAACGATTTTCATTATGGATCTCTTGACTTACTTCATGATCCACAGTGTGAACTTCTTCTTCAGTCCTATGTTAGGATGTCCAAGATGATGTTTTGTCTCAGAATGACACCACCTACTTATTTGTTTTGGGTGTTTTTTACCATGGTTTTCATTGTTGTTTGGAACGTATTTTGGTTGGTGATGGCCCAGGATTTGGTGATTTACAATGGCACTTGATCATAGTTCATATGCACCTTAGGTGGTTGGGAATCTATTCATCCCATGATGTCTGCAACTTTCCTTATGTTGCTTCTCGGATCCATACCCATGAGATCCAAGATCATATTTTATGAGAGGTCGTTTATGTACCTGCAGGAATCTCCTTTATCTTTGTGCATATGTAATATGCTTCTATCCTTTTGGTGGTGTAAGTTATTTTGTACGCCCTAAGCCACTCCAAAGACTCAGTCTATTTTGACAGACACTTACTACAGTCAATCATCCAACAATTTACTGGAAGTTTATCTCCACGGAAAAATGATATTCCCTCTTCTCTACAAGTTGACCATGCAAAAGATTTCTTACTTACTGTTTCTATCGAAGGATTTGGCTTGTCTATGTCTCTTATTGAGTATCGATCTATACTACGGTATCAGCTCATGATCCACTTATATTCTGGTGATGAATGTTGCCCGCTATGCAACACTACAGATCTCGATGCTTTTAGTGATCATGTTGTTCATTGTCGCTCACGACCAGGATATAAGTCTTGTCATGATGTTGTTTGTGATGTCCCTTTTGATCTCGTCTCTCGTGCTGGGATAAAGGTTTTGAAGGAAGCTCATGTGGTCTTCCTTGGGACACGTGTTGATCGTCTCCATGCCTCAACGTCCTACTGTATTTGGTTGGACAGGTGGCAAAGACATTTGTGTGCATCTCACTAGTTTTTCTCCTTTAACATGCATCCTCTCAAACAACTTTAAGCCACGATAGGCAGCCTCCAACGTTGCGGTCCAAAGCATCCACAAGCATGGAGCAACTTGTGATCATTTTCCGCCTTTCGCTTTTGATAGCTTTGGAGTGCAATTTTCCTTCTCCAACGTCTTCAAAATATTTTAAATGAAAATCTTATGGTCTCTCCTGTTGACTCACGTCTAAATTGACTAAACCTGTGTTTTGATGATGACTAACCATTCCACATATTGGTGTCTAATGTCTCTACTTGAGTGATTTCAGATTAGGTATAGACACACTCCAAATGCTCTAACTTGCGCATATCAAATTGGAGAAAAGACAAGTCAAAGTCATACAAGTGCACATTTTTGTAATATGATGTATATCCATTAGAATCATGTTGTAAATCACTTGTAATGATTGTATGACTTGTAATTAAGCTTAGAAAAATATCAGGAACACTTAGATCGAGTATTAGAGCACTTTAGATGCATCTTTGAAAATTGATTACAGGCACTTTGTCGGTCGAGTTTCCCACCCTGAAAACTCGACCGATCATCCTTGATCAATTTTCTAGAGATTGCATCGGTCGAGTTGTGTTTTCATAGAACTCGACCGATGGAGTAATTGACCAAATCGATTTTCATTGGTCGGTCGAGTTTCCTCAGGACAAACTCGACCGATGGCCTGAATATCAGCTTTATCTTTTCATCTATCGGTCGAGTTACCCTTATAGAAACTCGACCGATTGCACTGTACGGAAAAGTGCAGAAAAGTGCTTCTAGCCATTGTGGAGTTGCAACAAGTGAAAATATATTCGTTGCAAGCCACAAAACGGCTAGTTTTCGTTCACAAGTGTTCCCAAAGGCTAAAAGGCATCCCCAACTATAAATAGGACCCCTTGGGCTTCATTCCAAGATTGAGCAGTCATTGCAAACTCTATGTGAGGTTCCTATTCTATAGTTGAGTGCTTCCTACAGCCTCCTCTCTCTCTCTCTCTCTAAGCTTAATCACTTGCTACATCCATTAGAGTGAGTAGGAAATCTGTAAGAGAGCTAGTCCTACATGTATATCTTGTGAGGCTCTCACTTCCACCACCTCCATTTCTATCTTTTCAATCATGAAGATGAAGGTTCTCTCTCTTGTCCAAGAGAGGTGAAGAAGAACAAGGGAAGGAGTCCCTTGGTGAAGATCAAGGCTGAAGATTTGGAGCTAGAGTGGGCAAACCCTTGGAGAAGGTAGAAGACTCAAGCTCAAGTGGGTAAGTCCTTGGTGGAAGCTTCTTTGAGTGAAGGTGAAGTCAAAGGCGGAAGATCCAAGAAGAGTGGGTAATTCCTGCAAGGCTGAAGACTTGTGCAAGAGTGGGTAAGTCCTTAGAGAAGGACGAAAACTCTTGCAAAGTGGATAAGTCCTTGGTAAGGTTGAAGACTTTTTGTATTGGATAGGTAAGTCCTTTGGTTGGTCATGCATTGTATGTCTTATGAATGAATATAAGAGTGCAATAGTTTGAAAGTCCTAGAGGTTGACCTCTCTAGGCAAGTGGACTGACACACTTCTAGTTTGAAGTGTGGAACCACTCTAAATAGCTTGTCTAATTGGTGCATGTTCAATTCCTCTCTCCCTTGCTATGTATGTTTTAGTTGCACTCAAATTACCTATTTAGCAACCTTATCTTGTCATATATCTTGAAGGTTTAATCAGTTTTTTTTAAGTGCTTTCAGCTCTATTCACCCCCCTCTAGAGCATCTAATCACCCATCTAGGATCCAACAATTGGTATCAGAGCGGGTCTTCTCCAAGCATACTTCAACAAGTAGGAGAAGATGGGTGACTACCAAGGAGGGAGAATCAGCCTACCAATCTTTGATGTGAGCAATTTCCTCTATTAGAGAAGAAGGCTCCAATTCTACATCCAAGGATCAAGTCTTGAGATGTGGCAAATGGTGAACTGCCCATACGAGCTACCAAAGACAAAGATTGAAGAATGGGATGAAGCCACCTTGATGAAAGCAACCTTGAATGCTAGAGCCATGCACATACTCTATGCCTCTATGACCCCCACCGAGTTCAACCGAATTTCTTCTTGTGAGATGGCCTATGAGGTATGGAGAAAGCTTTGCATCACTTATGAAGGGACAGATCAAGTGAAGGAAAGCAAAGTCTACATGCTCAAAGGGCTACTTGAGAACTTCAAGATGGGAAACGAGGAGAGTATAGCCAACATGTACTCAAGGCTCAACACCATTGTGAATGGTCTTGCTGTTCTAGGACATCATATGTCTAGTGGAGAGATCAACTCAAAGATCCTTAGAACTCTCCCCAAGAGGTGGGAACCCAAGGTGACTTCCATTGAAGAAGCAAGGTCTCTTAGGGATATTCCTATTGAAGAGCTCATTGGAAATCTACAAGCACATGAAGCTACACTTGACAAGATGGAGGAAGTAGAAAGACAAGAGAAGAAAGAGATAAAGAGAATAAAGAAGGCTGAAATGAAGGCTCAAATTGAAGCTATCATGGAACAAGTCTCTCCATCCTCTCAAGCTAAAGAAGATGCCATGTACTCCAAGGGTAAACTCTACAAAGGCAAGTCCTTCTCCATCCGGTGCTTCACATGTGGAAAGAAGGGTCACTACAAGGAAGATTGCCCACAAGGCAAAAAGACTCATCTTCACAAGAAGAAATGGCAATCAAGCTCAAGTGGCTCCTCCAACTCAAGCTCAAGTGAAGATTCAAGTGAAGGATCAAGCTCAAGCTCTAGTGATGAAGGAGAATGCCATTTTGCTCTTATAGCATCAACAAGTGAAGACTCAAGTGAGGTAAATCTAAACTCTTTAGATAAAGAATCTTTGATTGCTATTATTCATGATATTTGTGCCTCTCTTAAGTCTTCTAAAAGAAAAAAGAAAAAGCTTGCTAAAATTGTTGATAACTTGCATGAAGAACTAGATGATCTTGAACATGCTAATTCTTGCTTGCTTAATGATAAAAATGATTGTCTTAGCCAAGTAGACTCTCTTAAACTTGAAAATGCTAGTTTGCTTGATAAGATTAGATTTCTAGAAGCTCAACCTCTCATGCCTAGTTCAAATGAAGATCATACTTTAATTGTTGATTCTCTCATTCATGAGCTTGATACTCTTAAAACTGAAAACGTAGAACTCAAGCTTATTGATGATGCTAGGAGAGAAGAAATCTATGCTTATCAAAGAGAAATAGTGGTGCTTAAATCTGAAAATGCCTCCTTGCTTGCTAAAATCAATGGGCATGAACCTTGTTCTAGTTATACTAATAAAGAGAATGATGTTTCTACTCTTCATATTGATAGAGATTCTTATTTAACTAAAATGTTTTGCTTAGAAAATGATCTTTTGCATGCTAGAGATAATATCAATAATTTGTCTTCTACTATTACTTCTCTTAAGCATGATAATGACAGTTTGAGATCATCCTTGCAAAGATTCTTAGTTGGTAAAAAGAATCTTAATCAAATCCTAGACCATACTACCAAGCAAATGGGTAGAGATGACATTGGACTTGACTGTAGCCAAAGGAACAACAAAGACAAAGGACCTTCATTTTTCAATGAAGAATCTTCCAGTTCCAAGGCTACGGGCACTTGTAATTATTGCAATGAAATTGGTCATTATTCTACTTGTTGTCCTTTTAGGAAAACACCCAAGAGAAATAGGATTTGGGTTGCTAAACTAACCCCTCCGGACCCAAAAACATGATTGGGGACCATTTCATCTTTCTTCTTGTAGGTACTTGCAAATAGATTGACTTGAGATATTGAATTGCAAATTGACTTCTCAATCCACATGAAAGAAGAAAGGTGAGATGTGTAGAGGGTGACAATAAGTGGAAAAAGGAATGGTAAACACAAAGGTAAAGGTTTTATTGCTTACAACCATTTCTAACTTGTTTTCGTCAAGTTAGTGTGCACTATACATATGGTTTTTGAGTCAAAAGTGGCATTTTGTGATTCTCTTCACACTCTTGCTCAAAAACTATTTTTAATGCTTCTATAGTGTATTACTAACTTGCTTAGACATGTTTGGATATGGTTTGTATATTTAGCATTCCTTTAAATATGTTTTTATAAAATGTATGTGCTTTTTGACAGCTGGTCTGTCGGTCGAGTTTGTCCTATTAAAACTCGACCGATAGACACCAATGGGTGTTGCCAACAGCTGTCATCGGTTGAGTTGTCAATGCACAGAACTCGACCGATAACACTGTGCACAGAATATACATTTGGCTTATTGAATGAGAATTTCCCTCTCAACTAGATTTTCTCAACCAATAGTCTTATTCTTTGGCACTCTCATTTGGTACCTTTATATATGCATATTGCCATGTTCTAAATTTCCTATCTTGCTCACAACTCTATCTTTTAAATTGCTCTAAATTGGTATATATATATATATCTTGCAATTACTTGCTTTGAGTTGTTTTGCAGGTTTTGATGATGATCTCTTTGGATCTCTCGCTTGTGTCTAAAATCGCTTCCGTTGTACTCTAACTTGCTACATCTATCTAGGTGTATATCTTGGTTTGATACAACCTTGAGGTTCTTAAGGGAAATCATCTTATGGTAAGGATGCATATCTAGTGAGTTATATCCTTTCATGCTTCTAAAATTGCTTATCTCTTTGTTTGGATATATCTATACATCTACTCATAGCTTGCTTTATCTTATGTATCTTTTGGTATCTCTTGCTATGATCTAGATCTTACTAGTAGTCATAACTTGTGATATCATCTACTAGTAGTTCATATACATGTAGTTCTAACCTTGTTTATAATTGGCATCTTTGCTCATCTATATGCTATGCTTGCTCAAGCGTGTTCCTTAAATTGCATATCTACTATCTTGAGTTGCTTGCATAACATTGTGATGCAGGGCACAAAGAGCTACATTGTATGTAGAAATTGGAGTATTTTTGGATTTTATGCAGATTTTGCTCCAGTTTCAGTTTTTGGTGCAAGACTAGTGTTTTTCATGCAGAAAAAACCTTCTTAGCAAGACTCATTGCTTCACGATGAGCTCTGATGATTTTTGGTCAAAATCCGTCATCTTGAGGGTCAAAATTATGTCTTATTATTTTTCTGCAGCACTTTATCTTGCATTTTGGGTTGTTCAAGTATATGCTTTAACTTGCTTTTCTTTCTATGCTTGGACAAGCTCCTATCTGTGCTCTTCTACTCTCCTTATCTATATTTATGTCATCTCATTTCTCTTTAACAAGTGATGTTTCTTATTTCTTCATAACCCCACTTTTTGAAATGACAAAGGGGGAGAAAGGTATGTCTTCTTTTAAAAGAGGAAGAAGGCATGTCTTACATGAAGAGGAGAAGCATGTTCATGTAAAGGGAGTAGGTAAAAGGGGAGAAGACATATATGTGTAGAACATATATGAGTAGAAGACATAGTATTCTATAAATGTTATGAAAGCTAACCATGCATGAGAAATAGCATCAATTGAGGGGGAGTATGAGAACTCCATGCGCATCAATTGAGGGGGAGCATATGAGATCAATCATATTGAAACCCTTAGGTTTCTCCAAAGGTATGACTTTATTTAAATGCTTTCAATACATTTATGGAATGGTTTGTCATCTTAAAAAAGGGGGAGATTGTTGACTCAAGGTCAATTAGGTCAATGTTGACTCACGTCTAAATTGACTAAACCCGTGTTTTGATGATGACTAACCATTCCACATATTGGTGTCTAATGTCTCTACTTGAGTGATTTCAGATTAGGTATAGACACACTCCAAATGCCCTAACTTGCAGATATCAAATTGGAGAAAAGACAAGTCAAAGTCATACAAGTGCATGTTTTTGTAATATGATGTATATCCATTACAATCATGTTGTAAATCACTTGTAATTAAGCTTAGAAAAATATTGTGGGCTCCGATCTCCAAACCACGAATTAATCCCGATTTAAACATGTGCGGAAGCAATCGGTAAACAGCGGAAGACAAAAATCACGGGAAATTAAAACTTTTCGAGACAAGAGCCTGAAACCACAAACCTTTTCCATAGAAAAAGGATTTAACTGTTTACATCACTGACAATTACTTCTTGAGTAATTATATACAACATGATACAAAAATTCCCAAGAATTCATACTCCAAAAACACTCCAGGACCTGAGAGTACAGAGGACACATAGGACTTGACTCTAACTACACCATGAAGCAGGCTAGATCTCCACCTGAGATATTTACTGCTCCTGATGCTGCTGTTGCTGGGATAGGTCACCTGTTTTCTTGTTCCTCCGTCTTCGACGACCACCTAAAAAGTAGAAGTCTACGGGGTGAGACAATTATACATAATTGCCCCAGCGAGAGTTATAACTCTCCACTAGGCTTTATAAGCAAAGAAAGGAATAACTAAAGCAATAAGAGCCTTCAAGATATTCACTAGCAGTTCTGATGATAAGCAAGAGTTCAATCAATATTAAAATATGAGAACATCTATGCTATTCAAGGTAACATCAATCAAATAGCTCGTAGATAACTCTAACAGATATACTACGTTGTTGATTATGTTTTTCAAACATTATTGTTATGCCCTGTGGAGCTGAGGCTTACCACTCATACTCCAACTGATCGCTAAGAAGTCACATCAGTATCATACATAGGTCATTAAAAGAGCCGGATTCTTATGACCTCATCTTCCTCAGTCAGTTATAGGATCGAATGTTAGATATCTGGCGGGATATCTTTTGTTATAGCTCTCCAGGGTAAACTGGACCTTCGCTATTTTAGAGTTACAGTGGCGTTCTGTACTCTCTTCGTCATCGGAAGATTTCTTGTTTATCTTTCACCGATACGGTATTTGTGTCTTTAAGGGAGTGTAGATATACATCTCACCTTTAGGACTTTATGGTGGGGTCTGATGGACTACTAGAATCTACATCATCCTCTCACCTTTTCTTTTATAGTGAAGGTATGACGGACTACAAGAATCTACATCAAATACCTACACTAGGATGTAAGGTTCTACACATCCATGTACCCCACATACTCAAAAGTATGTGATCCAGGAGTTCCCTGAGGAAAACCTGTTTCACCATCATTTAGACTCTGACAATGATGGATCTATGATCAGGGCTCTACATTTCACTTGATTAGTTGGGTACATTCAGTATTCATATCATCATACAAAAACATTAGCATCACAGCTATATATGAGAATACTAAAATGTAGCAGGCCTAACTCATTTCAATTACCAGTTCTCAATTATCTCATCACAAGTCATCTGTCAAGCATGACCTTGATGGTGTTTATGGCTCTTACAGCCCATAAATCACAAAAGATGTCACTTAGCAGTGCATCAAGATGATTCCCTACTCATAAAGCTTAAGACATGCTTTCAATGAATATAACATGGTATTTCATACCTGGGTATGACCATTATCTCATAATAACATGCAGGGTTAGTTCAACAGATAATAGTAAACAATTCAACAATTTAGGGTTTACTATTCATCTTTCAAGTCATCACCCTAAAATTAGGGTTTACTATTCACACCATGGTGAATGGTACTCATTACATCATCATGTAAGAGAAACATCATCATTAAGACTCTTAATTAAGATTAAGATCCATTAGATATCATATTTAGGGTTTCCATGACCTCACATAGGTGGGTCATTCCCTAATCATGCACATTCATGTGTAAATGAAGTATCTCACTAGAGTTTCCTCCTAAAAAGGGTACTTTCTCTCTCTAGGATACTTTCTCTCTCTAGAAATACTTTCTCTCTCCTCTCACTAGTAGATGGTGACAACACCACTCTAGATCAGGTTGAGATAAGTCTCCATTGACTAACATGATCCAAAACATCAACATCATGTGATTAGGGTTTGATTAGAACAAGGTTTTACCCCTTTAGACCCCTCGAGGGTATTTTGGTAATTTGCCACATGATTACCATCATGGGTTAACTCACTAATCACATAGTCCCTTAATGACCTAGGTTACCATTAGGGTTTAGATTGGATCATCATTGAGCTAATTACACCATCAAATGGTTAAGTACAAACCATCACCAGTCTCCAAACGGTTTCAACCTTCAAACGGTTTCAACCACCCAAACGGTCTTGAGACCGTTTGGAGGTGACGACCATTTGGAAGGGTTGACTTCCAAACCGTTTGGAGCTTCAATCGGTTTGAGACCGTTTGATCAAACTTGCTTGAGATCGATTGGACCAAACGATCCTGAGGTCGTTTGAGCCCAAACGGTCTTGAGACCGTTTGGCCCCAAATGGTCTTGAGACCGTTTGGTCTCAAACGGTCTTGAGACCGTTTGGATCCAAACGGTCTTGAGACCGTTTGGTCCAAATAGGCTCAAACCGTTTGGACCTCCAAAGGGGTTCAAAGGTCACCAAAGTTCATGGATATGTGTGTTGAAGCTCCCAATTGGTTAAAGCTATGCTAACCACTTATAAATTGAGTCAATTAGGGTTAGCCTTAACCACTTAGACATCAAATTGACCCTCAATTGCAAGTCAATTAGGGTTCAATCCTCCTCAATTAGGGTTTCAAATCGATTGGTCATCAATGTTCAACAATGTGAATCAATTCAAGGTTGAACCTATCAATTGACCTCCAATTGGGCTCAAACTTGGCCCAAACGGTCTTGAGGTCGTTTGGACATCATCCAAACGGTCTTGAGACCGTTTGCCCAAAGTTTGACCAAAATCCAAGTCGTTTTGACTAAGGTTGAAGTCCAATTAGATCAAAATCAGCAATTTTCATCAATTCATCAATTTCCTACAATTGGACCCTCAAACCATTAGATTAACTTAACCCTAGACCTTCAAACGGTCTTGGGTTGTGCCCAAACGGTCTTAGGACCGTTTGGAGGAATCCCCAAACGGTCTTGAGACCGTTTGGGTCCTTCAACCCAAAACTCAACAAGATCTATATGTCAAATCAGCACTCTTTCACCCGATTAGGGTTTCATGTTGAAGTGCCTTCAACTCTCAATTGGTTAAGAATTAGACTTTGATTCTTTGCAGAGATGAAATTCAATATGTTAGGAACAGACCCTCAAACGGTCGTCCCTTGGTCAACTCTTTCAAACGGTCTTGAGACCATTTCAATCCAAACGGTCTTGCAAGACCGTTTGAGAGCAAACGGGTTGAAACCGTTTGAACCCAAACGGTTTGCAACCGTTTGGACCAAAAGGGTCCAAGGTCGTTTGAAAAAGTAACATAGGGAATCACGCCCCTCGTCTTCAACCTCTAGCAAGGTCGGTTTCCCCACTGTTTTGCTTGCAAACGTGCAAGGAAGAAGGGAGGTAGAAGAAGATTTTACCAAGTAAATTGCAAGAATTAAGCATACATATAAAGCATGAGTTTAGAGTTATAAAACCTGCCTAAAGGTTGATCTTAGAGCTCCAAGCCTTCAAGCTCCAAGCTTTAATGGCATCCTTGAGCTTCCACAACTCGGTCAGAGGTGAATTCTCCAAGGAAACGTTGCTTTGATCGGCTAGAACAAGAAGACTAAGTAAGCTAACCATAAAACCAACCTTAGAAAGTGAATTCCTCCATGAATTCGAGCTAGAAGGTGGGGTTCTCTTACCTAGAACAGGTTGGTCGTCCCCCCCTGAGCTCCAGAGCTATCCTTGGTCGTTTGAGCAAGAAAGGAAGAGAAGTGAAGGAAAGAAAGTTCGTTCACTTAATTGCAAGGGAAAAGGGCTTATATACTTTAGCCTCTTTTACACCCTAAGGACCTCACAAGATTGGAAATCACATCTAGGTCCCTCCTTGCTCAAAGGCACGACCAAACCTATCTATCCTTATGCAAATCTCATGAAATCTCAAGATCTAGGGGTAAAGGAATCCAACCTTCAACTAGGGTACATACATGAAAGGGTTTCATACCCATTTTAGGTGATTTCTATCACAAAGATCATTTTTCTCATCTGATTATTAAATGATGTATCCCTTTCATCATTTCTACTCTAAATGATGAAAAGAGTCATAAAAGATGTTCTAGATATTAAGAATTACAACTTGGACCCCTCAATTTGGGTAAATTGCACTTTACCCCAAATTAGGGTTTCTAAGCATGGGAATTGCTTCCACAGCTGCACCTTGGTGCTCAAGCTTGGGAAATCCCTCAAACTTTACCATAACCATTCTCATGATGTTTCAACATCAGAGATACATCTTTATCTTGTGAACTTTGCAAGTTCAACCCTTAAACTGGGTAATTTGCACATAGGTCCCTGCATACAACACATTGCTACAACTTTATACAAAAAGGAGCAAAATTGAAAGTAAATGTTCCTGAGGAACTTAATTACATGCCAGGGAGGGTTCACAAGTATTTAATTACATATTTAGGCAAAACTTCCAGGGTTAGGTCATAACCCAGGTCAGGGGTGTTACAAATTCTTTACCCCTTCAAAAGGATTTCGTCCCCGAAATCGATAAAGCATATTATAAGAAAAGAGCAGGATATTTTCTTCTCATTTCATCTTCTAGTTCCCAAGTGGCTTCTTCAACACCACGATGGTTCCAGAGGACTTTTACAAGGCTTATATCCTTCTTCTTTAACTTTTTAGTTCTGTTATCGAGGATTGACACTGGTCCCTCCTCATACGTTATATCTTCATTCAATTCTACTTCCATAGGTTGTAGAACTGACTCGGTATCTGGATGACATTTCCTCAGCATGGAAATGTGAAACACAGGGTGCAGCTTCTACAACTCCTAAGGTAACTCTAGTCTATAGGCCACCTTTCCAACTTTTTCAACAATTGGATAAGGTCCCATAAATCTAGGAGCTAACTTTCCTTTCTTCCCAAAACGAATGACTCCTTTCCAAGGTGAGACCTTGAGATACACTTTGTCTCCAACCTGAAACTCTAGGGGTCTACGACGTTTATCGGCATATGATTTCTGCCTATCTTGTGCAGTCTTAAGCTATTGTTGTATAACTTTAATCTTTTCTGTAGTTTGCTGCACAAGTTCGGGGCCTAACAACTGGTGCTCACCAGTTTCATACCAACACAAGGGTGATCTACAACGTCTACCATACAAGGCTTCATATGGTGCCATATCAATGCTATGTTGATAGCTATTGTTATAGGCAAACTCTATCAAGCTTAAATGTAGATCCCAACTCCCGGTAAACTGGAGAACACATGCTCTCAACAGATCTTCTAAGGTCTGTATAGTCCTTTCTGACTATCCATCAGTCTGGGGATGAAAGGTTGTACTAAACCTTAGCTTGGTGCCTAGGGCTCTGTGTAACTGTTCCCAAAAGCGACTTGTAAACTGGGGACCTCTGTCAGAAACTATAGTGACAGGAACTCCGTGCAACCGCACTATCTCTTGAACATATATCTGGGATAACCTTTCAGCAGAATAGGTTGTTTTGACAGGTAAGAAATGCGCTGTCTTTGTCAACCTATCAACAATTACCCAAATGGAATCATGTCCTTTGTTTGTCCTAGGTAGGCCAATAACAAAGTCCATGGTCACATGGTCCCACTTCCACTGTGGTATGGGTAAGGGTTGCATTGTTCCTGCAGGTCTTTGGTGTTCAGCCTTGACCTGCTGACACACAGGACACCTCAGAACAAACTCAGCTACATCCTTCTTCATCCCAGGCCACCAATACATATCCTTCAAGTTTCGATACATCTTGGTGCTCCCTGGATGCATAGCATACATCGAAGAATGAGCTTCTTCCAGGACTAACTTCCCCAGGTTGTCCACATCTGGCACTATCATCCTTCCATGATAGCATGCCATCTGGTCATCTGACTCATGAAAACCTTCTCGCTTCTCATCTCCAAACTCAGATCTAATCTGCTGTACAAAAACATCTACTTGTTGTGCCTCCTTTATCTGCTCTCTTAAGGTAGGTTTAATCTGCATCTCAGCTAACAGACCAGCTAACAATGATGCCTTCAACTGCACATTGTCTTGCCTTAAAGAGATAAGCATATCTCTTCTAGAGCATACTAAGGAACTTAGTTGTGCCCTATCCATGGTTGATGTTGCTGATTTCCTACTCAAGGCATCAACAACCACATTGGCTTTGCCCGGATGGTAATCAATTGTACAATCGTAGTCCTTGATTAACTCCATCCAGCGACGTTGCCTCATATTAAGCTCATGCTGAGTGAAGATGTACTTAAGGTTCTTGTGGTCTGTGAAAATCTGAAAAGTTTCTCCGTAGAGATAATGTCTCCAGATTTTCAAAGCATGGACCACAGCAGCTAACTCTAGATCGTGTGTCGGATAATTCTCCTCGTGTTTCTTAAGCTGTCGGGAAGCAAAAGAAATCACTTGTTTATCCTGCATCAACACACATCCAAGTCCATTCTTGGAGGCATCACAAAAGATTATATATTCCTTTCCTTGCTCAGGTAACACAAGCACAGGTGCACTCGTTAACCTCTCCTTCAACAGCTGAAAAGACTGTTGACACTTATCACTCCAAGCAAAAGGAACATCCTTCCGGGTTAACTTGGTCAAAGGTAAGGCTATAGAACTGAAATTCTTAATAAACCTTCGATAATAGCCAGCTAACCCCAAGAAACTTCTAATCTCCGTCGGTGTCTTCGGTTGTTCCCACTGCAGAACAGACTCTATCTTTGCAGGGTCAACACGAATTCCCGAGGCAGATACCACATGTCCAAGGAAGGATACTTCAGATAACCAGAACTCACACTTGCTAAACTTAGCGTATAGCTTATGTTCCCTTAGCAAGGTCAAAGTTTGGCGAAGGTGCTTCTCATGCTGCTGAGCATCCTTACTATAAATCAGTATGTCATCTATGAAGACGACAACACACTGATCAAGAAAAGGTCGAAAGACTCTATTCATGAGTTCCATGAATGCAGCTGGCGCATTGGTTAGTCCAAACGACATAACTGTGAACTCATAGTGACCATATCTTGTCCTAAAGGCAGACTTGGATATGTCACTGTCCTTAATGCGGATTTGATGATATCCAGACCTTAAGTCTATCTTGGAAAAGACTGTTGCACCACGCAACTGGTTGAAAAGATCATCAATCCTCGACAAAGGATACTTGTTCTTAATTGTTACTTTATTGAGTTGTCTGTAGTCAATGCACAACCGCATTGATCCATCTTTCTTTTTAACAAACAAAACCGGAGCACCCCAAGGTGAGGTACTCAGTCGGATGAAACCCTTCTCAAGTAACTCTTGAAGTTGTTTCTTGAGTTCTGCCATCTCAGCAGACACCATCCTATACGGAGTCTGGGCTATGGGTTTCGTATCTGGGACCAAATTGATCTCAAAATCAATTTCCCGGGGTGGTGGTATACCAGGAAGTTCTTCGGGAAACACATCCTCGAATTCCCTGACTATCGGAACTTCAGCAGGGTTGGAACTCTCCTTGGTAACATCTACCACATGGGCTAAGAATGCGTAGCATCCTTGCCTCATCAACTTATCAGCAACCATAGCTGATACAAGACAGGTGGGTAGAATCTTTCTTTCACCTTGAAAGATCCATGTGTTGCTTTCATCAGCAAACACTGCCAGCTTGGATTCACAATCCAAGACAACTCGATACCTTTCCAAGGTATCCATCCCTAGGATTATATCAAATCCTTGCATATCAAGCGGTATGAGATCCACTTGAATGCGATGCTTAGAAAAGAAAAGTACACAAGGAGAGCATACTTCTTGCAGAACAGTAGACCCACTCAACGGAGTCTCCAACAACAACTTATCTGCCCTATGACTAGTTATCATATTGCAGTTACGAATCACTCTTCGAGTGATGAAAGAGTGTGTAGCACCCGGGTCAATCAAAACAGATACTACACAAGATTTAGACATATCAGAATATAAAAATTCCATCTGACCTGTCACCACTTGCGGATTGACCACTGCCTCTGGTGGGTTCATGGCATAGAACCTTGCTGTAGCCTGTTGTTGAGGTGGTGCTGATGATCCAGCTTGAGACGCTTGTCTGCGTCCTCGACTCGTTCCTTGAGATTGTCCTCCCTGTGATCCCTGTTGTCCTTGTCTCGGAGGCTGTGTCACACTGACAAGCCTAGATCGGCAGTCCTTCATCAAATGTCCCACTTTGCCACAGTTGTAGCAGCTTCTTCCTTGTGGTCTTTGTGGTCCAGTGGCGGACATTGATGCAGAACTCTGTGTCTCCCGAGGTGGTTGTCCTCTTCCTCTACCTCTACTAGGAGACCACTGAGTCTGAGAACTAAATCTAGATGGTGGAGGGTTAGGTGCAGAGGATCTAGACTTCTTAAAGTCCATAGATGAAGAACCCTGGAACTGTGGATACCTTTTCTGTGTTTGCCTCTTCTCAACCACAGATCTCTCTATCCTTCAGACTAACTCAACGAAGGTAGAGAATCTCTCTTGGTTCTCTAAGGCAGACACTGGGGTAGACATGTCAGCATTCAGACCCTTCTCGAATCTTCTGATTCTTTCCTCATCCGTAGCAGCCATGTGCGGACAGAACCGCAACAACTCCATAAACTTAGCTTCATACTCACTAATGTTCATCATACCCTACCTTAGTTTCTCAAACTGAGAGATCTTCTCATCTAGGAAGGTCTTTGGAAAATATCTATGGACAAATTCCCTCCGAAAATCTTCCCACGAGATCTCTATTCCAGGTCTCTTCTGCTCTTCCATGGTCCACCAGTGACCATCACTTCCTTTGAGAAGATAGACAGCATGTCTAACCTTCTCAGCTTCAGGGATGTTGAGGATCCTAAAAGCCTTCTCCAGCTCTGTCAACCACAGATCAGCATCTGCGGGGTCAGCAGTCCCATGGTACTCGGTAGCTCCGACACGACGTAGTCGCTCGAACGTCTTCCCGATACCTTGCCCCTCAGGCTGGACAGGTGCCCTAGGTGCAGGCATAGGCAACCTGCCGGTTATATGGGTCATGGCAGTCATGAACTGCCCAAACATTGTCTAGACTGCTGGGTTACCTATGTCAGCTGGGCCAAACTGGGGTGGCTCTCTAGGTTGTTCTGGTACAGGCTGTTCCACCTCTGGTACTCCTGCACCGCCTTGAGGTGCACTGGCACTACTTTCTTCCACATTCTCATCATGTGGCTCTGACATCTTAAGTATCTTCTTCTCCTGAGGAGTAGAAGATTATATTAGATAAGGAAGGAATACTAAAGATAGACTCGACTTCCTAAGTCCTATGCCTATGTAGACTCGGCGAACCTAGAGCTCTGATACCACTTAATTGTGGGCTCCGATCTCCAAACCACGAATTAATCCCGATTTAAACATGTGCAGAAGCAATCGGTAAACAGCGGAAGACAAAAATCACGGGAAATTAAAACTTTTCGAGACAAGAGCCTGAAACCACAAACCTTTTCCATAGAAAAAGGATTTAACTGTTTACATCACTGACAATTACTTCTTGAGTAATTATATACAACATGATACAAAAATTCCCAAGAATTCATACTCCAAAAACACTCCAGGACCTGAGAGTACAGAGGACACATAGGACTTGACTCTAACTACACCATGAAGTAGGCTAGATCTCCACCTGAGATATTTACTGCTCCTGATGCTGCTGTTGCTGGGATAGGTCACCTGTTTTCTTGTTCCTCCGTCTTCGACGACCACCTAAAAAGTAGAAGTCTACGGGGTGAGACAATTATACATAATTGCCTCAGCGAGAGTTATAACTCTCCACTAGGCTTTATAAGCAAAGCAAGGAATAACTAAAGCAATAAGAGCCTTCAAGATATTCACTAGCAGTTCTGATGATAAGCAAGAGTTCAATCAATATTAAAATATGAGAACATCTATGCTATTCAAGGTAACATCAATCAAATAGCTCGTAGATAACTCTAACAGATATACTACGTTGTTGATTATGTTTTTCAAACATTATTGTTATGCCCTGTGGAGATGAGGCTTACCACTCATACTCCAACTGATCACTAAGAAGTCACATCAGTATCATACATAGGTCATTAAAAGAGCCGGATTCTTATGACCTCATCTTCCTCAGTCAGTTAGAGGATCGAATGTTAGATATCTGGCGGGATATCTTTTGTTATAGCTCTCCAGGGTAAACTGGACCTTCGCTATTTTAGAGTTACAGTGGCGTTCTGGACTCTCTTCGTCATCGGAAGATTTCTTGTTTATCTTTCACCGATACGGTATTTGTGTCTTTAAGGGAGTGTAGATATACATCTCACCTTTAGGACTTTATGGTGGGGTCTGATGGACTACTAGAATCTACATCATCCTCTCACCTTTTCTTTTATAGTGAAGGTATGACAGACTACAAAAATCTACATCAAATACCTACACTAGGATGTAAGGTTCTACACATCCATGTACCCCACATACTCAAAAGTATGTGATCCAGGAGTTCCCTGAGGAAAACCTGTTTCACCATCATTTAGACTCTGACAATGATGGATCTATGATCAGGGCTCTACATTTCACTTGATTAGTTGGGTACATTCAGTATTCATATCATCATACAAAAACATTAGCATCACAGCTATATATGAGAATACTAAAATGTAGCAGGCCTAACTCATTTCAATTACCAGTTCTCAATTATCTCATCACAAGTCATCTGTCAAGCATGACCTTGATGGTGTTTATGGCTCTTACAGCCCATAAATCACAAAAGATGTCACTTAGCAGTGCATCAAGATGATTCCCTACTCATAAAGCTTAAGACATGCTTTCAATGAATATAACATGGTATTTCATACCTGGGTATGACCATTATCTCATAATAACATGCATGGTTAGTTCAACAGATAATAGTAAACAATTCAACAATTTAGGGTTTACTATTCATCTTTCAAGTCATCACCCTAAAATTAGGGTTTACTATTCACACCATGGTGAATGGTACTCATTACATCATCATGTAAGAGAAACATCATCATTAAGACTCTTAATTAAGATTAAGATCCATTAGATATCATATTTAGGGTTTCCATGACCTCACATAGGTGGGTCATTCCCTAATCATGCACATTCATGTGTAAATGAAGTATCTCACTAGAGTTTCCTCCTAAAAAGGGTACTTTCTCTCTCTAGGATACTTTCTCTCTCTAGAAATACTTTCTCTCTCCTCTCACTAGTAGATGGTGACAACACCACTCTAGATCAGGTTGAGATGTCTCCATTGACTAACATGATCCAAAACATCAACATCATGTGATTAGGGTTTGATTAGAACAAGGTTTTACCCCTTTAGACCCCTCGAGGGTATTTTGGTAATTTTCCACATGATTACCATCATGGGTTAACTCACTAATCACATAGTCCCTTAATGACCTAGGTTACCATTAGGGTTTAGATTGGATCATCATTGAGCTAATTACACCATCAAATGGTTAAGTACAAACCATCACCAGTCTCCAAACGGTTTCAACCTTCAAACGGTTTCAACCACCCAAACGGTCTTGAGACCGTTTGGAGGTGACGACCGTTTGGAAGGGTTGACTTCCAAACCGTTTGGAGCTTCAATCGGTTTGAGACCGTTTGATCAAACTTGCTTGAGATCGATTGGACCAAACGATCCTGAGGTCGTTTGAGCCCAAACGGTCTTGAGACCGTTTGGCCCCAAATGGTCTTGAGACCGTTTGGTCTCAAACGGTCTTGAGACCGTTTGGTCCAAATAGGCTCAAACCGTTTGGACCTCCAAAGGGGTTCAAAGGTCACCAAAGTTCATGGATATGTGTGTTGAAGCTCCCAATTGGTTAAAGCTATGCTAACCACTTATAAATTGAGTCAATTAGGGTTAGCCTTAACCACTTAGACATCAAATTGACCCTCAATTGCAAGTCAATTAGGGTTCAATCCTCCTCAATTAGGGTTTCAAATCGATTGGTCATCAATGTTCAACAATGTGAATCAATTCAAGGTTGAACCTATCAATTGACCTCCAATTGGGCTCAAACTTGGCCCAAACGGTCTTGAGGTCGTTTGGACATCATCCAAACGGTCTTGAGACCGTTTGCCCAAAGTTTGACCAAAATCCAAGTCGTTTTGACTAAGGTTGAAGTCCAATTAGATCAAAATCAGCAATTTTCATCAATTCATCAATTTCCTACAATTGGACCCTCAAACCATTAGATTAACTTAACCCTAGACCTTCAAACGGTCTTGGGTTGTGCCCAAACGGTCTTAGGACCGTTTGGAGGAATCCCCAAATGGTCTTGAGACCGTTTGGGTCCTTCAACCCAAAACTCAACAAGATCTATATGTCAAATCAGCACTCTTTCACCCGATTAGGGTTTCATGTTGAAGTGCCTTCAACTCTCAATTGGTTAAGAATTAGACTTTGATTCTTTGCAGAGATGAAATTCAATATGTTAGGAACAGACCCTCAAACGGTCGTCCCTTGGTCAACTCTTTCAAATGGTCTTGAGACCGTTTCAATCCAAACGGTCTTGCAAGACCGTTTGAGAGCAAACGGGTTGAAACCGTTTGAACCCAAACGGTTTGCAACCGTTTGGACCAAAAGGGTCCAAGGTCGTTTGAAAAAGTAACATAGGGAATCACGCCCCTCGTCTTCAACCTCTAGCAAGGTCGGTTTCCCCACTGTTTTGCTTGCAAACGTGCAAGGAAGAAGGGAGGTAGAAGAAGATTTTACCAAGTAAATTGCAAGAATTAAGCATACATATAAAGCATGAGTTTAGAGTTATAAAACCCGCCTAAAGGTTGATCTTAGAGCTCCAAGCCTTCAAGCTCCAAGCTTTAATGGCGTCCTTAAGCTTCCACAACTCGGTCAGAGGTGAATTCTCCAAGGAAACGTTGCTTTGATCGGCTAGAACAAGAAGACTAAGTAAGCTAACCATAAAACCAACCTTAGAAAGTGAATTCCTCCATGAATTCGAGCTAGAAGGTGGGGTTCTCTTACCTAGAACAGGTTGGTCGTCCCCCCCTGAGCTCCAGAGCTATCCTTGGTCGTTTGAGCAAGAAAGGAAGAGAAGTGAAGGAAAGAAAGTTCGTTCACTTAATTGCAAGGGAAAAGGGCTTATATACTTTAGCCTCTTTTACACCCTAAGGACCTCACAAGATTGGAAATCACATCTAGGTCCCTCCTTGCTCAAAGGCACAACCAAACCTATCTATACTTATGCAAATATCATGAAATCTCAAGATCTAGGGGTAAAGGAATCCAACCTTCAACTAGGGTACATACATGAAAGGGTTTCATACCCATTTTAGGTGATTTCTATCACAAAGATCATTTTTCTCATCTGATTATTAAATGATGTATCCCTTTCATCATTTCTACTCTAAATGATGAAAAGAGTCATAAAAGATGTTCTAGATATTAAGAATTACAACTTGGACCCCTCAATTTGGGTAAATTGCACTTTACCCCAAATTAGGGTTTCTAAGCATGGGAATTGCTTCCACAGCTGCACCTTGGTGCTCAAGCTTGGGAAATCCCTCAAACTTTACCATAACCATTCTCATGATGTTTCAACATCAGAGATACATCTTTATCTTGTGAACTTTGCAAGTTCAACCCTTAAACTGGGTAATTTGCACATAGGTCCCTGCATACAACACATTGCTACAACTTTATACAAAAAGGAGCAAAATTGAAAGTAAATGTTCCTGAGGAACTTAATTACATGCCAGGGAGGGTTCACAAGTATTTAATTACATATTTAGGCAAAACTTCCAGGGTTAGGTCATAACCCAGGTCAGGGGTGTTACAAATTCTTTACCCCTTCAAAAGGATTTCGTCCCCGAAATCGATAAAGCATATTATAAGAAAAGAGCAGGATATTTTCTTCTCATTTCATCTTCTAGTTCCCAAGTGGCTTCTTCAACACCACGATGGTTCCAGAGGACTTTTACAAGGCTTATATCCTTCTTCTTTAACTTTTTAGTTCTGTTATCGAGGATTGACACTGGTCCCTCCTCATACGTTATATCTTCATTCAATTCTACTTCCATAGGTTGTAGAACTGACTCGGTATCTGGATGACATTTCCTCAGCATGGAAATGTGAAACACAGGGTGCAGCTTCTACAACTCCTGAGGTAACTCTAGTCTATAGGCCACCTTTCCAACTTTTTCAACAATTGGATAAGGTCCCATAAATCTAGGAGCTAACTTTCCTTTCTTCCCAAAACGAAGGACTCCTTTCCAAGGTGAGACCTTGAGATACACTTTGTCTCCAACCTGAAACTCTAGGGGTCTACGACGTTTATCGGCATATGATTTCTGCCTATCTTGTGCAGTCTTAAGCTATTGTTGTATAACTTTAATCTTTTCTGTAGTTTGCTGCACAAGTTCGGGGCCTAACAACTGGTGCTCACCAGTTTCATACCAACACAAGGGTGATCTACAACGTCTACCATACAAGGCTTCATATGGTGCCATATCAATGCTATGTTGATAGCTATTGTTATAGGCAAACTCTATCAAGCTTAAATGTAGATCCCAACTCCCGGTAAACTGGAGAACACATGCTCTCAACAGATCTTCTAAGGTCTGTATAGTCCTTTCTGACTGTCCATCAGTCTGGGGATGAAAGGCTGTACTAAACCTTAGCTTGGTGCCTAGGGCTCTGTGTAACTGTTCCCAAAAGCGACTTGTAAACTGGGGACCTCTGTCAGAAACTATAGTGACAGGAACTCCGTGCAACCGCACTATCTCTTGAACATATATCTGGGATAACCTTTCAGCAGAATAGGTTGTTTTGACAGGTAAGAAATGCGTTGTCTTTGTCAACCTATCAACAATTACCCAAATGGAATCATGTCCTTTGTTTGTCCTAGGTAGGCCAATAACAAAGTCCATGGTCACATGGTCCCACTTCCACTGTGGTATGGGTAAGGGTTGCATTGTTCCTGCAGGTCTCTGGTGTTCAGCCCTGACCTGCTGACACACAGGACACCTCAGAACAAACTCAGCTACATCCTTCTTCATCCCAGGCCACCAATACATATCCTTCAAGTTTCGATACATCTTGGTGCTCCCTGGATGCATAACATACATCGAAGAATGAGCTTCTTCCAGGACTAACTTCCTCAGGTTGTCCACATCTGGCACTATCATCCTTCCATGATAGCATGCCATCTGGTCATCTGACTCATGAAAACCTTCTCGCTTCTCATCTCCAAACTCAGATCTAATCTGCTGTACAAAAACATCTACTTGTTGTGCCTCCTTTATCTGCTCTCTTAAGGTAGGTTTAATCTGCATCTCAGCTAACAGACCAGCTAACAATGATGCCTTCAACTGCACATTGTCTTGCCTTAAAGAGATAAGCATATCTCTTCTAGAGCATACTAAGGAACTTAGTTGTGCCCTATCCATGGTTGATGTTGCTGATTTCCTACTCAAGGCATCAACAACCACATTGGCTTTGCCCGGATGGTAATCAATTGTACAATCGTAGTCCTTGATTAACTCCATCCAGCGACGTTGCCTCATATTAAGCTCATGCTGAGTGAAGATGTACTTAAGGTTCTTGTGGTCTGTGAAAATCTGAAAAGTTTCTCCGTAGAGATAATGTCTCCAGATTTTCAAAGCATGGACCACAGCAGCTAACTCTAGATCGTGTGTCGGATAATTCTCCTCGTGTTTCTTAAGCTGTCGGGAAGCAAAAGAAATCACTTGTTTATCCTGCATCAACACACATCCAAGTCCATTCTTGGAGGCATCACAAAAGATTATATATTCCTTTCCTTGCTCAGGTAACACAAGCACAGGTGCACTCGTTAACCTCTCCTTCAACAGCTGAAAAGACTGTTGACACTTATCACTCCAAGCAAAAGGAACATCCTTCCGGGTTAACTTGGTCAAAGGTAAGGCTATAGAACTGAAATTCTTAATAAACCTTCGATAATAGCCAGCTAACCCCAAGAAACTTCTAATCTCCGTCGGTGTCTTCGGTTGTTCCCACTGCAGAACAGACTCTATCTTTGCAGGGTCAACACGAATTCCCGAGGCAGATACCACATGTCCAAGGAAGGATACTTCAGATAACCAGAACTCACACTTGCTAAACTTAGCGTATAGCTTATGTTCCCTTAGCAAGGTCAAAGTTTGGCGAAGGTGCTGCTCATGCTGCTGAGCATCCTTACTATAAATCAGTATGTCATCTATGAAGACGACAACACACTGATCAAGAAAAGGTCGAAAGACTCTATTCATGAGTTCCATGAATGCAGCTGGCGCATTGGTTAGTCCAAACGACATAACTGTGAACTCATAGTGACCATATCTTGTCCTAAAGGCAGACTTGGATATGTCACTGTCCTTAATGCGGATTTGATGATATCCAGACCTTAAGTCTATCTTGGAAAAGACTGTTGCACCACGCAACTGGTCGAAAAGATCATCAATCCTCGGCAAAGGATACTTGTTCTTAATTGTTACTTTATTGAGTTGTCTGTAGTCAATGCACAACCCCATTGATCCATCTTTCTTTTTAACAAACAAAACCGGAGCACCCCAAGGTGAGGTACTCGGTCGGATGAAACCCTTCTCAAGTAACTCTTGAAGCTGTTTCTTGAGTTCTGCCATCTCAGCAGGCGCCATCCTATACGGAGTCTGGGCTATGGGTTTCGTATCTGGGACCAAATTGATCTCAAAATCAATTTCCCGGGGTGGTGGTATACCAGGAAGTTCTTCGGGAAACACATCCTCGAATTCCCTGACTATCGGAACTTCAGCAGGGTTGGAACTCTCCTTGGTAACATCTACCACATGGGCTAAGAATGCGTAGCATCCTTGCCTCATCAACTTATCAGCAACCATAGCTGATACAAGACAGGTGGGCAGAATCTTTCTTTCACCTTGAAAGATCCATGTGTTGCTTTCATCAGCAAACACTGCCAGCTTGGATTCACAATCCAAGACAACTCGATACCTTTCCAAGGTATCCATACCTAGGATTATATCAAATCCTTGCATATCAAGCGGTATGAGATCCACTTGAATGCGATGCTTAGAAAAGAAAAGTACACAAGGAGAGCATACTTCTTGCAGAACAGCAGACCCACTCAACGGAGTCTCCAACAACAACTTATCTGCCCTATGACTAGTTATCATATTGCAGTTACGAATCACTCTTCGAGTGATGAAAGAGTGCGTAGCACCCGGGTCAATCAAAACAGATACTACACAAGATTTAGACATATCAGAATATAAAAATTCCATCTGACCTGTCACCACTTGCGGATTGACCACTGCCTCTGGTGGGTTCATAGCATAGAACCTCATTGTAGCCTGTTGTTGAGGTGGTGCTGATGATCCAACTTGAGACGCTTGTCCGCGTCCTCGACTCGTTCCTTGATATTGTCCTCCCTGTGATCCCTGTTGTCCTTGTCTCGGAGGCTGTGTCACACTGACAAGCCTAGATCGGCAGTCCTTCATCAAATGTCCCACTTTGCCACAGTTGTAGCAGCTTCTTCCTTGTGGTCTTTGTGGTCCAGTGGCGGACATTGATGCAGAACTCTGTGTCTCCAGAGGTGGTTGTCCTCTTCCTCTACCTCTACTAGGAGACCACTGAGTCTGAGAACTAAATCTAGATGGTGGAGGGTTAGGTGCAGAGGATCTAGACTTCTTAAAGTCCATAGATGAAGAACCCTGGAACTGTGGATACCTTTTCTGTGTTTGCCTCTTCTCAACCACAGATCTCTCTATCCTTCAGACTGACTCAACGAAGGTAGAGAATCTCTCTTGGTTCTCTAAGGCAGACACTGGGGTAGACATGTCAGCATTCAGACCCTTCTCAAATCTTCTGATTCTTTCCTCATCCGTAGCAGCCATGTGCGGACAGAACCGCAACAACTCCATAAACTTAGCTTCATACTCACTAATGTTCATCATACCCTGCCTTAGTTTCTCAAACTGAGAGATCTTCTCATCTAGGAAGGTCTTTGGAAAATATCTATGGACAAATTCCCGCCGAAAATCTTCCCACGAGATCTCTATTCCAGGTCTCTTCTGCTCTTCCATGGTCCACCAGTAACCAGCACTTCCTTTGAGAAGATAGACAGCATGTCTAACCTTCTCAGCTTCAGGGATGTTGAGGATCCTAAAAGCCTTCTCCAGCTCTGTCAACCACAGATCAGCATCTGCGGGGTCAGCAGTCCCATGGTACTCGGTAGCTCCGACACGACGTAGTCGCTCGAACGTCTTCCCGATACCTTGCCCCTCAGGCTGGACAGGTGCCCTAGGTGCAGGCATAGGCAACCTGTCGGTTATATGGGTCATGGCAGTCATGAACTGCCCAAACATTGTCTGGACTGTTGGGTTACCTATGTCAGCTGGGCCAAACTGGGGTGGCTCTCTAGGTTGTTCTGGTACAGGCTGTTCCACCTCTGGTACTCCTGCACCGCCTTGAGGTGCACTGGCACTACTTTCTTCCACATTCTCATCATGTGGCTCTGACATCTTAAGTATCTTCTTCTCCTGAGGAGTAGAAGATTATATTAGATAAGGAAGGAATACCAAAGATAGACTCGACTTCCTAAGTCCTATGCCTATGTAGACTCGGCGAACCTAGAGCTCTGATACCACTTAATTGTGGGCTCCGATCTCCAAACCACGAATTAATCCCGATTTAAACATGTGCAGAAGCAATCGGTAAACAGCGGAAGACAAAAATCACGGGAAATTAAAACTTTTCGAGACAAGAGCCTGAAACCACAAACCTTTTCCATAGAAAAAGGATTTAACTGTTTACATCACTGACAATTACTTCTTGAGTAATTATATACAACATGATACAAAAATTCCCAAGAATTCATACTCCAAAAACACTCCAGGACCTGAGAGTACAGAGGACACATAAGACTTGACTCTAACTACACCATGAAGTAGGCTAGATCTCCACCTGAGATATTTACTGCTCCTGATGCTGCTGTTGCTGGGATAGGTCACCTGTTTTCTTGTTCCTCCGTCTTCGACGACCACCTAAAAAGTAGAAGTCTACGGGGTGAGACAATTATACATAATTGCCCCAGCGAGAGTTATAACTCTCCACTAGGCTTTATAAGCAAAGCAAGGAATAACTAAAGCAATAAGAGCCTTCAAGATATTTACTAGCAGTTCTGATGATAAGCAAGAGTTCAATCAATATTAAAATATGAGAACATCTATGCTATTCAAGGTAACATCAATCAAATAGCTCGTAGATAACTCTAACAGATATACTACGCTGTTGATTATGTTTTTCAAACATTATTGTTATGCCCTGTGGAGATGAGGCTTACCACTCATACTCCAACTGATCGCTAAGAAGTCACATCAGTGTCATACATAGGTCATTAAAAGAGACGGATTCTTATGACCTCATCTTCCTCAGTCAGTTAGAGGATTGAATGTTAGATATCTGGTGGGATATCTTTTGTTATAGCTCTCCAGGGTAAACTGGACCTTCGCTATTTTAGAGTTACAGTGGCGTTCTGTACTCTCTTCGTCATCGGAAGATTTCTTGTTTATCTTTCACCGATACGGTATTTGTGTCTTTAAGGGAGTGTAGATATACATCTCACCTTTAGGACTTTATGGTGGGGTCTGATGGACTACTAGAATCTACATCATCCTCTCACCTTTTCTTTTATAGTGAAGGTATGACGGACTACAAGAATCTACATCAAATACCTACACTAGGATGTAAGGTTCTACACATCCATGTACCCCACATACTCAAAAGTATGTGATCCAGGAGTTCCCTGAGGAAAACCTGTTTCACCATCATTTAGACTCTGACAATGATGGATCTATGATCAGGGCTCTACATTTCACTTGATTAGTTGGGTACATTCAGTATTCATATCATCATACAAAAACATTAGCATCACAGCTATATATGAGAATACTAAAATGTAGCAGGCCTAACTCATTTCAATTACCAGTTCTCAATTATCTCATCACAAGTCATCTGTCAAGCATGACCTTGATGGTGTTTATGGCTCTTACAGCCCATAAATCACAAAAGATGTCACTTAGCAGTGCATCAAGATGATTCCCTACTCATAAAGCTTAAGACATGCTTTCAATGAATATAACATGGTATTTCATACCTGGGTATGACCATTATCTCATAATAACCTGCATGGTTAGTTCAACAGATAATAGTAAACAATTCAACAATTTAGGGTTTACTATTCATCTTTCAAGTCATCACCCTAAAATTAGGGTTTACTATTCACACCATGGTGAATGGTACTCATTACATCATCATGTAAGAGAAACATCATCATTAAGACTCTTAATTAAGATTAAGATCCATTAGATATCATATTTAGGGTTTCCATGACCTCACATAGGTGGGTCATTCCCTAATCATGCACATTCATGTGTAAATGAAGTATCTCACTAGAGTTTCCTCCTAAAAAGGGTACTTTCTCTCTCTAGGATACTTTCTCTCTCTAGAAATACTTTCTCTCTCCTCTCACTAGTAGATGGTGACAACACCACTCTAGATCAGGTTGAGATAAGTCTCCATTGACTAACATGATCCAAAACATCAACATCATGTGATTAGGGTTTGATTAGAACAAGGTTTTACCCCTTTAGACCCCTCGAGGGTATTTTGGTAATTTGCCACATGATTACCATCATGGGTTAACTCACTAATCACATAGTCCCTTAATGACCTAGGTTACCATTAGGGTTTAGATTGGATCATCATTGAGCTAATTACACCATCAAATGGTTAAGTACAAACCATCACCAGTCTTCAAACGGTTTCAACCTTCAAACGGTTTCAACCACCCAAACGGTCTTGAGACCGTTTGGAGGTGACGACCGTTTGGAAGGGTTGACTTCCAAACCGTTTGGAGCTTCAATCGGTTTGAGACCGTTTGATCAAACTTGCTTGAGATCGATTGGACCAAACGATCCTGAGGTCGTTTGAGCCCAAACGGTCTTGAGACCGTTTGGCCCCAAACGGTCTTGAGACCGTTTGGTCTCAAACGGTCTTGAGACCGTTTGAATCCAAACGGTCTTGAGACCGTTTGGTCCAAATAGGCTCAAACTGTTTGGACTTCCAAAGGGGTTCAAAGGTCACCAAAGTTCATGGATATGTGTGTTGAAGCTCCCAATTGGTTAAAGCTATGCTAACCACTTATAAATTGAGTCAATTAGGGTTAGCCTTAACCACTTAGACATCAAATTGACCCTCAATTGCAAGTCAATTAGGGTTCAATCCTCCTCAATTAGGGTTTCAAATCGATTGGTCATCAATGTTCAACAATGTGAATCAATTCAAGGTTGAACCTATCAATTGACCTCCAATTGGGCTCAAACTTGGCCCAAACGGTCTTGAGGTCGTTTGGACATCATCCAAACGGTCTTGAGACCGTTTTTCCAAAGTTTGACCAAAATCCAAGTCGTTTTGACTAAGGTTGAAGTCCAATTAGATCAAAATCAGCAATTTTCATCAATTCATCAATTTCCTACAATTGGACCCTCAAACCATTAGATTAACTTAACCCTAGACCTTCAAACGGTCTTGGGTTGTGCCCAAACGGTCTTAGGACCGTTTGGAGGAATCCCCAAACGGTCTTGAGACCGTTTGGGTCCTTCAACCCAAAACTCAACAAGATCTATATGTCAAATCAGCACTCTTTCACCCGATTAGGGTTTCATGTTGAAGTGCCTTCAACTCTCAATTGGTTAAGAATTAGTTCAATATGTTAGGAACAGACCCTCAAACGGTCGTCCCTTGGTCAACTCTTTCAAACGGTCTTGAGACCGTTTCAATCCAAACGGTCTTGCAAGACCGTTTGAGAGCAAACGGGTTGAAACCGTTTGAACCCAAACGGTTTGCAACCGTTTGGACCAAAAGGGTCCAAGGTCGTTTGAAAAAGTAACATAGGGAATCACGCCCCTTGTCTTCAACCTCTAGCAAGGTCAGTTTCCCCACTGTTTTGCTTGCAAACGTGCAAGGAAGAAGGGAGGTAGAAGAAGATTTTACCAAGTAAATTGCAAGAATTAAGCATACATATAAAGCATGAGTTTAGAGTTATAAAATCTGCCTAAAGGTTGATCTTAGAGCTCCAAGCCTTCAAGCTCCAAGCTTTAATGGCGTCCTTGAGCTTCCACAACTCGGTCAGAGGTGAATTCTCCAAGGAAACGTTGCTTTGATCGGCTAGAACAAAAAGACTAAGTAAGCTAACCATAAAACCAACCTTAGAAAGTGAATTCCTCCATGAATTCGAGCTAGAAGGTGGGGTTCTCTTACCTAGAACAGGTTGGTCGTCCCCCCCCTGAGCTCCAGAGCTATCCTTGGTCGTTTGAGCAAGAAAGGAAGAGAAGTGAAGGAAAGAAAGTTCGTTCACTTAATTGCAAGGGAAAAGGGCTTATATACTTTAGCCTCTTTTACACCCTAAGGACCTCACAAGATTGGAAATCACATCTAGGTCCCTCCTTGCTCAAAGGCACGACCAAACCTATCTATCCTTATGCAAATCTCATGAAATCTCAAGATCTAGGGGTAAAGGAATCCAACCTTCAACTAGGGTACATACATGAAAGGGTTTCATACCCATTTTAGGTGATTTCTATCACAAAGATCATTTTTCTCATCTGATTATTAAATGATGTATCCCTTTCATAATTTCTACTCTAAATGATGAAAAGAGTCATAAACGATGTTCTAGATATTAAGAATTACAACTTGGACCCCTCAATTTGGGTAAATTGCACTTTACCCCAAATTAGGGTTTCTAAGCATGGGAATTGCTTCCACAGCTGCACCTTGGTGCTCAAGCTTGGGAAATCCCTCAAACTTTACCATAACCATTCTCATGATGTTTCAACATCAGAGATACATCTTTATCTTGTGAAATTTGCAAGTTCAACCCTTAAACTGGGTAATTTGCACATAGGTCCCTGCATACAACACATTGCTACAACTTTATACAAAAAGGAGCAAAATTGAAAGTAAATGTTCCTGGGGAACTTAATTACATGCCAGGGAGGGTTCACAAGTATTTAATTACATATTTAGGCAAAACTTCCAGGGTTAGGTCATAACCCAGGTCAGGGGTGTTACAAATTCTTTACCCCTTCAAAAGGATTTCGTCCCCGAAATCGATAAAGCATATTATAAGAAAAGAGCAGGATATTTTCTTCTCATTTCATCTTCTAGTTCCCAAGTGGCTTCTTCAACACCACGATGGTTCCAGAGGACTTTTACAAGGCTTATATCCTTCTTCTTTAACTTTTTAGTTCTGTTATCGAGGATTGACACTGGTCCCTCCTCATACGTTATATCTTCATTCAATTCTACTTCCATAGGTTGTAGAACTGACTCGGTATCTGGATGACATTTCCTCAGCATGGAAATGTGAAACACAGGGTGCAGCTTCTGCAACTCCTGAGGTAACTCTAGTCTATAGGTCACCTTTCCAACTTTTTCAACAATTGGATAAGGTCCCATAAATCTAGGAGCTAACTTTCCTTTCTTCCCAAAACGAATGACTCCTTTCCAAGGTGAGACCTTGAGATACACTTTGTCTCCAACCTGAAACTCTAGGGGTCTACGACGTTTATCGGCATATGATTTCTGCCTATCTTGTGCAGTCTTAAGCTGTTGTTGTATAACTTTAATCTTTTCTGTAGTTTGCTGCACAAGTTCGGGGCCTAACAACTGGTGCTCACCAATTTCATACCAACACAAGGGTGATCTACAACGTCTACCATACAAGGCTTCATATGGTGCCATATCAATGCTATGTTGATAGCTATTGTTATAGGCAAACTCTATCAAGCTTAAATGTAGATCCCAACTCCCGGTAAACTGGAGAACCCATGCTCTCAACAGATCTTCTAAGGTCTGTATAGTCCTTTCTGACTGTCCATCAGTCTGGGGATGAAAGGCTGTACTAAACCTTAGCTTGGTGCCTAGGGCTCTGTGTAACTGTTCCCAAAAGCGACTTGTAAACTGGGGACCTCTGTCAGAAACTATAGTGACAGGAACTCCGTGCAACCGCACTATCTCTTGAACATATATCTGGGATAACCTTTCAGCAGAATAGGTTGTTTTGACAGGTAAGAAATGCGCTGTCTTTGTCAACCTATCAACAATTACCCAAATGGAATCATGTCCTTTGTTTGTCCTAGGTAGGCCAATAACAAAGTCCATGGTCACATGGTCCCACTTCCACTGTGGTATGGGTAAGGGTTGCATTGTTCCTGCAGGTCTCTGGTGTTCAGCCTTGACCTGCTGACACACAGGACACCGCAGAACAAACTCAGCTACATCCTTCTTCATCCCAGGCCACCAATACATATCCTTCAAGTTTCGATACATCTTGGTGCTCCCTGGATGCATAGCATACATCGAAGAATGAGCTTCTTCCAGGACTAACTTCCTCAGGTTGTCCACATCTGGCACTATCATCCTTCCATGATAGCATGCCATCTGGTCATCTGACTCATGAAAAACTTCTCGCTTCTCATCTCCAAACTCAGATCTAATCTGCTGTACAAAAACATCTACTTGTTGTGCCTCCTTTATCTGCTCTCTTAAGGTAGGTTTAATCTGCATCTCAGCTAACAGACCAGCTAACAATGATGCCTCCAACTGCACATTGTCTTGCCTTAAAGAGATAAGCATATCTCTTCTAGAGCATACTAAGGAACTTAGTTGTGCCCTATCCATGGTTGATGTTGCTGATTTCCTACTCAAGGCATCAACAACCACATTGGCTTTGCCCGGATGGTAATCAATTGTACAATCGTAGTCCTTGATTAACTCCATCCAGCGACGTTGCCTCATATTAAGCTCATGCTGAGTGAAGATGTACTTAAGGTTCTTGTGGTCTGTGAAAATCTGAAAAGTTTCTCCGTAGAGATAATGTCTCCAGATTTTCAAAGCATGGACCACAACAGCTAACTCTAGATCGTGTGTCGGATAATTCTCCTCGTGTTTCTTAAGCTGTCGGGAAGCAAAAGAAATCACTTGTTTATCCTGCATCAACACACATCCAAGTCCATTCTTGGAGGCATCACAAATCCTTTCCTTGCTCAGGTAACACAAGCACAGGTGCACTCGTTAACCTCTCCTTCAACAGCTGAAAAGACTGTTGACACTTATCACTCCAAGCAAAAGGAACATCCTTCCGGGTTAACTTGGTCAAAGGTAAGGCTATAGAACTGAAATTCTTAATAAACCTTCGATAATAGCCAGCTAACCCCAAGAAACTTCTAATCTCCGTCGGTGTCTTCGGTTGTTCCCACTGCAGAACATACTCTATCTTTGCAGGGTCAACACGAATTCCCGAGGCAGATACCACATGTCCAAGGAAGGATACTTCAGATAACCAGAACTCACACTTGCTAAACTTAGCGTATAGCTTATGTTCCCTTAGCAAGGTCAAAGTTTGGCGAAGGTGCTGCTCATGCTGCTGAGCATCCTTACTATAAATCAGTATGTCATCTATGAAGACGACAACACACTGATCAAGAAAAGGTCGAAAGACTCTATTCATGAGTTCCATGAATGCAGCTGGCGCATTGGTTAGTCCAAACGACATAACTGTGAACTCATAGTGACCATATCTTGTCCTAAAGGCAGACTTGGATATGTCACTGTCCTTAATGCGGATTTGATGATATCCAGACCTTAAGTCTATCTTGGAAAAGACTGTTGCACCACGCAACTGGTCGAAAAGATCATCAATCCTCGGCAAAGGATACTTGTTCTTAATTGTTACTTTATTGAGTTGTCTGTAGTCAATGCACAACCGCATTGATCCATCTTTCTTTTTAACAAACAAAACCGGAGCACCCCAAGGTGAGGTACTCGGTCGGATGAAACCCTTCTCAAGTAACTCTTGAAGCTGTTTCTTGAGTTCTGCCATCTCAGCAGGCGCCATCCTATACGGAGTCTGGGCTATGGGTTTCGTATCTGGGACTAAATTGATCTCAAAATCAATTTCCCGGGGTGGTGGTATACCAGGAAGTTCTTCGGGAAACACATCCTCGAATTCCCTGACTATCGGAACTTCAGCAGGGTTGGAACTCTCCTTGGTAACATCTACCACATGGGCTAAGAATGCGTAGCATCCTTGCCTCATCAACTTATCAGCAACCATAGCTGATACAAGACAGGTGGGCAGAATCTTTCTTTCACCTTGAAAGATCCATGTGTTGCTTTCATCAGCAAACACTGCCAGCTTGGATTCACAATCCAAGACAACTCGATACCTTTCCAAGGTATCCATCCCTAGGATTATATCAAATCCTTGCATATCAAGCAGTATGAGATCCACTTGAATGCGATGCTTAGAAAAGAAAAGTACACAAGGAGAGCATACTTCTTGCAGAACAGCAGACCCACTCAACGGAGTCTCCAACAACAACTTATCTGCCCTATGACTAGTTATCATATTGCAGTTACGAATCACTCTTCGAGTGATGAAAGAGTGTGTAGCACCCGGGTCAATCAAAACAGATACTACACAAGATTTAGACATATCAGAATATAAAAATTCCATCTGACCTGTCACCACTTGCGGATTGACCACTGCCTCTGGTGGGTTCATGGCATAGAACCTCGCTGTAGCCTGTTGTTGAGGTGGTGCTGATGATCCAACTTGAGACGCTTGTCCGCGTCCTCGACTCGTTCCTTGATATTGTCCTCCCTGTGATCCCTGTTGTCCTTGTCTCGGAGGCTGTGTCACACTGACAAGCCTAGATCGGCAGTCCTTCATCAAATGTCCCACTTTGCCACAGTTGTAGCAGCTTCTTCCTTGTGGTCTTTGTGGTCCAGTGGCGGACATTGATGCAGAACTCTGTGTCTCCCGAGGTGGTTGTCCTCTTCCTCTACCTCTACTAGGAGACCACTGAGTCTGAGAACTAAATCTAGATGGTGGAGGGTTAGGTGCAGAGGATCTAGACTTCTTAAAGTCCATAGATGAAGAACCCTGGAACTGTGGATACCTTTTCTGTGTTTGCCTCTTCTCAACCACAGATCTCTCTATCCTTCAGACTGACTCAACGAAGGTAGATAATCTCTCTTGGTTCTCTAAGGCAGACACTGGGGTAGACATGTCAGCATTCAGACCCTTCTCGAATCTTCTGATTCTTTCCTCATCCGTAGCAGCCATGTGCGGACAGAACCGCAACAACTCCATAAACTTAGCTTCATACTCACTAATGTTCATCATACCCTGCCTTAGTTTCTCAAACTGAGAGATCTTCTCATCTAGGAAGGTCTTTGGAAAATATCTATGGACAAATTCCCGCCGAAAATCTTCCCACGAGATCTCTATTCCAGGTCTCTTCTGCTCTTCCATGGTCCACCAGTGACCAGCACTTCCTTTGAGAAGATAGACAGCATGTCTAACCTTCTCAGCTTCAGGGATGTTGAGGATCCTAAAAGCCTTCTCCAGCTCTGTCAACCAAAGATCAGCATCTGCGGGGTCAGCAGTCCCATGGTACTCGGTAGCTCCGACACGACGTAGTCGCTCGAACGTCTTCCCAATACCTTGCCCCTCAGGCTGGACAGGTGCCCTAGGTGCAGGCATAGGCAACCTGTCGGTTATATGGGTCATGGCAGTCATGAACTGCCCAAACATTGTCTGGACTGCTGGGTTACCTATGTCAGCTGGGCCAAACTGGGGTGGCTCTCTAGGTTGTTCTGGTACAGGCTGTTCCACCTCTGGTACTCTTGCACCGCCTTGAGGTGCACTGGCACTACTTTCTTCCACATTCTCATCATGTGGCTCTGACATCTTAAATATCTTCTTCTCCTGAGGAGTAGAAGATTCTATTAGATAAGGAAGGAATACTAAAGATAGACTCGACTTCCTAAGTCCTATGCCTATGTAGACTCGGCGAACCTAGAGCTCTGATACCACTTAATTGTGGGCTCCGATCTCCAAACCACGAATTAATCCCGATTTAAACATGTGCAGAAGCAATCGTAAACAGCGGAAGACAAAAATCACGGGAAATTAAAACTTTTCGAGACAAGAGCCTGAAACCACAAACCTTTTCCATAGAAAAAGGATTTAACTGTTTACATCACTGACAATTACTTCTTGAGTAATTATATACAACATGATACAAAAATTCCCAAGAATTCATACTCCAAAAACACTCCAGGACCTGAGAGTACAGAGGACACATAGGACTTGACTCTAACTACACCATGAAGTAGGCTAGATCTCCACCTGAGATATTTACTGCTCCTGATGCTGCTGTTGCTGGGATAGGTCACCTGTTTTCTTGTTCCTCCGTCTTCGAAGACCACCTAAAAAGTAGAAGTCTACGGGGTGAGACAATTATACATAATTGCCCCAGCGAGAGTTATAACTCTCCACTAGGCTTTATAAGCAAAGCAAGGAATAACTAAAGCAATAAGAGCCTTCAAGATATTCACTAGCAGTTCTGATGATAAGCAAGAGTTCAATCAATATTAAAATATGAGAACATCTATGCTATTCAAGGTAACATCAATCAAATAGCTCGTAGATAACTCTAACAGATATACTACGCTGTTGATTATGTTTTTCAAACATTATTGTTATGCCCTGTGGAGATGAGGCTTACCACTCATACTCCAACTGATCGCTAAGAAGTCACATCAGTATCATACATAGGTCATTAAAAGAGCCGGATTCTTATGACCTCATCTTCCTCAGTCAGTTAGAGGATCGAATGTTAGATATCTGGCGGGATATCTTTTGTTATAGCTCTCCAGGGTAAACTGGACCTTCGCTATTTTAGAGTTACAGTGGCGTTTGGTACTCTCTTCGTCATCAGAAGATTTCTTGTTTATCTTTCACCGATACGGTATTTGTGTCTTTAAGGGAGTGTAGATATACATCTCACCTTTAGGACTTTATGGTGGGGTCTGATGGACTACTAGAATCTACATCATCCTCTCACCTTTTCTTTTATAGTGAAGGTATGACGGACTACAAGAATCTACATCAAATACCTACACTAGGATGTAAGGTTCTACACATCCATGTACCCCACATACTCAAAAGTATGTGATCCAGGAGTTCCCTGAGGAAAACCTGTTTCACCATCATTTAGACTCTGACAATGATGGATCTATGATCAGGGCTCTACATTTCACTTGATTAGTTGGGTACATTCAGTATTCATATCATCATACAAAAACATTAGCATCACAGCTATATATGAGAATACTAAAATGTAGCAGGCCTAACTCATTTCAATTACCAGTTCTCAATTGTCTCATCACAAGTCATCTGTCAAGCATGACCTTGATGGTGTTTATGGCTCTTACAGCCCATAAATCACAAAAGATGTCACTTAGCAGTGCATCAAGATGATTCCCTACTCATAAAGCTTAAGACATGCTTTCAATGAATATAACATGGTATTTCATACCTGGGTATGACCATTATCTCATAATAACCTGCATGGTTAGTTCAACAGATAATAGTAAACAATTCAACAATTTAGGGTTTACTATTCATCTTTCAAGTCATCACCCTAAAATTAGGGTTTACTATTCACACCATGGTGAATGGTACTCATTACATCATCATGTAAGAGAAACATCATCATTAAGACTCTTAATTAAGATTAAGATCCATTAGATATCATATTTAGGGTTTCCATGACCTCACATAGGTGGGTCATTCCCTAATCATGCACATTCATGTGTAAATGAAGTATCTCACTAGAGTTTCCTCCTAAAAAGGGTACTTTCTCTCTCTAGGATACTTTCTCTCTCTAGAAATACTTTCTCTCTCCTCTCACTAGTAGATGGTGACAACACCACTCTAGATCAGGTTGAGATAAGTCTCCATTGACTAACATGATCCAAAACATCAACATCATGTGATTAGGGTTTGATTAGAACAAGGTTTTACCCCTTTAGACCCCTCGAGGGTATTTTGGTAATTTGCCACATGATTACCATCATGGGTTAACTCACTAATCACATAGTCCCTTAATGACCTAGGTTACCATTAGGGTTTAGATTGGATCATCATTGAGCTAATTACACCATCAAATGGTTAAGTACAAACCATCACCAGTCTCCAAACGGTTTCAACCTTCAAACGGTTTCAACCACCCAAACGGTCTTGAGACCGTTTGGCCCCAAAAGGTCTTGAGACCGTTTGGATCCAAACGGTCTTGAGACCGTTTGGAGGTGATGACCGTTTGGAAGGGTTGACTTCCAAACCGTTTGGAGCTTCAATCGGTTTGAGACCGTTTGATCAAACTTGCTTGAGATCGATTGGACCAAACGATCCTGAGGTCGTTTGAGCCCAAACGGTCTTGAGACCGTTTGGTCCAAATAGGCTCAAACCGTTTGGACCTCCAAAGGGGTTCAAAGGTCACCAAAGTTCATGGATATGTGTGTTGAAGCTCCCAATTAGTTAAAGCTATGCTAACCACTTATAAATTGAGTCAATTAGGGTTATCCTTAACCACTTAGACATCAAATTGACCCTCAATTGCAAGTCAATTAGGGTTCAATCCTCCTCAATTAGGGTTTCAAATCGATTGGTCATCAATGTTCAACAATGTGAATCAATTCAAGGTTGAACCTATCAATTGACCTCCAATTGGGCTCAAACTTGGCCCAAACGGTCTTGAGGTCGTTTGGACATCATCCAAACGGTCTTGAGACCGTTTGCCCAAAGTTTGACCAAAATCCAAGTCGTTTTGACTAAGGTTGAAGTCCAATTAGATCAAAATCAGCAATTTTCATCAATTCATCAATTTCCTACAATTGGACCCTCAAACCATTAGATTAACTTAACCCTAGACCTTCAAACGGTCTTGGATTGTGCCCAAACGGTCTTAGGACCGTTTGGAGGAATCCCCAAACGGTCTTGAGACCGTTTGGGTCCTTCAACCCAAAACTCAACAAGATCTATATGTCAAATCAGCACTCTTTCACCCGATTAGGGTTTCATGTTGAAGTGCCTTCAACTCTCAATTGGTTAAGAATTAGACTTTGATTCTTTGCAGAGATGAAATTCAATATGTTAGGAACAGACGCTCAAACGGTCGTCCCTTGGTCAACTCTTTCAAACGGTCTTGAGACCGTTTCAATCCAAACGGTCTTGCAAGACCGTTTGAGAGCAAACGGGTTGAAAGCGTTTGAACCCAAACGGTTTGCAACCGTTTGGACCAAAAGGGTCCAAGGTCGTTTGAAAAAGTAACATAGGGAATCACGCCCCTCGTCTTCAACCTCTAGCAAGGTCGGTTTCCCCACTGTTTTGCTTGCAAACGTGCAAGGAAGAAGGGAGGTAGAAGAAGATTTTACCAAGTAAATTGCAAGAATTAAGCATACATATAAAGCATGAGTTTAGAGTTATAAAACCCGCCTAAAGGTTGATCTTAGAGCTCCAAGCCTTCAAGCTCCAAGCTTTAATGGCGTCCTTGAGCTTCCACAACTCGGTCAGAGGTGAATTCTCCAAGGAAACGTTGCTTTGATCGGCTAGAACAAGAAGACTAAGTAAGCTAACCATAAAGCCAACCTTAGAAAGTGAATTCCTCCATGAATTCGAGCTAGAAGGTGGGGTTCTCTTACCTAGAACAGGTTGTTCATCCCCCCCTGAGCTCCAGAGCTATCCTTGGTCGTTTGAGCAAGAAAGGAAGAGAAGTGAAGGAAAGAAAGTTCGTTCACTTAATTGCAAGGGAAAAGGGCTTATATACTTTAGCCTCTTTTACACCCTAAGGACCTCACAAGATTGGAAATCACATCTAGGTCCCTCCTTGCTCAAAGGCACGACCAAACCTATCTATCCTTATGCAAATCTCATGAAATCTCAAGATCTAGGGGTAAAGGAATCCAACCTTCAACTAGGGTTCATACATGAAAGGGTTTCATACCCATTTTAGGTGATTTCTATCACAAAGATCATTTTTCTCATCTGATTATTAAATGATGTATCCCTTTCATCATTTCTACTCTAAATGATGAAAAGAGTCATAAAAGATGTTCTAGATATTAAGAATTACAACTTGGACCCCTCAATTTGGGTAAATTGCACTTTACCCCAAATTAGGGTTTCTAAGCATGGGAATTGCTTCCACAGCTGCACCTTGGTGCTCAAGCTTGGGAAATCCCTCAAACTTTACCATAACCATTCTCATGATGTTTCAACATCAGAGATACATCTTTATCTTGTGAACTTTGCAAGTTCAACCCTTAAAATGGGTAATTTGCACATAGGTCCCTGCATACAACACATTGCTACAACTTTATACAAAAAGGAGCAAAATTGAAAGTAAATGTTCCTGAGGAACTTAATTACATGCCAGGGAGGGTTCACAAGTATTTAATTACATATTTAGGCAAAACTTCCAGGGTTAGGTCATAACCCAGGTCAGGGGTGTTACAAATATCAGAAACACTTAGATCGAATATTAGAGCACTTTAGATGCATCTTTGAAAATTGATTACAGGCACTTTGTCGGTCGAGTTTCCCAGCCTGAAAATTCGACCGATCATCCTTGATCAATTTTCTGGAGATTGCATCGGTCGAGTTGTGTTTTCACAGAACTCGACCGATGGAGTAATTGACCAAATCGATTTTCATTGGTCAGTGAGTTTCCTCAGGACAAACTCGACCGATGGTCTGAATATCGGCTTTGTCTTTTACTCTATCGGTCGAGTTACCCTTATAGAAACTCGACCGATTGCATTGTACGGAAAAGTGCAGAAAAGTGTTTCTAGCCGTTGTGGAGTTGCAAAAAGTGAAAATATATCCGTTGCAAGCCACAAAATGGCTAGTTTTCGTTCACAAGTGTTCCCAAAGGCTAAAAGGCATCCCCAGCTATAAATAGGACCCCTTGGGCTTCATTCCCAGGTTGAGCATTCATTGCAAACTCTATGTGAGGTTCCTATTCTATAGTTGAGTGCTTCCTACAGCCTCCTCCTCTCTCTCTAAGCTTAATCACTTGCTACATCCATTACAGTGAGTAGGAAATCTGTAAGAGAGCTAGTCCTACATGTATATCTTGTGAGGCTCTCACTTCCACCACCTCCATTTCTATCTTTTTAATCATGAAGATGAAGGTTCTCTCTCTTGTCCAAGAGAGGTGAAGAAGAACAAGGGAAGGAGTCCCTTGGTGAAGATCAAGGCTGAAGACTTGGAGCTAGAGTGGGCAAGCCCTTGGAGAAGGCAGAAGACTCAAGCTCAAGTGGATAAGTCCTTGGTGGAAGCTTCTCCGAGTGAAGGTGAAGTCAAAGGCGGAAGATCCAAGAAGAGTGTGTTGACTCAAGGTCAATTAGGTCAATGTTGACTCACGTCTAAATTGACTAAACCCGTGTTTTGATGATGACTAACCATTCCACATATTGGTGTCTAATGTCTCTACTTGAGTAATTTTAGATTAGGTATAGACACACTCCAATTGCCCTAACTTGCACATCTCAAATTGGAGAAAAGACAAGTCAAAGTCATACAAGTGCACATTTTTGTAATATGATGTATATCCATTAGAATCATGTTGTAAATCACTTGTAATGATTGTATGACTTGTAATTAAGCTTAGAAAAATATCAGGAACACTTAGATCGAATTTTAGATCACTTTTAATGCAACTTTGAAAATCAATTACAGACACTTGTTCGGTCGAGTTTCCCACCCTGAAACTCGGTTGATCAACCTTGGTCGATTTTCTGAAGATTGCATCGGTCGAGTTGTGCACTCACAGAACTCGACCGATTGGGTAGTAGGCCAGTTCCAGTTGGAATGGTCGGTCGAGTTTCCTCAGAACAAACTCAACCGATCATTTCAATATCGGGCTGCCTGCTACTTGATCGGTCGAGTTACACATATAGAAACTCGACCGAATGCAATGTACGGAAAAGTGCAGAAAAGTGTTTCTAGCCGTTGTGGAGTTGCAACAAGTGAAAATAGATCTGTTGCAAACCACAAAACGGCTAGCTTTCGTTCACAAGTGTTCCCAAAGGCTAAGAGGCATCCCCAGCTATAAATAGGACCCCTTGGGCTTTATTCCAAGGTTGAGCATTCATTGCAAACTCTTTGTGAGGTTCCTATTCTATAGTTGAGTGCTTCCTACAACCTCCTCTCTCTCTCTAAGCTTAATCACTTGCTACATCCATTAGAGTGAGTAGGAAATCTGTAAGAGAGCTAGTCCTATTTGTATATCTTGTGAGGCTCTCACTTCCACCACCTCCCCTTCTATCATTTGCAATCATGAAGATGAAGGTTCTCTCTCTTGTCCAAGAGAGGTGAAGAAGAACAAGGGAAGGAGTCCCTTGGTGAAGATCAAGGCCGAAGACTTAGAGCTAGAGTGGGTAAGCCCTTGAAGAAGGCAAAAGACTCAAGCTCAAGTAGGTAAGACCTTGGTGGAAAGCTTCTCCGAGTGAAGGTGAAGTCAAAGGCGGAAGATCCAAGAAGAGTGGGTAATTCCTGCAAGGTCGAAGACTTGTGCAAGAGTGGGTAAGTCCTTGGAGAAGGCCGAAGACTCTTGCAAAGTGGGTAAGTCCTTGGTAAGGTTGAAGACTCTTTGTATTGGATAGGTAAGTCCTTTGTAGGTCATGTATTATATGTCTTATTAATGAATATAAGAGTGCAATTGGTTGAAGTCCTAGAGGTTGACCTCTCTAGGCAAGTGGACTGACACACTTCTAGTTTGAAGTGTGGAACCACTCTAAATAGCTTGTCTAATTTGATGCATGTTCAATCTCTCTTATCCTTGCTATGCATGATTTAGTTGCACTCAAATTACCTATTTAGCAACCTTATCTTGTCATATAATTTGAAGGTTTAATGAGTTTTGTTTAAGTGCTTTCAGCTCTATTCACCCCCCTCTAGAGCATCTAATCACCCATCTAGGATCCAACAGAGTGAGTAATTCCTGTAAGGCTGAAGACTTGTGCAAGAGTGAGTAAGTCCTTGGAGAAGGCCGAAGACTATTGTAAAGTGGGTAAGTCCTTGGTAAGGTTGAAGACTTTTTGTATTGGATAGGTAAGTCCTTTGGTTGGTCAATCATTGTATGTCTTATGAATGAATATAAGAGTGCAATAGTTTGGAAGTCCTAGAGGTTGACCTCTCTAGGCAAGTGGACTGACACACTTCTAGTTTGAAGTGTGAAACCACTCTAAATAACTTGTCTAATTGGTGCATGTTCAATTCCTCTCTCCCTTGCTATGTATGTTTTAGTTGCACTCAAATTACCTATTTAGCAACCTTATCTTGTCATATATCTTGAAGGTTTAATCAGTTTTGTTTAAGTGCTTTCAGCTCTATTCACCCTCCTCTAGAGCATCTAATCACCTATCTAGGATCCAACATCTCCATCTACGTCCAATAGTTTTGTTTTTAGATCAATAGGTTTCACCATTCAGAAAGAATTGATAATTCAGTTTGTTGTCTGTACATCTATTAAGACATTTGTAATAGCCATGTACTGTTCATATTGTCAAATTTACAACATAATGTCTCTCCTCCCTCTATTTGTCTATCTCTAACTCTTCATGACCTTAATCAATGATTCGTACTCTTTTTAGGTCTCGCTGTTAGTGAGTAGTGACCTTAATCAATGATTCGTACTCTCTCTCTCTCTCTTAATCAGTATTAAAAATCACATTTTTTTCAAATTATGGATGTGTGAACGGGTGGGTAGATAGCTGTGACTAGAATTTTTCAATAAACAATAAGTTGTCGGCCTATACTGCCCCCACCTCCCACCCGGATTCACTCCTCATCGGAGGGTCCTAGAGAAGAAGCAGCAGCGACGCTGACCGCCACGTTGCCAGCCCACTGGTGAACGGTCAAACCTCTCCCACCCACCGGTTGCGCTCCCTACCGCTCTGCATCCAGCTATTCTACGTGTGTACGATCAACGAAACCGGCTATACGAAAGGGCGGCCAGTAAGTAGAAGAGACGAATACAGGAACAAGACACCGGACGGACGGGTCTGAGTGGATTGGAAAATTCGGAAACCAAACGCCGTAAGCGGAGTAGTAGGCGGTGGCGGGTTGACGTAATTAAACCCTGGATCTGTAGCCGGAATGAGTGCAAGGCGCCGTGGAAGGAAGGGGAGGGGTTACTTCCCGCACGTGGGTCTTCTGTGCTCTCGGCCCCAGACTGGTTTGGACATTCATTTTGTTATTTTTGAAAGATGGGAGCGTCGTGCAACGGCAATCTGATGGTTGTCAACGGACTCCGTGAGCAAATGTTTTTTTTTATCGGGGACTATATAGGGGTTAAACTTTTGTCAAACTCACGTTGTTCACGTCCGATTTTACGTTCGGCTGAAATCAGTCTCAAACCAACTACCAAACCACCTCCACGTAGCAGATTGCGATTGGCTGATTTTTTAAGATTATAAAACAGCCAAATAAATTTATTTCGGTTATAACTTTTGGACCATAATGAATTTTTAAATGAAACAAAAATCATTGGATTCGTTATTAAAAATACAATCCAACAAGACTACTGATATATTTTGAGAAAAAATAAAAATGATATTTTTAGGTTAATTGACACTCAAAGATGTCATTTTTAGATGTTATGACGCCCATAAATGGCTATTGACACCCAAAAATAGTTAATTGACGTCTAAAATAGCTCATTGACACCTAGAAGTATAAAGATGGCGTCCAAATAAGGTATTGACAACTAAAACAACATAACGACACCCAAATATGTCTGTTTGACACCTAAGAACCACTTAATGGCACCCAAAATGATTCATTGTCACACAGAAGTATAAAGATGGCGCCCACATAAGGTATTGATAACCAAAATAACATAACGACGTCCAAATAGGTCTATTTGACACCCAAAAATGGTTAATTAACGTCCAAAATGGCGCATTGATACCCAAAAGTATAAAGATGGCGCCCATTGACGCCCAAAATGATTCATTGACACCCAAAAATTTAAAATAACTCTCAAATAAGACATTTTTGGATGTTATGACGCCCATAAATGATTTTTGACACCAAAAATAGTTAATTGACGTCCAAAATGATTCATTGACGCCCAAAAGTATAAAAAAGACGCTCAAATAAGGTAATTGACACCCAAAAGTTTAAAATGACACTAAATAAAGTATCGACAACCAAAACAACATAACGACACATAAATAGGTCTGTTTGACACCTAAGAACCACTTAATGATGTCCAAAATACTTCACTGACACCTAGAATTATAACGACGCATATAAATGACTATTGACACCCAAAGATGATTAATTGACGTCCAAAATAGTTCATTGACATCCAGAATAACCTATTCATATCATTTTTATATTATTTTTGTTAAAAATATATCAATATTAGTTTTGTTGGAATGTATTTTTCATAATGAATCCAATAATTTTTATTTTGTCAAAAAAATCATTACGGTTCAAAAGTTATAAACAAAACAAATTTATTTATCAATTACACAACATTTATCTACCCATCCAATTAAATCCCGCCACGTCACCCCAATCCCACAAAATCACCCACCAACCCTAACTGACTACGCATAGTACCACGCATAGTACCAGAGGAGATGCGCGTAACCAGCTAATTTTCGGCTATATAAACAGGCGGGCTCAGCCAGCCCCTTGTTTTGCCTATATAGCTCACATGACCACCGGTACCACACTCCTTTATTTGGGAAACGGTGTCGGTACTCGTCACGTCATGGGCACATGCCCGAACGTCTCCCCTTACGAACACAAACGCCGCACACAGTCAAGAGCATGTGCCGGACCCGAGTGGACTGCCAACATGAGAATTTAACAAATAACAACACATGCACCCTAACCAAACTTTTAAGACAAACACTGAATCACACTCATATAGCCTGCCATCCTCTTTCAGTAGCACCGAAACTAACCTACAGTATTACAATAGCACGAAAATCAACCTACATCACGATTTTTATTTTTGCCTTGGGGGGCTCAAACAAAAACACACACATTTAAAAACAAAATGTTTGAAACTACAAAATATCGATTACACAAGAATCCTTTCAAGGAAGCGCAATAACAAAATGATGATTTACTTACAAGGCGCTCTAAGTTTAATGACCTTCTAATATGTAACGATGTCATAGGCTACCTTACATGCTCTAAAGTTGCTAGAGCATGCGCCTAGGAAGGCCACCAGGGATTCCTTGAGGACTTGTAACCCAGAAATGAGAGACAAAGTCAAAAAAGTACATCACAAACAACATCACAACGAAACTCACAACCATATCGTGTGTGCACAGCCATATCATGTGTGGCTATGAACTAAAAGACCACCAAAGGCATCAAGATATACAATATTACAGAGTGGACAACTTTCATCACTGGAGTACAAGGATATAATGACCCCATAACAGAGGATACTCGATAATCAACAAGCAATGTGGACAAACCAAGGTCTTCAATGGAGACGGTTTGTATAGAAGCAAGAATTCCTGGTTCCTCTAGGGGCGAGACCACTTAAAGTGTCCAACTATACACACTTGAAACAAGTCCTTGTACCATATTGATGTCTAGAGGCCATGTCATAGACATAGAATATGAACTCTTCACCCCAGCCGGTTGAAAATTGCAGCCTCTTTCATTTCTAGGACACAAATGGAACTACACTCGTGACCTTGGATCAGAAGCTGTTGACCAAGGTCTTGTATGGATAATTAAACAAACCAAGGTCTTCAATGGAGATAGTTTGTAGAGAAACAAGAATAGCTTATTGACATGTCACTTCCTGGTTCCTCTAGGGTCAAGACCACTTAACATGTCCAATTATCCACAGTTGAAAAAATTCCTTGTACCATATTGATGTCTAGAGGCCCCGTCACAGATATAGAATCTAAACTCTTCACCCCCACCCGGTAGAAAATTACAACCTCTTTCATTGCTAGGACACAAATGGAACTACACTTGTGACCTTGGATCATAAGCTGCTAACCAAGGTCTTGTATGGATAATTGGACAAACCAAGGTCTTCAATGGAGACAATTTGTAGAGAAGTAAGAATAGCTTGTTGACGCGTCACTTCCTAGTTCCTCTAGGGGCAAGACCACTTAACATGTCCAATTATCGACACTTGAAAAAGTCCTTGTACCATATTGATGTCTAGATGCCCCGTCACAGACATAGAATCTAACATTTTCACCCCATCCGGTAGAAAATTACAACCTCTTTCATTGCTAGGACACAAATGTGACTACACTTGTGACCTTGGATCAGAAGCTGCTAACCAAGGTCTTGTATGGATAATTGGACAAACCAAGGTCTTCAATGGAGACAGTTTGTAGAGAAGAAAGAATAGCTTGTTAACGCATCACTTCCTAGTTCCTCTAGGGGCAAGGCCGCTTAACATGTCCAATTATCCACACTTGAAAAAAGTCCTTGTACCATATTGATGTCTAGAGGCCCCGTCACAGCCATAAAATCTAAACTCTTCACCCCACCCAGTAGAAAATTACAGCCTCTTTCATTGCTAGGACACAAATGGGACTACACTTGTGACCTTGGATCAGAAGCTGCTAACCACGGTCTTGTATGGATAATCGAAAAAATCAAGGTCTTCAATGGAGACAATTTGTAGAGAAGCAAGAATAGCTTGTTAACGCGTCACTTCCTAGTTCCTCTAGGGGCAAGATCACTTAACACGTCCAATTATCCACACTTGAAAAAAGTCCTTGTACCATATTGATTTCTAGAGGCCCCGTCATAGACATAGAATCTAAACTCTTCACCCCAGCCGGTGGAAAATTACAACCTCTTTCATTGCTAGGACACAAATGGGACTACACTTGTGACCTTGGATAAGAAGCTTCTAACCAAGGTCTTGTATGAATAATTGGACAAACCAAGGTCTTCAATGGAGACAGTTTGTAGACAAGCAAGAATAGCTTGTTAACGCGTGACTTCTTGGTTCCTCTAGGGGCAAGACCACATAACATGTCCAATTATCCACACTTGAAAAAAGTTCTTGTACCATATTTATGTCTTGAGGCCCCGTCACAGACATAGAATCTAAACTCTTCACCCCATCTGGTAGAAAATTATAGCCTCTTTCATTTCTAGGACAAAATGGGACTACACTTGTGACCTTGGATCAGAAGTTGCTAACCAAGGTCTTGTATGGATAATTGGACAAACCAAGGTCCTCAATGGAGACAGTTTGTAAAGAAGCAAGAATAGCTTATTAACGTGTCACTTCCTGGTTCCTCTAGGGGCAAGACCACTTAACATGTCCAATTATCCACACTTGAAAAAAGTATGTGTACCATATTGATGTCTAGAGGCCCCATCACAGACATAGAATATGAACTCTTCACCCCACCCGGTAGAAAATTACAACCTCTTTCATTGCTAGGACACAAATGGGACTACACTTGTGACCTTGGATCAGAAGCTGCTAACGAAGGTCTTGTATGGATAATTGGACAAACCAAGGTCTTCAATGGAGATAGTTTGTAGAGAAGAAAGAATAGCTTGTTAACGTGTCACTTCCTAGTTCCTCTAGGGGCAAGACCACTTAACATGTCCAATTATCCACACTTGAAAAAAGTCCCTGTACCATATTGATGTCTAGAGGCCCCGTCACAGACATAGAATCTAAACTCTTCACCCCAGCCGGTAGAAAATTACAACCTCTTTCATTTCTAGGACACAAATGGGACTACACTTGTGACCTTAGATCATAAGCTGCTAACCAAGGTCTTGTATGGATAATTGGACAAACCAAGGTTTTCAATAGAGACAGTTTGTAGAGAAGCAAGAATAGCTTGTTAACGTGTCACTTCCTGGTTCCTCTAGGGGCAAGACCACTTAACATGTCCAATTATCCACACTTGAAAAAAGTCCTTGTACCATATTAATGTCTAGAGGCCCCATCACAGACATAGAATCTAAACTCTTCACCCTAGCCGGTAGAAAATTACAACCTCTTTCATTGCTAGGACACAAATGGGACTACACTTGTGACCTTGGATCAGAAGCTACTAACCTCTATTATGATTGTTGATATTTTTGTTTTTGTTGTGGCACATAGAACCTCTGCTTCTTATAACTGCCATATGTTTGTCCCCAAAACTAAGTTGAACTCTTCCTAGCATTGGCATCTCGTAGGTTCACTGTACTCCTCTCTATCCTCGTCACGGCCTCTATAGAGGTGGAAAACTTCTCACACATCTCTAAAGCTGATATCATTCATACCAACTCAGAAATTAATTCCCTTCTCTATCATTGCTATGTGAGGATATATCCTTAATAAATCCATAAATTCACCTTGTAGTCATTCACAAACCATGACCTTTGACGCAACCACTCAAACTGGGCCATATTCTCCTCTAGGTATGACTCCGAGAAGTAACGACTCACAAAATCTTACCTAAGCTAAGCCTACTGAACATTTCATCCAACCTCTCATCTTACTTATTGGCCCACCAATGCACAACACTAGCCTTTAGAAGGTAGATCACATGCTTAATTTTATCCTCTTCGATGATATTCATGATCCAAAGCACCATCTCTAGCTTCATCAACCACATATCTGTCTTTACTAGATTCATTGTGCATGCATACTTAGTTGGAACCTATGTAGTTCAACCTCACAAAGGGTCTTCCCAAGACCCTGGGACTCAACATTTGGGACAAGTGCTCTATGTGGAGGTATAAGTTTCATGTCAGCCAAATGTGTTTTCGTTGCCATTAACTATCTAAAAATATATTAAAAAGGTGTTCTTCATGTTCTCTATCTCTAGGCATCATGTAAATATATACATGTCGCCTACCTCCACCTCTAGGAACCATGTAACTACTCTCAATGTGTTCTTCATGCTCTCTAGACATATCAACATCACCATAAATCATGGTTAGATATTTTAAGTATGTACGAATAGACACAAAAACCATGATATTTTAAGTATGTAAGAATAGACATAAAAACCTACGTCTTATGTCCCTGTAGATTCAACGAACCTATAGCTCTAATACCATTCATGTGATAATCTACCACATAATATTAGATTACTCAAAACCACCACTAATTTTACACCAATTAACCAACATTATCAAACATGCATAATATGAAAGTCGAATAAAAATTCCAAACATTTCATATGAATAATTGCACAAAGGTTTAATTTCAGACATATATTTATGTCATGTAACTTCATAAGGAGTTTAATGGAGTCAACTACAACGTGCATATAAAATATCTCTTTACAAGATATTTACATAATTTACGTTATGTAGGGTATAGAACCAAAAATTTGAGTCCATTTACATCCATAAACCCCCACCTGAATCTAAGAGTACAAGGATGACTCTAGGACTCTAACCAGAATCACACCAACCTCCTAGCTCTACTGATCTTCGAACTAAGATTCCTTTCTATCAAAAGTCCGATCATGCTGCTAGTCACCTAAAAGATATGAAAAAACTACGATGTGAGAATGGATGTCACATCAATATGATATACCATGTGCTAGCATTTATTACTTACAAGCATGTTATGTAATTAGACCACTTAAACCAGATAATTTGACAAGTAGAAGAACTAATCATAGTCTATGCAATGCATATATATAGATACATATACAAGTAATTGAACATATAAAAATATGAACCAAATATTGTCTTAGAAGGAATTGAAAAATAATAACATTTTTAAAAGAGTTTTTTTTAATTATTGGTTTTTATAAAAGATTTTTTGTTGAAAAACTATTATATATTTTTATCAAAAAAAACTTTTATTGTTTGGAAGGATTTTTCAATTAGGTTTATTAAATGAAGATGTTGGACGAGAGAGGTCTTTTGAGATTGTTGGATGTCACTAGAAAAAAAAATCATGTTTGGAAGGATTATGGATCAAAGGTTGCTGATGATTAAGATCATTTAAAATTATTTGAGATCCTTTTAGATATCGTGAGATCATTAGAGATTGTTACTTTGAGATTGTTTTGTAGGGAGTTACGACATCAGATAAGGAAGCAAAAACAAAAAAATTACTCCTGTATTCCCCATATACAACAAGATCGCATCAACAACTACGTAATGGGAAGGATGGTCTAACGAGTTCATACCTGGTCCTGGAACAAGTCCAGTGACTATAACTCATTGCAGTAGTGAACCACTCCTAGTTGCACTTAGATGGTGTCTGTGTAGCTTCTAATCTTCACCACGGACAACACACTCGAACAACGTCTGTAGCAGCTTCACCATAGACTGCATGCTGACGTTGTCCTCCTAGTGGAAGACAAAAACCTCCTTGTCTCTATAGTAGTCCACACGGACCACCCATAACTCCTGTCATTCTACTAAAATAGACAGAAAGGAGTTGTTCCTCCCGTTGGTGTATTAGTCACCAACTTACTCTCCCACAATTGTTTCTCCCTTGTTATCGCTCCCCTTAACGGGTAGGACTTGCTCGGGCTTTCTATTGGTTACCACAACCAGAGAGGGTGACAATTGTCAGAGGCAATTGAGTTGTGTTCTGAGAAGCCCCCAATACCCCTCTATTTATAGGAGGGGTTAGGGTTTGGGTTCCCAGTTTGTGTGGGAGTGGAAGGGATCAGAAGATCATGAATTTTCACAACTTACAAGCACCAAACCGATCAGTTCACATGCAACTCGACCGGTTCACTCTGTGAGCCAATTATTTTGCTATGTAAATTGGTCATTTTTTAATGTTTCCCAATTACATATGAATTTGAAAATTTGAATCTAATTAATACACAATGTGATGCCAACACTAATCCTTGATGCAATCAAATTTCTCCATAAATTGGGTGTCTCTCTCTTATGAGTCGGTTGTCTCATGACCCTAATAGGTCGATTGGTGAGTGAAGCCGGTCAGTTCACTACGTGAACCGGTCGGTTTGCTCCCCAGTTCAGGCAGAACTCGGCCAATTTAGTTTCTAATCAACCTGACACTCTAAACGATCATTTCATCACATGAGCCAATTGGTTGGGAGACCAGTCATTTGATTTGTTTCTTGAATTGAATGCCTAAACACTTTAGTAATATATTCAATCATTATTCATGATTAAACTCCCCTTCTAGGTGAATTACTATGTGTGTGACCCTATAGGTCCCATATAACATTGGCAATGAATGCCCAAAACTAGTTTATGACATCACAAGCAAAGAGTGGTGTCTAGTCACACATAAGTGCTACCCAAGTGAATGGAAAGTTGGAGAACAACTTCAACCTACAATTTGTGTAAGGTGTTATAGTGATTGTATAATTCATTTGTCTCTAATATCCATAATGAACTCGAGGCATGGAATCGTCATCCTCTCAATGTTCAATCCATATTCCTTGAAATAGAGGACACTATCTGAGATATATGTGCCTCAATATCATATATTGATTCACATGTGAATGGGCATGCATTTCTCAGTCTCGCTTATCAAGTGGTTAGGATATAAAACTCTAGTAGGAGGGACAAGTCCCACCTACATCACTCACAACCAATCCCCATGTGTCACAACTACAAAATCATCATCGTTATGGAAATCCTTATTCAAGGTTACATTAGATAATGTCAAAGTATATCAAACAACATGTGAAGAGTGTAGTAACTTCAGGTCTAAGAACCACAATCACCACCTTTACTATGAGAGATGACTATGACCACCTAGTATGATTTCCATGTATCTCTCTCTAGGTGGGTCTGTCCGATATGTTGTTCCTTAACAAGTATTTGTGTGTCTAGTTTGATATTATATATCATGATTGATGAGGTTCTATCATCAGACAACAAACACTCTAGTCTTAAGTGTTATTGTTGTCTATCTACCTTCCGTGATTACAATCGACTAGGTACATAATAATAAAAATGTACATACCCTTAACATCTGTATGATCTCATTGGTCAAGTCACATACTTGAAGACATACGTCATTGAGTATTGTCATTCTTTATACATTCATCATGTTTCCTTGTTATCTCATAACTAAGTGAAAAAGAATAAATTGGAAGCTTACCTTTATTATTATTGATCAAATCCTTTACGTAATATGCCATCACAATCATCATATGATTGTCTCTCTGGGCATACCGTACCAACATAATCCTACTTGCACTTAGATCCAATCACCCACAAATCTTATTCTTAGTGATCTAAACATGTCCATCATGTTTCTACTACACAAGTGCTAATCCAGCAGGTTAGCAACACTTTGCTAAAGTCATAATATTGCACATTCCACATCTCTTTGTTGTATGATTTCTCATATGAGAAGGAACTACCATAATATGGTATTTGATATTCCTTGCCTAATCGGTAGCTCCATTGTTGTCACAGTATCTGTACTATGTCATCAATGGTTTGAACATATTTTATGTTCATCCATATGAACTTCTAGATCCATGTAGTACCCACTCATGTGTTCATAACACCAGGATACTCTACTTCTATTATATAATATAATTAATAATATGTAGTTTGGAACCCTTCCTATTCACAACTCGTTTCATAAACTTAAACACATTTTATTGTGATCACCTTTGTCATTCTGGAAGCTTGCATCAGTGTAACCCTTTACACCCAACTCTTCCTTATTGCTAATCATCTAGTAACACATCCTTTAGTGCTTCTCAAAATCTAATGGATGTCTTTTAATGTCATTTCAATGACCCTCATTAGAAACTAATACCATCTTGTGATGTTCAGTACATACACGACTATGGGATGAGTACACTTATATAGCATACATGATAGGTCCAATTTCTGGTGCATATGGTATCTTACTCATGCCTTTCCATTCTTCACAAGAATTGGAACATAGGGTACATGAGAGACTAATCCCATGCAAAATGGATAGATTGTCTCTCTTTGAATCCTTCATGTTGAACTCTTTCAACATTTTGCTATTATATGTTCTCATACTTATGTTATGAAACTTTCAAGAACTATCTCTATAGATCTTGATCCCTATCACATAGGATGTTTTACCTAATCCTTCATTGCCGAAGGTATTTTCCATGCTAGGTCTCAATACTTATAGTGTTGAGATGTTATTCCCCATCAATATGTGGAATTATTCATATACACTCCCACTAAATCTCTTGTAATCACAAATCTCATATTTTATCTTGATTCAAGTCAAACTCGTTGACTATCTTGTCAAGTCAAAAAATTTTAGCTCTGAGATGCTTGTCTCAACATTTAGATTGAACTTTGTAGCTTATAGACTTTATTTGCATTTATGAAGTTATAAAACCTTTAGGTTGGGTCACGTACACATCCTCTCAAATATTCCTCTTAAGGAATCTATTTTAATCTTAATATGCCAAATCTCATAGTCTATTCAAGCTGTAGTAATAAGCATAACAATTGATAAAGGAATTTCATCATGTTCAACACCTTGAATTGATTGAAAAAAACTTTATAACCAATTTGTCCCTTTAGGTTATCCATGAAGGTAATTGCAAAGAAAACCCAACTCCACCCTTTGGGTTTTACCCATTTAGGTAGTAGTAGTAAGGTCATATCTTGTTAGTGCAAATGGACTTCATAATGGCCTTAAGCCATTTCTCATATTCTAGTTCTCAGTAACGTCTAGTTGACTTATTGACTCATCATCTTATGACCAACCTATCTGAGTTGTTGGATTCACAATCTTTCAATCTCAGATGTGTTCTACTAGAACTATGAGGTTTTGTGTTACATAAGGAATTTGAGATTCCACAACAATTTATGATTCTCACTTGTTCTTATTGTACCTTCTTGTTAACCTCAAACGTTTTGAGTTTTACTTTTACTCCCACTGATTCTTTTAGAACTCAGTTATCCTATCAACAAAGAACTTTTGTTATCAAAATGGGATGAATAACAGTATTAAAAAATTATAGTTTGTGGATAAACCTTTTCAAGAAACTACTTTCTTTATATAGGTTTTGATCCGTTAGACATATCAGGACATTCCCATATTATATCTCATATGATATCTTTTAAACCATTTTAGATGGTACATTGTTTTAGTGTAAAGTATATATCCATGAGGAGATTAGAAGATTAGATTAAATGATAATGACATCATGATCCATAAGGATGTAATCCCTTCTTTCTAATACATCACCATGTTTTAGGTGGATTTGACATGTGACACACTATCACAGTCCTTCATAAAGGTCCTCAAACTATTGATGTAAAGTATTTCAAAATTTGATCACATCAAAGTTTCTTAATACATTATCAAAGTTATACTTCATTTGTAATCTCTTTGAACACTTCAAGAGATTCATGTTTGTATATGACCAAATACAAACTCTATATCAATTAAGATCATTAGTAAATATAATGAAGTATAAAAGACTACCTTTAGCATTTATTCTATAAGATCTACATACATTAACAAGTATAAAGCCTTATTAGAATTCTTATCCTCCCTCTACATCTAGTGAAGGGAGTTTTTCCATATTGCTCATAATTAGGAATTGCATGTCTCTAATTGGTTGAATAAATAAAAGAGTCTAGATAAACATCAATATGGATTCTGGAAATGTATTTTTCATGTATGTGCTCTAATGACAATTCTAAAGATTGTTTGAGTTATCAATTATAATCCTTTAGGTATTTACGTTATAAACATTCATCTTGAGATCCTTTCATATAAAGATCATTAGATATTGGGGCATTGCCATACAAGATCACATCACTGAAATAGAAGCATTAACAACTCTTTATTGATTTATTATCCTTGTCATTACAAATGCATAAAGTAAAATGTTTATATTTTGGAATAATGAAATAGCAGTTCAACTAACTCTATTACATACCCAATGGGCTAAGATAAATCCTAAAATATAGAATAAAACCGCAACAACTCTTGATACAAATAGTCCACTCTTGCCCTTTCATAAAGGCTTTACTTCTTATCAGATCATGCACATCAAGGTATGCCAGATGTACATCTAGTATCACATACCAAGCTGAAGAAGTAATTAAATTTATCTTATAACGTTTATACCTAAAGTAGATGTCTCTATGGAACATCCGGGGGATCTAGGGTAAGAGGGCGATCTGGCGGTGGCGGCGACGATCAACCGGTGGGGGCTGACTCGAGCGTGGTCGAGGGGCATGATCGGGGACCAACGGGGAATGAGGGTGATAACACTCTAAGGAGTAGGATAGGACACCACGGTGGTACCAAATGACAAGGGGTTCAGGGTCACAGAGGTAGGGATCAAGTTTAACTATGCCGAGATGCGAGGATCCAGAAAGGATACATGGGAAAAGGTAGATGCAGAGAAGACTATGTACCAAGTCGAGTTCCCAGTGTTAGACGAGGATAACGGATGTGGCAACGACAACAATATTAACCCTAGAAGAGATCCCAGGGGAAGACGCCAGAACATAATGCTCGGGGGAACCCTCATCAACATGCAATTTTATAAGATAAGGAGACATGAAGTTATGGGGGGGAAGTAGACTAGGCATAGGGATAGGGAGGTGTCTCTTTCTTCTTGGATAAGCTATTTGAAGTTCACATTGACTAGAAAGATGTTACCATGATAGAGATTGAAGGAAATCCTGCACTGCAGGTAGATCCAGTGACCATTGAGGATCTAGCATGATCGTGGAAATATGTAGTAGTCTCCAAACTCGTTGGATCGGAGATAGGGTACATGATGCTACGGGATAGACTAAAGGACATGTGGGTGATAAAGGGGAGATTTAATATGTTTGAATTGGACATCGGACACTTTGTTATACAATTATCATGCTAGGAGGATTTTGACATGGTGATGCTGGGAGGTCTACAAAAGATCTTCAGAAGGAGTCTAGCAATATGGGAATGGACCACAAATTTTGTCCCTACGGAGGAGCCACCCCCATACTTGGTTGCGTGGGTGTGTATCCTAAACTTACTGCTGCACTTATACATTAATACCATCTTTGAGTACTTGGGAGTGACACTAGGAAGATTAGTCAAAGTGGACAATCACACATTGAGCAGGTCGAGAAGTAAGTTTGCATGTTTGGCGATCGAATTGGATACATCATAAAAACTAAAATCATCCATTTAGATAAACAATATGGAGTATTTGATCAACTACGAGGGGATACCATGGATGTGTATATGTTGTGGGGAGGAAGGACATCACTCAAAGGATTGTAGGAGCACGTACAATCACGAGGGCGAAGGAGCAGAAAGTCAGACAAAATCAAGACATGAGGAACTCAAGAACCTTTCTAAAGAGGAAGAGTGGCAGACACAGCGGGGTAGGAGAGGGGCCTGAAAATGGCAAGGGAAAACACACATGAACAACTCTCCACCTAATAAATAACAAAATAGATTTGCCAACTTGGATGGAGAGGAGGAAGAGAAGGATGAAGAAGCTGTGGAGAATAAAGAGGAAAATACAGCGGGGAGACATTGTGAACAGAGGCCCTTGAAGATATGGAGGAAAGTAGGGCAAATGGAGAAGGTAAAAAGGAAGGCTGACACAAACAATATCCTGTAAGATGTAACTAATACCAGGAACAATGAAGAGAAATTGAGTAAAGAGAAAGTGCACACTGAATGAAGACATGAAGCAGTAGAGCCTGAGGTGGACGAAGTGATCGAAGTTGAAATGTATAAGGTTACAAAGGAGATGGCAGTGGACGTGGATCTGACCAAACAAGAGACAAACAAGGAGAGCACCCAACCAAGCGAAGATAAGGAAGATCAAAGAAGAGAGGATTCTCATGGCTTAGATAGAAGCATTAAGGGTAGTGGCACAAAGATGAAGAGGAAGGGAAAGAGACAGACGACAACACAGATTTAGGCCCACAGAAGCCACAAAATGATCCCAAAAGAGGTGATAAATGTGAGTGCACAGGCGGTCGAGGAAGCGTTGAAGATGGAAGAGAAGGAAAATGCAGATCCAAACCAGTAAAGGAGGCTCATCTATTCACACAAATCATTTAGTGTTTAATACACTATGTTGGAATGTGCACAATATAGGCAATGATAGGACTTGCACCATGCTAAAAGAGTTGATCAGGATGAAGAAATCGAGCATAGTTGCAATAATCGAACCCCGGATCAGTGGGGACTTGGCACTACAGACAGTGAAGAAATTGGGTTTCTCCAACTCATTCTGGGTAGAAGCCAGGGGTTTCTTTGGTGGAATATGGATATGTTGGAAAGAGGAGAGAGTTGCAGTTGAAGTAATAAAATGTAATAGACAATTTGTAACTTGTAGGATCAAAGGATCGTTCATTCTCACTGTGGTGTACGCGAACCCTCATATACATTTAAGAAGCCTTCTTTGGAAACATGTAGTGAATATGGGGGCCAAATTCAAAGAACCATGGGTGGTGATAGGCTATTTTAACACAAAGCTTGATCCAAGTGAGAAATGCAGTGACACAAGCTTCTATTATAGGGAAGCAAGACACTTTGGCGAAACTCTGATGGAGGTGGGGCTCACTGACATGGGCTTTAGTGCCACAAAATACACATACCACTCTCCTCTACTGCTGAGGTTTCACAAAAGGTGGATAGGGCAGAATAGATTCAAAACAAAGGCAGGATGGAATGAGAACGAGGAGTTTAGGGAGCTAGTTCGGGGATGGTGGATAGACGAGGAGGACTTTAACTCCATCTTGGCAAAATGCAGAAGGGCAATAGAGAGGTGGAGTAGAGGGATGGATAGAGTGAAGTGGAAGATAAAGGATCGCTTGACATGGAATATACAAACTTTATAGGAAAGTCTTGCGATTTGTTATGACCCCATCACTGATAGGATGAGCACTGAGATGTAAGCCGAGTTGGAGGCGATTTTGGCTAAAGAAGAAGAAGAATGGAATCATAGGAGTCTCATTAACTGGTTGAGCAATGGAAATAGAAACACTTGTTTCTACCACACATGGGTGAACCAACATCAGCAGATGAACTCAACCACCATGTTGAAGAACAAACACAGCGAGTGGATCATGGAGGATGATGAACTGAGGAACACAGTGAGGATTGTAATGCCTGATCCCACTTCCCAAGGCTCTAGTAGAGTTTCAGGAATGACTAATGTTCCCACAGACCACCACTAGCCTTAATTGCGCACATTGTCCTCAATCACGCGCATGGTCACCCATCCTAGTACTACTCCAAGCTGAGCACACTTAACTATGGAGTTATTTAGTGATGGGCTCCTGGAAAAGGAGATGCACCTTGGTGATATGGGTAGTCCAATCATTCCTTTTAAGATCATGTTATCCGAGGCCTCAAATACTGGGATGTTACAATCTCCCCCACTTTAGACTCTTGACGTCCTCGTCAAGGCTCAACTATATGGACTCATAATCTGACCCCATTTCAGTGCAGACCCACAATGGCCCATAGACACCCAACTCCCGATCATGGAATACCAGTGCAAGGGTGGCTACATCAACCATGGACAACCCTTTCCTACATGCCTGGACCGTACAGCTCAAGACTGGCATGCCACATGCCCATGTGGGCCCCACCTACTGGAGGGGTTATGGCTCTGATACCATTTGTAACACCCGAGCCCACTGCCCTAGGCTCTAGTAGAGTTTTAGGAATGACGACTGTCCCCACAAACCACCACTAGCCTTAACTGCATGCTTTTTCCTCACTCACGCGCATGCCAGGATCAACTTCTTGACAGGTCACCCATCCCAGTACTACTCCAAGCTAAGCATGCTTAACTATGAAGTTCTTAGTGATGGGCTCCGATAAAAGGAGGTGCACCTTGGTGATATGGGTAGTCCAATCATTCCTTTTAAGATCATGTTATCCAAGGACTCAAATCCTGGGATGTTACAAGGATGCACTTCCATACAGTGCTCACGGAACCCATACTAGACCGGAAAGAGGAATGTAGGATGTCCCCATGAGTATATAAATAGTTTGGGTAGGCTGCGATGGACATAATGGCTAGGACACCTACGAGGGAGGAAGTAGAATCCATAGCTTTGAATCTTAATCCTTACAAGGCGACGGGACCTGATGGGGTGGATGCGTTGTTCCTATAGAATAACTAGGCAGTAGTCAGAGACTGAGTCATAAGAATGGTGGTGAAGAGTGTGTAGGGAGACACCCTCCCTGAAGACCTCCGTAAAGCTATAATGATCCTCATACCCAAGGTGTCGAACCCAGAATGATGAGAGCAACTGAGACCCATCTCGCTATATAACTTATGTCTAAAGATCGCATCCAAAGTGGTGGTAGAGAGGTTAAAGCCATTCCTACCAGAATGGGTTTCTACTGAGCAAAGCATGTTCATACCCGGATGCAATATCACTGATAACATAGCGATAATTCAAGAGATAGTCCATACTATGAAGAAGAAGAAGGGAGCAAAGAACATGGCAATAAAGATTGATCTGACAAAAGCATACGACCAACTGGCTCGGCAGTTTGTGGAAGATACAATCATGCGTTTGGGGGTCCTAGAAAACATCAAAAGGTATATTATGAACTCTGTAATTGGAGGATCCACAACAGTCTACTTGAACAGGGAATTGGCAAGGGAGTTCAAATCTACAAGGGGCCTAAGGCAAGGTGATCCCTTATCTCCATATCTATTCCTCCTCTGCATTGAAAGATTAAGCCAAATGATACAAACGAGCGTGGACAGAGGGGAGTGGAGGCTTGTAAAGATCATAAGGAAGAGTAGAGGATTCGCCCATGTATGCTTTGCTGATGATATCATATTTTTTGGAGAAGAGAGAAAAAGGCAAACTCAAACCATCCTAAAGATCTTCAAACAATTTAGAGCTGCATCCGGTCAGATGATTGCATGCAACAAAATAAGAGTGTTCTTCTCTCGCAGTGTGTCGGCTGCAACTTGGAATGAGGTGATCAGAACTTGTAGATTTCAAGTGATAGAGGACTTAGGGAAGTACTTGGGGGTGCCAATCGTACACTCTGGAGTCACAAAATAGACATATTCTAAGGTGTTCGATAAAATTTCCCAGAAGATTGGGGCGTGGTCCGTAAGAACACTGAACTTGGGTGGACGAATATGTCTAGAAAAGAGCTGCCTAGAGAGCATCCCTACATATGTTATGAAAACCGTAGTTCTTCCATGCCATCTGTGTGACCGGATTGATGGGCTGATTAGGAGGTTCGTATGGGGTGGTGCACATAAAGCTCACCCAATGTCGCTTGTCGCATGGACCAAACTCACCAGCAAGAAGAAGTGTGGGGGTTTGGGCATGAAGGCAATGAAGGACTGGAATGAAGCTATGCTACTGAAGAACTCATGGGACATCATCACGAAAAGAGACACCACATGATGTGTGATCCAGGAGAGGAACTTCTAGAGTTATAAGGAGAAATCAATGCTTAATTTGTCAAGCCTGGGATGAGTAACGTGCAAGGGGAGGAACACGATTATCCTAAATTCAACGATGAAGCTAAGAAGCAGCAGAGATACAAATCTATGGGACGACTGTTGGATAGTGGAGGGAGTATAGCTGCATACCATGGTGACCAAGCCCATTCCTGATGATCTAACTGACATGAAAGTTGCTAGTATGATCATGGAGAATGGCCAGTGGGATGAAGAGTTTTTACACGATTGACTTGGAGAGCCAGGGACCGAAAAGATCAGCTGTGTGCATGGACCTAAATACAAGGATGGATGAGATATAAGATTGTGGGTGCATACAACGAATGGGAACTTAACAACCAAGTCGGCCTATGAGGTTGTGCGAGGGGGTAAAGACATAAGTGTTCAAGGTAGATGGGATGATATTTGGAGGCTAACGATCACAACCTGGCTGAAGATGCTACTATGGTTGATCAAGCATGAACCTTTATTTACAATTGAACGGAGATGTATAAGACATCTATCAGTGTGTGATGTGTGTGGCAAGTGTATTACACACAAAGAGACAATACTACACACCCTCAGAGACTATAACTGTGCTCATTCAATCTGGACTTTGCTACCCTCTTGTCATAATTGCAGGGGGTTTTGGGATGGAAACTCAATCAAAGACTGGGTACACCTAAATATAAAGAGGGAGAAGCGTGAAGTCATGGAATTCTTGGTCACATGCCACTATATATGGCAATGTAGGAATGCCCACATATTTGAACAGGAGGTGAAAACTGCTATGCATCAAGCTACATACATACTTAGGCTCACCAAATTGTCAATTCAGGCTATGGCGAAGGAAGGAGAGGAAGGAATTAGCAGAGAAGGCCTATAGTGGATATGTCCAACTCAAGGTATCTTTAAGGACAACACAGATGCAACAATGTCCAAAAAAGAGGCTACTGTCACGGGAGTAATCCAAGATTACAAGGGGAACTAGATGGGAGGGTTGGTAGCAAAGAAGAAGGTATTGAACGTGATAGAGGAAGAAATGGAAGCCATTTTGTTATCCTTGTTCATGATTCATGAGAAGAGATGGTATGAGGTCATCATTGAAATAGATAGCAAGGAGGCCACAATGAAAATCCTATCTAACAAGGAGCCCAGTCCAAGATTCAAGATCATTGTGGAGAAGATAATGGAACTAATGAAGTCGGGTTATGCACTGAGACACATAAAATGAGAGAAGAATCAAGCTGCTGATCTGCTCACAAAGACTTTTAAAAACAAACCATGTCCTAACCTTTAGTTAGAGACAACACCTCTAGATCTGGAGGAGATCTTAAAAAAGGAGGCTTGTGGTAGCAACCCTAATATCGAGATAGGGCATTGTCTTATTTTGTGAATGAATAAGTAGGGACTTGAGTAAAAAAAAGTAGAGGTCTCTGCCCCTTCCTTCTTCTTCTTTAGTTCCTCCAGAAAGAGAGGCAAATTCCTTTTCTAATGTCCAAGCTGGTGGCAGTGGTGACAAACACTTCTCTTCTTTACTCCTCCATTTTCCTCGATATCTCAAGAAATGGGCTTTTGACTAGCTTTAGAACTCTTTTTAGCTTTGACTTTGCCTTTAGACTTTCCCTTTATCTGGTTGATCATCATCGCAGACTTGAGCTTGTCTTTCTTCATTTATGCCCCAATTGTTCTCAACATGCCCGATAACTTTGTCAACGACTTATCAAAGGCATTCATGTTGTAGTTCATGACAAACTTACTATATGACTCTAGCAGAGACTACATAATCACGCCAGTGGCCAACTTTTGACCCAGGGGGAAACCCAGTCTATCCAGGTTCTCCACATACCCAATGAGCTTGAGTACATGAGGACCAACTGGATCTCTTTCTGCCATCTTATATTTGAATAGTGCATTGGAGACATCAAATCTCTCATGTCTTTCCTGATCTTAGAACATGTTCTTAAGATGTGTGACCATCTCAATAACATCCATGTTCTCATGCTACCTTTGTAACTCATGGTTCATGGAGCATAGATCAGACACTTGACATAAATGACATCTTCAGTATGCTTCTTGTATATAAGAATCGTTGTCAGCCTTAGGTGCATTGGGAAGGGGTTCATCTAGCTCTGGTGTCTCCAGGACATAGAGCTTGCACACATGTGTGAGAATGATTCTCAGCATCCTAACTAGTCATAGAAGTTATTCCCATTTAACTTGTCCTTCTCAAGGATTAATCATAGTAAAAAGTGTTTTTTTTGTCCCCATTTTATTCTACAAAAGAATTTGCAATTTTGTCAAAAATTCATTTTTGATTTGATTAAAATTGATGATGTTAAGTCTTTAATTATCTCTCTCTCTCATTATTTTGATCAAATTGACAACCTTCAATTATCGATTTGGAAGATTGCAACAGACAATCTTCAAATGAGCCAAGATCCAAAATAATTCAATTATTACCCGGCCAACACCAACATCCATAATCAACCATTAAGGTAGGCAATGTATGCCAATTGCATCTTATGCAATTCTTGGATAGGTTATATGTGAAACTCTTTGCCATGGTCATCTATATGCCTCTGGTGCTTAATCTCATCAAGGTCACACAGTTAAGCCCGACCCAAAAGCCAACACGATAACAACACACCCCACTTGGCAGGCCCATATTATTACCAACACACTTCCATGAGATAGAAGGTGCACCACCCTTGGGGTCCCCATGCTTAGTCGATCTAGCTTTTCATGTGTGTTGCTAAAGGAAAGCAACTCACTCTTAATATTTGATTGAGGGATTTTTATATATATATATATATCATATATATACATATACATATCCAATCACCACATACTAGCATGTATCATATACATGCTATATCCTACAAAATAAACATGCAATATAAAATATTAGCAATGGTTATGGCCATATCTATTGTAATTCATTGGAGCAATAAGGAATTACTACCACCTAGGCCTACATCACATGCATGAACATGGTGTTGGTGTATATCTGTGCTTGCCAATCTGGGTTGATTGGTTCAACCCTTAAACAGGCTGTCTCGCCTCTACATCGGTTGGTTGTCCACCTGAAATGATTGATTGACGTCTTATTCATATGATGTATGGACACCTTCATATGGTCAATTGGGACCACCAGTCAATCAGTTCACTCCTAAGGTCTGCCTTCCTTGGTCCTCTAGCTGATTGGATCATCACATGAAATAGTCGGCTCGCTTGATGTTGCATCTTCATCGTTGCAAGAAACGAAACTATCCTATTGCTATTTAACTTAGGACATGATAATGAGAAACCCCCTATTACATTCAAGGGGAGCAAAGGTAGGAAAGAATAATACTTTTATATGGGAAGAAGAAGGTAGAGGATCATTATGAAAATAAGATAAAATAGGAATAAAACTAAACCATCCAATCACACACAGATATTTGGGTTATCTGCCATAACCATGCTACACATACATCATCAAAACTCACTTTTAGGGCAACACATGTAAATTGTATATATATTGCATATATATATATATATTAGTTTGGGATTATATGTGGTATTTGATTGGATTTGTACATTAATCAGTTTAAGTATTCACATTGTATGCAATAAATAAATGATATTATATATATATATATATATATTAGTTTGGGATTATATGTGGTATTTGATTGGATTTGCACATTAATCAGTTTAAGTATTCACATCATATGCAATAAATAAATGATATTAAAAAAATCCGATCATATTGATTATCCCAAAATATAGTAAATTGATGTGGATTTGATACCATTATAGTGAAATATGGCATCATATTAGGCAACAGAAACAAAAACTTTACTCACGTATTCCTCATGTATAGTAAGATTGTGTCAACAAATATGTAACAGGAAGGATGGTTTAACGAGTTCATACCTGATCCTGGAGTAAATCTAACAACTACAACTAGTTACAGTAGTACAACACTCCTAGTTGTACTTGGACAATGTCTTTGTAGCTCTTGGTCTTCACCATAGACAGTAGACTCGAACATCGTCTGCAGCAACTTCACCATGGACTGCAGGATGACGTTGTCCTCCAAGCAGCATACAACAACCTCCTCACCTCTATAATAGTCCGCACGGACCACCTAGAACTCATGTCGTTCTACTAGAATAGATAGGAAGGAGTTGTCCCTCTTGTAGGCGTACTGATCACCAACTTGCTATCTCACAATTGTTTATCCCGTTTTATCCCTCCCTTTAATAGGTAGGACTTTCTCAGGCTCTCTATTACTTACTAAGACTAGTAAGGACAACAATTGTTAGAGGTAATTGAGTTATTTTTTGAGAAGCCCCCAATACCCCTCTATTTATAGGAGGGGTTAGGGTATGTGTTCCTAGTTTGTATAGGAGCGGAAGCGACTAAAAAATCATGAATATTCACAACCTATGAGCACCAAAGCGGTCAGTTTGTAGTCAAACCAGTCGGTTTACATGCGATCCAATTAGTTCACTCTACTAATTGGATCTCTCATGTCTAGCCATGTTCTCCACATACCCAATGAGCTTGAGTACATGAGGACTTACTGGATCTCCTTCCTCCATGTTACATTTGAATAGTTACTTGGAGACATCAAATCTCTCCTGTCTTTCCTAATCTTAGAACATGTTCTTAAGATGTGTGACCATCTCAATAACATCCATGTTCTCATGCTGCCTTTGCAACTCATGGTTCATGGAGCATAGAATTTGACAATTGACATCAATGGCATCTTCAATATGCTTCTTGTAAGCATCTCAGTCAGCCTTAGGTGCATTGGGAAGGGGTTCATCTGGCTCTAGAGTCTCTAGGACATAGAACTTGCACTCCTACATGAGAACGATTCTCAGCGTCCTAAACCAGTCGTGAAAGTTATTCACATTTAACCTGTCCTTCTCAAGGACTGATCACAACAAAAAGTGGTTGTTGTTTGTCACCATTTTATTCTACAAAATAATGCAATTTTTTCAAAAAATCATTTTTGATTTGATTAAAATTGACGATGTTAATTATGTCTTTAATTAGACATCTCTCTCGTTATTTTGATCAAATTGACAACCTTCAATTATCAATTTGGAAGATTGCATCAAAAATTCTTCTAATGAGCCAAGATCCAAAATAATTCAATTGTTGCCCGACCAATGCTAACATCCATAATCAATCATTAAGGTAGGCAACATTTGTCGATTGCATCTTATGCAATTCTTGGATAGATTATGTAACATCCTAGGATTTGAGGCCTCAGATAAAATGATCTTAGAAGGAATGATTGGACTACCTATATCACCAAGGTCCACCTCCTATTCAAAGAGCCCGTCACTAAAGAACTCCATAGTTAAGCATGCTCAGCTTGGAGTAGTACTAGGATGGGTGACTAGTCGGGAAGTCGATCCTGACTTGTGTGTGAGTGAGGACAAAGCACACAGTTAAGGCTTGTGGTGGTCTATGGGGTCATTCATCATTTCTAAAACTCTATTAGAGCCTTGGGTAGTGGGCCCAAACCATTACAAATGGTATCAGAGCCATTTCCCCTCCAATAGATGGGGCCCACATGGGCATGTGGCATGTCAGTCTTAAGCCGTGCAGTCCAGACAAGTTGGAAAGGGATATCTACTGAGACAAGATGGAGTCACCCTTGCGTTAGTAGCCATGGATGGTAGTTGGGTGTCCATGGGCCATTTTGGATATACACTGAAATGGTGATTGTAACGTCCCATGATTTTAAGACTTAAATAAAATGATCTTAAAAGGAATGATTGGACTACCCATATCACCAAGGCACACCTCCTTTTTAGGAAGCCCAACACTAAAGAACTTCATAGTTAAGCGTGCTTAGCTTGGATTAGTACTAGGATGGGTGACTAGTCGAGCAGTTGATCCTGGCTTGTGCATGAGTGAGGATAAAGCACACAGTTAATGCTAGTGGTGGTCTATGGGGGCAGTCATCATTCCTGAAACTCTACTAGAGATTTGGGAAGTGGGCCCAGTGTTACAAATCAAACCTTACTAGATCCTTGGGCAGTGGGCCTGAGTGTTACAAATTATATGTGCAACTCTTTGTCATGGTCATATGTATGTATCTGGTACTTAATCTCATTAAGGTTACACAGTTAAGTCTGACCCAAAAGCCAACACGGTAATAACGCACCCCACTTAGCTGGCCCATATTATTACCATCACACTTCCATGAGGTAGAAGGTACACCACCCTTGGGGTGCCCATGCTTATTCGATCAATATTTTCATATGTGTCACTAAAGGAAAGCATCTTAGTCTTAATATGTTTGATTGAGGGATTATATATATATATATATCATATATATACATATACATATCCAATCACCACATACCAGTACATATCATATAGATGCTATATCCTACAACATAAACATGCAATATAAATATTAGCGATGGTTATGGCCATATATATTATAATTCATTGGAGCCACAAGAAATTACTACCACCCATGTCTACATCACATGCATGAACATGTTGTTGGTGTAGATTTGTGCTTTCCAATCTGGGTTGATCGGTTCAACCCTTAAAATGACCATCTTGCCTCTTGGTCAATCGGTTGGTCACCTAAAATGATCGATTGACATCCTATCCAATTGATGTCTAGACACCTCCATACGGTCAATTGGGACCACCAACCATTCAGTTCGCTCCTGCAGTCTACCCTCCTCGGACCTCCAGCTGATCGGCTCGTTGCTTGAAATAGTCAGCTCTCTTGATGCTGCATCTTCATCATTGCAAGAAAAGAAAATATCCTACTGCTATTAAACTCTTGACATGGTAATCAGAAACCTCCTATTACATTCGAGGGAAGCAAAGGTAGGGAAAAATAGTACTTTTACATTGGGAAGAAGAAGGTAGAGACTCAATATGCAAACCAAGATAAAATAGGAAAAAAACGAAACCATCCAACCACACACATATATTTGGGTTATCTGCCATAACCATGCTACATATACATCATCAAAACTCACTTTTAGGGTGACACATGTAAATTGCATATATATATATATATATATATATATGGATTATATGTGGTCTTTGATTGGATTTGCATATTAATTAGGTTAAGTATTTGCATCGTTTGCAATAAATAAATGATGAAAAACCAAAAATCTGATCATATTGATTATCCTAAAACATAGTAAATTGACGTGAATCTGATACCATTGTAGTGAAATATGGTGTCAGATTAGGCAGCAGAAACAAAATCTTTACTCCCGTATTCCCCATGTACAACAAGATTGTGTCAATAACTATGTAATGGGAAGGATGGTTTGATGAATTCATACCTAATCCTGGAGTAAGTCTAATGACTACAACTTGTTATAGTAGTGCAACACTCCTAGTTGCACTTGGATGGTGTCTGTGTAGCTCCTGGTCTTCACCACAGACAGCAGACTCAAACATCGTCTGTAGCAACTTCATCATGGACTATAGGATTACATTGTCTTATAGAGGCAGCCAAAAGCCTCCTCACCTCTATAGTAGTCCACACAGACCACCTAGAACACATGTCATTCTACTAGAATAGACATGAAGGAGTTGTCCCTTCTGTTGGTGTATTAGTCACCAACTTGCTCTCCCACAATTGTTTCTCCCTTGCTATCCCTCCCTTTAACGGGTCAGACTTGCTCGGGCTCTCTATTGGTTACTACAACTAGAAAAGACAACAACTGTCAGAGGCAATTGAGTTATTTTCTGAGAAGCCCCCAGCGCCCCTCTATTTATAGGAGGGGTTAGGGTCTAGGTACTCAGTTTGTGTAGGAGTGGAAGCGACTAGAAGCTCATGAATTTTCACAACCTATGAGCACTAAAGCGGTCAGTGTACATCCAAATTGTTCGATTTACATGCGATTTGATCGATTCACTCTGTGAACTGGAGTTTCTCTCTACGAACTGGACATTTCGCCATGTTCCCAATCACATATGGCCATTCAAATCCAATTAATGAACAATATTATGTCAACATTAATCCTTGATGCAATCAAATTTCTCCACAAATTGGGTGTCTCACTCTTGCGAGCTAGTCATCCCACAACCCCAACCAGTCAGTTAGTGATCTGAGCCAGTCAGTTTCCTCCCCTATTCAAGAAGAACTCAGCCAATTCAATTTCTAATCAATCTAACACTCCAAATAGTCATTTCATCACATGAGCCGATCGGTTGAGAGATCGCTCAACTAACATGTTGCTTTAATTGGATACCTAAACACTTTATTAATAAATTCAATCATTATTCATGATTAAACTCCTCTTCTAGGTGAATTCCTATGTGTGTGACCCTGTAGGTCCCATATCATGTTGGCATTGAATGTCCATAACTAGTTTATGACATCACATGTAAAGAGTGGTGCCTAGTCCATCCATGCTACCCAAGTGAATGAAAAGTTGGAGAACAACTTCAACCTACAATATATGTAAGGTGTTATAGTGATTGTATAATTACTTTTTCTCTAATATCCGTAATGAACTCGAGGCACGGAATCGTCATCCTCTCAATGTTCAATCCATATTCCTTGAACTAGAGCAGACTGTCTGAGATATATGTCACTTCAATATCATATATTGATTCACATGTGTATGTGCATGCATTTCTTAGTATCACTTATCAAGTGGCCAGGATATCAAACTCCAATAGGAGGGACAAATCCCATCTACATCACTCACAGTCAGTCCCCATGTGTCATAGATACCCAATCATCACTGTTATGGCAATCCTTATTCAAGGTTATTCGAGATGATGTCAAAGTATACCGAACAACATGTGATGAGTGTAGTGACTTTAGGTCTAAGAACCACACTCACCTCCTTCACTATGAGAGATGACTATGACCACCTAGTATGGTTTCCATGTGTCACTCTCAAGGTGGGTCTATTCGATACACTTTTCCCTAACAAGTATTTGTGTCTCTAGTTTAATACCATATATCATGACTGATGAGATTCTATCATCAACCAACACACACTCTATTCTTAAGTGTTACTGTTGTCTACATACCTTTTGTAGTAAAATTGACTAGGGGCATAATAATAAGGATGTACATACTCTTAACATATGTAAGATCTCATTATTCAAGTCACGTACTTGAAGACATACATCATTGAGTATTTTCATTCTTTAGACATTCATTATGTTTCCTTAATATCTCATAACTAAGTGAAACAGAATGAATTGGAAACTTGCTTGTATTATGATTAATCAAATCCTTTACATAATATGCCATCAAAATCATCATATGATTGGCTCTTTGAGCATACCATACCAACATGTTTGAGATAGTCTGAGATCATTTGAATAATATTATTGCCAATTTAATATTATTGTTTTAATAAGATTGTTTTAAGTGTGAGGATGTTAGAAGCTAACAAACAATCTATACATGACAATTACAATCTTAAAGTATAAATATTTCAACAATCATGGAATTAGCAAAGCATCAAAAAATCTTGAAAATAGTAAATCAAACAACCATAAAGATCCCATATGTAGAATATAAAGCCCCCATTTTAGCCCATAAGTTTGGATGTAGTTTACATGCTCACTCAAGCATGAGTTGTGTGGGAGGGGTTGGTCTTTATATTCTCTATCGCAAATGATTCTCATCATGGGGTTATCTAGGGCCATGGATATGGATATTGCTCCCAATACACATGGTGACTACCGTGTTCATAATTAGTCACGAGTGTTAGGAGAGGGTAGGGGTGTCCTCTAATATAAATGATAAACATATAAGGAAATAATTATGAAATTTTTAAGAAGAGAAGACCTTGTTCATCAGGAATACCTCTCTCATCCTTTTCTCTCTTGACTTATTATTAATTTTAAATATATATATTTTATGTAAAAATAAATACAAAAGAAGACACGAGAGAAAAAAAATTTCTTGAAAGTGGAGGCTAACCTTAGAAGGGAAGCACAAGCAAAAACTAAAAGGGAAGCAGAGGCTAATAGTTGACACCTAATTTTTGCTCACTTGATAGAAATTCATGATTTATGCTAATCCTCTAGCAAATGATGGAATCCATTCTACATCCTATCCAATTTCCACACATACCTATTTTTCTAAAGAAAATTCAAAAATTTTAACACATTTTATCCACCTTTTTTTCCCACTTTCACCTAGTTCAGGCTTTTCTATAAAGAAACCTTCTCTCATATTGGAAGTACAATTGTTCTCCAACTCTGTCGTAAATAGGATATTATTCACAAATTTCTCAGTTGAATTTTCTAAAATTAAATATTCTTTTTCCAACTGCCTTTTACATGAAAAATTTAAGAGGTAACTCCAACTTATCTTTCTGTGCAAGTTTTTCCCTAATTTTCATCAAAATATTCCTAAAATTACTGGGAAAATGGGAGACGTCCTTTTCCACCCAGGGATACCAGGAAGATCACAACCACCTGTCACCTGACACATAGCAGATTGTCTTGATCCACGTGCCCTTCTGTGGGGCAAATTATCGTGATATGCCGCCTCTTTGAAAAGGTTCTACACAAGATCTCGAACCCTAAACTCTATATATAAATTGGTCCTCATACCGTATGTATTCCAGGTCTCTCTCATCTCTCTTGAAGCCAGAAGGATGACTACCTTTTCCTTTTACCTTTTGCATGTGATCAAAGGATCCTTCCTTTGACACCAAGTGCTCTTCTAACATCAGTAGGCTGCATAATAATAATTGTTATTTTCTTATTATGTTCATGCCAGTCATTATTTCTTGTTCTAATCCTCTCAAAATTGTTCATAACTACACTCTCTTTCTCAAAGATCTAATCTTACTCTTCTAAATATGTCTCTCTCTTTTCCTATGCATCACTCCTAATTGCCAAACATAGATCTATGTTGTGGGAAGTCTTGAGGTGACAAGGACCACAACACGCCTAAAGTTTTAGGCCTATTATGGGAAATCCATAGCCGTCCCTATCCCTAAAGGTCCACCAACATAAAAATCATTTTTGTAATTATTTTCCATAATTTTTATTCACAACAACCTCAATGACCGCTATTTTATTCGAGATGATTAAAAAGGTTACAATATTTTTATTGAGCAAGATGGGGTTGCTAACACCTAACCCACTCCTAAGAAGATCATCGAGTGCGATCTCTGAATTAACACATACCTTTCTTATCCACATTAGGGTAGATTCAAATTGTTTTTTTGTGTGTTTTCCCACTGACTTAAACACATATATTTGTTTTTTCCTCATTTTACAAATAAAATAGTGTGGCAATTCTGAGCTTTATTGATTTATTATTTTCTTTTTACTTTTTTAACTATTCCTACTACTATAGAAGATCATATTTTTCAATCTAGGTACAACAGATTAGCAAATCCACTGGGGAGTTTCCAGACGATCCAAGTTATGTTTTCCTTTTTGTCATCTCATCTTTTACGATCAATCGAGGTTTCTATTTTTTTTCATTTGTTTTTCTTTCTTTCTTTCTTTCTTTCTTTCTTTATTTCTTTATATTTTTGATCAAATATAGAGCTTTTCCAAAAAAAAAAGCACCAAAGAATGAAGATATCTACCCATAAAAATTTCTTATAAAATTTTGTTTTTTACCCTACAGGAAGACTGATAGAGCATTTTTTTTGTAAGAAAAAATAAAGACTTTTATTCACCGCATTTTAATTTTTTGAATACTAACAAAGCTATCAAAATCATTTGTTCCACTAGTGAAAATATTTGCTTTTGTTATCACATCACTTTGATTTTTGGCAGTACGACAACTACCACATTTTTAATCAATCATCATTTTTAGGGTTAGCCTCCGCTTCCCTCCCTTTTTTCTTTTTCTTTATCATTTCATTTTTATTTACTTTAAGAAAATATAATAAGAAAAGAGAGAAAAGGATGAGAGAGGTCTTCATGATGAGAATTATCTTTTTTTCTTAATAAGTGCATGATTGTTTCCCTATGTGTCTATCATCTATCTTTCATACTTTATTGTTGTGGGATTGCATCATAAGATATTAAAATCTTTCACTTGCACTACGCACGCCTACAAACCCACACATCATGAAACAGGTACGAATGCTCATGTTGGATCCTTGAAAGTGATTTGGAGGTGCCAGTAAAGGTGCTAGGGCATCATTAAGTTGACATCTTAAGGCCTTGAAAACACCCCTCTCCTAGCACTTACGACTAATTTCAACTGTTAAGAACTAGAACCTAGAATTCTACCCTATTCCATGATTAGAAAACTAGCAATGATAGTTCCTTAGACTTGACCAAACAAGGATAAAATTTAAAACACATTTATAAAATAATTAAATTATGTGTAAAAATGTAAATAAAATCATGAAATATGTTACATAATTTTTTAATGAACATAATGGCTAAATAAAAATGAATAATATGCTTTCGAGTAACAAGTGGTAATTCCATGTTAATAAATCATTACATTGTCTATACTTTAAATAAATATGAAGTTAATGGATTAAATATGATAAATGTATGAAATGTAGAATTTCATGTATAATAATAGTATGCAACTCTTTTGTAACAATGTAAATTAATATGACTCCATGAAGTAGGTGTTGAAAATAAAGATTTAATATTTTGATAAAAACAATGGTAATGTGTCAAAAATCTTGATAGTTCCATAACTCATAAAAGGAAATATCAAAATAGTAATTTAACAATAAAAATGTGTTCGTTGGATCCCATTTGCCTTGGCAGGCAAATTTTACATTATTTGCATAATAATAACTATTTTAGTTCTATGTAGAAAAAAATAAGAATAAGAGCCAAAAACATTAAATGAACTACTATAAGTTTCCAAAAGTGAAAATAAACCTCAAATTCGAAATTTACATACCAAAATTATCCTATGTGCAAATTTTCGTCCTATTTGGTTAATCTTATCTATTTTAGTGTAATTTAGGAGAGAGAATGTATATTAAAGCCCAAAATATTAAATAACATTTTAAATAACACCAAAAGGGAAAATTAATTATAAAATTATAATCCTCATGTTTGAGTTTTCTTGTAGACTAAGTTTTATATTTTTGGAGAGTTTTAAAATGCCCCAAATTCATAAAGGAAAAAGAATATATGATAAAATCTGAAATAATTAAATAAAATAGGAAATCTCTTAAAAAGTGAAATCTAATTTCAAAATTGGAATCTACATGTATTAATTAGAATAGGTGCAAGTTTTCATATTAATTGGACAATGTTTGCACCCCAATTTGATTTGGAAAGAAAATTAATCAAACTTTAATTTAATGCATTGATTTATTCAATTTTCCTTGTCACACTATCGATCAGAGTTTAGAAATACATGATGTTTCTCCACCGTTAGATGTAGATAGTAGGATGGTTGTGTCATCACCTACCTCACATGATCTCGGAAAGGCACAGGTAGGAACACGACCAACCAAAATAGGGATTTCTCACTCCTCAGTCAACCTTTCTTCGTGATTCTTCATGCATTGAAATCGTGAGAAGATTTCTCACCTAACGAGCCTTTATTCGTGTGGTAGTTTTCTAAAACTAAGAAACGCCCAATTCTGGCTTTTGGATTCTATTTCCCATGACTTGTAGATCACATAACACCTACACCTATAAATATCTAAGTATCCAGAAACAACCACCCACTCGTGTATGGTCTATCTTTGTCATCAATTTGGTATGAAGAAGCATGCATTGTCGTCACAAACTTGGTTTGCTTCTCTATCCATCATAGTTTCGATCCAGGGACTCCTGTCCTCTCTTCAAGAATTGATCCTTTTGTAAGATTCCAACTCGACAACCTTCTTTGATTTCCACATGTTGGTTTTGAGTGAATAATAGTCTTCCTATGATTTTGGTTCCAGACCCCAAGCATCTTGTTCCCTGGATATATCGATGAGGATTTCAGAGTCCTTCACATCATTGTCTCAGTGGCTACTTCATTGTTTCCTCTGTGACCTCGTTAGGCCATATCACACACCCTCTATGTCGAGCTTTCTTCTCTGGATCATTTTGGTCATATTTGTGCCCACTTGTTGTATCTTCCCATCAGTCATGGCAGAAGAGTGCCTCATGGCTCTGGGCTTCACCAATACCTATGTATACCCTCTTTGAGTTAGGCTAGATTCTGAGAATCCATTGATGGTTGCCACTGGTGTGGACGATGTAAGAATCGAGAGTTGGATTTTGACCTCCATTTTCTAACATAGTAGATTGTTATTATTCTTTGTGTGAGGTCTCAATTCAGACATTGATATGAGTTATTTCACTTTTATGCCCTTCATTTCCCTTTTGTTTTGTTTTTCTTTTGAGGGTAGTTTCGTCTTTTCTCATGCATTATTATTTCTTTGGACAAATGCCTCATTGGTAGCTGACCAGGTGAGACAATAACCGGTGATTGGGCCACCTCAACGGGCCCAATTTCACTTATTGTAATTGGATTTACTTACATGGAATTTCTTGATTTTCTGATTGGCTGAAATTTCCAAAATTCATAACGTTCTCTCTATTTATCCAAAAATTATGAAAAAATACTCGTTGGATTCAAAAAATTATTCTTTATCTTCAGGTCTAGTTTTCATCACCTATTTTTGAAGTTTTAAAAAAATGTTTTTTAGGGTTTAATAATCCATATTCACTAAATAATAATTGATGAAATATTTTAATGGGTAAAATGTGGATCTTGGATCAAGTCCATGATCAATAACCTTGTACCCTCATTATAAACTATAGTTGTGAGTTAATATAGGGTTTTATTGATAGTTTTGGATTTCTAGGGTTTCACCTAATATTTCATAAAACCCTAATTGATGGATCAAATATTATATGTAGGTTTGAGTTGAGTTTAGACTTGGAGGATTAGGACTCGATCTCTGACTTAACACTCAAGTCAAGGAATGATTTCATTCCATATTTTTCTATATGAGCAGTTCACCCAAATTATATCTCTCTTAATAGTCTACACAATATCTCTCGCTTCTGAGAATTTATTCCATGTGAAATATTCTACTTGATTTTGATATTATGATCATCCTATTTTTTTGGACTTTCTTTTGACTCTAACTTGCATTGTTCTTCATGTTGAAACCCTAATTGATGATATATATCACTTTTTCCCACATATGTGGTTGATGTTTATTTTGTCCATTTTTATGATGGCAACTTCATCTATTATATAAAAGACTACACTTTATACTTGCCTCCATATTTGTTGCATGCTTTGTGATTCTGTAGCCTTATAGTAGTGTAATTACATTAGTTTTTGGGTTGTGTGACCATGTTATATTTTTTTAAGGATGGGGGTTGTGTGCCCCGTACTTGGATTGTGTAACCACTTTTATATATTGGGGACATGGTTGTGTGCCATACTCTGTTAGGTTTCAAGGTTGTGAGCCTTGGCCACTAGTGCTATTTATATTGTCCTAGTGCTATGCTTATATCACATGCATGAAGGTTGTTATTATTGTGATGGGTTTTGTGCCCAAAAGTTTATACGTGCTTTTGTGCCACAATTTTATGTTTCTTTAATAGAAAGTATTCTCCTTGTTATCAGTTTTTTAGATTCATATTCTTTTATGCCCAGTTGGGTAGTCCTTTTCTTTTCTTTTGGGAAGCCTTATTTATTTGACGCCCTTTATTTCATAACATTGCTCAATACTCTAATTATCATGCAAATGTGAGCGCTTTGCTAATGTATCTACTTTTCTCATCTCGTTGGGGTACGCTTCCAGCCCCAGGTGTAGGTCAAGGAGAAGAAAACCAAGTTGGACCAGGACCTCATCAAATATAGCTCAACCTTTTGGGAGATGACACGTGTTTACCGTGCGTTATACACAAGTGAACGTATCGAAGTAATATAGTCTTTTTGAGGTCTGAGTCAAACACAGGGAAATGTTCTCTAGAAGACTACTACTAACAATGGTCTAATCAGCTAGGCCGGTGAAAGTGAATTGGTTTGATTGAACAGAAACGATTGCATAACAAAACAAGCTTACCAATTAAGCTACTCAGATTTAAGGGAATTCTAGAGGATAATGGTTTCACCACAGATAACATTGCAATTTATTCCGCACACCAATATCTATTACCCCTATCCCTGGATAAAGAGCCTGTAGCCAGAACTACCCACTCCTTAGCATAGTTCACTACCTATTCTAATGCCAATCCCATTTCTATATTAATTGGTTGGTTAGTTAGGTGTTTTATGATTAACTCTGGGTTTCTCCTCCCGTTTATTCTCCACCTTTCCCAAGGGGTGCAATAAACTGGTAAATCTATATTTTCCAACCCTTAACCTCCTTCCCAAAATGATTAAGGGTTTGATAATCTATCTATGTTGATAAGACATTAACAAAACAAGACAACTTCATAGATTTATATCCAGAAAATAGGGACAAAGATGATATTTATGCATGGAAATCAATTACACAACATATCCGAGTTACTCCTAGATCCTAAAGAATTAAGGGGTTTAGCCTCAAATGGTTTCCATTAGCAAATACATGGTAGATAAAGAGAAAAATATGGAAAACATTATAATAACTAAGTAACCTCTAGAGAATAGCTGATCTGGATGATCCCCTAAGTCATGCGTGCAATTTGCTGTCTTTTGACTGTAGATTTACCTTCTGGAGGTGCTCAGATTGTCCCAGGTGAAGCCTTCAGTTCCTTGCTCTTATCTCCCCTCTCTCTGGTGTTGTCTAATGGAAAACGACTGCCTCCTCTGGTCTGGAAGAACTCCTTTCAAGTCATAGGAATCACTTAAGGTCTGAAATAACGCCCGCCATTGGATTAGATTGCTATCTTCAGATTTGCCTGATCGGGCAGACACGGTAGTACTGACTTGGTACTCGATAGAATCGAGTTTCTAAGGTAGCCACAATTCATCACAATGTCGGTACTATCGACTTATATTGATAGCACTAAGTCTTTAGGTCGCTCAAGCACTGCTTCACTGATGCCATCTCAATAGTACCGAGTTGTGGACTCGGTAATACCGTGTTTCCACAGTTCATCCTTGTTCTTTACTGATGAGGTTCTGGTACTACCAACTTTGCGTGTCAGTAGTATCAAGTCAGTGTGTGTCTTCTAGTCCAGTACTGATGTGAAGTCGGTACCACTGACTTTTGGTGTCAGTAGAACCGAGTCTGTGAAGCTCGATTGTACCTAAAAATGCACAATAACGGGGATAAACACTCATGGTACTTATTAAACCATATTAAATAGTAAAAATCATATACTTTGATGTATTTAGATAGAATAGGCCATTTATAGAATTTCATGCATAATAAATCAAATAAATGACAAATCAACACATAAAATCAAGGAAAATATTCCTTTGAAAATGAATAAAAAGCCATGCATAAAACTCCACTAATGATTAAATGTTTCTCATCCTTGAGCAACACTCTCTCAGATTTGTTTGATGTAAGTCAACAAAAGGATATAACGCATGACCTCTTTTCTTAATCATGTCCACCAAACAATCCCTAAACTGGCCTTCAAAAACCACTGAACCAATAATTACTATATAATGACCAAAAGTTCCCATAGAAGATGTGCACCTTTTGATCAAAGAATGCTATCAATAAAACAGTTAATATCATAATTATTCAGACATTCGCTTGGTGTACTATGTGATTTCCTAATCTAAATTGCTCTCTCCTAACTACCAACTACTTGGAAGCAGATCTCCTTATAAAAATGGATGAGGAGAAAAATCATTTGAGTGGCCTACCAATGAGATCAATTAATGATATGAGATGGGTGGAAATTGAAGAATCACAAGTATATCCAACTTAGTTATGAAAATAGAATGATGACCTACATTAGTGAAAAGAATGTTATGCATGAATCCTAATGCTTACTGTCTTTTTTCTTTCTTTCTTTTTGACACATGATGTATGTATGATGCTATCTCATAATAGAAAATGAGACTACAAAAAACAAACAAATTTGTCATGTGAATTAATTCATCTCTTTGATAAGACTCAGGGAATTAATTCATCTCTTTGAGAAGACTCAGGGACATGCTTTCTCCTTAAGAAATTTTGAGATTAGTTTTTTTTCTAGCTCATAATTTTTCTTGTCTTTGGCATGATTGGGTTATGCTCGGGCTTTCAATTCATACTCTTTTTTTTTAATGTGGAGGTATGTCCCTGCTTCAATATTCATAAATGGAAACTACAACCCACATGAAAAAAAATGAGTGTTATGAAATGTATATAATCTACATGAAATTGCTATGCAACTAAGATGGTATGCACTAAAGTTGTTCGTGCATACAAATGTAACTCTTTTTTTTCTTTCAAATGCAAGCAAGAATAAGATAATCTATCATGTCACCTATTTTTCCATGCAATGCAATCAAAAGAAATAAGTTGGATTACTTGTTCATCTTGAGGTGGTGAGTTAAAATTGGATGGAATCACATAACTAGGAGACAATGCCTTCCATAGGATTATGATATGTCCCCTTTAATGACCTGTGCACATGGTAATCTTAAGGGTTCTCTCTTAGATTTCCATTTAACATCTCATTAAAGGTTTGATCAACTTAGGCTCAACAACATCTTCATTCACTTTCCCAAGTGATTTAGATGTTCATTCATATCATATATCCTAGAGATGACTTAACCAAACACTTCCTCAAGTGGTGTTTCACAAAGATGTTGCAATTTAAGCTATAAAGACAACCATTTCTGTTCACAAACACCTATGAATCAACATACGAAACCATGCATTACTGCTCTACGATTACATTAGATAGGTGTGGATCCTAACATTGCATATACCAAAATAAAAATAAAATTACTAAAATAAAAATGCAACAAAAACTAAGATACAATGATGTTCGAGCACCCCCAAGCTTGAATAAGACTATGTCCACATAGTCAATACTCTCACTCAAGAGGTGGACCAACGATACCGTTTCTCAAAATGGAGGAGGTGGCTGTGGCATGTTGGGGTCATGAGGAGGAAACATTCCCTAAAATATAGATCCAACAGTGGCATCTGCGGTGGCTACGGGTACCCTCCAAAGTACCCCCAGTTCCAGTAGTGGTTGAAGAAGGGATGTTGGTACTGATCCATCCTCTACAGGCACATGTGAACATTCTCTTGGTTGGCCAAGAGAAGGTGTTCATTCTCATATATCACCTACTGGTTTTGATATAGCCGTCCTTGTATCTCTTGCACGCCAGCTAGCGTTGCCTGATGTTGCTGCTGTCCAGTCTGGATCTCCGGTAACATCTCATACATACCCATCATGTTTTATGGGTCTTGCTCCTCCTGAGAAGGGGGCATGGCATATGAAGTCGATGCAACATAGGTGCATGCCCGTTTGCACGGGACCACTCTCTGGGTGATGGGGATGGTGGCCTCCACCTCCTCAATGTCATCGTCAGAGTCATCATCATCTTGCTACCCATTGTCATCATGAACTACTACCCTGGGTTTGTCTTCTTCCTCCCCCTTGTCCAGCGGCCACCGAAGATGGGATACTCCTTTCCAGTTGAATATGGGGTCTGGGAGGCTACGCTCTAGGAACTTTCCTCGACGTGTGCAGCTTGCATACACTGTGTCATGGTGTAAGCTGAGGAGGCTTGCCTTATGAAAGTGCTGGAGGTCTAGTTTCTTTGTATTTTCCATCAGTGTGAGGGTTGACAAGTGAATATGGAGATGCATCACAATGGGGGTAATGAGACCCACAAATACAATTGGCACCTTCCTCTTCACGTTGCGTCAAACTGAAATCATGTAGAGGAGAAGGAAGGATCCAAAGTTGATGGTCTCTCCCTCTAATATCATGTAGAGGAAGTAGAGGTCTATCCTTTGGACCTTCCCTTGAGCTTGGCTAGAGTGAGAGAATATAGTGTTAGTGCAGAGGTGGTGAGGAACTAGAGAAAAGGGGTGCTCGATGTCACTAATAGAGTTGACATGCCAGATGATGCAAAACGCTTCTGGCACCTCCATCAGTTGCTCCCAAGCCAAGTCATAATTGAATCCTAAAGGGGCTAAGTGTTCTAGGATGTGAGCCCAGTTAAAGATGTGGTTGAATGCCTGTAGAGTGATGGAGTAGTAGTTGTTGAAGAGATGAAAGCTGACTTTGCCTTCCCGCCATTCACTTCCTAATTGTTGCTCAAGGGTGACAAGAACTTCCAGTGATGCCAAGAACTCGAGAACAAGTTCCTGGTAAGTCTACTAGTTGCTGAAGAAAGGATTGTCTCCATACATGATCTACTTTTGACACACCCACCACATGTTGTCAGTGAAGCCCACTCACTCGATCAAGGTGCGATCTCCATATCGCGTTGGTACTATCATCCTCATCTACAACTCTTCATAAAATTTCTTGATCTCTGAGAATAGATGTTGGATGTCTGTTGGTCGAGGGACCAACTCTCCATGCTCTGCTGATGTAGAAGGGACTCTCCTTGGTGCCATGATGCTAATACAAGGAGGATGAGGAAAGGGAGGCTTGGTGAAGATCGTTAGCGCCCAGTGCAACTTTTCTCTGAGTTATAGGAGGAGTGGAGGAAGTGGTGTGGATAAAATGGATTCACCACCCCTCCTTATGTAGATGAGTTGGGTAGAGTCAGTACTACCTACTTTTGTGTCAGTAGTACCAAGTTCCAAGCATGAATATGTGGCTCGTATGTATCGATGACTGACGTTTGATGATGTCTTGAGCACAGATTGCTCAGAGTCGGTGGTGTCGAGTCCAAGTCGGTACTACCGAATTTAGTTGTGTATCGGTGCTACCGACCATGCGATGAAGACCACATCCGCCGTTCAATTGAGCGGCCATGGATTGCTGACGTTATGTGTAGGTACTACCGACTGGACCGTCGGTAGTACCAAGTTGGAAAAAAAATTCTCGATATTTTTGAATTTTCATCTCAGTGTTTCAACCCTAGGAGTGCCAAAAAGTTGGTAGTACCGACTCAGATATCGATACTACCGAATGCTTATCAGTTAAGTGCTCGAAAATCTTCACAAACTCGGTAGTACCGACTGGTAGAGTTGATAGTACTGAGTCTGTCTTTCTTGTACGGGTGCGACTTGGGGACTTGATAGTACCGACCTGGTAAAAATCTGCACACTCCATAAACAAGTCAAGGTACCTTTTTTTTTCAAGAAATAAGAATGAAAAGACAACTACAATGTTAAAATGAACATGAATAAAGAGAAAGAAAGGTTGGATTTCCTCCCAACAAGTTTCATTGTTTAACGTCCTAGACTAGACGTTCCTAAGAGAAAGAATCTAATAGATTTCAATAAGTTGCACATATTATATTCTTTGCTCCACTTCTCCACCATAGTAGTGATTCAATCTTTAGCCATTAACAAGGAATGACCTAGTCCCATCTAAAATCTTCACAAAACCATGAAGAAAAACTTACTCAATCACAAGTGGCCCACTTCATTTGGACCTCAGTTTGCCCGGATGTAACTTAAGTCAAGAATTAAAAAGGAGAACCTTTTATCCTAGAAGAAACACCCTATTCAAGATGTGCCTATCATGAATCTTCTTCATCCCTTCCTTATAAATCCTAGAACTTTCATAAGCATCCATCCTAAACTCATCTAGTTCATTCAGCTATAACACTCTCTTCCTACCTACTTCATCCAATCCAAAATTGAGTTTTTCCAATGCCCATTTTGCCTTATGCTCAAGTTCTACTGGTAAATGGCAAGCATGTCCATAAACCAACCTAAAAGGCATCGTCTGTATAGGTGATTTATAGGCCGTCCGATATGCCCACAGAGAATCATTAAGCACAAAACTCCAATTTGTCCTATTAGTTGAGACTGTCTTTTCCAAAATCTTCTTCACTTCTCTATTGGACACCTCAACTTGACCTTGTGTCTGTGAGTGTTAAGGAGTACCCACTCAGTGTTTCACCTCATATTTACTTAGTAAGGCTCCAAATTTCCTATTGGGGAAATGTGATCCACCATCACTAATGATCAATCAGGGGACACCAAATCTGCAAAAAATGTTATCCTTCACAAATTTACACACAACTTGAGCATCGTTTGTGCGGGTTGGAATTGCTTCCACCCATTTAGATACATAGTCAACTATAAGTAAAATGTAGAGATTAAAATTAGATGACACAAATGGGCCCATGAAATCAATGCCCCAAAGATCAAACACTTCAACCTCTTAAAACACATTTAATGGCATCTCATGTCACTTAGAAATATTACCTGCACATTGACATGCATCACAAAAATGAACAAAATCATGTGCATATTTAAACAATGTTGGCCAATAAAACTCACTCTCTAAAAGTTTGGCTGCAGTCCTAGAGCTATTAGGATGTCTTCCTATAGGTAAAGAATGACAGTGTGACAAAATGCTCTCAACCTCACATTCGGGTACACACTTCCTCAAAAGTCCATCCCTACATTGTTTAAGAAAAATAGAGTCATCCCAAATGGGAAACCTCAATGAGTGAAAAAATATCTTCTTTTCTAGATACCCCTAATATGTAGGGATCTCTTTGTAGGCTAAATAATCAATAATATCTGCAAACCAGGGATCCTTAGTCTTGATAGCAAAAAAGTTTTCATCCGGAAAATCCTCAACAATAGGGATGTCTACATCTTTTTCATTCACCCTTTCTAGCCTAGATAGGTGATACGCTACCACATTTTCCACCCCTTCCTTGTCTTTAATTTCTATGTCAAATTCCTATTAAAATATAATCCACATAATCAATCTAGGTTTTGCATCTTTCTTTTGTAATTGGTATTTGATGGCAACATGTTGGTCCAAATAATTAGCCTCACCCCAACCAGATATTGACAAGACTTCTCAAATGCAAAAACAACCGCTAAGAGTTCTTTTTTGGTGGTGGCATAATTAAGTTGTGCATCATTCAAGGTTTTGGATGCATAATATATGACTGTAGGAGCTTTATCTTTTTGTTGACCCAACACAACTCCCACTACATAATCTGATGTGTCACACATCAACTGAAATGGTAGGCTCCAATCAAGAGCCTACACAATAGGCGCGGAGCTAAGCTTCTCCTTTATTACTTCAAAGGCATTCAAGCATTGGTCATCAAAAGAAAATTCAGTGTCTTTTTCCAATAGTTTTGACAAAGGCTTAGCAATTTTTGAAAAATCTTTGATAAAATGACGGTAAAACCTATCATGTCCCAAAAAGCTCCTTACTCCCTTCACTGGTGTCAGTGGAGGTAGCTTGGAGATAACTTCTATCTTAACTGGGTCTACTCCCATACCCTTATTGGACACCTTTTATCCGAGCACTATGCCCTCACTCACCATCATATGACACTTCACCCAATTCAAGACTAAATGAGTGTCCTCCCACCTTTGTAAAACCTTGTCCAAATTGTGCATGCAATCACTGAATGACTCCCCATACATAGAAAAATCATCTATGAACACCTCCAAGAACCACTCTAACATATCAAAGAAGATGGAAATCATACAATGTTGGAAGGTGACAAGGGTGTTACAAAGGTCGAATAACATCCGTCTATATGCAAACATGCCATAAGGTCTGGTGAAAGTAGATTTATGCCGATTCTTTGGCTTGATTGAAATCTAATTATAGATGGAATACCCATCGAGGAAGAAAAAGTGTGAACGACCGGTGAGTCATTCTAAAATTTGAGCAATGACAGGTAAAGGAAAATGATCTTTTAAAGTGATAACATTCAAACATAAGTAGTCTATGACGCCACCCCATCATCAACCTAGTTGAAATCAACTCATTAGCTGCATTAGTTGTGATAGTGTTACCCCTTTCTTAGGAACTACTTGAGTTGGGCTAACCCACATAGAATCCAAAATTGTATAAATGATACATGTCGATAAGAGCTTGCCCACTTCTTTCTTCACTACCTCTGTCATGATCGGGTTGAGTTGCCACTGAGGTTGAACTATTGCTTTAGCTCCTTCTTCCAGATGTATTTTGTGCTAGTACAAACTTGGAGAGATTCCCTTGATGTCCAATATAGACCAACCAAAAGCAGATTGGTGGTTCTTCAACACAGCAAGCAAATGCCCCTCTTCTTCACTGCTCAAGGATGATGATATGATTACCAGGAGCTTTTCTTCTGTAACCAGGAAGACATAATTTAGATGTGGTGGCAATGGCTTCAATTCCAACTCAGTTGGGCTCAACAGAGATGGAACCAATGGTGGGGGAGGTGATCCCAAATCTTCAAAATTTTCTTATATAATAGCAAGGTACCACCTTCAACATCAATACTCACTCCTCTAGAGAGCAGCTGCATGTGTTATCATCTACTTTATTCATCAAGTGTGCTTCCAAGGGTAATTGTGGATATGTTTACATCAGGGAATCAACAATGACCTCCTCTATGGTATTTGGATCATAGTCTTCTTCTCTATCATCTGGGTAACATATTGCTTCTTTTAATGAGATCACCTTAGTGTTTCAATTATATCAACTGCTAGAGTGTCTTTTTCCACCTTGGTCATCACATGAGCCATGTCAAGGAATGACTTCCCCAGACACAGAGAAATCTTCCCCTCCATGTGTTGCATCATGTTACACTGTGTTGTATCCCCTCTTTCTCTTAAGTGCACGTGCACCTTAATCTCAAATTGGTCATCATGAGTGCCCATTGTCAAACGTCTTCTGCCCATTTCTAGAATCATATTAGCAGTGGCTTGGAATGGCTTACCTAGAAAGAGTTTGTTGCCTTTATCCTCCTGCATTTCCATTACCACAAAATCCATAGGAAAAACAAATCTATCCACTTTCACTAGGACATCTTCACAAATTCCATATGGCCTGACCATAGAGTTGCCTGCCAATTCAATAGTCATGGTACTTTTTCTCGTATCCTTAAGACCTAGCTTCTTGAAAGTTGACAAAGGCATGAGTTTGATACTAGCTCCTGAGTCACATACAACTTCATTAAACTTAGACTTTCCTATGAAGCACATGATGTAGAAACAACCAAAATCTTGTCTTTTAGGAGGCAGTGTTCCCAGAATAAAAGCACTCACCTACTCTTTTAACACCACCACACCAGCCTCAACTATCCTTCTCTTCTTATTGATTATGTCTTTTAAGAACTTTCCATATGATGGTATCTGCTCAATTGCATCAATGAGTGCAATATTGATAGATAAGTTCTTAAAGTTCTCTAAATTTTTTTGGAACTGTCAGTCTACTTTGGTTGCCTTCAAAATGTTTGGAAAGGGCACTGGAGTCTCTAGTGTCCTCTGGTGAGGCGGGACATATGCTTTTGATCTAGTATCCTCCACCTCATCAGTGTGCTCCTCAGTTGTTTTCTCCTATTCCAACATGTCTAGCTTAGCTATATCTGTTGTCATAGTCTGATTTGTTGTTCCTATAACTTCACATGCATATGATCTTGCTGGTGCCTCATTCAACAACGTATTACCACTATGGAATAGGACTGCCTTGACATGTTGATTTTTAGAAGGCACATTAGTATTCACTGGAAACCCATGTTGGTTTGGCTGCTTCAATGTACCCACATCCACTGCTATTTGAAAAATATAAGTTTCTATGTTGCAGATCCATGCCCCTTGAGTCTAGAGTTCTCTCTAAGTTTGACCTATAAGAACTTCATTCTGACTGACTAGCTTTCCAAGCATTTCTTCAATATGGTCATTCTTCTTTTGTTCTTGTTGATATTGTGCCTGGACACTGAACTGTTGTGGCTTAGGTTATTGCGCCTGAGATGGGCCTTGTTGGAAATTGTTAGGATCCTTCCATGAAAACTTAGGATTTGTCCTCCATGCGTAGTTGTTACACCTATATTGTTGTTGTTGGTGCACAAACTTGCACTCTTCATCTTCTTCTTCAGAAGGTGGTCCATCGTTAGCACATAACTTTTTGGCAATCAAGTCCAACTTCTCATTTAACACAGAGATGACCTTGGACTCACCAACACTTTTGAGAATTGTCGGAAGCTCTCTCTCATCACCCCATGACTGATTCTTGGACATGTTCTTTAATGTCTCATGACAGTGGACATGTTTGTTGTTGAGGAAGAACATGCTCCTGCATTGTTAAGTGTAGTTCTTTCTCCCTTGTGCAGACCATAGTAGAATATCTTTGCTTGTCCCAAAAAATAAATACCATGATAAGGTACTTTCCACAACATATTCTGGAATCTCTCCCATGCTTCAGAATAGGATTAATCGGCCTAATGTCTGAAATTATGGATCTTCTTCACCAGGTTATTTGTCTTCTATGGGGGAAAGTAACTCTCAAAGAAGGCATTGATCATCTGATCCCATGTCTTGATATATTCATCATCGAGATTGTGAAACCACGAATTTGTGCTATCTTCCAGAGATGATGGGAACAAATTTAGATATATGACAGTTGCTAGTACTCTATCTATTTTGACCATATCACAGTTCTCAACAAAGTTACTGATGTGCACCATCAAGTCTTCACAAATGTGGCAATGAAAAGCTTGGGATTTGACTAAAGAGATCAATCCTGGGTCAATCTTGTAGCTACCCACAATGATGGCTTGTCTTTTGATTGGTCCTTTTTAATCTGTTGAGGAAGAGGATCTAATCCTCTCCCATATCATATGTTCTTCTGCTCCATCACCCATTTTTGCTGACTCAAGTTCTTTTGGTGTTACAGGTCCTTCAAGCGGAGGTGTCAATGGTGGAGTTCAGTTGATCTGTCTACATACCTTCCAAATTTGCTCTCTATGTGAAGGAGTTCTGCTTGCCCAAAACCCAGTGAAGATGGCTCTTTGTAATCAGGGCTCGAGTATGTACCATACACCAGTACCTGAAATTAGCAAAATATTTGTTAGAGTACCGTAGTGGAGTTGGAAACAATAATGATGTTATAATTCAACTTTAAGTGAAATAGAACTATAACAAAAAAAGGTTGTCCTAGAGTGGCTGACCTCAACACTCATAATACTGGATGTTGCTGTTTCCCCAACAACAACACCAAAAACTTGACACATGTTTACCATGCGTTATACACAAGTGAACATATCAAAGTAATATAGGCCTTTTTGAGGCCTTCGTTGAACACATGAAAATGCTCTCCAGAAGACTACTACTGACTATGGTGAAAGTGAATTGGTTTAATTGAATAGAAATGATTGCAAAATAAAACAAGCTTAACAATTAAGTTACTCATATTTAAGGGAATTCCTCAAGATAATAGTTTCACCACATATAACATAGAAATCTATTCCACACACCAATATATATTACCCCTATCCCTAGATAAAGAGCCTATAGCCAGAACTACCCACTCCCACAACATAGTTCACTACCTATTCTAATGCCAATCTCATTTCCATAGCAATTGGTTTATTAGTTAGGTGCTTTACGATTAATCTCTGGGTTCCTTCTCCCGTTTATTCTCCACCTTTCCCAAGGGGTGCAATAAAGGGGTAAATATATGTTTTCCAACCCTTAACCTCTCTCTCAAAATGATTAAGGGTCCAGTCTACCTATGTTGATCAGACATAAACAGATCATGACAATTTCATAGATTTATATCCAAAAAATAGGGACAAAAATGATATTAATGCATCGAAATAATTTATAATGCATATATGGGTTACTCTCGAATCCTAAGGAATTAAGGGGTTTATCCCCACATGGTTTTCATTAACAAATACATGGTAGAGAAAGAGAAAAATGTGAGAAACATTAGAAACACTAAGTAACCCCTGGATAATAGCTGATCCAGATGATCCCCTATGTTGTGCATGCAATCTACTATCTTTCAGCTATAGATTCACCTTCTGGAGGTGCTCAGATCATCCTGGGTGAAGCCTTATATTCCTTTCTCTTCTCTCCTCTCTTCTCTCTCTGGTGTCATACAATGGAAAATGACTACCCCCTCTGGTCTGGCCGAACTCCCCTCAAGTCATAGGAATCACTTAAGGTCCGAAATAACACCCAATGTTGGATTAGATTGCTATCAGATTTGTCTTATCAGACAAAATTAGTAGTATCGACTTGTTATTCGGTAGTACCAAGTTTGTAGGGTAGTCATGATTCATCAGAATGTTAGTACTATCGACTATCTTGATAGCAATGAGTCTTTATGTCGCTTGAGCACTACTTCACTGATGCCATCTCGGTAATATCGAGTTTGTGGACTCGGTAGTATCGAGTTTCCGTGATTCATCCTTGTGCTTTACTGATGAGGTTTTGATGCTATCGACTTTGTGTGTCGGTAGTATCGAGTTTGTGTGAGTCTTCTGGTCCAGTTCTAATGTGAGGTCGGTACCACCAACTTTTGGTGTCGGTAACACTGAGTTTGTGAAGCTCGGTTGTACCTGAAAATACACAAGAATGTGGATAAATACTTGGGGTACTTATTAAACCATATTAAATAGTAAAAATCATATACTTTGATGCATTTAGATAGAATAGGCCATTAATAGCATCTCATGCATAATAAATCAAATAAATGATAAATCAACACATAAAATCAAGGAAAATATGCATGTGAAAATGACTAAAACCCCATGCATCAGGAGACTGTCTCAAGGTGGTTAGATGACCCTCTCCTGATCCTTTAGTATAGTTAGTTCTCATATGTTTCACCCTACGTGGTGAAGTATAGTCACAATATCAAGTCTTGTAATGGTTAGATGTTTTATATTCTACTGCTACATTTGGTATCACTATACATACATTTTGAATAAATTGATTATCATACCTTTGCAAAAAAATTATAGTGGTGTTTGATATATGGGAAGTTTCCTATTTATATGATTTAGTAGGGAGTGGATCCCCTCTCAGGTCCCACTCCTAACAACAACTTTCGTAGTCACAAGGTGTACCAGGAGAATGTCAATATCTCAAGAACCTGAGTTACCCTCACGATGAGTGCCATCACACCGTAGATAAGATAGGTCCAACCCCTCCTATGCAGATCATACATGAATGAGGATGTAAAATTGCATCTGAACTCATGGGCTAAAAGGATGAATTTATCTTCTACATATGCATTTTCTGGTTTCTTATTTTACAATTTTATGATTTACGCATGCTTTGCTAATTCTAAGATTGTTGAAAGATTTATACTTAAGATTTTAGTCATCACGCCATATAATTTGTCATTTTCTAACATCCTTATGTTTAAAATAATCTTATGAATACAACAATTTCGAATCAACAATCTTATCAAAATAACAATCTCCAATGATCTAAAATGATTTTCAAGTGATCTCAATCATCAACAATCTTTGATCCATGAACTTTTTATAATTGAAAATTTTTCAATGATCTCCAATAGTCTCAAGTGATCTATCTCATTCAACAATATTCATTGAACAATCTTTTAAAAATACTATTTTTTCTTTCATAACAAAAAAGTCTCAAAAAAAAGAAAAATTCTTTTCAAAACAAAAAAATTCTTTTTGAAATAAAAAAAATTCTTTTTTAAAAAAGAGAACAAATATTTTCCAAGAAGAGCAATCTTCTTATAAAGAGAGAAATTTTTTTCCAAGAAAGAACAATCTTTTCAATAAAAAATCCTTTCGAAAGAACACATTTATCATAAATAAGACAATTTTATATTTTCAAGGAAAATCAACAATGTTGAACCATCTTTCAATACCTCAACATAGTTGAAATAAAACTATTTTTTAGAATTTAACAAAATTGAAGGCTTTCAAAACTCAACAAAATTGATCCTTCTTTCAAAACCAAAACATTTTTTCAAAAATCAACAAAGTTGAACTGCCTTTCAAAAAGTTGGAAGATGTTCTCAAAACTCAAACAAAATATAGGGAAGTATTTTCAATCTTGGACAACCTTTCCAAAAATCGCCTAATATGATCCATGTTGAAAGGTTGCTCGATTGTGGTTTCTTCTCATGAGCCAGTACTCACGCCTAAAACCTTTTGCATATATCAAAAGACAACCAAAATGCTATTCAAATGTTCTGAAATATCTTCAATCTTCATCTACAATGATGCATGAGACAAAGAGCCATCCTTTTTAAGAAGCTTCTCCATATTACCTTGACCTTCTTATACTTTTATCCTTGCATTGAAAGGTTCCCAATTTTACCTAAGATATGTGCTCTTGTGATCAAATAACATCTAGCATTGAATCATTTGCTCTAGCCTTGAGCTAATCATGCCCATGTTTAATTGAATTCATTGAAGGGTCTATAACTTTCAAGATAAAACTTCAAGATAAAACTTCATCATTACCCTGCAAAAACTTCTATAACTCAACTTGATCTTTTCAAGATAAAACTTCATCATTACCCTGCAAGGCTACTTAATCCTCAATCTTGGATATAACTTCCAAATCTTTACTGGAATATCAACTCATGCCCTAAGCATACCAACTTCACTTGATCCAAATGATTTTCTAGCTTGAGTGATATGTCTCCCACTAGCATGTGGTCCTCCCATATTTGCCTACCCTAACTATGATTTTGGACCATGAACTAAAATTGGACCATGGATGAACCTTCACTTACACAATATATGGTCCCAGACTATGACCTATAACTGGACCATAAACCTGGATTTCATGCTCTATCTATACAGTCACATATCACAAGTTTAAATTGGGCAATCACGACACGTCTACCTTCATATCTTTTCACGGTCTTGGACATGACTTAAAATTGGACCAACACACCCCTTTTCTTTGTGACTATTTATCTCATAAGATTGACCAAGAGGAGAGAGAAATCTCACACACCCATATCCAACCACACTCTCTGACCTTGAATGGGCCACCTTGTCCCTGGATATCCTCTTTGCCTTGTGAGTATTTCTCTCATAAGATCCTTTCTTAGGAGAGAAAAATCTCACAAAACTGTATCTAGCCACAGTCTATGGCCCCAAAATGGTCATCGTATTCCTAGATACCCCTTTTCCTTTTAAGAATTTCTCTCATAAACCCGTAAGGAGAGAGAAATCTCAACATTGATCCCCAACCACAGTCTCTAGCCCCAAGTGTGTCACCTTGTCCCGGGATACCATCCTAACTTCACCCCTCTTCATCCAGCAACCACAATTCTCATGCTTTATCAAAATTCTATTGGCCATACTTCACGACGAAACTGGAAATATTCTTCCATATCACTCAATATAGGGGAATGATCCTCTCCTCATACCATTGGATATGATAATTTGCACTAATACATGAAAAATCCATTTCCATGCAAAGGGTGAATTTCCATATTTTTGACATGATCTTTGTCACTTCTCTATGCAAGGGGTAGGTTAAGCTTTTTCTATCATGATTTTTGGAACCCATTTCCTTGCAAGGGGAAATTTCTATGTATTTCTACCAGGAATGTTATGCATACAAAAAGCATGAATGCCATATGTTGAAACCTCTTGCCTAATGCAAGGGACATTTGTTTATGATCATGTTTCTTCCCTTTTCAACTCCTTGCTACACAAGGGGTGGATACCTAATTGATCTCCAAAGCCTCACAACCAATCATTCCACCTTCAACATGGAAGAGGACATTACAAAAGTCTTAAGCAACAAACACATACTGACAATGTTGGAAACAACTTCTTAAGATGGAAACCATGAACAAATAGTTCAACACTCATGAATGATGAAGGCACTGATTGAAGACTCTCATGATGAACAAAAGACTTAGGTTGACACATGATCCATCCAATGGTCATGATGGGCTGATGAACCACAAGTCGAGTTTGGTAACAAGTAAACAATCAAGATAACACGGGTCAGTCAAATCCCAAGAAACATGTGTTCTCCTTTGCAGGTCATGGACAACCATCGTCACCATACAACATGTAGGGTGAACAACCACACCATTTTATACGACTCCTGCCAAGGGTATACGACACAAGAATGTTACATCTGAGCATCAACAACATGATACATCTATGACACACATAGTCACTCTACAGAACAACCAAGCAGATGATCAGATGGAAGAATCCATTGGTCAATCAGAAGTCATTATTTATAAAGGCAGAAAGCCAAAAGCTATAAAGGTCAAAAGGCAACAATTCTGGCTCAAAGGAAGAGATCTTATGCATTCAATCACACAACGTACCCTCCACCATTACCTTGGAGTATCCTCTAGTTCTAAGACCATACAGGTACTCGCCACATCCAGGTTTGGTTGCTCAAAGATTTGACAAGTTATAGATTGTAGTATGATAGAAATCACACAAAAATTGGGATATCTAGATATCAAGATAGCATAAATAAACACCTTTAGAGGACACCACTGAAAAATTACAATGCCTGATTATTGATGCATGATGCCAGGGGGTACATTTTTAGGAGCGAATATTTCTCCCACCATTGTCAAAGAGGAGATACTGACATAGAAACCAAAAAGAAGGTTCACACCCTTAGGGGCCTCTAGAAGTAGCATTCTTCCATTGATCGAGCACCTTTTGGAGTTTCCAACAATAAGGAATACCCAAAATCCCCTACCTAAGAGCTACAATTCCAACACTTATTATGATTTTCATCATAACATGGCGCATAAAATAGATTCATGTATAACCCTCAAGCACGAAATGCAAGACCTAATCAATGTCAGTTTGAGTGGATGCCCTTATAGAAGTCACTCCAAAGCCTGTCACCAAGGTCCATGTGTGACTACATAATTGATTGAATCCATACTCAAGCTAGAGCACAATGGGAACACATCAGTTGATGCAGTCACAAAGTTGATTGAGCATCCACTCGATCCAGAGTTGTATAAGAGAGCACCAAGACACACAAATCTCATGAGCTTCAAAGCATCAAGGGACGTGAGGGATCTATATGATCATTTTTTATTTTTAAAATAAATCAAAATGAAAAAAAAGTTTCATAAAAAATCATCAAAATATTTCAAAATGAAAAAAAAATCATATTTTCAAAATAAAAAAATCAGCAATCAAATAAATAATCCACTTGATCTACTTAATGCAGAGACGTGTTCGCCTGTGCACCCTGAAGTGGAAGGGTCAAAGTATAACCATAGAGTAGATGATAGAAGGAGAATGGCCACTATCTTGAGGCCGTAATGGTTTGCAAACCTAATACCACCCATAAAAATCACTCAAGTAATAAAATCATCTAAAGCTACAACTGCAGGATGGCACCACACCTCAAAATCAACAAATGTCATCTTCTAGGTCTTCTTAAGTTGATCACCCCAAAGGTGAGTTGGAACTGACCCAAAAAGTCAAGGCATCTGGAAATCAAATTTAAGGGCCATTACCTACACAAACTTTGATGTCATGGGGGCCCTCGAATTCTCATTACATAGCAAAACTTGAGTTGTATAAACATGAAATCAAGAGCTAGTGGAGCATCAAATCCACCATAAATGAATCTTCCCCTATGGGTACATATGGCTGTGATCATCTTGAGGGAAGAACCAACCAATCCAGATAAGACTTTGGGCAAGCTTAAATATGTTTGGGGCCTCAATCACCTTAAAGTTCATTAATGAAATCTGGAAAGTAGGGCAATAGGGTAGTTATCATTTTCCGTCATATGAGATATAATGATTACATGACCACCTTTCACATCTCATGTCAGGACTCTTGACTAACATGGGTTACCATCAACTACTCAAAGGGGTCTAAGTCCAAAAAGCTTAAATGTTGAGTAGCGGCCATGCCCAAAAGAAAGAAATAAACAAACAAGAAAACCCTCCAAGGGTCAAATCCTAACACCTTCCAAGTTAAATAGATACATAAGAATCCACAAACCATGGTATATTAAATCAAAATTTGAATAAAAAATCAACCTCAAAACAAAATTCTTCTCGGCTACATGATCATATTAATGTCAAAAGAAGAATTCAAAATTGTTAAAATAAAATAGTGGGGCAAAATGCTACCATCATAATTCAAATCATGATGATCCCTTGACTCGACAATGACCAAAGAAGAAGGGAAATATCAGATGATAGTAGCCCACTCTACATTAGCATTACAGATTGCTCCAACATTAAGAAGGCATCCTTCAACAATCATGACATATCCCCACCAACAGAGTTGAATAGGAATCCCTTGGCAGTAGATTGTAGAAAACAAAGGTAGGATGAATTCTTTAGTATAGAGACAGAGTCTGACTCAAATCTAGCTCCAGCAATGCTTGTATACATCCTCAGAGAAAGAGTCAGACAAGGTGCATCATCTCCTGAGATACCAAAACCTCACCTGCTCTCTAAGACAGACCTCCATGAGCGAGGGTTGCCTCTTATCAGTTAGCATGAACTCACATGGCATGATCTTCATACAATAGCCTACGGAACCAACAAAGGGCATTTAGTCTAAAGACCTTGTATAAGGACAACTCAGATACAATGAGCTCATGTTTCCTTAGAACACTTCTCTGGTATCAGAGACAACATCATACATCATCTATCAATGACAACCATAGAGAAGCTTCGAGCCCCTACCTTCCAATAAAGATTCACTAATTAGTTTGCATAGGCCCACCATCATACAACACCTACTGATGCAAACCATATAGTAGTTTCAAACCCGTACATTCCAATCAAGTGCACTGATCAGTTTGCACACACCCACTAGGGACCCGTCAGAAATGCAATATCAAGGTTACATCACCAAAGAAAACTAAATGATATGTTGTGCCTTGATTCCAGTCCATTAGCATTGTCAAATCATTTGCAATGATATCCCTTTCCTTCAATACAGTTGAAATTGAGGGCTAAGAACCTGCACTAGACTTCACAGATAAAGCATGACCCAGAGTCATTAACCATGTGTTTGGTGGAAGCTCACCTGCTTGAGCCTTTTCCTTGATTTAAAAGTCTTACATTCTTCTAGGAATCCTCAATCATGACCACTTGTATGGATGGTTGCTTCCAATCTCTTTTGGGTCCTAGACCATGACCTAAAACTAAACCAATCACAAACTTAACTTCCAAATCTCTTTCAGGTCCTAGACCATGATGTAAAATTGGACCAATCACAAACTTAACTTCTAAATCTCTTTTTGGTCATGAACTTAGATTTGAAACTAGACCACAAACTTGGTGTTGTACAACTCCTCTTTTTTTATGACAACCTTTGTTTGGGTCCTAGATCAAGACCATAAACTTTACTAATACACATAAGGCCCTACCTAGGGTAGGCAATCCTATGCAAATCCCTATCATGAATAGGAAGTCACATTTTTAAGCCCTACCCTGAGTAGGCAATGTGCTTCAAAGCCTTATCCTAAATAGGCACCTCTTCTGATTTTAGGCCCTACATCCATATAGGCACCCTTCAGAAATCCCTACCCTGAGTAGGAACCTTGCTTTCACAAGCCCTATCTTGAATATGCACTTTTACACTTTCAAAATCCCTACCCTGAGTAGGCACCTTGCCTTAAAAATACCTACCTGTGTAGGCACCTTATTTTCAAAATCACCATCATGAGTAGACATTTTCAAAAGCCCTACCATGAGTTGGCACTTTGATTTCATAAGCACTACCCTAAACATGCTTCACACTTAAAAAACCCTACCCTGAATAGGCACCTTGCCTTAAATAGCACTACCATGAGTAGGCACATAATTTTCAAAATCCATATACTAAGTAGGCACATTTCCTTAAAAATCCCTACCCTAAATAGACACCTTACTTTCTAAATCCCCATCCTGAATAGGCATTTTCTAAAGCCCTATCTGAGTAGGAACCTTACTTTTACAAGCCCTACAAATAGGCACTTTACACTTTCAAAATCCCTACCCTGAGTAGGAACCTTGCCTTAAATAACCCTACCTTGGGTAAGCACCTAATTTTCAAAAGCCTACCCTGAGTAGGCACCTTGCCTTAAAAATCCCTACTTTGAGTAGGCACCTTTCTTTCAAAATCACTATTCTAAATAAGCATTTTCAAAAGCCCTATCCTAAGTAGGCACCTTGATTTTATAATCCCTATCCTAAATAAGCATTTCAAAATTTCTACCCTGAGTAGGCACCTTGCTTTCACAAGCCCTATCCTACCCTATCCTGAATAGGCACTTTGCACTTTCAAAAGACCTACCCTGAGTAGGCACCTTGCCTTAAGAATCACTACCATGAGTAGGCACCTTGACTTAAAAAGCCCTACCATGAGTGGGCACCTTGATCTCAAAATCCTTATCCTAAATAGGAATTTTCAAAAGCCTTACCCTGAGTAAGCACCTTTATTTCACAAGCCCTATCCTGAATAGGCACTTTACACTTTTAAAAGCCCATAAGGAATAGGCATGTACCATTTTTAAATCTCTATCTAGAATAGACACTTCTTGCTACAAAGCCCTATGCTGAATAGGCACATTCTTTTCCAACCAAAAAGTCCAACGCTTAGGTAGGAACCTACAATTAAGCCCTAATATCAGTAGGCATCCCTACTCTCAAGCCATATCCAGAATATGCATTTCATTTCTCAAAGACCTAAATTTAGGTAGGCATCTTGATAATCTATTCCCTACACCATGCAATCACTCATAAATTAATCTCTTGATCACCCCTTAGGCCTACCTATCATCTAGATCCTGAATCTTAGACTATGGATCATGCTACTCAAATTCAAAACCTCATGATTCGATTTGTGCATGATACATCAATGATTTCAAGACCTATCTTGAATAGGGATCTCCTCTTGTGAAAGTCCTATTCTATATAAGCAACCCACTTGGCTAAATCCCTACATTCATGTATGCATCACCTTAAATCCTATTTATATAGGTACTCCAACAAAGCACTACATTCAGGAAGGCATTTTTACAAAGCCTATCCTGAATAGGCATTTCCTCCAGACTAAGCCCGACATCCACTAAGGGCCCTTGACCAAGCCTATCCAAATAAGCATTCCCTCTAGTTTAATTCCTACACTTAGGTAGGCCACTAATTTTAATCCCTATTATGGATAGGCACCTCAATCAAATCCCTACATATGATAGGTAAATAGGCAAATCCTCTCTTATCATACTGAACCATCATGTATTCAAGATATGCTCTAGGGAGTAAATATTTGTCCGATACAATCACTGGTCGTAAAGACCACCTTAGATTGGGAAACTTGTCTCATGCCAAACTTTATCTATATTGAGAAATTTTAAAAATAGAATTGATCGATACATTCACTTGTCATGAATGCCAACTTAAATTGAGAAATTTGTGAGGAACCCAATTTTATTAATAGTAGGAAGATGCTCTAAGCATTAGACTTATGATTTATATAGTCACCGATCATGAAGGCCACCTTAAATTCAAAAACTTTTCTAGCGCCCAACCTTATGTATCTTGAGCACTTTCAAAAAATCTGGAAACATTCTAGAGAGTAGACAATGGATAGATATAGTCACTGATTGTAAAGACCACCTTATATCTCAAAATTTGTCTAATATTACATCAATCTAGGGTCATGGGACCGTGCATGATTGGTCCAGTTTGAAGTTGGTAAGAGAATGTGGAAATTGGACAGGATGCAGAACACCATCTATCATTATCCAGAGGATTCTCATTGGGAAGAAAATCATGATCAATGGTAATCCTCTGGCTAATGATAGATTATGTTCTACATCCTTTCCAATTTCCACATTCTCTTACCTTTTACCACATTTTTAACACATTTTATCCACCCATTATTGTCCACTTTCACCCAATTTGGTCCCTTCTACAAAGAAACTTTCTTTTAAATTGAAAGTAAATTTATCCTTCAATTCTATGTTCAATATGTTATTCTTTACAAATTACCTATTTGAATTATCTAGAATTAATTATTCCCTTTCTAACTACCTTTTACAAGGAAATATGATAGATAACTCAAAATTAATTTTTTATGAAAGTTTTCATTGATTTTCACCAGAACATTTATGAAATTACTAGGAAAATGGACACTATATTTTTCCACTTGGGAACATTGGACATATCACATCATCTGCTACATGACACGTGACATATTATCTTGATCCATGTGCCCTCCCGTACAATACATCACAGTGATATGTTGCCTCTTCTAGAAGGTTCTGTCCAAAATCTGAGCACTAAAGTCCACTTATAAATAGACCCCCATACTCAATGTATTGTAGACTCCTCTCGTTTCACTTAAGGCCAGAGAAATGACTATCTCTCTTTTTATTTTTTGTATATAATCATAGGATCCTTCTTATCACACCAGCTTGTCTGCTATCACTGGAAGGCTACACAACAATAATTTGTTTCTTTTTCTGTTATATCAATATCAATATTGTTGCTTGCTCTGATCCGTTCATAACTATTCATATCTGTGCACTCTTTCTCAAAGATTTGATCTTGGTCTACTAAATCTATCTCTCTCACCTCTCTCTCTCTCTCTCTCTTCTCTCTCTCTTTTGCGCATTAGTCCTATCAACCAATGACGACTCTCCATCATGGAAGGTGTTAGGAAATATGGGCACAAAGTAAGGAAGAGGAAATAAAAACTTATCTAACCATATTCACAAAATAGCAAGACCGTGTCAATAACTATGAAATAGGAAAGATGCTTTAACGAGTTTATACATGATCTTGGAGCAAGTCCAGTGACTACAACTCATTGTAGTGCAACTATCTTCTAGTTGTTCTTGGTCAATGTTTGTGCAACTCATGGTCTTCACCATGGACAACAGACTAGAACAACGAATGTAGTGGCTCTTGTGGTATTTCCAAGGACTATGGGATGACGGCATCCTCCCAACGCAGGGCAAAGGACACCTCACCTCTCTGGAAGTCCACACAGACCATCTAGAACTCCTTTCATCCTAATAGAATGGATAGGAAGAAGTTGTCCTTCTTGTTGGTGTACTAGTCATCAACCTACTCTCCCATAATGATCTTTAGTTGTTCTCTCCCTCACTATCCCTCCCTAGCAGAGGACTTGCTTGGTCTCATTTATTTACCACAACCTAAGAGAACAAAAATTGTCAGAGCAACTGATTCTCAATTATGTGTGTTGGGAAGCCCCCAGTACCCCTCTATTTATAGGAGGCATTAGGGTCAGGGTTCCCAGTCAATGCGAGAGTGTAAGGGGCCAAAAGATCATGAATTTTCACAATTTGAGAGTGTTGAACCTTTTGGTTGGCATCCAAATCGGTCGGTTCACATGTGAAATGGTTGATTCAGACAATGTACTTGTCATTTTGCTATGTTTCCAAATCACATATGATTTGGAAATTCGAATCCAATTAATACACAACATGACATCAGTACTAATCCTTGATGCAATTGAATTTCTCCATGAATTGAGTGAACTCATTCAAACGAGTCGATCATCTCACTCACCCAAACAGATGGTTGGTGAGCCGAGTCGGTCAGTTCACTAAGTGAACCAGTATGTTCTTGTTGACTCAAGGTCTAAATTGACTAAACCCTTGTTTTGATGACTAAGCCATTCCACTTATTTATGTCTAATGTCTCTACTTGAGTAATTTTAGATTAGGTATAGACACACTCCAAGTGCCCTAACTTGCACATCTCAACTTGGAGAAAAGACAAGTCAAAGTCAATACAAGTGCACGTTTTTGGAATATGATGTAAATCCATTAGAATCATGTTGTAAGTCACTTGTAATGATTGTATGACTTGTAATTAATCTTAGAAAAAATCAGGAGCACTTAGATCGAATATTAAATCACTCAAAAGTCATTTTACAAAATTCACATATGGTTGTTTATCAGTCAAGTTGCAAACTCAACCGATCCTGATTGGATCTTGAAAATGACTTTTGATCGATTGAGTTTTCATTTCACAGAACTCGACCGATCCCTCTATAGAAAAAAACTGATTTATGTGGATCTGTTGAGTTACACCAGGACAAACTCGACTGATGGCTTAAATTGGTCTTGTCGCATAGTGGGATCGGTCGAGTTACCTTTATAGAAACTCGACCGACAACACTGTACGAAAAAGTGTAGAAAAGTGTTTCTAGCCTGGAGTTGCAACAATAAAAAATGTATCCGTTGCAAGCCACACAATGACTAGTTTTCATTCTTAAGTATCCCCAAAGGCTAAGAGGTATCCCCAGTTATAAATAGGACCCCTTGGGCTTCATTCTAAGGTCGAGAATTCAATGCAAAACTCTATATGAGGTTCCTAGTCTATAGTTGAGTGATCCTATAGCCTTCGCTCTCTCTCTCAGATTAATCACTTGCATTATCCATTAGAGTGAGTAGGAGATTTATAAGAGAGATATTCCTACATGTATATCTTGTGAGGTTCTCACTTCCACCACCTCCCAATCTCTCTTTCAACCATGAAGATGAAGTTTCTCTCTCTTGTCTGAGATAGGTGAAGAAGAACAAGGGAAGGAGTCTCTTGGTGAAGATCAAGGCTGAAAACTTGGAGCAAGAGTGGGTAAGACCTTGGAGAAGGTAGAAGACTCCTTGCTCAAGTGGGTAAGTCCTTGGTGAAAGATTCTATGAGTGAAGGTGAAGTCAAAGGCTGAAGATCCAAGAAGAGTGGGTAATTCCTAGAAGGCTGAAGACTTGTGCAAGATTGGGTAAGCCCTTAGAGAAGGCCAAAGACTCATTGCAAAGTGGGTAAGTCCTTGGTAAGGTTGAAAACTCATTATATTGAATAGGTAAGTCCTTTGGTGGGTCATGTGTTGTAACTCTTATAAGTGAATATATAGAGAAAGACACACTTAGAGATCCTATAGGTTGACCTCTCTAGGTTGTGGACTGACATACTCCTAGTTTGGAGTGTGGAACCACTCTACATAGCTTGTCACTTGGTGCTTGTTCAATCTCACTCTCCCTTGCTATGTATGTTTTAGTTGCACTCAAAATTCCTATTTAGCAACCTTATCTTGTGATATAACTTGAATGTCTAATGAATTTTGTTTAGTGCATTCGTCTCTATTCACCTCCCTCTAGAGGATCAAATCACCCATCCTAGGATCCAATAGTTCACTCCTCAGTTTTGGCAGAACTTAGCCAATTCAATTTCTGATCAGCCTAACACTCCAACCTGCCGTCTCAACACTTGATCCGATCAGATGGCAGTCCAATCAGATGTTTTGTTGCTTGAATTGACTACCTAAACACTTTAGTAATCAATTCAATTATCATTGATGATAAACTCGTCTTCTAGATGAGTTCCTATGCGTGTGACCCTATAGGTCCCATATCACATTGGCAGTGAATGTCCATAACTAGCTTATGACATCACAAGCAAAGAGTAGTGCCTAGACACACATCAATTCTATCCAAGTAAATGGAAAGTTGGAGAACAACTTCAACCTACAATTTGTGTAAGGTATTGCAATAATTGTATAATTCCTTTCTCTTTAATATCCAAAATAAACTCGAGGATGGAATTGTCATCCCCTCAATGTTCAATCCATGTCCCTTGAACCTAGAGCATGCTATATGAGATATATGTGACCCCAATATCATATATTGATCCACATGTGCAGGCACACATGTTTCTCAATCTTCCTAATCATGTGGACATGGATATCAAACTCCAGTGGGAGGGAAAAATCCTATCTACATCGCTCAAAGTCTATCTCCATGTGTCATAACTACCCAATCATCACCTTTATGGACATCCATGTTTCAGGGTTACATTGGATGATGTCATAGTATACTGAAAAACATGTGATGAGTGTAGTGACTTTAGGTCTAATAATCATAATCACCACCTTCACTATGAGAGATGACTATGACATACAAAGTGTGGTTTACATATGTCACTGTTAAGGTGGGTCTGTGCAATACATTGTTCACTAACATGTATTTGTGTGCTTGGTATGATATACCATATGATGGCTAATGAGATTCTATCATCAACCAACTCACACTCCAGTATTATGTGTTATTGTTCTATACCTACCTTCCACAATAACATCCGACCAAGGACATAACAAGAATGTACATACTCTTGACATCTATATGATCTCGTTGTTCAAGTCATGTACTTGAAGACATATGTCATTGAGTAATTGCCATTCTTTAGACATTCATAACATTTCCTCATTATCTCATAACTCAGTGAATCAGAATGAATTGGAAGCTTGACTTTGTTATTGTTAATCATATCCTTTATTTAATATGCCTTCTCAATCACCATATGATTGGCTCTCTGGGCATACTTACCAACAAACTCCCAATTTCACTTAGATACAATCACCCATGAATCTCATCCTTAGTGATCTAAACATGTCCACCATGTTTCTAAAGTGTAAGTGCTAATCCAGCGAGTTAGCAACACATTGCTTTTAGTCTGTATATTGCATGTTTCTTGACTCTTTATTGTATGATCTCCCGTATGAGATGAAACTACCGTAATATTCTATCTGATGTTCCTTGCCTAACAAGTAGCTCCATTGTTGTCACAGTATCACTACTGCATCATCAATGGTTGGAACATCTTTAAGTACATCCATATGAACTTATATATCCATATAGTATCCACTCTAGTGTTCATAACACTAGGATACTAGACTTCAATTGTAGAATTGTAAATTAATGGTCTTATAGTTTGAAACTCTTTCAATAGTAACTATTCTGTTAAGATTAAACACACAACTTTAATATTGCGATCATCTACTATGATTACGGAAGCTTGCATCTGTGTAACTCTTTACACTCAACTCTTTCTTGTTGCCATGGTCTTAGCAACTTATCCATTAGTGATTTTCAAGTACTAACAGATGTACGTAAATGATATTCCAATAAACCTTATTGGAAACTGAAATCATCCTGTCGTGTCCAATACATACAAGGATATGGAATAAGTATATTTATATAGCATACATGATAGATCCAATTGCTAGTCCATATGGCACATCATTCATGTATTTCCATTCTCTGCAAGAATCAGAATATAGGGTTCATGAGAGACTAATCCCATGTATAATGGATAGATTCTTTTCATGGAATCCTTCATACTAAATTCTTTCAGTATCTTGCTATTTATATGTGCTCATACTTAGGTCATGAAACTTTCAAAAACTATCTTCATAGATCTTGATCCCTATCTCATAGGGTCTTTCACCTAATCCTTCATTATTGAAGGTGTTTTTCATGCCAGATCTCAATATCATATGTTGAGGTGTTATTCCCCATCAGTATGTGGAATATTGATATATGCTCCCACTAAATATTTTGTAATCACATATTCCATCTTGAATCAAGTCAAAACCTTTAACTATCTTGTCAATATAGAAGGTCCCATATTTGAGATGCTTGTTTCAATCTTTACATCAAAACTTTATAGCTTATAGACTTTATTTTTCTTTAATGAAGTTATAAACCTTTAGGCTGTGTCACATGCACATCCCTTCTGATATTACTTTTAAGAAATCCATTTTTAAGCTTCATTTGCCAAATCTCATAGTCTATTTTAGCTGCAACAACAAGCATGCCAATTGGTTAAGGAATTTCTTCATGTTCAACAGTTTAATCTGACTTCAAAAACCTTTATAACTAATTTGTCCTTTTATATTATCCATGTAGTTATATGAAATGAAAGCCCCATATTCACCTTTTGGGTTTTATCCCTTTAGGTAGTACTAGCAAGGTCATACCTTGTTAGTTTATATGGGCTCCATAATGGCCTTAAGCCATTTTGCAGATTTGATTCTCAATAGTTTCTAGTTGATATGTTGGCTCATCATCTTATGACCAATCTATATGAGTTGTTGGATTCACAATATTTCAATCTTAGATTCATTCTATTAGAATTATTAGGTTTTGTATTACATGATGAACTTGAGCTGCCACAACAATTTATGATTCTCACTAGTTCTCATTGTACCCTCTATTGTCCTCGAACCTTTTGAGTTCTACTTTTACTCCCACTAATTCTTTTGGAACTCAGTTATCCTAGTAACAAAACACTTTTTTTATTGTATTGCGATTAAAGGCATTATTCAACAATCATGGTTTGTGGATTAACCTTTTAAGAATCTACTTTCTTTATATAGGTTACAATCCTTAAGACACATCGAGACATTCCCATGTTCCATATGTCATATGGTGTCCTTTGAACCATTTTATATGGTACATCGTTTTAGTGTTTAACATATTTCTTTTAAGGAAATTTAGAAGATTGGATTAAATAATAATCATATCATGACTCATCATGATGTGATTCCTTCTTACAGACACATCATTATGTTTAGATAGAATTGATTGTGATGCACTATCACTATCTTCCAGAAGGACCTCAAGCTTTTGATGCAAAATATTTTGACATTCGATCATATCAAAGTTTCTTAATGCTTTTATCAAAGTTATACTTCATTTATAGTTCTCTTTGATCATTTCAAGAGATTTATGTTTGTATTTTGTTGAGTGCATATCATTATGTCATTAACAAATACTATGAAGTCTAAGTAACTACCGGTAGCATTTATTCTATAAGATCTTCATACATCGACATGTATAAGGTATAATAGAATGCTTATCCTCCCACTACATCTAGTGAATGATGCTTTATCACATTGCACACAAGTAAGACTTGCACGTCTCTCACTGGTTCAATAACCAGAAAGAGCCTAGATAAATATCTAGATATGCATTTCTCACATGTGTGCTCTAGATGATAATGCTATAGATTGTTAATTGTTTGAGTTATCATTTATAATCCTTTTGGTATTTACATTGTTAGACATTTATCCATGATCATGGGATAGTCAGGGAATTTTCCATACAAGATCACATCTTTAAAATAGAACACTCAACCATCCTTGTCATTACAAGATGTCGGAAATAAAATGTTTCTATTTGTTGGCATAATGAAATAGTAGTTCTACTAACTCTATTACATGCCCTTTGGGCTAAGATAAATTCTAAATGTGAACTAAAGTTGTATAAAATCCTAGTTATCGTTGTCCATCTTTGTCCTTTCATAAAGGCTTTACTTCTTATCAGATCGTGCACATCAATGTATTTCAGATCTACATCTGGTATCATATACCAAGATGAAGAAGTAAATTTAGATTTATCTTATATGTTTATACCTAAAGTAGAGGTCTCTGCCTCTTCCTTCTTCTTCTTTAGTTCCTCCAACTAGAGGGGGGAATTCCTCTTCCAGTGTCCAGCCTGGTGACTATGGTGGCATTTGCCTCCCTTCTTTATTCTTCTTTTTGCCTCGAGGTCAACGACTTGGCTTCTGGCTAGCTGTACAACTCTTCTTAGATTTTTCTTTGCCTTTAGACTTTCCCTTTGTCTTGTTGATCATCATCACATACTTAGGCCTATCTTTCTTCATTTTTGCCTCAACTACTCTCAACATGCCCAATAACTCTGCCAATGGCTTGTCAAAGTCATTCATGACAAATTGACTGTATGAATCTATACATCAATGGACAACTCTTGATTCAAAGGGATGTTCTCCATATATCCAATGATATTGAGCACATGAGGACCTACTATATCTCCTTTTGTCATGTTACATTTGAATAGTGCTTTTGAGATATCATACCTCTCATATCTTTCCTGGTCCTGGAACATGTTCTTGAGATGTATGACCATCTCCATAACTTCCATGTTCTCATGTTGTCTTTGCAACTCATAGTTAATTGAGCACAACATTAGGCATTTGATATCCATGACATCTTCAATATGCTTTTACAAGCATCCTTGTCAGCCCTGGGAGCATTATAAAGAGGTTCTTATGGCACTGGAGTCTATAGGACATAGAGCTTGTGATCTTGTGTGACAATAATTCTCAGCGTCCTGTACCAGTTGTGGAAGTTGTTCCCATTTAATTTGTCCTTCTCAAGGACTGATCACATAGAAAAAGTGTTGTTGTGTGTTTCCATTTGATTCTATAAAAGAATTTTGAAATTTTGTTAAAAACTCATTTTGATTTGATCTGATTAAAATTTGACAATCTTTATTAGGTCTTTAATTAATCATCGCTCTCACTATTTTATTTGAATTGATAGCCCTCACATATCAATTCAGAAGATTGAAGCATACAACCTTCTAGTGTTCCAAGATCCAAAATAATTCAAATATCACCCAGCCAATACACCATCATCCATGTACAATCATTAATGTAGACAACATTTGTCTATTGCATCATATGCAATTCTTGAATAGATGATATGTGAAACTCTTTGCCATAATCATCTACAAGCCTCTGGGCGTAGACGATCTAGGAATCACTAGTTAAGCCTGACCCACTAGCCATCACGATAGATATGCACCATGTGAGGGTAGAACCTACGTCTAACAGAAAACACCAAGATGGTTAGACACTCGAGTTGTTAGTGAGAGGTCCCAGGATCGAGCCCAGGCCACAGGATGAATAGAATGGCCATTTTTTTTTATTTTTAAAAAAAGGGTAGAACCTACATATCTACCATCACACTTCCATGAGATAGACGACACACCATGTGAGGGCGTAGCCTATGCTTGGTCGATCAAGCTTTTCATCTGTGTTGCTAGTGGAAAATATCTTAGACTTAATATTATATTTGAGGGAGTTTATGTATATACATATACATTATCCAATATATATATATATATATATATATATATATATATATATATATATATATATATATATATATATGAGATTTTATTCAATGCCTGCGCGGGTACTTTGGTTTTGTTACCCGTGCTTTCAAAACACAGTGGCATCTATTCGTAAATTGGTGCAACATTAGTTCAAGCGATTCCTGTCTCGCGTATTCACTGTCCCAACTGTCCGTTCTCATTGTCCCTCATTCGCTGCCCTAGTCTACGAAGAGGTCATGACAACATTTCCATTGCCAATTGCCATCACCATCCTCCTCACCGGCCACCTTGATTAGTCATGCCGACCGGAGCTCCGCCTACGCTACTAAAACATCTGCCGGTGTGAATCGTCCGCACCTCCCTCAAAGGTGATGTCCCAAATCCTGTGTCCGACTAGACAAGTTCGCCCCATCTTTGTCACTCCAGTGCACCTCATCCTCGCCGATGTCGTCTGCATCTCCCCCTGTCATTTGGATGCAAAATCTAGAGCGGAAGAAACCCTAGAGCTAGTATGATGACTGAAAGGGTGCAGAAAAGGAGCCAGAGAGAAAGAGGTCTGATTGGATAGTCCGAGACCCATAAACTAGAACGCAGATGACTCTCTGATGCAGGGCAACATCGTTGGATTCGTTGCATCTTTCTTTGTGTGGTTGTCATCTCAAAAACCTGGAACGGCTGATGATGATATTGTAAAAAGGTTTCAGTTGTGGAGAATGACTTCTGGGTGACTTGTTTCATTAATAAACACAAATACGTATAGTTGAAAATGTACTTGTCTGGTGATCAAGTTTGTATCTAAAAAATATAAGTACTCCTCGTTTAACTCCTAGAAGTTTGTGGATAAAATGATCAACAACTAACATCAAGAGATCTTTGAGGACAGTTGGCATAAGGGCAAGTAAAGAAGAGTGATTTTATTAAACAAATTACTTCCTCACGAAACAAATGAACTAAAATAATCTACCTTAAAAAAAGATAAACTAAAATAATTTTGACGTGAATAAATTCAGGCATTATTTCTCTAAACAACAATCCAGAGATGTTGCATTGTATCTGACAGGTGGTAGTAGTTCCAGTTCTATTGTTACTAGTGGCCAACGTGACAGGAACCGTAGAAGAGACTAAAGAGTATGTCTATTGCAATTCTCACGGTATTATTAGTTAATCAATATTCTCTCTAAAAATACATTTCTCTACCGTGTTGTTTGAAATATTTATATTCAAAATGAGATCTACATGATACAATGCAATTATTTTTCAACCAATGTTACAATGATGGGATGTTTTGATTTAAGACATTTGAATTTGGACCACCGAAATGACTATCCATATTACAAACTGACACCTACATTACGGTTGAATCTTACCTATTATGTTGTGGCTTCCCATATTACAGATGGCACTTGTTTATTACAATATGAGTATCCATATTGCAAAACTGGCTCCTACATTATGGTTGGCTCTTGCCTATTACAATGTGACTGACCATATGACATATGACACTTGCTTATTACAACATGACTATCCATATTACAAAATTTTCACCTACATTACAGTTGCCTTTTACCTATTGCAATGTGACTGTCCATATTACAAATGACACTTACTTATTACAATATGAGTATCCATATTACAAAACTGTCACATACATTACGGTTGGCTTTTGCCTATTATAATGTGACTGTCCATATTACAAATGATGCTTATTACAATATGAGTATTCATATTACAAAACTCTCACCTACATTACGGTTGGCTTTTGCTTATTACAATGTGACTGTCCATATTACAGATGACACTTGTTTATTACAATATGAGTATCCATATTACAAAACTATCACTTACATGACTATTGGCTCTTGCCTATTACAATGTGACTTTCCATATTATGGATGACACTTGCTTATTACAATATGACTATCCATATTACAAACTGTCACCTACATTACGGTTGACTCTTGCATATTACAATTGATTATCCGAATGACATATGACACTTGCTTATTACAATATGACTATCCATATTACAAAACTGTCACCTACATTACAATTGTCTCTTTCCTATTACAATGTGACTGTTCATATTACATATGACACTTTCTTATTACAATATGACTGTCCATATTACATATGAATAGCTATTTACAACAGTTAAAATGTATTTTTTGGCGTTGATTTGCTGTAATGTACTAGGAGTAGACTACTTTGTGAACATTGTGCATTCTATGGCTCTGCAACTAAGCAATTGTCTTTCTGCTTTAAATTTCAGGCAAGACCACCGTCATGGATCAAATATAAAGTAGATGCAGTCCTGAGAATTATCTCCTTTGGAACATTGTCCATGTCGTGTTATGTTAATCAACCTCTAATTTACACATTTGTCTCATTGCATTGTTCACCTCGTCTGCCACTGGATAGACCAAGATTCTTTATTTGCAGATTTTGCCCCAATTAAGTATTCATAACCTTGGGATCTAAACAGGGAGGCTATGAGCCAGCAGTACCAATTATAAAGGTAGCATTGAAGCACATCTGAAAAGGGATAGAAAGGATAAAGAAGTGGGACAATCGCTGATAGCATATTCGAACTCAGGGATCTCCCTTCTTGTGGTGCCAATAGTACTAGAATGTCATATTGTCCACACAGGTGAGGCCTTTCTCATAGAAATTCCTCTTGCATGAGGTGTCTGGCACTACTAAAATTCCCCAAGGAAGGGAATCCCCTCAGGTCTGTTTGTGAGATCACTGTAGAAGTCATACTCAGCCAGGTAATCATGCAGATCGAGCTCTTTCTTCTGATTCATATGGTAATGGTGCTTCACCCCTTCCGCTTTACCAAACCTAAACAAACTAACCCTATCACACATCCCAGCAGCAAGCAACACAACTTGCATCCCGGAAGAGTAATGGAACATCTTATCATCCTTAACTTTCCCCCATTCCTCAGGTGGTTTCTCGGTGTCATCGGCGAACCACTTGAGTGAGTAGTACTTGATGATCCGGGAGCACATGGCGTCGAACCTGGGGTCGGTGATGAGGATGAGCCTGGAGGAAGTGGACGAACTGGTGTGAGCCGATCAGTGCGCCGTGCTCTCACTGGAGTAGGATGCCACTGTTCCCGACGATGGCGATGACATCTCCGATACTCTCTACTGGAGGCCGTCGCTTATCTCGGAGGTCAACGCATCGAATGTCAAGGAGCTGCGCTAGATCAAATCCACCAAACAGATGGGGTCGACCAAGAACGTCGGTGCAGGGACTTTCCGGTCGGCGTCAATGCCAGCTTCGGCTCCTTCAAGTGCCTGTGCGGGGACAAGTTCATCGGGGGCTGGGTTCTAAATCTGTCGGCGAATAGAACGTAGGAAGAAGGGACTCCATAAATATTTACAAAGATGCCACTGCTTCTTTAGAATGGGTAGCTTCACTTAGTTACCCGCGCGGGCAACAAAGACAATATATATATATATTACATAGCATATAGATGCTATACCCCACAATGTAAACATGCAATATAAAAAAAGGCGATGGTTATGGCCATACTATTATAATCCCTTAGAGCCACAAGGAACAACTACAACCGAGGTTATCATCACATCACATGCATGAACCTACTATTGATGTAGATCTGTGCTTGCCAATCTGGGTTGATTGGTTCAACCCTTGAACCGATTGTCTTGTCTCTTGGCCGGTCGTCTAGCCTCATGAAATGATCGGTTGGCCTCCTGTCCAACCAGTGTATGGACTCCTTCCAAAAGACCAGTTGGACCCACTTGCCAGTCGGTTCACACCTCCTGCAGTCTGTCCTCCTCAGTCTTCCAGCTAATCATCTTGTCACATAAAGCGGTCAGCTCGTTAGACATGGATCATCATCTTCGTCATTGCAAGAAAATGAAATATCATATTGCTACTATACTTATTACATGGTAATGACAAACCTTGAGTTACATTTGAGGAGAGAAGGCATAGGAAAGAATTAACTTTCCATTGAGAATAAGAAGACAGGGGCCCTGTATGCAAACTGAGAGATGAAACATGAATAAAAAAACCATTCAACCACACACAAATATATGGGTTATTGGCCATAACCACGCTACATGTCCACCATCAAAACTACTTTTAAGGTGATACATGTAAGTTGCATATATATCATTATATATATATGTATATATGGGCTCATCTTTAATACCCGCACACCCTTCCTGCCACTTTTTTTTTAAAAAAAATTCTCAAAATTGTAGAGGAGCATTTTATCTAGATCCCCAAAAAATTTCATCCAAAAATAATATCATTTGCCCCACAAAAATGAAAAAATACGTCCATATATTTACTGATTGTATATTTTCTGCGCAGTTACGTTTTTAGTCATATAGTTACTCTTTTATCAATATAGTTACTCTTTTGATCTTAGAGTTACTTTTGTGTACCATATAGTTATACTTTTGGATGTGCAGGTAGCAAAAAATCAGGCTACCAACGCGGGTATTGAATGAACGACCTATATATATATATATAAAATTTTGGGGTTATATGTAGTCTTTGATCAGATATGCACATTAAGAAGTTTAAGTATTCACATCGTATGCAATTTATAAACGATGAAACTAAAAATCCAATCATATCAATTTTCTCAAAACTTAATAAATTGACGTGGCTTTGATACCACTGTTGGGAAATACATACACATAGTAAGGCAGCAGAAATAAGAATTTATCTATCTGTATTCACATAATAGTAAGATCACATCAATAACTATGAAATAGGAAAGCTAGTTCAACAAGTTTGAAACTCATCCTAGATCAAGTCCAATGACTACAACTTGTTGTAGTGAAACTATCTTCTAGTTGCTCTTGGTCAATGTATGTGTAGCTCCTGGTCTTCACCACAGACAATAGGCTGGAACAACGTCTACAACAACTCCTACAGTATCGCCACAGACTGTGGGATGATGACGTCCTCCCAACGATGGATAAAGGCCACCTCACCTCTATGGAAGATCACACGGATCACCCAGAACTCCTGTCATCCTGCTAGAATGGATAGGAAGGTGTTATCCCTCCCGTTGGTATACTAGTCACCAACATGCTCTCCCACAATGATCCTTAGTTGTTCTCTCCTTTGCTATCCCTCCCTAGTCGGGTAGGACTTGCTTGGGCTATCTTGGTTACCATAACCAGAGAGGACAACAATTATCAGAGCATTTGATTCTCAATTGTGTGTTGGGAAGCCCCGGGTACCCCTCTATTCATAGGAGGGGTTAGGGTCAGGGTTCCCAGTCAATATAGGAGTGGAAGAGACCAAAAGATCATGAATTTTCACAACCTGTGAGTACCAAACTGGTCGGTTACCAAACTCTTACCATATGCGCTACTATGACTGAACAATGTTGAATAAAATATAATAATAAGAATAGTGTTTATTAGTATTCAAGTGAATTACAAGGTGTGCTATTACTATCATCATATGACTGACTATCAAGATATACTACCAACATTATTCACCATTAGTATATTGTATTCACCATTTCTAAGCGCTTATTCATCATTAGTAGGCGTGCTTTCAACTTTGGTAGACATGTATTCATCATTAGTAGGCATATTAATTACTTCCATTCTCTCCCCTCCTCTCATTGTTTCCCTCTTCTTCACTTGTTAATTCTCTCATTTTGCTCCTCCTCCCTTCTCTTCATCCTCACATTCCCATATTTTACTTCTCTCTCTTAAAGAAAGATTAAACAAATGCACCATAAGGTTTGAGAACAGGTGGTGGAACAAGTAGGGTAGGCGGAAAGATAACGGTGGGCAGATGGGGACAAGAGTGGGAACAGCCGGTGGCGCCTCTAGGAATGATTTTGCTACATGAGTCTGGCGTATGTAAGACTTACATGAGACATCGTGAATGTTTTAAAAATTAAACTTTTTCTTTAAACAGTGCGTAGATTCTAATTCTCATATTCAAACTTTTATAGTGGGCTCTCGCCTGAGTCGGTCCCATCTTAACTCCTCGTTACCAGCGAACATTACCCGAATTTAATTGCCTGCTGGCAATGGGCATCGACACGCTCTGTCTGCCCGTGCTGTCTGACACACGCAGCTAGCTCACGCCCGGCTGTGACCGCGTGGTGACTCCTTCTCCCTCTGATGTCCTCGCCGAGCGTGTGGTCTTCCGAGAGAACCTCGCCATCGCATGATTCACATCCACCGGCCAACTAATTCCCATTCACTAGACAGCTTGAACCGACAGCGACGGGGCGGTGGGCCTACGCGGCGCAATGAAAAGCCCATCTTGTAATGTAACCTCACAAGTCACAATAATCCATGCCCATGATATATTTCCCTTTTTACCGTATCACGCAAACGCACTGCTCAATCAGAACTCTTCCTTCTCTTTCAGTTTTGTCGGGGGCGATTTTGAGTTTTGAGGCCGAAAATGATCTTTGCACAGCGGGCATGTTTCACGACCACGCTTGGGGTACAACTCCTCAGACCGTCATACGCTGGCAGGTATGTTAGGTGTTCAATCATATGATTAGATATATACCCAACTGGAATCTCAGTCCGTATCCGAGCTATTCGGCTAATAATGTTGTATCTTACATTCTCACTCCTCCGCAGAAGCGAAAGACAAAGAATAATGTTGTATGAACAACAAATGAGATCAGAAATGAGACATTTTTTTGTCCTCACATATGCATAAGAATAAAATAGATGAGAGAGAGAACTTATTTCCCCCATCTATTTTATTATTATACATATGCGGGAATAAAAAGAGTCATATTTCTGGTCTCATTTCTTGTTTATATGACAAACCCCAAAGAGAAAACACTACTTGGAACGCCTACCCAATTATTGTTGAGAAAACACTACTTGAATTGTAATGCAACTGGCCATGCTTTAGATTACAATATAACAATGCATTGTTTGTTTTTTATTTATTTATTGGTAACTCAGAATGACTTGAAATTTTCACTAGAGCTCTGAAACTTCATCTAAAACAAATTGAGTCCCCCCCCCCATAATTTATGGACGAGTATTGGCCTACTCATATAATGTATATCAATAACATTTTATAACAAAATATTCCATTGAAACAAAAGAAAATGTAAGGTATTAACTTGTAATTGCTCCAAGCACCTTATTTGCTCTATATGAGTAAACTAACACACTAGTAGATCTCATATTTTTGATTCATTCCTGAGAAACAAATGCTAGAGAGATATAGATAATTTGTATTTGAGTGAGGAAGGAGGTGGAGATGCTGATCTAGGATTTTATCGTGCGACAAGTGTTGAAAATAAGTAAGTTTACCTTATTTAAAAAGGTTTTTATGGTGCATCTTCTTTTACATGTCTATATTTCATATCACTTCTGATTTGATTCAATATGGTATCAAATAATTCTCTTTTCTCATTCATTCTCTACAATTATCTTTTCCTAGGGATTCTGAGTTGGAAGGAAGAAGAAAATCGTGGATTGCTTGAAGTTTGGAATAGATTTTATGAGATCAGATCTTGGGCCACATTTTTTTTAAGGCGTTCAACACCTTAGGTGATTCTTCCATATAACAATATATTACACTAAAATAGATTGAATCCACAAAAAATATTTAGTTCTATCTATATGCAACAATAAACCTTAAATTTGCCTTTCAGTTCTAGCTTTCACAAGATGATTTAGAGATGAATTATTTCTTGATGTGATGAATTTAAGACGATCAAACATATTATAAATGAATGCAATAACATTTAGAATAGAATTCCTAAAGTTATGACATAAGTTAGAAGAAAATATTGAAACCTAGGACTTTTCAGTTATATCTGAATTTGCAGTATGTAACTAAGTTAAGAATATTGTCAGTCTAGATCTTATTATATGTTATTTGAGTATTTAAATGTTTAGTATAGATAAATCATATATTATATAGCTATTTAATAGAATTTATTAGTGTTTGTTTGATGTCTTAGTAAAGAGGGTGAAACACTAGAAGAGTGAAAACTTAAGACTTTTGTGAATAAATAGAACGAAAATTAGTAAAAAAGATTCATTTGAAGTGGTCCATTTTATTTGATCAATTTATTCTTGATGCTTGATAATTTTGTGAATGATATGGAAAACCCTAGTTCATTTGCATACAAGGATTCCATATGTAGGTTTAGTTGTATGTGAGATAGTACATAGTTTTTTTACCGGTTAAAGATTATGATAATATTTTTGTTAGTGATATGGAAATACTAATATGGTTTCATATGATGATTTAATATACAAGATCAGTTGTATGTTAACTGATAGAAATACTCTTCTTACCACTTTGAGCTTATGTTTTAGTAAATTCTTTTATGGGAGTTGTGTTAAATGTGAATGAGGCAAATAAAACCCTAAGCATAGAGTAACCAAAAAATTAAGTATTTTCATTCTAATGTTTCTCATAATGATAAGTGGAGTATCTCAACAACTCAGATTACAACACAATTTACATAAAGCTAATGAAAGCACTTAATACAATGTTAAGCTAAGAAATGTTGATTAGATGATTGCACAATGAAATTAAGAAGTAAATTATATATTAGATATTCTAAACACCGTAGATTCCCTATGGATGTCTTTATCGTATTGGAGGAAATGACTTACTCATTGGCAGTGTGTAGAGGGTTACGATAGTCTAGACCCAACATGGAAAGACTCCTTAAGACGCATGGGTATCCAACACCAGTCAAAGCACCTGATGATACTTGTTTTAGTTGAGCACAATTTCAATTAGGTAACCAACATTTATCACAGATCCTAGCGGTACCTAGTTTAGTCACTATTGATGACTTAACCCTTGTGGAACTTCTAGAGCAGACAATTTTAGCCATAGTGCTTTTGACTCTCCTCTTGAGTACCTAAGTTTAGAGGAGCAATCCAATTTTTACTGGACAACTATTTAACTGTGGAGGCTAGACATGGCGAGACCAATTGCATACCAGGTGGCTAGTTAGCAGACTTGGAGTTTTGAATCTACTCTAAGTCTGGTATGATAATATCTTAGCTTGTTATGATACTTTCAAATGCCGTGGTACACTTCATGTGGGGTTAGGGAATGAGAAAATTAATAATATATTAACAAGTATGTTTAGCTATTGATTTACTATTTGTAGTTATCTGTAGTAAGCTACCATATGTATGTTTCTGAATAACTAGTTCCCTTTGAGATTTATCAAGTATGTTCAGATATTGGTTTACTCTTTGTAGTTATCTAGAGAAATACTTCAATTTATATGTTTGTGATAGACTTATTCCTTTATAGTTTTTATTGTTATGCTTTGAATTTTAGCTGCTAAAGATTATATCTTTGACAATTTCAATGCTTTGAATTGTTTTATTGAAGTTCTTATTTATTGGACGAGTAGCTCATCACTATACTCAAAAATATTTTAGTACACCCTGAGCATATGAAGATCTAAATATATATTAGAAGTCATGCCACAAATAAGATGCTAGAGAGGTTCATATAATTAGTTCCTGTCACTCTAGGTCCTTTAACAACAAATTGTATATGAATGTAGTTGTAATAATGTTTGATCCTTACAATGCTTGCATCTAATAGTCAATTCAATGATCATGTAATGTTGAAAGACAATATAGATATGTTAGTATATTCTTTTATGTTTGTAGTCAGATCAAAGATAAAGGTTTCATTTCTTAGATAAGGTTGATTCATGTAATTGGTTGCAATACACCATTCAGATTTTAGAAAGGAAAAAAAAGCTAAGAGCGGTGTTTAATTTTCTTGAACTTAGGTTACACCATAATATCATGATCTGTCATTTTATTGAATCTGGGTGTGACAATTTAGTATCAAATCCTAGGTTGAGATGTTAGGTAGAATAAGCTAGTAAGTTAGAGTCATACATGTGGTAGTTTGGAGGTGATGTGGCTATAGCTTCGAGAAGCATGGGTATTTTAGATACCTTGTCCCAATATATGAATACTTAAACTGACCAATATCAAACTACTCTGTCTATTCTTCTCTAAATGCCCTGACCAGGTGTGTAGAGGGAGGATGGGCTAGACAGAAACCCTATAAGTGTTAGGGTTAGAATATCATAAAGTAACAAGAGAATAAGAGAATAAAGATAGAGTGTGAAACAACTTCTAGGTGTTCACATCTGTCATGTTTCATGACCACACTTGGGTACAACTTAGACTAGCCTCAAATCGTCACACGCTAGCATGCATGTTAGGTGTCTAATCATATGATTAGATATATCCACCCTGAATATCAATATGTATCTGAATTATTTGGCTAACAATGCTATATCTTACATTCTTACTCCTTCAGAAGCAAAATAAAAAAACATTGTTGAAGCACCACCCCAACTATTGTTGAGAAATCAACAAAGCACTTGAAATGATGGAATCAACTTTTTCACATCTGGTTCTGAGTTTCATCAATACATGAATGCGACATCATAATACATGTTTATGGGCGTGGGCTAATCTAGCAGTCCATCAGATGACTAAAGTAGGTAAAGCCATATCATTAGACTGTGTAAATATATATAGCATAATATTTTTAATTGTAATAAATGTAAGAATATACTAGGAAAATATACTAGAGAACTTCTTTCACAAAAGAATTTATAAAGATATTCTCTATATAGGAAATAATACTATATAAATGTTAACGTGTAAAACTTCCATATAGTAATGATATGGCAACTATCTTCAGGGTGACGGATTTTACATCTAACATGGCATTAGATGTTAGTGTCAGTCCAAGCTTAGTGACATTCGTAGACTATTTCTATATGATCCAATTTTGTATCATTATTTGATAGATGCCCTCTGATAACTTATGTTTATGAGGCTTGATATTTCCTACGCCATCCAACAAATGTTCCTTCTTGTGAATTATCCAAGTGAGCCCACTTTTGGTGCTCATAAGTGTATCCTATGCTACCTACAGAGAACCTCAGATCATGGTCTGTGCCTATCTATTTCTCCCATCACCGGTCTTACTACTTTTTATGATGTTGATTGGGAAGTTTGTCTCGATTCTCGCTACTCTACTTCTAGATATTGTACTTTTCTAGAAGAAATCTTATATCTCATGTCCTCTAAATACCAAGATACTACATTTAATGCTAGCACTAAAGCTGAATATCGTGGTGTTTCTAATACTATTTTTGAGTCATGTTGGCCCCACAACCTTCAACCTGGGCTTCACATCCCTTTGCGTAGCGTCATTGTAGTTTTGTGGGATAATGCCAGTGATGTTTATTTGTTTGATAACTCAGTACGACATCAACATACCAATCATGTTGATATTACATTCACTTTGTGTGTGGGAAAGTGCAGATTGGTCACGTTCATGTGATGCATGCGCCTACTAAATTTCAATATGTTGATATTTTACAAACATTCTACCTCGTCTTTCATTCCAACATTTTCATTCTAGCCTGATGTATAGTCCAACAGGGGTGCATGAGAGTGTGTATATATATGTATGTATCGATATGTATATATATATATATATATATATATATATATATATATATATATATATATATATATATATATATATATATATATATATATATATATATATATATATATATATATATGGAGAGAGAGAGAGACCCTTGACCTTGCTTAAAGTATTGAACATACTTAACTATAATAATTGAATGTTTAGAGCCTTAATATAACCTAGTGATATGCTTTTTAATCACAAGACAAGCTTAAGTTTCAAGTTTGGTCCAATTTGGACTTGTTTGTGCAAGTTATGTAATTTTATGCACATTTTAGACTTTTCTGTAATTTACCCAATTGAGAGGATTTCTTTGCAATTTATCACTTGCATTATGTTCTTTAGATGTTATCTAATCATTATTGATCTTTTGAGCCATGGTTCTTCTAGTTGAACCTTGGTTTGGAAATTTTTTCCTCAAGGGTATTTTAGAATTTATCCCTTTATGGATGAACTACCTTTAGGAGCTATCAACCAAAGATTTATTTGATTGGATTGAAAATTAGACAAAGGAGAGATAAGAAGGTATCTATGGATGGTAGGGGATATTCTTGTGTGGCTTCTTATATATCCTTAATAGTTTAAGGCCATTGATGCATGGAGAGCTTTTTAGACACCTCATGCTTCTTCTCTCCATTATCCTAGAGCTTTATATATCTATTTTTGAGCTCCCAGATGAAAGTGTTGCTTTCCACCACTTCCCTCCTACTAAGATCCTCATTCCCTATCTATTTATCTATGGAGGACCTGTCCAAGGTAGAAGAAGAAGGCACATTTTTGGTGGAAGCTCCTAGGTTTTTTTTTCTCTCTTTTAGGGGTTTAAAAAGCTTCCTTCTAGTGATCTTGACCTAAAAGAGTAAGAATCCCCTTCCTTCCTCCATTTATTTCTTTGTTATCCTCACTCATACCTTTCTCCTGGTTAGAACCTTACTGTTCCATTCTTAGGGTTTGCTCATTTGATGAAGAAAGGTGCTAGATAGACGAGTTCACAACTTATGCTTGGATTTTCTACCCTACCTGCTCGTGTTTTCTTTTATTTGGGACTATATCTTCTAATTAGAGGTAGGTTTTATAACTTTATCCATGTTTATTTCTTACCATAAGCTTGCTAGCTCATGTTTTTTCTTGAAAATGATGATCCATGCACTAAAAAATTTATGCTTGACTTGGATTTTGATTTTTATAATGTTCCCTGTTGTGATTTCAGTTCTAGATGAACCTGTGATCATGTGTACATTATTCCTAAGGTATAATATGACTTGGGTCAGGTTGGTTTGCAATCTATAATGTGAGAACCCATTACACAAAATGAGATTAATCAAAACATAAAACACAATCAATCACTAATTAATCACATACTAAAAAATATGGGTAAATTAAAACCGATTTCAACGTCAACACCCACTCAGAAACATTTACATAAGAGCCCAACATATTTCTTATATCCATACTATGCCAAGAATTTGATACAAATTGTTCTATCGTCTTAGCCAGCACATATATACATAGGAGAACAATATTTGTATATGCCACACAAATAAGTATTAATATGCTAACAAAAGTCCGATTCGTTTGAAACAACACCATATACATACATTTTCTCGCCCGGCCTGAGAGTACAAGGATGAATCTAGGACACACTAGACATCTAATCAAATTTATCAAAGATTCATTACTATAGCTCCTCTTTTCTACCACATGTTTGTTTTTGTCACTTCCGATTACCTAAAAAAATGTGGTGAATCACAAGGGTGAGACCCATGTCCCAGCAAGAGATATAACCTCCAACAACGTTTATTGATTACAACATTTTAAAGCAATTAAATAGTTAAGCAGTTTAATCAGAGATAACAAATAAGCTCAATAGCACTGATGATTAACAAATTACATAAAGAAGCAGATAATAACTATCATCATTAGCCAAACTATCATCCTTTATCTTGTTGACAATATAAGCAATTCAATAGCATATGCTTATTTAGCATCATGAGCAAGTATAGTAACATAGAATCTCTATCATTACGAATAAGGTTAGCTACATAAGCATAGATAACAACATTAGCATGTCTAATAGGTTGAACATATCAACATAATAAAAAGAATTAACAACATAAGTGTTGACCTTGAGGTTATACATTGTCCATGTTTTGATAATGACTTAACCATTCCACTCATATGTATCTAATATGTGTATTAAAGACTGATTTCAGGTATTAGGTACATGAAAAGGGTCCAAAATCAAAAGCCCTAGAATGGCTCAAGTTCAAGTGAAAGATCTATAAGTGTGTATTTGTGGCAATCCATGTAAATGACCTTAGAACATTTCTGTAATCACTTGTAATGATGAATTGACTTGTAACTTAGATGAGAAAAATGATTGGGACATAAAATGCCAAAGTGAAATCACTTTAGATGCATTTTCCAAAGATTGACAATAGGATGTCGATCGGTCGATTTTCCCCAAGACAAACTCGGCCGATCCATCTTGGACAATTTTCTGGAGATAGCATCGGTCGAGTTGTGTTTTCACAGAACTCGACCGATCGAGTGCCCGACCAAAAAGATCTTCAGTGATCGGTCGAGTTTCCCTAGGAAAAACTCAACCGAAAGTTTGAATATCAGTTTTATATTTTACTTAATCGGTTGAGTTAACTTTATTGAAACTCGACCGATTGCACTGTATGAAATTTTTGCAGAAAAAGTGATGTGACTGTTGGTGTGTGTTTTGAGAGAAAATAGAGTCGTTGCTTTCAACAAAAAATGTCTATTTTTGTATCTATGTGTCCCACAACTTAAAAGGGCACCCTCAACTATTAATAGGACCTCTTGGAGTTCATTCCAAGGCTGCTCATTCATTGCAAACTTGGTTCTAGCATAGTTGAGAGTGTTCTAACCCTTTGAGCCCCTTTCTCTCTCTACCTTCAAGTCAAATTCGTGAGTATGAGTGAGATAGGCTCTTGTGTAAGAGAGCTCATCCCTGTATTGATGTAAAGATCTCCTCCTCCATCTTTTTGCCTCAATTCCCATTGAAGATACATTTTGAAGATCTTCTCCAAGTGAAGGAGAAGGAGGTGCTATTCTTCAAGGTTGAAGAAAGCAAGGTGCTCCAGATCTCCAAGTGAAGGAGATAGGTGCTCAAGATCTCCAAGTGAAGGAGATAGTCAAGGAAACACTCAAGGAAGATAGGTAATCCCTTGAAGGCAGAAGACTTGAAGGAAGGAGTGGGTAAGTCCATGTTGATGGCTGAAGACTCCATGGTTCAAGTGGGTAAGCTCCTTCTATAGGTTGAAGATCTTTGCTTAAGGTACTAAGCCCTTGGATGTGTGGTTGTTGTGTCTTGTAATCTTATTTTGGAATATAAGAGTACCAAGATTGCAAATCCTAGAGACTAACCCACTCTAGGTAGTGTACTTATATTGCTCCTAAGTTTAGGACATGGAACCACTCTAAACCACCTGTCCAAGTGCTTGCTTATCCTTGTCTCTCATCCTTTCTATGTATGTTAGATTAAGACATCAAATTTCTACTTGTTTAAGCTTTTACACTTTATATAATTTGGTGGTCTAATTTGTCTTGTGAGAATTGTGAAGCTTTATTCACCCCTTCTAGAGCACATTGACCCAACAAGTGGTATCAGAGCAGGTCTTCTCCAAGCTACTTCAACAAGTAGGAGAAGATGGGAGATTTGACACTTGGATCCCTCAACCTAGAAGGGAACTTCTCCATGCGACCTCTGGTGTTCGACGGCACCAACTTCCTATATTGGAAGAGAAGAATGCATTTCTACCTTCAAGGTGTGAGCTAGGAGATGTGGAAGGTGGTGCACCTCAAGTATGAAGAACTAAAGAGGGAGATCTCCACTTGGACTGAAGCTCAAATGAAGCAAGTTTTGGTATATATGCCCATAGAGCCATCCCAAGAGATTGCATGGAGTCAGATATTAATTGATCAATTAATGCGATTATTTGGTTAATTAATGAATTCCAGAATATTCTAATTAATCCATGAGCATTTTAATTAACACATTGTTTCTGTTTACCGATGGGTTTAGGAAACCCTACTTCCCTTCGTCTCCTATTTAAAGGAGGATTGACGGCCGATATCTATATACGATATTGAGAGAGGCTTTTCGGTTTATGCTCACATATGTAAACCCTAGCCATCACCGTCCTTAGGAGAGAAAGGAGAGCAACACGCCACTAGCACGCCGCCGTATAGACACGACTCCTTCCTGCCAGCTTAGGAAGTGCGACGTGGAGTTCAAGTCCATCCGCATGGATGAAGTAGAGACACAGACGCTGAGACGCCTACGTTCGGAGGATAGCGACGACCATCCGTGCACGTTACAAGCGGCGCACATCATCGCATAAAAGGAGCGCCGCCAGATATTCCTGTGACAATGAATGGGAGAGAAGTTCCATCCGCGTAGATAAGCGTCGTTGCACACCTTTGTATAGCGGGACATCACCGGACATACTCTGCGATAAGGTATATCCCGCAAACACTCCTTCTGAATATGCTGTTGTCGACGAGGGCCTGTTTCGGGTTGAGTGGATTTTTTTTATTGCTTCCGCCGTGCATGTTTTCTCCACAAAACCCAATAGTAGTATCAGAGCAATGTCGATCTATGACGTATTTGGATTCATTTCGATATGATCGAATCGCTGTATACTATTTTTATGTTGCATACGATGCGAATTAAAACTACTAATGTACAAATCTAAACCTAATTCCACATACGCCACATTCTTCTATTTTTGACATTTCCCCGCACAGGGGCACTGTCCCTGTGTACCCCGCATTGTCTGCGTGGGAGTCAAAAATTTATTTAATGGGGAATGTACCACATTACAAGTACTACAATTTTAATATGTATATACGTATATATAGATATACCTATGATAACATACACGTCACCTTTAAAATCTATTTTATGTGGTGAATGCATGCACGGTTATGGCCTCGTATCCCCTTTTGTGAATGTTGTGGATGAATGTGGATGTCAATCTTGTGGATATGTTTGTTTGTGAATTCTATAGATGTATAATGGTTACATATGGTTCCTTTGTATAATGTATTTGGCTTGCATGCCGAGCCTCATATCTTATTTCAAAGTGTAATTAATTCTTTCATTTTATATTTGTACTCATATGATGTAATAGAGATAGGATTAGTTTTAGTTTTTGTAAACTTGATGTAAGGAGGACACTTGAAGATCCAACTCCAAGGAGTGTCCATGGAGAAGCACCATGAAGATCTAATTCCAAGAAGCAACCTGAAGATCCAACTCCAAGGAGCATCCATGGAGAAGCAACAAGAAGATCCAATTCCAAGAAGCAACTTGAAGTTCCAACCTCACGAAGCATCCATGAAGTTGTTCATTGTAATGTCGATCATTATAGGCTTACATGTTGATTCATAGGTGTTGCATGAGATGCATAAGACCATAGGTGGACCGTAATCCTTTATTGCTCCAAAGGATTACAATAGTATGGCCATAACTGATGTATTTGTGTTTATGATTGCATGTCTATCGTTTGTGGTTGTGGATATAGTAGTATATGATACGTACTATAAGTATGTGGTGTTTGGATATGTATATGTATTAATAAAACCCCTCAATTAATAATATTAAGTTTTAGTTTCCTTCCATAAAGCAACACACATGAAAAGCTTGATCGACTATGTGTGGGCACGCCTCCGCGTGGTACACTGTCTATCTCGTGGAAGTGTGATGGTGGGTGTGTGGGTCTGCCTCCGCAGGGTGTACACTCATCGTGTTGGATTATGGGTTGGACTTAACTAGGGAACCTTGATAGGATCAAGTACCAAGAGGCACACAAATGCATCGTGGCAAGGAGTTGTGCATGATCATCTATCCAAGAGTTGCATATGATGCAATTGGCAAAAGTTTCCTACCTTAGTATTTGGTCTTTGACGCCGACGTTGGCTGGGCATTGATCCAATTATTTTGGGTCTTAGCTCACTAGAAGGTTGTGCGTTGCAATCTTCTGAGTTGATAGTGAGGGCTATCAATTTGAATAAAATAGTGGGAGCGTAATTAATTAAAGGCCTAATTAGTCTCGTTTATCAAATCTTTACAAGTCAAAATGTTTTGGACTAAATGCAAATTTTTTCTTTTATAGCAATCAAATGGCAAACAACACTCACACTTTCTTGTTGCAATTGGTCCTTGAGAAGGACAAACTTATCGGAACTAACTTTCAAAACTAGTTTAGGATGCTGAGAATTGTTCTCACACATGAGCGTAAGCTCTATGTCCTTGAAACACCAGAGCCAGCGGAACCCGCCGCAAATGCGCCCAAGGCTGAAAAGGATGCTTAGAAGAAGCACCTTGATGATGCTGTGGATGTCAAGTGTCTGATGTTGTGCTCAATAAACTATGAGTTGTAAGAGCAACATGAGAACATGAATGTCATGTATATGGTAACACATCTCAAGAACATGTATCAACATCAAGCAAGACAGGAGAGACATGATGTCTCAAAGGCTTTGTTTAGGAGCAAGATGAAAGAGGGAGACTCAATTGGCACCCATATACTCACTTTAATTGGGTACGTGGAAAGCCTATCCAAGCTGGGATTTCCCCTAGGTCAAGAGTTGGCCACTGATGTGATTCTAAAATTGTTGCCTGAATCATATAATCATTTTGTCATGAACTACAACATGAACAATTTTGACAAGCCGTTGTCAGAATTGTTGGGCATGTTGAGGAAAGCTGAAGCACAGATGAAGAAAGACAAGCCCAAGTCTGTGATGGTGATCAGCAAGGCAAAGGGAAAGTCAAAAGGTAAAGGTAAGGCTAAGAAAGGTTCTAAATCCAGGCAGAAGCCAAAGTCATCCGCGCTCAAAGCTAAAGGTGGGATCTCCAAAGAAGGCAGTTGTCACCATTGTCACCAGCCTGGACATTGGAAAAGAAACTGTCCTCTCTACCTGGAGGAACTGAGGAAGAAGAAGCAGGGGATAGAGATCTCCACTTCATGTATATACGTTATTGAGATAAACTTAAATACTTCTTAATCATGGGTACTGGATACCAGATGTGGATCTCACATATGTTCTAATATAAAAGATCTGATAAGAAGTAAGCCTTTACGAAAGGGCCAAGTCGAGCTGCGGGTTGCTATTGGAGCAAGAGTTGCTGCCACCGCAGTTGGAGTTATTAGTTTATCTTTGTCTACGAGCCTTGTAATAGAATTAGAGAATTTCTATTATGTACCTGCCATTAATAAAAATATTATTTCTTGTATCTTGTATGGATAAGAGTGGATTTGAATTTCACATTAAGAATGAAATTATTTCTATTTCTAAAGATGAGATCTTTTATGGCAATGCCCCTATGTCTTATGGTATCTACTTGTTAGAACTTGAGACTAGCATATACAATGTAAATACTAAAAGGTTAAAACTTGACAACTCAAACAAAACATTCTTATGTCATTGTCGTCTTGGGCACATAAATGAGAAGCACATATCTAGATTCCATAAGGATGGTTATCTAGACTCTTTTGATTTTGAATCATTAGAGACATGTGAGGCATGTTTATTAGGGAAGATGACCAAGAATCCTTTCACTAGACACAGTGAGAGAGCCAGTGATATGCTAGGGCTCATACATACTGATGTATGTGGACCTTTTAGATCAAATGCTAGAGGAGGCTATTAATACTTCATTACCTTCACTGATGACCTCAGTAGGTATGGCTATGTATATCTTATGAAACATAAGTCAGAAACTCTTGAAATGTTCAAGACTTTCATGAATGAAGTAGAGAAGAAACTTGGTAAGAGTATTAAAGCACTCCATTCAGATTGAGGTGGCGAATACTTAATCCAAGAGATTGAGGACCTTATGAGAGACCGTGGTATTATATCACAATGGACTCCACCTGGTACACCACAACATAATGGTGTGTCAGAAAGAAGGAATCGTACATTATTAGACATGGTACGATCAATGATGAGTTCAACTGAACTTCCAATATCGTTATGGGGATATTCTCTTGAAACTGCAGCGTTTACACTTAACCGTGTACCTTCCAAATCGGTTTAAAAGACACCATATGAGATATGGAATGGGAATCGTCCCAATTTGTCTATGTTAAAGATTTGGGGATGTGAAGATTATGTAAGGAAACAATTTCCTGAAAATCTTGGACCCAAATTGGAAAAATGCTATTTTGTTGGATACCCCAAGGAAACACGGGGATACTACTTCTACACACCAACTGACAACAAAATGTTTGTTGCTAGGACTATTGTATTTCTTGAAAAGGAATTTATTTCCAAAGGAATTAGTGGGAGGAATTTAGAGCTCGAAGAAGTTCGAGACCAATAAGAAAGCAGAGAACTTGAGGAGGTACATAAGGAACATGAAGACTCACAAATTGTTGTGGAATTTCAAGTTCCAAATGTAACACATGAACCTTGTATGTCTAGTAGGACACGACTTGAGCCTGAGATATTTTGATTTCTCGTGACTCAAGACAGTGACAAATTGGGCATAGTAGATGAGCCAACTTCCTATCTAGAAGCTACTAAGGGACCAGAGTATGAGAAATGGCTCGAAGCCATGAGATCTGAGATGGAATCCATGTACACCAACAAGGTATGGACCTTAGTGGATCCACCCGAAGGGGTAAAACCCATAGGGTGCAAGTGGGTCTTCAAGAAGAAGACTGACATGGATGGAAATGTTCAAACCTATAAAGGTAGATTGGTTGCGAAAGGATTTCATCAAATTCAAGGTGTTGATTATGACGAGACCTTCTCACCAGTTGCCATGGTTAAATCCATCAGGATCATGCTTGCCATTGTAGCTTATCATGACTATGAGATTTGGCAGATGGATGTTAAAACAACATTCCTTAATGGGAATTTACTCGAAGATGTGTACATGACACAACCTGAGGGTTTTATCGATCCAAAGGAAGCCAATAAAGTCTGTAAGCTACAAAGGTCAATCTATGGATTGAAGCAAGCATCTCGGAGCTGGAATCTACATTTTGACGAAGTAGTAAAAAAGTTTGGCTTTAGTCAAAATGAAGATGAACCTTGTGTTTACAAAAGGGTTAGTGGGAGCAAAATTGTATTTCTCATATTGTATGTGGATGACACTATTGATGGGAAATGACATCCCTACTCTTCAGATAGTAAAAGGTTGGCTAGGGAAGACCTTCTCTATGAAGGATTTAGGCGAAGCATCCTATATACTAGGGATCAAGATCTATAGAGATAGATCTAGAAGGCTTCTAGGCCTAAGCCAGAGCACATACATTGACAAGGTGCTAAAGAGGTTTAGCATGGAGGGTTCTAAGAGAGGTAACTTTCCAATGTCCCATGGGGTTACGATCTCTAAATCCCAATGTCCTAGTTCATGTGATGAATGGGAACGCATGAGTAAGATTCCATATGCATCATCAATTGGATCTATCATGTAAGCAATGTTATGTACTCGTCCTGATGTGTCGTATTCTTTGAGCATGACGAGATGGTATCAGTCAGATCCAGGTGAATGTCACTAGACAGTCGTAAAGAACATCCTAAAGTACTTGAGAAGGACTAAGGTTCAATTCTTGGTATACGGTGGTGAGGAAGAGCTCGTGGTAAGGGTTTACACCGATGCTAGCTTCCAAACTGACAAAGATGACTACAGATCACAATCTGGATTTGTATTTTGCCTGAACAACGAAGTTGTGAGCTAGAAGAGTTCCAAGCAAGAGACGGTTGCGAATTCTACAACAGAGGCCGAATATATTGTCACATCTAATGCAGCAAAGGAAGCTGTGTGGATCAAGAAGTTCATTTCTGAACTTGGAGTGGTTCCAAGCACTGGTGATGCAATTGAGTTGTTTTGCAACAACAACAGAGCAATTGCATAGGCTAAAGAACCAAGATCGCACCAACGTTCCAAACATATTCTACGGTGGTTCCATCTCATATGAGAGATCATACAACGAGGAGGTGAAGATTTGCAGAGTACCTACAGAAAGCAATGTGGCTGACCCGCTCACAAAAGTACTTTCACAACAGAAACATGACAGACATGTTCGATCACTTGGATTGAGATTCATGAGTGATTGGGTATAAGTGTAAGTGGGAATCTATTGGTATGTATGCCCATAGAGACAATCATTCGATGATTGTAATGGGATACTATGTAAACGATTTGTAATACTACATTGATCATATCAATAAAGGCAAATTTACAATCTATATGTTTGTGTTTTATATTGTGAGATGACCATAAAACTTATAGATGTCTATAGAATAATATACTCAATGACATATGTCTTCGGGTTGATGACCTGAACAATGAGATCATATGTATGCTAAGAGTATGTATTCTTGTTTTATCCCTAATCGGTTTTTATTATGGAAATATCCATAGACATCAATAACACATAAGATTAGAATGTATGTTGGTTGATGGAAGAATCTCATTATCCATGATATGGAGATATCAAACCAAATACATAGATACTTGTTAGAGAACATTGTATCGGATAGACCCACCTTGAGAGTGACACATGGATACCATGATTGGTAGTTAGAGTCACATCTCATAATGATGGCGGTGATTGTGGTTCTTAGACATGAAGTCACTACACTTGTCACATGTCGTTCAATGTACTTTGACATCATCTACCGTGGTCCTGAATAAGGATTGCCATAAAGATGGTGCTTGGGTGCACTGTGACACATGGGGATGACTGTGAGTGATGTAGATGGAATTTTTCCTTCCTACGAGAGTTTGATATTCTGGCCATTTGATAAGTGAGACTGAAAAATGCATGGCCATGATGATGTGAGTCAATATGTGATATTGAGCTTACATATATCTCAGACAGTATGCTCTAGTTTAAGGAACATGGATTGAACATTGAAAAGGATAAAAATTCCATGACTCGAGTTCAATCCGGATATCAGCGATAAAGGAACTATACAATCACTGTAACACTAGTCATGAATGATTGGTTAAGTTGTTCTCCAACTTCTCCAATTACTTGGGTGGCAATGCAGTCTTGCTAGATACCAATCATTGCTTGTGAAATCATAATATGATTATGGATATCACTACCAATGTAATTTGGAGCCTACCAGGTCACACACATAGGATGTGTTGGAATAGGAGTATAATTGTTGATTTGATTGGAATTGCTCTGAATCACATTGATTACTAAAATGTTTATGTAATGGATTAGAATAATATTGGAGTGACTGACTCTAAGTGCAAGTGGGAGTCTATTGGTATATATGCCCATAGAGCCATCCCAAGCGATTGCATGGAGTTGGATATTAATTGATCAATTAATTTGATTATTTGGTTAATTAATGAATTCCAGAATATTCTAATTAATCCAAGAGCATTTTAATTAACACAATGTTTCTATTTACCGATGGGTTTTGGAAACCCTACTTCCCTTCATCTCCTATTTAAAGGAGGATTGACGACCGATATGTATATAAGATATTGAGAGAGACTTTTTAGTTTACACTAACGTATTTAAACCCTAGCCGTCACCATCCTTAGGAGAGAATGGAGAGAAACATGCCACTAGCACGCCGCCGTACGACCACGACTCCTTCCCGTTGGCTTAGGAAGCGCGACGTGGAGTTCCAGTCCATCCGCATGGACGAAGTAGAGACGCAGACGCTGAGACGCATGCATTCAGAGGACAGCGACGACCATCCGTGCGCATTACGAGCGGCTCACATCATCCCATGAAAGGAGCACCACCGGATCTTCCTGCGACAGTGAACAGGAGAGAAGTTCCGTCCATGTAGACAAGCGTCGTTGCACACCTTTGTGCAGTGGGACATTGCCAGACTTGCTCCGCAATAAGGTATATCCCGTAAACACTCCTTCCGAATATGCTGTTGTCGACGAGATCCTATTTTGGGTTGAGTGGATTTTTTTTTGTTGCTTCCGCCGCACATGTTTTCTCCACAAAACCCAACAACAAGACCAACTCAATGCAAGAGTAGTGAGTATCATCTACGCAACCCTCACTCCATCCGAGTTCAACCGGATATCTTCTTGGGACACCACACATGAAATTTGGAACAAACTATGTGTCACCTATAAAGGTACAGAGCAAGTAAAGGAAGCCAAAATCTACATTCTTGGTGGGCTACTTGAGAACTTGAAGATGGGTAAGAATGCGAGAGTGGCTGATATGTATACTAGGCTCAATGTGATCATCAATGGATTGGTAGCCCTTGGGAGTGTGTTAGACAAATGCACTATCAACTCCAAGATCTTGAGATCTCTTCCTAAGAGATGGGAGCCCACAGATACATCCATTGAAGAGGTGTACAAGTTAAGTGAGTTATCAACCGAGGAGCTGGTTGGTAACCTTCAAGCCCATGAACCCATGCTTGATAAGCAAGAAGAGGAAGAGAAAAGGGAACAGAAGGAGTCCAAGAAGATAAAGGACATAACTTTCAAAGCACAAATAGAAGAGATGATGCAGCAACAACAACTTGCTCTAAAGTCTCCTACCCCCTCTTCAAGTGAAGACGAAGGCCAAAATGAGCATGAAGAAAATTACTCCAAGGGCAAGACTACAAGGGGAAGCCTTCTTCATCAACTCCGAGATGTTATGAGTGTGGCCAAAAAGGCCATTTCAAGAGTGACTTCTCAAAGGCCAAGAAGAGTCATCACAAGAGCAGCCACAAGAAAGATAAGGAGTACAAGAAAGAAGGAAAGTACAAGAGGAAAGAAAAGAAAGAAAGAAGATCTAAAGATGTAGCTCATGCAGCTTGGGAGGAGTCCTCCTCAATCTCTTCAAGCTCCGAAGATGGAGAATGTCACCTTGCACTCATGGCCTCTACACGTGAAGATGTATGTGAGGTAAGTGAAGTCAATTTGCATGAGCTATCTAAGAAAACTCTCATTGATATGCTAAATGAATTCCAATCATCCTATACTCAATACAAATCGAAAAGGAAAAGATTAGGCAAGATAGTTGATGATCTTTATACTAAAATTGAGATTCTTGATAAAAATGAAAAACCGCTCCTTGATAGCATAGACTCTTTGCAAGGTCAATTTCTTGACCTTGAGCTTCAACATAATGGAGTAGAGGTTGAGAATGGTGTATATCTTAAAGATATTGAAAATATTAAGATAGAAAACCAAAAGTGCCTAGATGAGCTTGATGGTCTTAAAACTGAAAATGTAGAACTCAAACTCATTGATGATGCTAGGAGGAATGAAGTTTATGCTTATCAAAGAGAAATTGTTTTGCTTAAATATGAAAATGCCAAGTTACTTGCTCAAGTTAATGATTTATCTTCTAGACCTATTTTGCAAAGTAATGAAGTTGCTAGCATAGCGTTAGAACGAGATTCCTTTCATACTAAAGCCCTCTATTTAGAGGCCGACCTATTGCATGCTAGAGATGATCTTATTAGTCTTTCTAATACTGTCATTAACCTTAGTGATGATAATGCTAAGTTATGATCTTCTTTGCAAAAGTTTCTCTCGGGAAAGAAATCCCTCAATGATGTCCTAGAACACTCTACCAAACAAATTGGTACTAGTAGTTTGGGGTATTATGGGACTGCTCCCAAAGGTAAGAAAAAGAGCAAGAATAAGGGTAAGAAGAAATGTGTGGAACCTCCTATTTTCCATGGAGAGACTTCTGGCTCTAAGAACCCTATGGTTTGTGTTCATTGTAAATGTGATGACCATTACTCTACTTATTGTCCTTACAAGCCCAAGGGGACCAACCCAAAGATGAAATGGGTCCCTAAGCTAACCCCAGATCCCAAAGTTTGAGTTGGGTTCTGACATCCTTCTTTCTTGCAGGTTAAAAAGTGATGGATTGTTGATAGTGGCTGCTCTAAGAACATGACTGGAGAAATAAGCCATTTCAACAAGTTTGTGAAGAAGAAAGGAGGATCGATAACCATCGGGCACAACAAGAAGGGTAAGGTCATAGGTGAGGGTGATGTAGGCAATGAACTATGTATTAAGAATGTTTTGCTTGTTGATGGCCTACATCACAATTTGATTAGTGTAAGTCAACTATGTGATAATGGATATCTTGTGTTGTTTACATCCTTAGAATGTTTGCTTCTAGATTCTTTCTCTTACAATGTCATATATAAGGGAACTAGAAATGGTAATCTTATGTTATTGTTCTTGATGCTCTTAAGCCCATTCTTGATAGATGCTTGGTAGTTGATAAAAATGATATTTCTCTTTGGCATCGTCATTTGGGTCATGTGAATATGCATCAAATGAAGAAGTTGAGCAAAAAAGATTTGGTTCGAGGACTTCCCAAATTGGATTTTGAAAAGGATGAGGAATGCCAACCATGTACACAAGGGAAACAAACCAAATCCTCCTTCAAATCCAAAGGAGTCATGGGTACCAAAAGAGTTCTTGAGCTTCTTCATATTGATCTATTCAGACCAATGAGAACGCAAACGCTTCACGGTTCCAAGTATTGTCTTGTTATTGTCGATGATTTTTCTCGATATACTTGGACCTTCTTTCTCATTTCAAAAAGTGATACTCTTTATGTTTTCTCGAGCTTTTGCAAATGGGTTGAAAACAAAGCTTCTTGCCGGATTGCTTCTATCCGCAGTGACCATGGGGGAGAATTTGAAAATGATCTTTTTGGACGTTTTTTGTGAAAAATTTGGTTACTCACACAATTTATCTTCTCCTTGTACGCCACAAAAAAATGGGGTAGTAGAGAGGAGGAACATGTCACTTCAAGAGATGGCGAGGACAATGCTTCTTGAATATGACATTCCTAAGAGGTTTTGGGCCGAAGCCGTTAGTACCGCCTGTTTTGTGCAGAACCGAGTTTTTACATATCCTTCTTTAAAGAAAACCCCCTATGGGCTTTGGCATGGTAGAAAGCCATCCATTGATTTCTTTCATGTTTTCAGATGTCCCTGTTTTGTTTTGAATATGAAGGATTCTCTTGACAAGTTTGATCTGAAATCTCATAAGGCTTTCTTCCTAGGCTATAGCACTACAAGCAGGGCTTATAGAGTCTTCAACATTGAATTGTCTAAAATTGAAGAATCTATTAATGTTAAGTTTATTGAAACTAACCCTGTTGTTGGCAAGCATATTGTTGATAATGATGTTGCAGATGACTTAATTCCTATCTTGAAAGACCTCAACATCGACAACAAAGGTAAGAAGGTGATAGAAGCCGATGTAGAAGAAAAGAAGGATCCTACTCCCCACTTTGCAAAGAACCATCCCAAGGAGCTGATAATTGGAAACCCTTTTGAGAGAGTGAAGAAACGATCTACATACAACTAAGAATAAGCAGTCAGTGCCTTCATCTCACAACTAGAGCCAAAGAACATCAAAGAAGCCCGTGGTGATGATGAGTGGATCCTTGCCATGCAAGAAGAGCTGGAGCAATTCGAGAAGAATCGTGTGTGGACTCTAGTGCCAAGACCAAATGATAGAAAGATCATTGGCACCAAGTGAGTCTACCGCAACAAGCTAGATGAGTAAGGAAAGGTGGTAAGGAACAAAGCAAGGTTAGTAGCACAAGGTTACAACTAATAGGAAGGTATTGACTTTGATGAAACTTATGCTCCTGTTGCTAGACTTGAATCTATTAGAATGCTACTTGCCTTTGCTATTTACAAAAATTTCTTATTATATCAAATGGATGTTAAAAATGCGTTTTGGAATGGTACAAACGAGGAGGAAGTATTTGTTGCTCAACCTCCGGGCTTTGAAAATGACAAGATACCCAATCATGTTTATTTGTTGCAAAAAGCTCTCTATGGACTCAAAGAAGCACCTCAATCTTGGTATGAGAAGTTAAAGAACTTTTTGTTAGATAATGGGTATGTCATGGGCAAAGTTGATTCTACCTTGTTTCTAAAGCACACTTCTAACAATTTTCTTATTATTCAAATTTATGTTGATGATATCATTTTTGGCGAGACTGATCTTGATCTTTGCAAGGAGTTTAGTTCTCTCATGCAGAGTGAGTTCAAGATGAGATTGATGGGTGAGTTGACCTTCTTCCTCAGCTTTCAAATCAAGCAAACAGAAGAAGGAAACTTCATCAACCAAGGCAAGTACACACATGAACTACTCAAATGCTTTGGGATGGAGAACATGAAGTCGATGGATACTCCCATGTCCAATACCACCAAACTTGATAATGATGAAGAAGGTGAGAAGGTAGATGAGAAGCTCTATAGAGGTATGATTGAAAGTTTACTTTATTTAACTGCCTCTAGACTTGATATTATGTTTAGTGTTGGCTGGTGTGCTCGCTTTCAATCTAGCCCTAGGAAATCACATCTTATTGTCATTAAAAGGATTTTGTGGTACTTAGCCAAAACTCAAAATTTTGGACTATGGTATCCTAAGTCAAGGGACTTTACTCTTGTGGCATATAGTGATGTAGATTACGTGGGTTGTTTGGTTGATAGAAAGTGCACAAGTGGCACTTGCTTCCTTCTAGGACCATGCTTGGTGTCTTGGTTTTCCAAGAAATAGAGCACCGTGGCATTATCAACTACCGAGGCTGAATACATTGCAGCTGGGAGTTGTTGTACCCATGTCCTATGGATGAAGCAAATGCTCCAAGGCTTTAATATACATTTTGATGCTTCTCCTGTCTATTGTGATAATATTAGTGAAATCAATCTCTCTTATAATCCTATATTGCATAGTAGAGCTAAACATATAGAGGTTTGCCATCACTTTCTTCATGATCACATTGCCAAGAAGGATATTTATATCATGCATGTGGACACGAAAAATTAGCTTGCAGACATTTTCACTAAACCTCTAGCTAGAGATCAATTTAATTTTATTTGATCTAAACTGCTCATTATTACTTTGGATGATATTGCTATGTGATCTAGCTAACTGTCTCTATCCTATATGTTTGCTCATGTCATTTCTCACCTTGCCTACCTATATATGCTTAAAATGTGCCTAACTTGCTTGTTAAAATGCTTAGTTTTTTGCTTATTTTTGGAGGTTTTTATCGAATTTCATGTTTTATCATAAAATAATACCCAATGATGAGATACATGTCCCTAAGTATGTTAATTATACATAATAGAATTGAAAAATGAATTTAATTGGCTTGAATATGGCTAGAAATTAAGAATGACTATTTTAGGTCAGGTTGACCTTCGGTCGAGTTCCCCCCAGGACAAACTCGACCGATCATGAGGCAAGAGTTTTTCTACAGAGAACCATTTAGTCGAGTTGCACACTCACAAAACTCAACCGATCAGCGGGCTGAGCCAACATTAAGTTATGATCGGCTGACTATTTTCCCTCTCAACTAGAAAATAGCCAACCGATCCATCATCCTCAAGCCCTGAGATCTCAACCCTAGCCTTAAACCTCCCATTCCCAGCCATTTCCCTACCTAGGTAGCTTAACCTAGACCTTCCTAGGTGATCCTTGGTGGTTCCTGTTCGGCTTTTACGGTTTGTTTTCCTTGTTTGCACATTTTCTTCATCTATTTAGCCTCCATAGCCTCCCAAAGAAGGAAACAACATGCTCCAAGCAATGCACCTGCTTCTTCATCCTCTAATCACTTGATTCCCTTTGACGATACATCGTTTATATCGATAGAGTCTATAAATCGGTACAAGGAACTTCTTCCTCGAATCCCTTTTCCTTTTCACACCTTAATCGAGCCCTATCCTAGACATCAAGCGATTATTGACCTAGTATCTAAGTTGCTAGCCATGCACCATCTATCCGCCCTTACCGTTGAACGTGATTGCTTTAACAACTCTATGTCGAGTACTAAGGCAGTTCATGAGTTCTACACAAATTTGCATTGGAACTACGACTCACTTATCCCCCCACCGAATACTCAAGTGATCCTCACATCGATGATCGCGGGTTTCCGTTTCCAAATCTCTGAGGACACCTTAAATGTCTTTCTTTCTGGAGACGAGGAAAATGACACATGGCACAAGGATTATGGAGAGTATTTCGATCTTCTGGACCCGAAAGGTTTCTACAAGCAAAATGAATTGACCTTACCTGATATTCATCGTTACTTGAAGAAACCTGATGTTCCTTATAAGAAGAGGTCCACCCTACCTTCCTCCTCACTTGACCTTAGGAAGTGCATATTGGCTTTAGTGATCAACTGCAATGTCCATCCAAAGAAAAACCAAACGGACATTGCAGAGAACACTGATGTCATTATGTATTGCCTGTTAGAGAACATCGGTGTCAAGTGGGCCAGATATATTCTACACCATATGGCCTACTTTGACACTAATAAGAACACAAAAGGCACCCACCCTGCCTACCCTACTTTGATTTGTGGCTATTTCAAGTTTGCCACAGTCAAATCCGTCTTTTCTGACTTCCACTACCCGGTCGCCAGAAAGGGTGTTTGCATCAGTGAGACCACACTTCAAAAGTCTGTGCCGGTGTTCTCCTCTACCCCTGATGCTTCTCCCTCAGCTTCTGCAGCCCCAGCCTCCTCCACCCGAGCTCCACCACCACGTCCTCCTCCCAGGCCTAGCCGTGCTTCATTTCGTGTATCAAATGAAACCCTTTTGGGATATATGATGCACCAAAAAGCACACAACCAACATGTTCTGGACCATTTGCATCAGGATATGTGTTCCATCATGTCTACCATGAACCTATCCCGTACACCCTTATCCCACCTACCATCCCTACCCCAGTAGTGATTATGATTCCTATGCATATAATCATTACTACCCCACTCTCGAGCCTTCCGCTACTGCTCCTCCACCTCCGCCACCTTTTATTGTTGGTAGCTCCGCTCTCGTCTATCTACCGTTCCCTGCTGGCCCCTTGGCCACTCTACTTGCCAGCCTTGGAGACTCTGCTCTGTCCTTCCCACATGCCAATGAGCTTCACACTCTTGGTATGTCTTGGGCTGAGCAGACTGCTCGTTGGCCCGATCACTCTTTTGGGCCTCCTGTTGATGAGGAGATGCCAGACCAGGCCGACGATGCTGGGGATGATGATGATGATGATGATGGTGATGGAGAGGATGCTTCAGATGACGGTGATGGTGATGGTGCTGACTCCGATGATGATGGCACTACTGCTCCACCTTTTGACGGAGACGAGGACTACACGCCTGGAGATGATGATGATACCATAGATATAGATAGCTTAGATGTTTAGTTTGTTTCTTAGTTTGTAGTCTAGCATGCTTTTCATATACATCTTTCTTAACTATTTTGTATAAGCAACATCTTGGCACATATATCTGAGATGTACTATTTTTATCTTTGTTTTCATCGCCTAATGCTTGTAGTTTCTCTCATGTGAACATATATCTGAGTTATTATATATTTGATGTGTACTCTGGCTTTTTACTTTGATCTTTTGTATGTGTTGGTGCCATCTTCTACCACATTTTTCTTACAACTTAGATTGTATGTTATCTTCTGTCTCTGTGTGATATATTCTATGTGATTGCTTATTCTTTCTGCATATGTGGTTGCTTGTGTTTTGGAGAAGATATGAGTTTATGCTATTCTACCCCCTTACTTTTTGATAATGTCAAAAGGGGGAGAGATATTTCAAGTCTTGAAGCTCAATTATATTTGTATTCATCGTTATACTACTGCTTTTAGCTTGTGAGATCCTTTTTTTGTTCATTCACTGTTCATCATGTGAACTTGCAAAGGACTACATACTACATGTAGATTGTTATTTCTATGTGTAGATAGACTAACCGTGTAGGTTAGAGGAAGCATAGATTAAGGGGGAGCAATTCACATTGTTCGTATCATGAATCCCCCAAAATTCACAAGGCAAAGGTATAACTTCTACATCCTTTCTCAATATGTTTGAGGAATGGTTTGTCAATGTCAAAAAGGGGGAGAATGTTTACCTTGAGGTTATATATTGTCTATATTTTGATAATGACTTAACCATTCCACTCATGTATCTAATATGTGTATTAAAGATTGATTTCAGGTATTAGGTACATGAAAAGGAACCAAAATCAAAAGCCCTAGAATGGCTCAAGTTCAAGTCAAAGAGCTACAAGTGTGTATTTGTGGAAATCCATGTAAATTACCTTAGAACATTTCTGTAATCATTTGTAATGATGAATTGACCGGTAACTTAGATGAGAAAAATGATTGGGACATAAAACGCCAAAGTTAAATCACTTTAGCAACCGATTAGTTTGTCATAACTCATCCGGAAAACTTATTAACTGGAGTTCCTTGAGCAGTTTTTCATGATTGGTTTAAAGTAAGTGTTGGAACTTGAGTTTCGTGACTTCTGGTGAGTTACATACTTATATACAAAATACAGTTCCTGAGTTCCCTCTTAAAAAGAGCGGAAAATGAGTTCTGGGACAACTAACAACATTTCTTATACAATTATATTCTTCATTCATAATAAATGACACATAAAATATTTATGACTAGAAATATTAGTGGTGTAGATATAGTTCATTGATAAAAACACAACATAATATGATAAAATATCATACACTATAATCGTATTATGAAAAATATTTTACACTACAACCACCATAATGAGTACGATCTACAAATTAAAAAAATATAAACATCATGAGAAAAAACACCGCACCATGTGAAAACAATGCAATTTACGTAATATATTTTTATTCTTCATGTTTAAAAAATATGATGTGAAATATGATAATTAAGTGTAACGTTGCACGAATAATATAGTAAAAGTTTCCTACAGAAATAATGTAAAAATTAATATTTACATTGCGCTAAACAATGATGAACCAAAACTTATATTTATGAACACATAAAATATGGATATTATTACAATACTTTGTATACACAAGTGAAATAAAAATATTGTTATGTGATTTTTATCATAATATTTTTATTAAGATTTTAATTGTACCACAATAAAATATTTTGGAGGAGTAAAATCTACACCATAATCATTTGTTGTGGTTATTATGATTTAAGAATGTTATGTTTTTATGAATATGATTTTTTTATGTCATTGTCAACCTCATTTATTTATATTATACAATATAAATTAACAATATTTTTAATAATTTTCATATTTACACTTACAACAAACCAATCACATGGAAGTCAATGGAACTTAAGTTCTAGAAACTGAACTAGAGTTCCCAGAAAATGAGTTCCACAGAACTCATGACTTACACCAAACCAATAGGAGCATTAGATGCATTTTCCAAAGATTGACAATAGGCTATCGATCGATCGAGTTTTCCCCAGGACAAACTCGGCCGATCCATCTTGGTCAGTTTTTTGGAGATAGCATTGGTCGAGTTGTGTTTTCACAGAACTCGACCGATCGAGTACCTGACCAAAACGATCTTCAGTGATCGGTCGAGTTTCCCCAAGACAAACTCGACCGACAATTTGAATATCGATTTTGTCTTTTACTTGATCGACCGAGTTAACTTTATTGAAACTCGACCGATTGCACTGTACATAATTTTGCAGAAAAAGTGATGTGGCCGTTGGTGTGTGTTTTGAGCGAAAATAGAGTCATTGCTTTGAGCAAAAAATGGCTATTTTTGTATCTAAGTGTCCCTCAACTTAAAGGGGCACCCTCAACTATAAATAGAACCTCCTGGAGTTCATTCCAAGGCTGCTCATTCATTGCAAACTTGGTTCTAGCATAGTTGAGACTGTTCTAATCCTTTGAGCCCCTTTCTCTCTCCACCTTCAAGTCAAATTCGTGAGTATGAGTGAGATAGGTTCTTGTGTAAGAGAGCTACTCCCTGTATTGATGTAAAGCTTTCCTCCTCCATCTTCCTACCTCAATTCCCATTGAAGATAAAGTTTGAAGATCTTCTCCAAGTGAAGGAGAAGGAGGTGCTGTTCTTCAAGGTTGAAGAAGGTAAGGTGCTCCAGATCTCCAAGTGAAGGAGATAGGTGCTCAAGATCTCCAAGTGAAGGAGATAGTCAAGGTAACACTCAAGGAAGATAGGTAATCCCTTGAAGGCAGAAGACTTGAAGGAAGGAGTGGGTAAGTCCATGTTGATGGCTGAAGACTCCATGCTTCAAGTGGGTAAGATCCTTCTATAGGTTGAAGATCTTTGCTTGAGGTACTAAGCCCTTGGATGTGTGGTTGTTGTGTCTTGTAATCTTATTGTAGAATATAAGAGTACCAAGATTGCAAATCCTAGAGACTAACCCACTCTAGGTAGTGGAATGACATTTCTCCTAAGTTTAGGACATGGAACCACTCTAAACCACCTGTCCAAGTGCTTTCTTATCCTTGTCTCTCATCCTTTCTATGTATGTTGGATTAATACATCAAATTGCTGGTTGTTTAAGCTTTTACACTTTATATAATTTGGTGGTCTAATTTGTCTTGTGAGAATTGTGAAGCTCTATTCACCCCCCTCTAGAGCCCATTGATCCAACAATAAGCACAATTATCTAGATAATCATGATTATCAGTATATGCATCTCTAGTTATAAAGGCATAGCTAGCATGCTAAACATAAGTAATAACATGAGATAGCTAGCATCATGATTATAATCAGCAATATCAGTATAGTTATCAACATAATCATGGCTGTTGTATGTACACATCTACAATCTTAAGCATATCCACAACATAAGCGTATCTACTATCTCCTAATTGCACTAAGCATCATCTTTATGTAAAGAGAACAAACAAGCATTATCATCCAATGTGAAGCGTCGTGTATAACCCTAAACAGATATGCTATACGGATGTATTACATCTTTTATTATGCCTGAGGAAATTGAGGATACCACTCAAAATCCAACTGACCACTGCTATGTCGAAATCAGTGCCATACATGATCTAGGAAGAGCCAGACTCCTAATATCTTCTCCGCCCCCGGTCAGTACGGGTCCACCATAGTGACACATAAGGTCAAGCTGCTAACAACCTAGTCCATCCTTGGTACAAGTCACGACACTAGTGAAAGGAGGTGGGTACGCATACCCTACCATCTGAGGTACAACTGTAGTTGTCCTCCAATCTTGTCACATATATAATCACCGAGACATGACCAAAACTATTCTCAAACACATCATATGTGTGAGGCATGAACATAGCCAACCTCCACAATCTGCATTGTGGATGACAAGGACATATCCTCAAGTTGCCACCCCCACATACTCAATAGTATGCACTCTGAGTTTCCCTTAGGAGTACTCATTTCACCATCTGGAAAATTCTATCACTCAGATGGATCTATGGCAAGGGCACTACATGATTAGAGTTTCACTTGATTAGATATGCCAATTGGGTGAATTAAGGCTACATCAAACAAGTGGACATACAAACCCTAATTCACTTCTAACAAGCACATAAATATCACAACTTCAAAAGATATAAAATGTATGAAACATAATTTCTCATCTCATCATCACATGGTAATATTCACTTGCCATTCATGAGACCACACTAGTCATCATACTATCACAAGATATAAATCCTTTTCACAATATCACAGGGTATCAACCCTTATCAACACAAGAGGATTACACCTCATTCACGGCTCAACCATGCCCAAAGTTCATTAAGACCATCATACTATCACAGGAAATAAAATCCTTTTCACAATATGACAAGGTATCAACCCTTATCAACACAAGAGGATTACACCACATTTAGGGATCAACCATGCCCAAAGGTCATTAAGACCATCATACTATACCCTGCAAGATCATCATTATCTTTGCATGCCTTATAACAAGGCTCAACAACATCACTTACATATAATACACCAGATCAACACAATATTACATTAATGAGCTAGGAGATATTCATAAATAATCATAGCAGGGTTATATTAACATTAAGAACATTTCTTTATTACATCAACATGCAAGGAATCTAGATATGATTAACCCTGATCATATTCATAATGCACATGTTTAGCATAAGAAAGTATCAACCATGTAGCTATGATAACCACCAATTAACACATTAGGGTTATGATCATATTAAGGAGGTTATTCCACCATCATTCCATCATATAAGAATGTTAAACATGAATACTCATATTTATCTATTTGCATTAGAGTTAGGTTCAACATGAAAAATTATATCAATGTTACTAATCAAAATTTATACCCAAACCTTAACTCACGACATCCCCATTGGATCATGGATGCATAAGGTGAAGCATCACCATACATTCCATACTATTCTCAAGTATGAACCCACACATAAATAAAGGTGTAACCATCGGATTATAGCATACTAGGGTTTCAAAAACAATAAGAGAGTACCCCATGATTAAATAAATCATTCAAGGACTATTCATACCCAATTACCATCATTTAGTTATATTAAAGCTAGGCATAACAAGATATACCTCATTAGGGTTACATATCAACACAATATGATTATCATAACTTTTATTCATATGAGTGAATAGGTAATACTACCTTATTAAGGGTAACCCTCCATTTGTTCCATCATCATTCAACCCATATCACCATACCACAATGTCACCCAGAACCATTGGATGTTTAAAAGGTAAAACCATTGGTTGTTTACATAAGTAAACACCTTGGATAAACCACCTATGAAGTCCTTGATTTGTGATCTAGAAAGAGTAACCATTTAACCCTAGACATCCCTTGATTAACAACACAAATAGTTCCATTGAGAGTAGGGTAAAACCCACAATCGACTGTTCATTTAAAACAGGCCATCCATTGTCAACAAGTAAGCTCCTTAAGTTGATCATATAAAGGAAACCATCTAAATCAAATTATTAGGATCAGCATATTATATTAGCCATCATTCCACTTTATTGGAGGAATAAACATTAGATCTTGACCATTGGGTCAAGTTCATATGTTAAAACCATCAATTACAGTATAGGTTTGTCCATTGCGTCAAGTGACCTAAGAAACCATTGGTCTAAGGCTTAATTGATGATACAACTACAATGCTTAACTTACCATAGGTTTTAGAGACCTGATCCACCATCATTAGTGACCATTAAATCACCATATGTTGTTAGATCAACACTATATTCATTAGGCAACATCAAATATGAAGCTAATGTCATCATTGATTGATAACATCAATAGGGTATTTAATGATTGATCATTAAACTTCTAATTGATCCAAAACCAGACCTAAGGGGATGACCATAGGATGTCACAATCATTTGAAACCTTTGATCACAACCATAATTTGTCATGAAGACAACACCATAGGGTTGTTGCAATGGTAACATCATTGGGTCATGGATTTATATAAGAAATCAGCTTTAAACCCTAAAATTTACCATTGGTTGATAGGTTCTTAGCACCATAGGTTGTCAAACTAACCTGATCCAAGTCATATTATACCTTAGGAATAATGTAAACATGATCACAGGTTCATCTAGAACTGAAATCAGAACAGGGAACATTATAAAAATTGAAATCCAAGTCAATCATAGCTTTTCAGTGCATGAATAATCATTTTCAAGCAAGAACATGAGCTAGCAAGCTTATGGTAAGAAATAAACGTGGAGAAAGTTATAAAACTTCCCTCTAATGAGAAGATGAAACCCCACATAGAAGAAAAATTGAGAAGGTAGGGTAGAAAATCCAAGCATAAGCTATGAGCTCGTCCATCTAGCTCCTTTCTTCATCAAATGAGCGAAACCTAAGCATAAGGAGCAAGAAAGGTAGGGTTTTAGAGCTTTAGAGCGAATTCTACCATGGAACAGCAAGGTTACAACCTGGAGGAAGGTATAAGGAAGGATAAGAGCAAGAGAAATGGAGAAGGAAATAGTAAAATAACTTTCCTTGGTCAAAATCCCTAGAAGATGACCTTGGAAACCCTAGGTAGGGCTAAATGGAGCTCTAGGATACCTTCTTCTCCAAAAAGAGGTTGTCTTATACCTTAGAGAACTTAGTTACACAGAAAAACATAGGGGAGTCATTAATACAGGTTAAAGGAAAGAGAAATCAAGCATAGTTTCATACTTGGGAAAGGAAGAGGTAAATATAGCCCATGGATAAGGATGTAAGCAAGCATGAGGTGTAAAAGTAGCTTCCCCATGTTTCTATGGCCTTAAACTATTAAGAATATACAAGCACACACACAAGAAGCTCCCCAAACGTCCTTATAGACCTTATTATATTTCCTTTGTCGAATTTCCCATCCAAACACATAATTCATTAGTTGATAGCTACTAAAGGTAGCTCATCCGTGAAGGGGTAAACCCTAAAATACCCTTGGAGAAAACACCTTCAAACCAAGGTTTACATAGGCTAACCATGGCTCAAAAAGCTCAAGAATGATGATAGAATATCCAAGGAACATAATACAAGTGATACATTGCAAAAAAAAAACCTCTCAATTGGGTAAAGTGTAGAAAAGTTCAAAATGTGCATAAAATTGCATAACTTGCTCAAACAGTGTCCAAATTGGACTAAATTTGAAACTTAAGCTTGTATTATGATTTAAAAGCATATCACAATATTATATTTGGGTTATAAGAATTTAATTATGATAATGAACCTTATTCGACCCATTAAGCAAGTTTAGGGGCCTTACAGATGGTGCTAAACACCTATCAACCAATGGTCAATTTTAGGGTTTAGAGATGATTTCTTATATAAACACATGACTCAATGGTGGTACCATTGCAAAAAAATTATGGTGTTGTCTTCATGAAAACTAATGGTGGTGACCAAGGGTGTCAACTTATGTTCACCCCTTAGGTCAGGTATTGGCCTATTTAGAAGCTTAGTGATTAACAACTAAGTACCCTAATGATGCTATCAATCAATGGTGATATGAGTTTGCTATTCGATGGTGATAAATGAATATAGTGATGATCTAACGACCTATGGTGACTTAATGGTCACTAATGATGGTGGATTAGGTATCCACAACCTATGGTGAGTTAAGCATGTAGTTGTAGCATCAATTAAGCCTTAAATTAATGGTTTCTTGGGTCATTTGATGCAATGGTCGGACTATACTCCAATTAATGGTTTTAATATATGAACTTGACCTAATGGTTAAGATCTAATGTTTATTCATCCAATAAATTGGAATGATGCCTAAATGTAATACGTTGACCCTAATAAAGTGATTTAAATGGTTTCCTTTATGAGATCTACTTAAGAAGCTCATTTACTGACGACTTGTTTTAAATAAACAATCGCTTGTGGGTTTTACCCTACTCTCAATGGAAATTTTTATGTCATAAATAAAGGGATGTCTAGGGTTAGATAGTAATTCTTTCTAGAGCACAAATCAATGACTTCATAGGTGGTTTATTCAAGATGTTTACTTATGTAAAAGACCAATGGCTTTACCTTTTCAACATTTAATAGTTAGAAGTTGATGCCTCAATATTCCCATTGTTTTGGGTGAAGTGTGTAGTGTAATGTTATGATTATGATGATAAGAACTTGATGGTTAAATGCCTTAAAATTATAGTCTTACCCTTTACCTCGTATCATTATGATTTATAATCACCATAATGAATAAATGGGTAACCGTAATGAGGTAAAGCTTGTTGTACTTAGCTTTAATATAACTAATGATGGTAATTGGGTATGAATAGTCCTTGAATGACTAATATAATCATGGAGTACTCTATTATTATTGTTGAAACCCTAGTATGCTATAACCCAATGGTTACACCTTGATTTATGTGTCCGTTCATACTTGAGAATAGTATATAATGTGATGGTGATGCTTCACCTTATGCATCCATGATCCAATGGGGATACCGTGAGTTAGGGTTTGGGTATGAGTGCTGATTAGTAACATTAGTATAATTTATCTTGTTGAACCTAACTCTCATGCAAATAGATAAAAATGAGTATTCATATTTAACCTTCTTATATGATGGAATGACGGTGAAATAACCTCCTTAATATGATCATAACCTTAATATGTTAATTGGTGGTTATCATAGCCACATGGTTGATATTTTCTTATGCTAAACATGTGCATTATGGATATGATGATGGTTAATCATATTTTGGATTCCTTGCATGTTGATGTAATAAAGGAATGTTATTAATGTTAATCTAACCCTACTATGATGTTTTATGAATATCTCCTATCTCATTAATGCAATATTGTGCCAATCTAGTGTATTATATGTAAGTGATGTTGTTGAGCCTTCTTATAAGGCATGGAAAGATAATGATGATCTTGTAGGAAATAGTATGATGGTCTTAATGACCTTCGGGCATGGTTGAGCCTTGAATGAGGTGTATTCCTCTTGTGTTGACAAGGGTTAATACCCTATGATATTGTGAAAAGGATTTATATCTTGTGATATTATGATGACTAGTGTAGTCTCATAAATGGCAAGTGAATACCACCATGTGATGATGAGATGAGAAATTATGTTTCACACGCTTTATATCTTTTGAAGTTGTGATATTTATATGCTTTCTAGAAGTGAATTAGGGTTTGTATACCCACTTGTTTGATGCAGCCTTAATTCACCCAATTGGCATAACTAATCAAGTGCAACACTAATCATGTAGTGCCCTGTGCCGTAGAGCGATCTTCAATGTCAGAACTTGCTAGATGGTGAAACAAGTATTCCTAAGGGAAACTCGGAGTGCATACTATTGAGTATGTGGGGGTGGCAAGTTGAGGATATATCTTTGTGATCCACAATACAAGTTATGAAGGATGGCTATGGTCATGCCTCAGACATTTGATATGATTGAGGACAACTGTGGTTGTACCTCATATTAGAGTTTTTTGTATACCCTAGTTTCTAGTGCCGTGACCTGTACCAAGGGCAGACCAGTGGTCAGTAGCTTGACTATATGTTGTTGTAGTGGCAGCTTTGACTGATATGCCACTGCCTTTTTACTCATACTGATCGAGGGGAAGAGATCTTAGGATACCGACACTTCTAAATCTTGTACAGAACCGAATAGCCCTTCGCAGGGGTCGATTGGACTTTGGGTGGTATGAATCAAACTCCCCAGAGCATAATAAAAGATGCAAGTAAGCCATGTAGCATATCTATTTAGGGTTATACACACCATTTCATATTGGATGATAACCCTTGTTTTCTTTCTTTTCGCTAAGATCATGCATAGTATAATAAGAGATAATAGATATGCTTATGCTGTAGTTATGCTCATGTTGTAAACATGCTTATGTTGTCAAATATACTAACACTGTTTGTTAAGATGATGTTGTTAGATATGTTTAATATTTCTAGCCATGCCTATGTAATTAGAAATGCTTAAACTGCTAGTCATGCTTATGCAGTTACTTGTGTTATGATGTTAGTTCTACGTATGATATATATATCTATTCCTTTTATTTGAGATGCCAATATTGATAGCCATGTTATGTTACTAGACATATTCATGATGTCAGGGATTCGTATGCTACTAGATTGTTTGTGTTGTTAGCAAGGAATATGATGATAGTCAGATAATGATAATGATTGTTATTAGATACAGTTTGATGAAATTTGAGTAGATATCTATCTAGTGAAATGGATTTATTTGTTACCTATATATACATTGATAATCATACTTGTTTCTAAGATTAATTGCTTAATCTATTTAGCATACTTGAACTGTTCAATCTATTCAATTGATTATTAAAAACTCCAACTACTTAGTTATCTACTATTTAAAATGTTGTAAGCAATAAGTGTTGTTGGAGGTATATCTCTGGCTGGGACATGTGTCTCACCCTTGTGGTTCGTCACATCTTTTTTAGGTAATCAGAAGTGACAAAAACAAACCCGTGGCAGCAAAAAGGAGCTATAGTAATGAATCTGTGAGAATGTTGATTAGATGTCTAGTGTATCCTAGAGTCATCCCTGTACTCTCAGGTCCGGGAAGGAACAGTTTGTATATGGTGTTTCAAACAAATTGAAATTTTTCTAACATGTTAATGCTTGTTTGTGTGACATATACAAATATTGTTCTCCTGTGTATATATGTTGTGGCTAAGGTGATAGAACAATTTGTATCAAATTCTTGTCATAGTATGGAGACAAGAAAGATATTGGGCTCTTATGCAAATGTTTCTGAGTGGGTGTTGATGTTGAAATTAGTTTTAATTTACCCATATTTTTGGGTATGTGATTAATTAGTGATTGATTGTGTTTTATGTTTTGAGTAATCTCATTTAGTGTAACATGTTATTACAGAGAGAGAGAGAGAGTTAAGTTATAATACACTCGGATATACTAGAGATGATATACACCTCAATCGTTGTCCATCACGAAGCAATTGTATTGAAAATCTAAATCATTGATATTCTTAAATATCTTAAGAACACACTATATAATAGGTTTGAGATCATTTGGACACTTATAGGTCATGAATATGAAGGATGCAAAATTCATGCATTTCAAATTAGTTATGTACGTTTATTTTTTTGTCCTTAGATGGATGACATACACTCATCCAAATTGGCTCAAATTTTATATTGGGTCTATTATTGTTAAAACAATGAACATCAACAGACTATATTTTGCAAATATATGATCTAGATAGGCAAACAAAATTGGGATGTATGATGTGATCTATGCACTCAAGTGTGTCCTAGCCTAACTCTCTCTCTATATTATTCCTTGTAATTGTAATATGTATGAATAATATATTATATAGATATATTTTCTAGAAAGAATATACTAGATATATCCTTTATAGAAAATAATAATCTTGAGATATACTTCATAGTAAATAATTTTATGTAAAGATCTGCATGTAAAAATCTTATATAATAGTGATATGATAAACATCCAAAGGGTGACCTATTAATTTCCATATACAAACTAGAATAGATACAAAAAGAAGAGTAGTCTAGGATTATTATTAATAATGGACATATAGAAGAAATTGTAAATGCCTCTTAGAGAGGGGGGAATCATGACTTATATATTATGGTCTCCACATTTCTAAAGATGATATAAAAATGATACTAACCATGACTACCCAGAAGTGTAAATCTGTACTCACCCTAAACCAAAACTGAACCGATACATATTGTAACGGCCTCACTTTTCATCAGTCCCCCAATTAAGGAAAGACTCAAAAATTTGATCCATTACCTAAAACTCCCAAGGATCCAGATTTAACCAAGTAACAAATAATAGCAAATAATTTCCATTAATCTAAATATTATTGACAATATTCTTCTCTAAGGAGTTACATGAATTTCTTACACAAGAACTATACATATGAGAAGAAGTATCTATATAATCCTCCTTACTTAGCTTAAATTCCTTCATGTAATTTTATATGATACATCATATATTGTCATCTTCATGTATTGCATTTACCTAAAATAGTAAGAAATAAAAAGCACAAATCAACATACCAAAATATATTGTCTATGTGGGATGCATGCAAAAGTGTGCAAGTACATAACAACATATAATTAATCAAATACTTGCAAATAAGAATTGAAAATTTCTTTATATTTTAACCTAGGTCTCATATGCCATCTTGGGTGTGACCACTATCCCTCCAGGGCTTGTGTGCATCACCCCTCGATACATGCTATCCTAGGGTTCAACATATGATATCTTTAATTTATGTGATACTCTTAGTGGAATTATAATTGAGTAGAATGTAAATAAACACTCAACATCTTATTTGAGGAATCTTAAAAAACACTCAAAAAACACCGGGAAACTAATGTGGGCAGTCATAAGTGTAACCATGTACCTTTTGTGGACCATGCAGATCTTACAGTCATACTTTAAGCATATTATCCAATCAAGCAAGCAAATAACATTTAATATGCATGAATGTAAATCCTAAAGTGTCACCATCATATTGTTCAAATAAAACCCTACTCAGGTCTTAATTTAAGGTTTAGAGTAACCCTATTTTCATGGCATATTGTGAAGAGCCTAATAATTAGATCGATCATATCCAATACTAAAATCACATTAAGTTTATTGACAACAAGGCAAGTTAGGATCTTTATCACTAATTCTTCATATGACTTCTTATTCACTTTAGATATCCTATTTATCACCATTATGATCATGATCACCTTAAACTACCATTATATCCCACATTATCAGTTTACATCTCGCTAAAATGTATTTAACATGATCAATATACTAATCTAGGGTTTATGTGCCTTAATTACTACTTAGACATGTATCCAGGGTACTTTTGGAATAGGAAGCATAATTAAGTCTCAATGATATTTTATTCACATTCCTCTCATTTTCCCTATCATTTTGATATATAATATTGCTTTAATTGGATAATCCTAGAAATTTCTACATATTTACTAGATGTTTGGTATTATCAAGAAAATTACCTCTTAATTAAGCAATGTAGCAGCCCCTCATTGGCTAGCACAAATTGGGCCTCACACCCACTCAATTAGGTAGTCTGTGACTTGCGAGCCTGAACCGGTCCCACAGACATGCATTCCACCTCACCTGGCAGTTCATCCTTGGTCCAAACGTGAGGGTATTGCCTGCATCATCTATATCCTGACTCGGTGTTCTGTATGACACACCACTTCTTCCACAAGCGGGGACATTGTAGGGATATCCCTGACGAGCTTGATGGTTGAGCAGTTTAGTTCCCTCCTGAGTCCTCTCCTGGTGTCATGGCTCTAGTGTTCCCCAATAGAGGTTGATGTTGATCCTCCCTAGAGCAGCAGTGGTTGACATTCAGAGGAATAGGATGATGAGGGAGGGAGAGGCTAAAGGGTCATTGTTTGAATGTTTGGAGGTTAGTATCCTCCTAGTTGCTGATGATGATGGCTACTTCGATGGGGAGAGGGATTATTCCATCTCTTTCTCTTCAATACCCTCTGATCCAACCTGGTAGGGAGACTACATCACAAATTGTCATGGAAGCAGGGTCCTTGCACTAAACATAGAGGCGCCATTCAGGACAAGGGGCTTATAAGGACTCCGTATACCTCGAGGGTTTTAGAACATTGTTTCCAAAGTGTTGGCAACACCCCTTATATAGGTTCTAGGATTGGGGTTTGCATTGCCCAAAGGAGAAAGAAGAGAGAAAGATGTGGGCAATGAGCCATGTTTCCCTTGTGGGTGCATGGTAGATGGACATCAAACTATATAAGAAGTAATTAACTTACTTTAAATACTACGATCCATCTAGGTATTTATTCACTTTCTAATATATTTCCCAAAACTAATTACTCCTTCCTAAAAGTATACCTATGCGCAACTTCGCCAACCAATTGAGTATTTAATCTTTAGAGGCATTAGTCTTTGTCTCTCCCTATCTTCCCTTAATACATTTCCTAAATAAAATATTCATATTACTTGACGGACATGCCAAAAACCATTAAGGAATGCCTCTAATATATGGAACATATTTAAATTATTGAAAACTCTTTAATGACTTCGGATCTAGATCATTATTTGTCTCCTTTTTTATATATATTACTTAAATCAACAATAGGAACTAGTTAACATTTTTCCCAACTCATATTTAAGGTGTGGGATCTAATGGGATAAAAAACTTACTCTTTTAAGAATTCCATTAAAATAATTACCATTATTTCATGAAACGTCCTTTTACTCCCACTTTCTAGAATTATCTTATTTTCCATATTATATTCAAGTATACCAAAGGTTAGATAAAAATAATACTAATTAATGTCTCAAAATATGTGTTTCCAAACTATCTAGATAATTACTATTTTAATTATCTAAAACATCACACATCTTTTTTTTCTTCTTTTAGAAACTTGTCCAATATTCGATAATTCAATTGTTCAACAATTCATAAAGCCATTGCTATTTTATTTATGCACAACATATATTATTCCTTTGACTTATTCCCCAAGGATAGATTTGCAATGCAAATAGGCTCAGAAGTAATATTATCATTCTATCAATAATATCATTGGAGCATTTACTTATCAATTCATGACTTATATTTATACAATTCAATTTTATGAAAATTGAGTCTATAACATTCAACCCTCTTTAAAAGGAATTTTGTCCCCAAAATTCACATCCAGTAAGGTTAAGATGAAAGATAACTCATCGTAATTTCAAAACTAAGGGTTAACAACCCTACTTAGATATCTTTAACACCAAATATATATATATATATATCACACATTACGACTAATATTGGTACTTGAATTCAATTCAAGGTATATCCACATTCTTAGGATTTACATGATACCATCTTTAAGTGATTACATTTTCATTTGTGATTACTTGGTAATTATCATTTCACCTAGGTTTCCAACCTTTTATTCATTTATTTCCTTATAAGAGTGACGTAACACCTCAAACTGTAGATCATGTCATTAAACTCAACTTAGGGTATTCATTCTTATATGTCAATTTTAAGCATAACATGTGTCTACTCAATCTCTCTTGCTCATAATGAGATGAAATAAATGTTTGAGTCCATCCCAAATACAAAGTTCACCCCATTCTAAGAGAAGAGATGGTGTACCCACACATTGTCTCAAAATTTCCCATTTTAGGTTAATCATTCTCTAACATGACTCCAAACCATAAACTACCTTTTTAATCTCATAATATTCTTATATTTCATGAAGTTAAGTGTCTTTATTACTCTTGAGTTGGTGAACAACTCCCTTAAGTTTTCATTTGATATTTATACCTTAAGTTTATACTCTTAGACATTTACTCAAGGTTTATAGGGGAAAATGTACCCTTGGAGTAATCTCATCCTTATGCATTCAAGGAGTGACTCTCACATTTACCCCTTAGGCCTCATGAACTCAAGAAGGTGGCCAATCTCCTAACCCGTGGGCCTCGGGCAGACATGGTTTGCTAACTCTCGACCCTATTATCTTATGCATTCAGGACACAATCACCTCCTAATCTCATTGGTCTTATGTACCTTTAACCTCCCTACTTGACCTTATCATTGACTTAGGACTCTGCCCCTCTTAGAGTTTATATCACATATTAAATTTTTCCAAGCTTTAGTTGATGTTGAAGGTTACCTCAATTCCCGACCTAGTTGGTTAACACACCCTTCTAAGTAAGGTCCTATCCTAGGGTGTCTTCTTGACTCATAGGAGGAGGTTAGGCTCTCTAGCCACAACCCGACCCTACATGTTTAGGGTTTTGCCTCCCCCATAGGTCCTTTCCCCACTCTTGGTCTGACCCACCCTAGGTCCGGATGTCAACCCTAAAAGTTTTATATTATTGAACATGCATTGTTTTTATTGTAACTTCTCAACCCTTATTTGCTCAATCTCTGGGATCCCCTCTCATAAGGTTTTGTCCATGTGGTGGACTTGGGCCACCTTTCCCTATAGGGGCTTGGTGCCTTACCGACCTTCCCAATCCATGGCTTTACCTTTTGTGACCTTCCATATCTGGGTCTTGGTCATCTACACTGTAGACTTAGACCACCTTCCCTATCTAGGTCATGGTGCCATGTCAACCTTGCCATCCATGGGCTTGACATTTCTTGACCTCTCCCTCTAGGGAATTGATCCTTTGTGACCTTACCCCCTAGGGCTTGATCTTTTCTGACCTTCCCATCCAGGGGCTTGATTATAGTCATCTCAATGACTTTCTTTCCATATTCAAACTTCCATAGATAACATGGGGGGTTTGAGCAAGTTATATTAATATTTTCATTTTCATGTATAACCATTGGTTACTTATGTTTCTCATGTTTATTCCAAATCCTTTCACATGCATCATGCATGAAATTTCCCATATTCATGCATGGGAGACTGGGTCACATAGACTAATTTATATTTCCTCTTTCCTCTTACCCTAATTAGGGTTCATATGGGTAGGGTTACTATTTTACCCATCCTATTCCCATTTTCCAAGATGAGGGTTTAACATGCTGGTTAGGGATTACACCCTGCCCTTAGGGTTTCTATGTCCCTTAAACCAGTAGTTTTTTCCTAAACCAACCCTAGCTCCTTCTAGGGTTTGCCCTAGAAAGGAAAAACCCATAATGTTTTTCTTTACTTTATCATTATTTACACATTACATTTATATTAATTGGCGGAGGATGCCTTAATCCTACTTCTTCTCAAAAACTATAACTTGAGATGAGAAAGGAAGTATCTTTTAGGGTTTATTAAGAATGAGGATGAGAAGTGGATAAAGTTATAGATGAAAAGACTTAGAGGAGACATTACTTCAGGTAAAATGTAGGTTCTGGCCAGGCCAATATCACATTGGCTAGGGAGTCCTTGTATACCAACTTAATAGTGTAGAGGAAAATATTGCTAGAACCCAAAGCCATTACCCCTTTTAGACAACATTACCATCATGTCATACCTTAATTAGTTTCCTTATGTTTCTACATATTACTTAAAATTATAAACTATTAAATATTATTTGAAAAATCTGGGTCTCTGATACCAAATGTAGCGACCTCACTTTTCAACATCTCCTAATTAAGGAAAGACCCAAAAGTTGAGAGAGATTATCTAAAATCCCCAAGGATCCAGATTTAACCAAATAATAAATAATAGAATATAATTTCAATTAATTAAAATATTGTTTACAAGATGCTCATATAAGGAGTTACTTAAATTTATTACACAAGAATGGCACATATAAGAATAATTATCTAACTAATCCTCCTTACTTAGCTTGAATGCCTTCATATAATTTCATCTGATACCATATCTTGTCAACTTCATGTATTGAATTTACCTAAAATATCAAGAAACAAAATCAAATATCAATATATCAAAATATATTGTGTACGTGGGGTGCATGCAAACGTGTTGAATTACATGACAACATATAATTTACTCAATCACGTGCAAATAAGAACTGACATTTTCTTTACATATTCTGAGCATGTCTCATATGCCATCTCAAATGTCACCGCTGTCCCTCCATGGCTCGTGTGCATCATCTCTCGATACATGCTATCCTAGGGTTCAAAATATGATATCTTTATTTATGTGATACTCATAGTGGCATTATAATTGAAGATAATGTAAATAAACACTCATCAATATATTTATGAAATCTTCAAGAAACACTCAGAAAACATTAGCAAACTAATGTAGGCAGTCATAAGTGTAACCACGTACCTTTTATAGAACCATGCCATCTTGCAGTCATACTTTAAGCATTTTATCCAATCAAGCAATCAATGAAGGTATTAAACATTTAAACTACATGTGTGTAAATCCTAATGTGTCACCATCATATTATTTATATAAAACTCTATTTGAGTCCTAATCTAAGGTTTAGAGTTGTCCCAGGTTTAGGATATGGAATAAGGATCAAATCCTATTTGCATGGCATATTAACATTAGGTGAATACCCTAATAATTAGATCCATAACATCCATTAATTAAATCATATTAAATCTATTAAAAACATGTGAAGTTAGGATTTTTATCCCTATTTCTTCGTATACCTAATTATTCACTTTAGATATCCTAATTATCACCATTATGATCATGACCATGTTAAACTACCATTGTATACCACATTATCAGTTTACATCTCATTGAAACATATTTAACATGATCAATATACAAATCTAGGGTTTATGTGTCTTAATTACTACTTAGACATGTATCCAAGGTACTTTGGAATATGAATCATAATTAAGTCACAATGATATTTTATTCACCTCACCCGATCAGTTCATCCTTAGGCCAAACGTGAGGATGTCTCCTGCATCATCTGCCTCCCGAATAACCATTTTTTATGACACACCGCTTCTTCCACAGGTGGGCCATCATAAGGAGACCCCTAATGAGCTCAATAGTTGATCGATTCAATTCCCTCATGAGTCTTCTCCTGGCATATGGATCCAATGTTCCCTAGTGGAGGTTGATGCTGATCCTCCCTAGAGTAGTGGTTGTTGACAACTAGGGGAATAAGATGATGTGGGAGAGAGAGGCTATAGATTTGTCAGTTGAGTGTTTGTAGGTTAGAATCCTCCCGGTCACTAGTGATGATGGATACTATAATGGGAAGAGGGCTTGCACTTTCTCTTGCTCTTCAAGACCCTCTGACCCAACCTGCTTGGGAGACAAAAACATAGAGTTCCATGGAAGTAGGGTCCTTTCTAAAACACAAAGATGTAGTTCATACCGAAGGGTTTACAAGGACTTCTCTTAGGCACCGAGGGCTTTAGGACTTCATTTCCAAAGAGTTGGCACACCCCTTCTATAGGTGCTAGGGTTGGGGTTTGCATTGGATAAAGGAGAAAGAAGAGAGAAAGATATGGAAACGAGACATGTTTCCCTTGTGGGTTCATGGTAGATGGATGTCAGATGATATAGGAAGTAATAACTTATTTTTAAATACTACTTCCATCTAGGTACTTAGTCTCTTTCTAATGTATTTCCCAAAACTAATTACTCCTTCCCAAAAGTATACCTATGTGGAATTTGACCAACCAATGGAGCATTTAAGCTTTACAAGCATTAATCGTTCTCTCTCTATATCTTTCCTTAATACATTTCCTAAATCAAATATCCATATTACTTGGTTGACACACCAGAAACCATTAAGAAATGCCTATAGATATATGGCATATATTTAAATTATTGGAAACTCTTCATGACTTGGGATCTATATCATTCTTTGTCTCGTTTTTGATATATTCCTTCAATAAATAATATAGGCTCATTAACATTTTTCTCCCTCATATTTAATGTGTGGTATCTAATGAGATACACAAATTTCTCTATTAAGCATTTCATTAAAACAATTACCATTATTTCATGATACGTCTTTTACTCCCACTTTCTAGAATTCTCTTCTTTTTCTTATTATTTCCAAGTACACCATAAGTTAGATTAAAATAATACTATGTTATGTCTCAAAATAGGTGTTCTCAAACAAGCTAGATAATTACTTTTTTAATTATCTATTATTCAACAATCAGTAAAGCCACTGCTATTTTGTTCGTGCATAAAATTTCTTATTCATTTGTCTTGTTCCCGAAGGACATATTTTCAATGCAAATAGTCTCATAAGTAACATTATCATTCTACAAGTAATATCATTGGAGAATTTACAATCAATTCATGACTTATATTTATATAATTAAATTTTACAAAAATTGAGGATATAAAAACTACCCACAAGCCTAAATCTAGACTCACCCCAAACCAAAATTGAACTCGATACATATTGTAACATACCCACATACTTACACATACAACATCATATATTATCTGTTAAAGACACTCTCAATTAGCTGGTATTAGTTTAATCACCAACTCAATAAATATCATACAAATAAATGTCAAAATATTTTTAAGGTATTATAGTTAATATCATTGCATGGATTAAACATGCCCCCAGCGCATCCGTCATAGGCATCTTGAAACTTTGGAGTCCGAGCGCTGAGAGGTTGCCGCCAAACTTTCTCAAGTCTTAGAGTTGGAGGACGAGACCTATCCACCTACTCCTGGATGGTTCCTCTATCATCACCAAGCAACTAAATGACCTTCTTGCCTCAATTCAAGATCTGTTGACACCATTGGTGACCCCAAAGATATCAACCCAGAGGTTGGTAGATCGATCATTCAAAGTACCCTTGTATCGGTCTTCTCTTTCCCTTTTCTGCATCATTACTTACTTTAGTTGTAGTCTTTTTTATTCTTGGTCCATGTATGGATAAAACCCTAACTTGGATTCAGATTAGTCGTCAAGCCTTCCCAACCATGTAATTGTTCATCTTTCTATTTTATGGAATATATTCTTTAAAGTTGTGTTCCTTTACTCTTGTTTAATTGCATAGATTGATGATTATCTACCTTCCTTTGACATTTGATATGGAAATTGTTCGCGAGAATGAGTTCAATTAGATATGGAGTATAGGATGGTAACGATTCACGAGAGTGAGGAGTTGCGATAAAAATAGTCATATTATCATCCACTGATCTTTCAGTTATTAACTCGAGAGAGGGAACCCCGTTAATTAGACATTTTCTCATATTTTGAGAGAAGAAAGGTAATATATTTTCTTATGACTGTTTTCAAAACAAGAAGAGAATGTATATGAAATAGGAGTGAAGGTTTTATGTGGTTAAAGTTGGCTTGATTGGTGAAACCCAATCCAAGTCCTTTTTATCTTGATTTCTTGATTCATCTAATTTCTTCTTTGTTTTTCCATAATTTAAGTTCACTGCTTAATTAGGTTAAATTTCTTCCTTAATCAGAACACCACAATATTGCTTCGATTAGGCTAGACTCAGCAAAGATTTCATATTTTTATTTTTTTATTCTCCTTGTCCCTACATTCGACCCCACACTACTGCAAAGATTCTGTATTGAGTTGCATATGTCTCTATTAGTTGGGTATAAATTCAAAGTTTGATTTCTTTAACTAGGACAATTTTGTTTGCACATTTGGCCCACAAAAAATAGTGATCAATAATGTGGTTGACCACATGTCAGACTTTCTTGCCATGTTGATTCATGTTGAAGCAAAATTGAACAAGGACAAGCCCATGATAATGATCAGCAGATCTAAGTCCAAGGATCAAAGAAAGGCCAAGAAGAGTGATGAGGTCGAGTCCAAATCCAAATCTTCAAAACTCAAGATAAGGAGAAAAAAAAGTACAAGAGGAACTCATCCTTTGTACTTCAAGGCATTCAGGAAGAAGAAGATGGGGATGGTAATCTCCATTTTAGGTATATACATTATTGAAACAAATCTATCTACTTCATCATCATGGGCACTAGATACCAGATGTGGATCTCACATATGCTCTCATATGCAAGATTTGAAAGGAAGTAGGCCTTTGGGAAAAGGTGAGGAGGAACTCTGAGTTGCTAATGGCGCAAGAGTTGCAGGTTGCACAGTTGGAGCCTATAGTATATCTCTTCCCACAAGGACTTTAATAGAGTTAAAGAACTGATAATATATACATGCTATAAATAGATACATAATTTCTATATCACGCATGGATAAGGATGCATTTGAGTTCCATATTAAAATGGTCAATGTTCTATTTCAAAGGATGGGTTAATTTATGGTAGTGCCCCAATGTATTATGGTCTTTATTTGTAAGAACTAAAGATAGATGTTTATATCATAAATACCAAAAGACTAACACTTAACAAATCAAACAAAACATACATTTGACATTGTCTTATAGGGAACATAAATGAGAATCACATATCTAGATTCCATAAAGATGGTTATCTGGACTCTTTTCATTTGAAACCAATAAAGATATGTGAATCTTGTTTGTTGGGCAAGATGGCTAAAACCCCTTTCACTAGAAGCAATGAGAGGGAAAGTGGTCTATTAGGGCTCATACATACTAATGTGTGTGGACCTTTTAGAAATACCGCTAGAGGTGGGTATCTGTAATTCATAACCTTCTTTGATGACTTTAGTAGGTATGGGATACAATTATTTAATGAAACATAAGTCAGAAATTCTTGAAAAGTTCAAGGAGTTTATGAAAGAATTATAGAACCAACTTTGTAAAAGTATTAAGGCACTCCATACCGATCAAGGTGGAGAATACTTAAACCAAGAGTTTGAGAACCTTCTTAAAGCCCGTGGGATCATATCCCGATGGACTCCACCTGGAACGCCTCAGCATAATAGTGTATCAGAAAGAAGGAATTGCACACTATTAGATATGATGCGATCAATGATGAGTTTAGCTGAGCTTCCAACTACCTTCTAGATGTATGCTCTAGAAATCACCATGTATACACTAAATTGAGTATCATCTAAATCAGTTCAAAAGACACCATATGAGATATGGCATGGGAAATGTTTCCAAGTGTCGTTTATGAGGATTTGGGGATATGAAGCTTACGTTAAAGGAATGTTTTCTGATAAGCTTGGTCCTAAATATGATAAATGTTAATTTGTTGGATATCCTAAATAAATAAGAGGATATTACTTTTATTTCCCACCTAAAAACAAAGTGTTTGTTTCCAGGGTTGTTGCATTACGATGGATTTCATTTCTAAAGGAAATAGTGGGAGGAAAGTGGAACTCGAGGAAGTTTAACCAAAAAGGGAACATAGAATCGATAGATGAATAAGAGGAACCAAGAGAATTACAAGGTGTTGTGGAGTCTCAAATTCCTCAAGTAACATAGGAACCTCATAGATCTAATAGGACATGCCTTGAGTCTAAAATATTTGGATATCTTATAACTTAAGAAGGCAATGAATCAGTCATAGATGATGAGCCAATTACCTATCTAGATGCTATTCAAGGACCAGAATCTGAGAAATTGCTAGAGGCCATGAGATCTGAGATGGAATCCTTGTATACCAACAAAGTATGTACTTTGGTGGATCCACCTGAAGGGGTAAAACCCATAGGGTGCAAGTGGGTTTTGAAGTAGAAGACTGACATGGATGGAAAAGTTCATATCTATGAAATATTGGTTTCAAAGGGTTTGAGACAAGTTCAAGGTGTTGACTGTGATCAAACCTTTTCTCTAGTGGCCATGGTTAAGTCCATCGGGATCATGCTTGCCATTGCAGCTTATCAAGACTGTGAGATTTGGCAGATGGATGTTAAAATTGTATTCCTTAATAGGTATCTTCTTGAGAATGTGAATTTGATACAACCTGTGAGTTTTATAAATCCAAAGTTTGGAAATAAATTTTGTAAGCTACAAAGTTCAATCTGTGAATTGAAGTAAGAATCTTGGAGTTGGAATCTTCAGTTTGATGAGATAGTCAAAGAGTTTGGCTTTATTCAAAATGAAGATGAACCTTGTGTGTACAAGAAGGTTAGTGGGAGCATAGTGGCATTCCTCATAATGTATGTACATGACATATTATTGATGGGGAATGGCATCCATATTTTATAAAAAGTAAAGGCATGGCTTAGAAGTATGTTCTTTATGAAAGACTTGGGACAAGCATCCTACATCTTAGGGATAAAGATATTTAGAGATAGATCCAAAAGGCTTCTTGGACTAAGTCAAATCACATACATTGACAATGTGTTGAAGTGTTTCAGCATGGAGAACTCAAAGAATGGAAACATGCCCATGCTACATGGAGTTACCATCTCTAAGAGTCAACATCTCAGTTCTTATGAAGAAAGGGAATGCATGAGTTTGATTTCATATGCCTCAGCAACATGATCAATAATGTACGCAATGATGTGCGCACGTCCAAACGACTTGTATGCCTTGAGCATGATAAGAATATATCTGCCAAATCTAGGTGATTCTAACTAGATAGTTGTTAAGAACATACTCAAGTACTTGAGAAGGACTTAAGGATCAGTTCTTGGTCTATGGTGGAGAAGAATATTTGGTGGTAAAAGGTTATACCAATGCAAGCTTCCAAACTGACAAAGATCATTACAAATCACAATCAGGATTAACGTTTTGCCTAAATAATGAAGTAGTAAGCTGGAAGAGTTCCAAGCAAGAGGTAGTTTTCGATTCTACAAAATAGGTCAAGTATATTACTGCATCAAATGCACCAAAGGAGGTTTTATGGATCAAGAAGTTCATTACAAAACTTGGGGTTGTTCCAAGCATCAGCGACATAATTGAGCTATATTGTGACAACAATGGAGCTATTGCACAAGCTAAGGAACCCATATCACATCAGCACTCAAAGCATATAAAAAGGTGGTTCCATCTCATATGATAAAATGTACAATGAGCAGATGTTAAGATTTATAGAGTACCAACTAAAAGCAATATTGTTGACCCCTTGAAAAAAGCACTTTCGCAGCAGAAGTATGATGGTCATGTTACATCACTTAGGATAAGATTTATAGGTGATTGTCTCTAAGTGCAAGCAGGAGTCTGGTGGTATGGATGTTCAAAGAGCCAATTGACATTATTTTACTGTGTGTATAACGCAAGTGCACGCGTCAATGTAGTATAGACCCGTATGAGGCCCGAGTCAAACTCAGGGACACTGAATTATCAGTACACTACTACTAACTACTCACAATCAGCTAGACCAATTAAAAGGTTATGAGAGTTGTTTTAAAAATAAAATAAAATAAAATAAAACAAAGCAATCGATTAAATGTTTAGTTTAATCAATTCAGATGGAGATCTTTAGGATTGTGGTTTCACCGTGGGTTTTCATTGTATGAATTTCCATATAGTTACTCAGGTTCATCTCTCAACCCGGGTAGTGGCCTGTAGTCAGAATTGTCCACTGTCATGGTACAATTCACTACCTATGTCTAGGTTAGTTCCACCATCGTAGTAACCTATACCCTAAACTAGGTGCATTAGAATCAACCTCTGGGTTTCGACCATTAACCTTACATCACCTTGTTCAAGGGATTTGTTAATTAATGTGAATTTCATCTATTTTCAACCATTAATTCTTCTTTCAAAGTAATTAAAGGCATTAGATTATCATTATGGTGATCAAGCATAACAATATAATTGAGAAAATGAAATCATACCACGGATTTAAGAGATAAATTATGAATTACTATGATAAAAATGTCATACAATGCTTCCCCGGGCTACTCCCAGTCCTAAAGATAAAGGGGATTAGCCCTGCATGTTCATCTCAGAGAAAAACATTGGTGAAGAAAGGGGAAACATGGAGAAAAACGTTAATAAGTAATGAAACCCCTGAACGGAGAAGATCCAATCGCTCCTTGGCGGAGAATGCGCGATCTACAGCCTTTCGGCGGTGGAAAACATCTTCTTCGGCTTCCAGAACGGTTGGGGCGTGCTTCTAGGCTCTGTTCTTCTCTCCACACCTTCTCGAGATGTGTGCAGCGGCTAATGACGTGATCCCCTGCTCTTCACCTCCGTCATTTGCTATAATAACCGAGTTAGGTTGCAAAAATATCACAACTATTGGATTAGAGTCGATCTGAAACAAACTTTAATCTGACGGCGTCGATACGATCGACGCGGGTCGATGGTATCGACCCCTGGTGATATCGCAAGCCTTCATTTCTTTTCGTCGTTGCGCCTGATGCTGACTCAATACCATCGACGTGGGTCGATGGTATCGACACCCGTAGGCATCAGTTTTATCCCTTTTCCGTCGTTGAATCTACACGTGTTGATAGTATCAACTTTCGGGTCGATAGTATCGACCGACTGGTCGCTAGCAACCTGATGGTATGTCGCTACCATCGACTTCCCTATCGATGGTATCGACTCTGTGTTGCTCCTTGTGGCTGGCTGCCTGTGGTTGTGTCGATAGTATCGACTGTTGTCGATGGTATCGACAGCAGCAAATATGTGTTTTTCCTGAAATTGCAAAACAAGACCACAAAAGCCGAGATAAAACATATTATTGTAATCATTTATGCTCAAAACAACAAAATAAGAGAAATTTGACACTGAGAAGGATCATAGACTAAAGTAAGTGAATTATGCGATATTAACCACCAAAATGACCAATAAACGTATAAAACGCGAGTTAAACAAGTCTATAAATGTGACTCAAAATCATCGCATCAAACTCCCCTAAGCTTGAACATTGCTCGTCCTCGAGCAATAAAACTTTAGAATAGAATTGCGAAGGTCAACTAGAGAACAGATTATCACAACAAACATCACCATATGATCCCCTCCAGACATTCACATTCTGGCCCTCACTTACCACGGAATGATAATTAACCTAAAGGCGATAGTAATCATCCATAAAAGATATCTACCTCAAAATTGATGAACACTATCATATAAGGTAGTTAACATAATAAAATTCTCCAATTCAGACTCGGTGTATCTTGTGATCTCCTATTCTACGTTGCTCGGCCTAACTACCATCTACATGGAAGCAGCTCTCCTGGTATTAACGAGTGAGGAGAAAATCATGGTGGCCTACCAATTCGAGCAATAGGTGGATGGAATGGGTGGCTAGTGGAAGAAGTGGAAGCATTATATGGTTTCAACATGCACAAAACAAAAATGACCTAAATGATGCATATGCAAGTAAAAATGCCCTAATGCCTACATTTGGGTGGAATGATGCATGCACTATCATCTCGTCTCAAAGTGAGATGGAATATCTAAGAGAACTACATCATGTACTTATTCTTCTTAATATGCAGGTGAGACTATGTTCCTTTGTCCCTCTCAATCCTACTTGCTTCTCAATCCCTTTATTTTTTCAATTTTTTTCTTTCAACTTCATTATTTTTTTTAAACCCTTATTTTCATAGCTGACAACTAATTATTTGTCGGGCTCACTTATTGCTGCATAACTTAAACATTTGAAGCATTCAGAAGGTATGGAACAAGTTCATCACCTTTTATGTTCAGAAGATATAAGATGCATGATGTACTATATACACAAAAATGTGAATGCAGCTACAAAATGATATGTATGCACCTACATGACACGCACTAAAGGAATATGTGCATGTATAACTATTCTATCTTTTTTTTCATTTAAAATATGTGAAAGTGGTTGCAATGCAAAACCTACCTACATGGAATGCAATCAAAGATATTAAAATCGTAATGTACTTCCAGTTCTTAAGGTGGAGTACGAAAATAGTGAGGTGGATGGATCACAAGACTAATTGACTGAACCTTTGGAAATTATTATGTGTCCCTCCTTACTGACCTGTGTAGTAATCAAGAGGTTTCTCTCTCTTATTTCAAATTAAAGTCTCATTATCATTTGATCAGTTTAGGCTCAAACAACCAGTTCTGTCCACTTTTCATGAATCATAGGAATGTACAATTGTGATTTCCTATTTTAGAGTTGACAAACCCAATAATTTCCTTAAGTTATGTGCTCGAAGTTGAACAACATAAGCTTGCAAAAGCACTAAAAAAATTTAAATTTGCCCCAAATTCCCATGTATAAGAAACGAGATGACACATGACTAAAGACATCCACAATTACACTAGATACAGTGTGGATCCTACAAACAAACTCATAACTAAAAAAACAAAAGACTAAAGACAAAACAATAAAAACTAAAACTGAGAAAACTAAAGGATAGAGTTCTTCCAACTCCCCCCCAAGCTTGAAATCGACTATGGCCTCATAGTCAAAAACAACCTTAAAAGGTGGAACTGTGATACCGATCATTCTTCAGGAGGAGGCGGGTACTGCGGAGCCGTGGGGTCCCAAGATGGGTATTGCCCCTGAAAGCTCGGATCATACGGGGGCATTGGTGGAGGTTGTGGATACCCCCCAAAATAATTTTGGCTCCAGTAATGATCGTAGAAGGGTTGCTGCTACATCTCCATCCTATGCAACCTGTCGTGGATGTGTTGTTGGTTGTCGAGGAGGAGGCGCTCATTCTCGAAAATGGCCTTCTGATTATCTAACAGTCGGTTCGTTGTATCCTGAATACCAGCGTATGAAGTTGTATGATTCAGTTGGGTGTGTTGAATCTCTTGCAGCATTGTATACATCCCCTGCATGGAGTAGGCATCCTCTCCTTAATGAGAGGGCTGAGGTGACGGAGGCTGTGAAGATGAAGATGCACCCGGATGCATGCGGGGATGCTTCCGGGGTGCTACTCATGCCCGAAGAGGAGTGAAAGCCTCCTCTTCCACCTTCATGCTTTTCGCCTTCGTCGTTGTTGTCATCATCATCATTATCTTCATCGGAGTCATCAATGGCAATGACAGGCCATCAGAAATGTTGAGCGCCCTCAATGTGGAAGATGAGGTATGGAAGTGAACACTCTTGATATGCTTGATTGACATGGCAATGTGCATATGCCAAGCCATCACGAAGTAGGATGAGGTTGGAGCGGTGCAGATGCTGCAGGTTGACCTTGCTACTGTTGGAAAGGGGAGTAAGTTGGGAGAAATTTAACCCAAGATAGTGGGTCAACGGTGTGATGAGCCCTCCAAAGTGGATTGGAGCCTTCCGCGTACTCCTCTTTACGGCCAACACGCGCGTCAAGAAGAATGCACCCCAATTCCACTCCTCGTGCTTCAGCAATTTGTGCAGGAGGAACAAATCTGTCTCTTGAAACTTGCTGAGAGACAGGTTACTACGAGTGAACCGCGTGGTGCAGAGCATGCGGGGAAGAATCCACACAAATGGATGCTCGAAATCCACCACCACAGCATTGTGGTAGCTGACGAATTTTCCCAGAGGTGCAGTCACAAGCTAGGCGAATATATCATCGTAGCCTGTCCTGTTGTCTGGCCGCCGGTCCTGGTAGTCATTATGAAACCAGTTATAAATTGAATTGAACTGGGCGAGAGTGAGGGTGTATTCATTATTGTGGAGCCGGAATGACACCCGCCCTTTTCTCCACTCTCTGTCGGTGGTGATCATGTCATTGGGCACCACATTGATGTTCAATGAAGCCATGAACTCCGCCACGAGTTCCTTGTATGTTGGCCACTCGCCGAAGAAAGGTTGGCCATCGGCGTGATACTGCATCTCGTCGGGCCTCCTGGATGGGTGTCTCACCTGCCCCTTCAAGACGTAGGTGAGGTTGGCCTCGAACCCCAGATCACGGACCATTATCCGATTAACATAGCATGTCAGCTCGATCTTTCTCTTCATCCATTCCTCGTAGACCTTCCGGACCTCTACAGAAGGGTGGACAATCCTCGGATGAGGAATAGATGCAATAGGTGGAGGAATGGACTCGGGGATCTCCATAGGATCTGCCCGTGATGAATATGCACCGGTTGTACACACCATGTTGCCGAGAAAGAAGGAATAGAAGATGGATATTGGTGAAGGTTGGAGAAGACAATCTCCACTCGGTGAAGGCTTGGGGGAGATCGCGCTCCTTGGATGCTCCTAGCCAGGCTCCGGTCGCACAGCAATATGCACGGCACAAGTGGAGGGCAAAGGCTCTGAAGGTGTGACGTCATATGACAACCATCCCTCCCTTTTATAACTCTGGCTGTCGCTGTTGTGCACCCGTTGATACCATCGATGTGTGTCGATGGTATCGACACCTGTAGCACAATCTGCTCTTCCGCTAGTATCGACGGCTGTCGATAGCCTGATGTGGGGGCCTGGATCGATGACGCATCGATACCATCGACGGGAGTCAATGGTATCGACCCATCCCACGGATCGACTATCTTTATGCAGTGATCGCTGTTGATTTCCTCTTGCGGATCGGTGACGTGTCGCGTCGATACTATTGACGCAAGTCGGTAGTATCGACTCTACTTAGGGCAAACACCCTCGCGAGGCCCGACCGTCGCTTTCTGCCTGTAACCGGGTCATTACCATCGACAAGCCCGTCGATGGTATCGACTTCACTGAGACAAATTTCGTCTGTGTATCTTCAGGTATCTCGCAAGTATCGACATCGATGTCGATACTATCAACCCCATTTTGGCGAGAAACCTGATGGTATGTCGATACCATCAATGAGGTCGCCGCTAGTATCGACTCAGAGAAATTTTTGCAGCCGCCTAACTGTGCCCATGTCGATACCATCGACACAAGGGTCGATGGTATTGACCCTGCCTCAGTCCTGCACATTAAACAAACGATCAAGGTATCTTTTTTATTCTAAAAACAAAATCAAATCAAACTAATGTCCAATTGTAAAAGAAACTAAACGAAACTACCAATGGTTGGGTTGCCTCCCAACAAGCGCCCTTATTTAACATCTTAGGCTAGACGAAATCAAGCTCCTCATCTTGGGGCCTCAGAGAGTGTCCATAGGGGATTACTCAGCAGTTTGAACTCAACTCAATCCTAGCCAATCCCCAAGGTCAATGTACCTCTCTCAATAGCGGTGATAACATCAGCCATCGCTTGAAACGGCCTTCCCAATAGCATCTCGCAACTTTTAAGCTGTGGCATGTCCATGATGATGAAATCCATTGGAAAGATAAACCTGTCTACTTTGACAAACACATCCTCGCACACTCTGTATTGCTTCACAATGGACCCATCCGCCAACTCAATAGTTGCCGCTGATTTCTTTATTTTCTTCAACCCAAGCTTTTGAAACGTGGACATTGGCATAAGATTAATGCTGGTGCCTAAATCACACTGTGCTTGTGGAAAATGTTGACCGCCTATAGAACATGGAATGTAGCAGCCACCTAGGTCTTTTCTCTTCTGTGGTAAACTCCCTTGGATAATTGAGTTCACCATCTCATTCACTCGACAAACATCTGTGTCTTTGATCCGCCTCTTCTTGGTGATGATATCATTGATAAACCTCCCATATGTGGGAATCTGCTCTATCATTTCCACTAACGGAATATTGATGTGGAGTTTTCTGAACATCTCCAAGAATTTCCTGTAATGTCTATGCACTTTCTTCAGCCTCAAACTATCCGGAACAGACATAACCGCCTCATTTAGACACTGGTGAGGTGGCACGTATGTGCTTTTTGGGGTCTCCTCCCCTAAGCTTGCTTCAATGTCACCCTATGGCGTAGATTTTGGTACATCATTTATAACAGGTGTAACTTGTGGCGGCTCCTCTCCCTCAATGACTGTAACTTTACCCTGACGCATGGCCTTCACCTACTCTTCTTGTCTAGGTGCGGGCGCGACCGTGGTGGGATCTTGGTGGGATTTTCTAAATGGGATATATCCGCCAGGTAATCTATAATGACTGCGAGGATATGGTATTCTCGGTGTACCCTCCGTATCAAAAATTGTTTTTCTTTTATCTTGGACTTCCACCGCTAGGGGCTCTGCCTTAGTAATCACACATATGTACTTTACTTGATGATGTGCTTGAACAGCCTCTGCATTCCCAACCTATCTTTGTTAATTGGCATGCTTCATGGCCGCCACTTCATTTGAAATCTGGATCACAATCGTCTCTAGTTCCCTCATCTGTGCTCCATGGCTTTGTAATGTTTGCCCAAATTTAGTCAAGATCTCACCCTGTGACTGCAGCTGCTTACTAAACATGCTCATCATCTCCTGATTTTGCTGCACCACTTGACTAAGCAACTCGGTGCTTTTGTCTTCAGCCCTTGGTTGTGGCTTTGCATCTGGATCTTGTAGGAAGTTTTTCAGATCCTTCCATGAGAATTTCCTATCCTTCCTCCCAGAATAATCATTGTTTCTGTAGCCCTATTGTTGCATAAATTTGACATGGCCTTCCTCATCAGATTCTGCATCTTCTTTGGCAAGCAATTTCTTGGCTAGAAGGTCTAATTTATCATTCAACTCCTTGATGGCCCTGGACTCACCTACAACTTTCACTTGTTCTGGTGCATCCCTGTCGCCCCAAGACTGCTTCTTTGCCATATTTTTCAAAATTTCCCAACACCTCGTACCTTTGTTGTTTAGGAAGAACCCTGAACCTGCTGAATCCAGATTACTTCTATCATGCTCAGAAAGAGCAAAATGGAAGATTTTAACTAGTTTCTCCTTGTCAAGCCCATGATGTGGGCACCTCCGCAGCATGATCTGAAACTGTTCCCAGGTCTCGGAGTAAGTCTCTCCTTCTTTCTGACTAAAATTATGAATTTTTTTGATCATATCATTTGTCTTCTCAGGCAGAAAGAATCTTTCAAAGAACACTTCCACCATGTGGTTCCATGATTCCACGTACTCATCATCAAGATTATGTAGCCATTCTCGTGCATTTCCCACCAGCGAGCTGGGAAACAGCTTCAAGTACAACGTCTCTTGTGGAAACCTATCTATTTTGATCATATCACAGTTCTCCATGAACTGGCTTATATGAGTCACCGGATCTTCATTTTTAAGTCTGTGAAACACATTTGATTTAACCAAATTTATTAATGCAGGATCAATTTTATAAGTTGAAATATTGACTGCCTGCTTCTTTATCGGCCCTTCGGATGCAGACGCAAAAGACGCCTTGATCTTCTCCCAGATTGTCTGTTCTTCTTCCATGGCTTCTAGTTCAGAATCTGAATCTATATCTTCCAGTTGGGGTTGAACGTTGTTCTCCTCGTCGTTTGGTCCCGGCAGTGGAACCTCTGGTGATTGCTGCACGTATTCAGTGCTATGCGTCCTCACCATGCACCAATACCTACAAAAATGATAATTTTTGTTCAGTACCGTGCTAGACGATTACAAAATATGAAAGATAAACTATGAAATTTAAAATTTCTTAAGAAATAATAAATAATAAAAAAAATAAAAAGTGGCCTAGAATGGCCGCTTGCAACACTTGTAGTGCCGACAACTGTCGTGTCCCCGGCAACGGCGCAAAAAACTTGACACGATTTTACCGTGCGTATAACGCAAGTGCACGCGTCAATGTAGTATAGGCCCTTGTGAGGCCCGATTCGAACTCAGGGACATTGAATTATCAGTAGACTACTACTAACTACTCACAATCAGCTAGACCAATAAAACGGTTATGAGAGTTCTTTTAAAAATAAAAGAAAATAAAATAAAACAAAGCAATCGATTAAATGTTTAGTTTAATCAATTCAGATGGAGATCTTTAGGATTGCAGTTTCACTGTGGGTTTTCATTGTATGAATTTCCATATAGTTACTCAGGTTCATCTCTCAATCTGGGTAGTGGCATGTAGTCAGAATTGTCCACTGTCGTGGTACAATTCACTACCTATGTCTAGTTTGGTTCCACCGTCGTAGTAACCTATACCCTAAACTAGGTGCATTAGAGTCGACCTCTGGGTTTCCACCATTAACCTTACATCACCTTGTTCAAGGGATTTGTTAATTAATGTGAATTTCGTCCCTTTTCAATCGTTAATTCTTCTTTCAAAGTAATTAAAGGCATTAGATTATCATTATGGTGATCAAGCATAACAATATACTTGAAAAAACAAAATCATACCATGGATTTAAGAGATAAATTATGCTTCCATGGGCTACTCCCGGTCCAAAAGATAAAGGGGATTAGCTCTGCATGTTCATCTCAGAGCAAAACGTGGGTGAAGAAAGGGGAAACAAGGAGAAAAACATGAATAAATAATGAAACCCCTGAATGGAGAAGATTCAATCTCTCCTTGGCGGAGAATGCACGATCTACAGCCTTTAGGCGGTGGAAAACGTCTTCTTTGGCTTGCGGAACGGCTGGGGCATGCTTCTGGGCTCCGTTCTGCTCTCCACACCTTCTCGGGATGTGTGCAGTGCCTAATGACATGATCCCCTTCTCTTGGCCACCGTCATTAGGTATAATCACCAAGTTAGGTTGCAAAAATATCACAACTGTTGGATTAGAGTCGATCTGAAACAAACTTTCATCTGACGGCGTCGATACCATCGACGCGGGTCGATGGTATCGACCCCTGGTGATATCGGCAAGCCTTCTTTTCTTTTCGTCATTGTGCCTGATGCTGACTCGATACCATCGACGCGGGTCGATGGTATCGACACCCTTAGGCATCGGTTTTATCCCTTTTCCGTCACTGAATCTACACGTGTCGATAGTATCGACTTTGGGGTCGATAGTATCGACCGACTGGTCACCAGCAACTAGATGGTATGTCGCTACCATCGACTTCCCTGTCGATGGTATCGACTCTGTGCTGCTCCTTGCGGCTGGCTACATGTGGTTGTGTCAATAGTATCGACTGCTGTCGATGGTATCGATAGCAACAGATATGTGTTTTTTTCCTGAAATTGCAAAACAAGACCACATAAGCCAAGATAAAACATATTATTGTAATTATTTATGCTCAAAACAATAAAATAAGAGAAATTTGACACTGAGAAGGATCATAGACTAAAGTAAGTGAATTATGCGATATTAACCGCCAAAATGACCAATAAATGCATAAAATGCGAGTAAAACAAGTCTATAAATGCGACTCAAAATCATTGCATCACCAATCATATGATCATTGTAAAGGCATAGTTTGTAATTGATTTGATTAATAAATAAAGGGAAGATTGCAATTTATTCTATTGAATTCAGTTATGAGATAATGATGTAACATTATAAATGTCTAGAGAATTATATTACTCTATGATGCATGTCTTCAACTATGTAACTTGGGGAAATGAGATCATACAAAAGTTAAGAGTACATATATATTCTCATTATGTCCCTGATCAGTTGTTAATGTGGAAGATTGATAGACAACAGTGACACATAAGATTCGAATGTGAGTTGGTTGATGATATAATATCATTAGTCATGATATGGCTACATCAAACAAAGCACACAGATTTAGAGAACAGTGTATTGGACAGGCCACCATGAGATGACACTTGGAAACCATTTCCATGGTAGTCATAGTCATCTCTTATAGTGATGGTGGTGGTAGTTATTTTTAGACCTAAAATCACATCACTCATCACATGTCCTTCGGTATGCTTTGACATTATCAAATGCAATACTAAAACATGGTTTGTTATAAAGGTGATGATTGGGTGACTGTAACACTTGGGGACTGACTTTGAGTGATAGAAATGGGATTTTCCCCTCCTAAGGGATTATGATATCTAAGGCCTCCTGATTAGGGAGACTAAGAAATGCATGACCGAGAACATGTGATTCAATGTGTGATATTGAGCTTACATATATCTCAGACAGTCTGCTATGGTTCAATAAATAAGATTGAATGTTGAAGATGCGGACAACTACATTCCTCAAGTTCAATTTGCATATCAGAGACATAAAAAATTATACAAAAATTGTAACACCAAACACAGATTGTAGGTTGGAGTTGTTCCCCAACTTTTCATTTACTTGGCTAGAAATGATGTGTGACTAGGCATCTCTCATTTCTTATGATGTTATAAGTTGTTATGAACATTCACTACCAACGTAATATGGGACCTATAGGGTCACACACATAGGTCTTGACCTAGAAGAAGAGTTTGATCTTGAATGATGATTGAATTGATTATTAAAGTGTTTAGGTATTCAATTCACGCAACACACAGCTAGCTACACTGCCAGAGGATTGGCTCACTTAGTGAGAGGGTTTTTTGGAGTGCCAGACGAACGGCTCAAGGGTTGAGATGACCCTTTGGAATATCAGGTGGATCAGCAAATTGAATTGCCTATGTTCTTCTCAAATAGTTGTGTGAACCAAATGATTCAATCTATTGAGCCAATCAGATCGACTCGGGTCACCAAATGACCAACTGGGTGAGCAAGATGACCGTCTCACATGTTCGAGATCGATAAATTTGTGGGAGATTTTATTGCAACAAGGAATCAGTGCTGACATCATGGCATGCATTAATTTGATTCAAAATTCCAATTTTGTATGTGATTGGGAAACATTGAAACGTATGATCCGTAGTGTGAGACGACTGCCTCGCATGCCTTACGACCGTCTAGGTTGCTAGATGACCATTTTGATGTCACAGGTTGCAAAAATTCAAGATCTTCTGGTCCTTTCCACTACCGCATAGACTAGGAACCCTGACCCAAATCCCACCCATAAATAGAGGGGTATTGGGGCTTCCCAGAGTTCAACATAGACAATTGAGAATCATTTGCTCTGATAATTATTTTCCTTTCTTGTTGTAGTAACTAAGAGAGCCCAAATAGGTCCTCCTCGACTAGGGAATGATAGTAAGGGAGAGAACAGCTGAGTATCATTATTGTAGGAGAGCAAGTTGGTTACTAGTACATCAATGCAAGGGACAACTCCTTTTTGTCCATTCTAGCAGGAAGACAAGAGTTTTAGGGAGTCTTTGTGGACTACTCTAGAGGTAGGAGTCCTCTGGCTACTTCTATGAGGGCAACTCCAACTCATAGCCCAGGGCCAAATTGCAGGAGTCGCTACAGAAGTTGTCCAATCTATTATCCTTGGTGAAGATTAGGACTTGCACTTATCGTACAAGAGCGACTAGTCAATAGTTGATCATCAACAACGACACAAATATGCCATTGGACTTGCTCCATGACCAGGTATATCCTCGAAACCATCCTTCCCATCTTATAGTTATTGGCATGATCTGCTGGTATATGGGGAATATGGTAGATAAATTTTTTGTTTCTACTGCCTATTATGTACCCATATTTCCCTACACTTCCTCCCTTACCTATTTGTGGAATCTTTCATCACAATTATCCCTTTAACTCCCTTATGTTTTGATTTATCAGCATTGTCAGCATCATGTTTAGGATGCTCAGGATCCTCACGCTCGTGATCACTATGCTCCTGGTCAGATGTCTGTTGGCTAATTGGACATCTATAAATCCCTTTGTTTTGATTATGACAAACATTTCATTCTTATTAATCTAACGAGCTACTTGAGTATGCAGGACTAAGATGGATGGCAAAGCAACTAGGGAAAATCCACAAGCTAAATTGTTTATATTTTCATGCAATGTAATCATTGTTGTAAAAACTTGTACAAATATATAATGTACAAGTACTTAGAATTGCATGTAAATCAAGCGTTAGATTTTCCCTAGCCAAACACCATAGTTAGACATGTCATCCCATTTAATTAGGATCACCTTTGCACACTCACACATATAATTAGTGCCTAAATTGAAACCTTGAAACAGGATCATTCTCGGTCGACAAACTCCTCGACCGAGACACTCTCGGTCGACAAACTTCTCAACCGAGAAAGATCCAAAGTTGCCGTTAGACACAACAGACAAGTTAGTTGGCAGTTGAAGAAAGACGTTGCAAATCACTTGTTCCAGAGAGCCTGTCGGTCGACAAAAGTTCGACCGAGTAGGTGTCTCGGTCGACCATTTGTCGACCGAGATAATCTCTGACAGCAACTGCAGAATAAAGTAATTAGCCGTTGTTAAAGCAACAACTTTGTACCTAACGGCTAGTTAAGCACTTAGAAACCCCTAGAAGTTGTCTAGAACATCCTTAAGAATACTTAGACCATTCCTATAAATAGGACAAGCCATAGGACACTAGAATTCACTTGTTACATTTGAGAATACACTTGAGCATACTTGAGCAATCTATTGCAAGCAATTTGAGCACTGTGATCATTTGTCTACATTCTCCTTAGCTCAATTTCGTGTCCTATAGGCTAGATTCTCCTATCCACAGCAATCACAAGTTCACACACTTGGCTAGGAGATCTATATGCTTGATCTAGGCATATCAAGCCTTGGGCTTAAAGGATAAGTTGTAATTTCCTTTTTCTTTCTTGTTCCTTTTTTATCTTTTGTACTCTCCTTGCTACTCCTAGGGTTGGAGGCTGCGGATTGGAGAGGGTTGACTTCTCAGGTGGAGAAGGGGACTTCAAGCTACTTCAAGAAGGCTATCGCAAGGGAAGCTACTTCAGAAGGCTGGTGCAACGGGAGTTGGTGCATCTACTTCAAGGGAAGGCTGCTTCAAGGTTGGCGATTACTTCTAGGTGAAGGCTGCTTGAAGGGTTTAGGAAAAGAGATTGTATTTTATGTAAATTCCTTGAGAGGTAATAAAATAAATTTCTTTTCAAATCCCGGTTGGGTAAGCAACCGGGTAGTGGATTGACGGCTATAGTATTTGCTATAGTTGGAACCACTCTAAACCTTGTGTCTCCTTGTCCAATATTTTCATTGTGGTTGTTTGAGTTCAATAATTGTTAAATTATCTATAAAACTCTATTCACCCCCCCTCTAGTAGTTTTCAATTGGTATCAGAGCGAGGCTTCAAGGAACCCTAACAAGGTCTTGAAGAAATGGGTGATGGAATGCTCAACAACCTCAACATTGAAGGGACTCTTGTTGCTAGGCCGCCGGCATTCGATGGAACAAACTACCAATACTGGAAGAGAAGGATGCAGTTCTACTTCCAAGGCGTCAACTGGGATCTATGGAGAATGGTATCTACTCCTTATGAATTCCCTCAAAATGACTTTGCGGAATGGGATGCAAACACGGTAAAACAGGCCCAAATGAACGCAAAAGCTGTAAGCATTTTATATTGTTCTATTTATGTAGGAGAATTTAATAGAATATCAAATTGTGATACAGCGTATGACATTTGGCATAGATTGTCCATCACTTATGAGGGTACAGCCCAAGTCAAAAATTCCAAAATTAGTCTGCTTAAAACAAAGCTTGAACATTTTCGTATGGATCCAAATGAATCTATTAGTAAAATGTATTCAAAATTCTCTACTATTGTTAATGGTTTAAGTGCCTTAGGAAAACCTGTCCTTGAGGAAGATCAGGTATCAAAAATTCTTCGATCACTTCCTCCAAAGTACAAGCCAAAGGTGACAGCCATTGCAGAAGCCAACGACCTCACTCGCCTCAAAATGGAACAACTCATTGGTAATTTAGAAGCCCATGAAGCAGATCTAGAAGAGGAAGAAAGAAGAGAACGTGAACACCAAAGTGGGAAGAAGAAGGATGTGGCTCTCAAAGCCTCAAAAGTCGTCACACAAGAAAGTGAGGAGTCAAGTGAAGAAGAAGAAGAAGCCTTAATCGTCAACGGTAAGAAGTACTAAAGGTTTAAATCTAACAAAATTTCTAGTTCCTCTACTCCCAGGTGCTTTGAATGTGGGAAGAAAGGGCATTTCAAAAACGAATGTCCCAAAGCAAAGAAGGGAAAGAAAAGCTCACATAAGAAGAAAGGAGAAAAAGCCTATAAAGCTGCCTGGGATGAGTCAAGTGACAGTGAAAGCGGAGAAGAGGTGGAATGTCTAATGGCAAGAGAAGAAAATGAAGACTCTCAAGAGGTAAGCCTAGTTGATCTTCCTAAAGAAGAGTTAGTTACTAGTTTACAAGAAACTCATGATAAGTATGTTGATGCCAAGAAGAAACTAAAGAAGGCTATAAAATCAAATAATGAGCTCATTGCCAAACTAGATGAACTTTCTTATGAAAAGAACAACATTGATCTTGAAAATGTATCTTTAAAAACATCTTTAGATGATTGCACTAGAAAGCTACTCAATTTAGAAACCAATGTTGATCTTCTATCAAAAGAAAAGACTGATTTGCTAGCTAAACTACAAGATTATCAAACTCAACCTATCTTGTGCAACCATTCGGACTATGATAATATTGTAAAAGAAAAGGATTCATTGTTTTCTGATTTAAACCAAGCAAGAAAAGACATACATAAGAAGATGAATGACATTGCTACGTTGCAAAGAGAACTTCATAAGTTAAGAAGAAAAGATATTCTTGATAACATATTGAGAGTTGGTACCGTCTTCAATGGAAGAAAAGGTTTGGGATATGTTCCAAAGAAAAACCAACCCAAAAAGACCCAAACTATGTTTGTACCCAAGAACACAATGACTAGAAAGAGAAATGAAATTGACTCTATTACTTGTCATTTCTGCTTACATCTTGGACATTATTGTTTTTCATTCCCCTACAAGACTAAGGAGTCCGACTTAGTTTGGATCCCAAAACCCCAAACTTAGAAGAATGAAATGTAGTTGAGATATGACCAAATGCTTAATTTTGCTATTTATATTGTCTTATCTCAACAAAAGGTGCTATGCTTATTGTTATTATTTTTCTGCATTGCTGAAACAGAAACTCTGTCGGTCGAAGTATTGTCGACCGAGCTCTAGGTCGGTCGAAGTATTGTCGACCGACTGGATGTCTTTAACAAATCAAAAATTTACAGCACCTATTTCGGTCGAAAATTGGTCAACCGAGAAATTTTCTGTGTTTTTGCTTGTGATACAGTAACCTGCTCGATCGACAAATTGTCGACCGAGACAAATATCGGTCGAACAATTGTCGACCGACTGGTTTTCTGTATCAGAACTTTTATATACATAAGCACTTAAAAATTTCTAACCATATCGGACCATCACATGGGTACCAAAATCTACATTCTAATGCAGGAATGGGTAGTTGACAGTGGCTGCTCCAAACATATGACCGGGAACAAGGACGCATTTCAAACTTTTGAAGAAAAGAAAAGTGGAACGGTCACCTTTGGAGACAATGGTAAGGGCAAAATCGTTGGAATAGGTAATGTTGGAACAAATCTCGAAATTAAAAATGTTCTACTTGTTGATGGATTGCATAATAATTTAATAAGTGTAAGTCAACTATGTGATAGTGGTTATGATGTGTTATTTAACAAAACCGGCTGCAAATTATTGATAGAAAACACTACAAATGTCGTTTATGAAGGAAATAGAGTTGGAAATCTTTATATCCTTAAACCAAACTCTATGAAATCAGTAGTAGGTAAATGCTTGCTTGCAAATGAAAATACCTTACAACTATGGCATAAAAAGCTGGGACATGCTAGTTCACATGTTATTAAAAAGTTAGCGAAATATGATTATGTTCGTGGATTACCTGCTTTGTCTTTTGATCAAGTTGAAAATTGTGAACCCTGCACAATGGGAAAGCAAACCAAAACATCTTTTAAATCAAAACATGTACTTAGCACCAGTAGATCCTTAGAATTAATTCATATGGACTTATTTGGACCAATGAGGACACAATCTATTGGTGGTAAACGATACTGTTTTGTTATTGTTGATGATTATAGTAGATATACATGGGTACATTTTATTGCAACTAAAGATGATACTATTCATGTCTTTATGCAATTTTGTTCCAAGATTGAAAATCTTTTACAACATAAAATATGTACCATTAGAAGTGATCATGGTGGCAAATTTGAGAATCATACATTTGAGACCTTTTGTACATCTCAAGGGTATACTCATAATTTTTCTGCTCCACGTACCCCACAACAAAATGGTATAGTTGAACGGAAAAATCGATCCCTACAGGAAATGGCTAGGACCATGATGCTTGAACACAACACACCTAAAACCTTTTGGGCTGAAGCTGTAAACACTGCTTGTTATGTGCTTAATAGAGTAACTATTCACTCTCATTTGAAGAAAACTCCATATGAAATATTACACTCTAAGAAACCTAGAGTTGACTACTTTCATACTTTTGGCTCCACATGCTACATTTTAAATACCAAAGATGATAGAGACAAGTTTGATTCTAAATCACACAAAGCATTCTTCTTGGGATATTCCACTTCTAGCAAAGCCTTTAGAGTATATAACACTATCTCTAGAAAAGTTGAGGAATCCATTCATGTTTCTTTTCATGAAGAATCGAAGTCTGAAAATCTAGATATCATTGATCTCACTAATCAATTCGAAAATATAACCATTTCCAATGATAGTGAGAAAATTCCTATATCCGATCCCCAAGGTGAAACACAACCTACACCTAGGCTTATCAAGGATCATCCCCAAGAACTAATTATTGGAGATCCAAATGATAAAGTCAAAACTCGGTCATCCTTCAAAGATGTTGCAAACATGGCTTTTGTTTCTATCATTGAACCTAAGAAGATATCCGAAGCTCTTAAGGATGATTACTGGATAATAGCCATGTAAGAGGAGTTAAATCAATTCACTAAAAATGATGTATGGGATTTAGTTCCTAAACCACAAGATAAAACTATCATAGGAACTAAATGGGTGTTTAGGAATAAGCTCAATGAGGCAGGAGAAGTCATAAGGAATAAAGCTCGGTTAGTAGCACAAGGATATAATCAACAAGAAGGAATAGATTTTGATGAAACATATGCACCCGTAGCTAGACTTGAAGCTATTAGGATGTTACTAGCTATTGCTGCCCATAAAAACATTAAGCTATATCAAATGGATGTCAAAAGTGCATTTCTAAATGGCATCATACAAGAAGAAGTTTATGTTGCTCAACCACCTGGCTTTGAAATACCAGAAAAAGGTGACCATGTTTATAAACTTAAAAAGGCACTTTATGGTCTAAAACAAGCACCTAGGAATTGGTATGAACGGCTCAAGACATATCTTTTTGATAATGGTTTTTCTATTGGAAATTCAGATTCTACTTTATTCTTCAAAACATATGCATCTGATTTCCTAGTTGTGCAAATATATGTTGATGATATTATTTTTGGAGCTTCAAATGATTCATTATGCACACAATTCAGTGACATTATGCAAAAAGAATTTGAAATGAGCCGCATGGGTGAACTAACATTCTTTCTTGGTTTTCAAATTAAGCAAACACCTGCAGGAATTTTCATAAGCCAAGAAAAATATACTAAAGAACTTTTAAAACGTTTTGGGATGGATCAATGCAAACATGCTACTACTCCTATGGCTACCTCTATCAAAATTGATAAGGATGAAAATGGGGAACCTATTGATGATTCCTTATATAGAGCCATGATTGGTAGTTTGCTATACTTAACTGCTTCTCGACCGGACATTATGTTTTCCGTTGGTCTTTGTGCTCGATTTCAATCCCAACCTATGCAATCTCATTTTCTAGCGGTTAAAAGAATTCTTCGATATCTAGCTGGTACTACTTGTTTTGGTTTATGGTATCCAAAAGGACAATCCCTGGATTTTAAAGCATATACTGATGCGGATTATGCTGGTTGTCGACTTGATCGCAAAAGTACTAGTGGTGGATGTTTCTTATTAGGGAGAGCCTTAGTATCTTGGTTTAGCAAGAAACAAAATACGGTTGCCCTATCTACAACTGAAGCTGAATATATGGCAGCCGGGTCTTGTTGTGCTCAAGTGCTTTATATGCAACAGGTATTAAGCGATTATGGTTTTAATCTTCCCTCTACACCTATTTTTTTGTGACAACACGAGCGCCATAAACTTAGCACACAATCCTATTTTACACAGCCGGGCAAAACACATTGAAATCCGTCATCACTTCTTAAGGGATCACATCTCAAAGAATCATGTTTCCCTTCATCATGTTGATACGGAAAATCAATTGGCTGATATTTTTACAAAACCGCTTCCAATCGATCAATTCAACAACATTAGGAAGCAACTGCTAATTACTCCTTTGGAAGATGTTTTCTTTGATATCTGCGGTTCTTAAAACGAATACATTTACTTATTTTATTTTGGCTTTTCAATGGACATCTTTTTCATTAGATTTGACGGGATATCTAATTAAGGGGGAGTTTTTATTAAAAACGGTTATCTTTTTGAAATGACAAAGGGGGAGAGATAAATAAAACTATAACTTAGTATTTATGAAAAACTCAATCAATGAGTTTCATAAATATACTCTTGGCTTTACATTGAAAGTTGCTATATTCCCAAATGAATTGGATTCCATGTTCCATAATTCATTGGGAATAATAAGCACACATTTTATAAACAAGAGGAAAAGCTACATAAGGTAATCTTCAGGTATGAAATTCATATGTTTTATATTTCCTTATTTATATTTTGGAAATGTTTGTCATCTTCAAAAAGGGGGAGATTGTTGGCTAATTGGACATCTATAAATCCCTTTGTTTTGATTATGACAAACATTTCATTCTTATTAATCTAACGAGCTACTTAAGTATGCAGGACTAAGATGGATGGCAAAGCAACTAGGGAAAATCCACAAGCTAAATTGTTTATATTTTCATGCAATGTAATCATTGTTGTAAAAACTTGTACAAATATATAATGTACAAGTACTTAGAATTGCATGTAAATCAAGCGTTAGATTTTCCCTAGCCAAACACCATAGTTAGACATGTCATCCCATTTAATTAGGATCACCTTTGCACACTCACACATATAATTAGTGCCTAAATTGAAACCTTGAAACAGGATCATTCTCAGTCGACAAACTCCTCGACCGAGACACTCTCGGTCGACAAACTTCTCGACCGAGACACTCTCGGTCGACAAACTTCTCGACCGAGAAAGATCCAAAGTAGCCGTTAGACACAACAGACAAGTTAGTTGGCAGTTGAAGAAAGACGTTGCAAATCACTTGTTCCAGAGAGCCTTTCGGTCGACAAAAGTTCGACCGAGTAGGTGTCTCGGTCGACCATTTGTCGATCGAGATAATCTCTGACAGCAACTGCAGAATAAAGTAATTAGCCGTTGTTAAAGCAACAACTTTGTACCTAACGGCTAGTTAAGCACTTAGAAACCCCTAGAAGTTGTCTAGAACGTCCTTAAGCATACTTAGACCATTCCTATAAATAGGACAAGCCATAGGACACTAGAATTCACTTGTTACATTTGAGAATACACTTGAGCATACTTGAGCAATCTATTGCAAGCAATTTGAGCACTGTGATCATTTGTCTACATTCTCCTTAGCTCAATTTCGTGTCCTATAGGCTAGATTCTCCTATCCACAGCAATCACAAGTTCACACACTTGGCTAGGAGATCTATATGCTTGATCTAGGCATATCAAGCCTTGGGCTTAAAGGATAAGTTGTAATTTCCTTTTTCTTTCTTGTTCCTTTTTTATCTTTTGTACTCTCCTTGCTACTCCTAGGGTTGGAGGCTGCGGATTGGAGAGGGTTGACTTCTCAGGTGGAGAAGGGGACTTCAAGCTACTTCAAGAAGGCTATCGCAAGGGAAGCTACTTCAGAAGGATGGTGCAACGGGAGTTGGTGCATCTACTTCAAGGGAAGGCTGCTTCAAGGTTGGCGATTACTTCTAGGTGAAGGCTGCTTGAAGGGTTTAGGAAAAGAGATTGTATTTTATGTAAATTCCTTGAGAGGTAATAAAATAAATTTCTTTTCAAATCCCGGTTGGGTAAGCAACCGGGTAGTGGATTGACGGCTATAGTATTTGCTATAGTTGGAACCACTCTAAACCTTGTGTCTCCTTGTCCAATATTTTCATTGTGGTTGTTTGAGTTCAATAATTGTTAAATTATCTATAAAACTCTATTCACCCCCCCTCTAGTAGTTTTCAATGTCATCTATAAAATCAAAAGTAAACATGTGAAAAAAGCCAGATCATATATAAAAAGTCATATCACATATAAGAAATCAAATCACAAATAAAAAGTCATATCACATATAATATGGTAGAACACATATGAATAAATAAACATGTTATATAATGCAAAAAAACAAAATCATGTATGAGCTATATACCTTAAACTAATATCCCTTCTATGTGATCTTCACGTGTATAGTCATCAGTGTTAAATTCAACATTTACACTTGGTAAGCCAACAGAAAATGGACTAAAGTTATCAATATTTGTCATAGTACTCTTCTTCATAAATAGGATCTGAATTTAACTGTATTTTGCCATGAAGAACGATAGACCAATTTTCTTTTGTCAAATCATCAATATAGAATACTTTTTTTTGGGAAAGTCAGAGGGTATTTTGATTCATCTCGCCCCTCTCTTGCAAGCTGGTTCAACAAACTATTACAATCTGATTTACTCAAAATAGAATTAAACTTGGTAGTACTACTACCATTACATATATCCATGTTGACTAAGTCAACTATGTTGCTACGAGGACTCCTATAGTAAAAGGGGCCTCTCTGGTTTTTAAAATGAAATTTGGCTAGCTGATTTGTGACCTTATTCCCCTCACAGTTGATGTGTAAGAAGGTCTAGCTTGGCCTAAATCTTCTCCTCACAGTAGTAGTCCATCTTGCCAGCTTAGGGAAATCTGTTTCATTGCCTACCAGAGTGAACTAGGCATTCCTACAATCAGTTTCAATACAGATATTACTATAGTTCAGTCTATGCCGGATCTCCACAGTGAGATCACTAGCCCGAGTTTCAGCTTCAAGAGCACCGTTGGCTTCAAACGTCTTACCCCAACCTCCACGCCAATGACCCCGCTCGTCCCTGCACACAACTGTTGCAGCAGCGAGGTGAGATGTTGGGTTGAAAGCGGCATCGGTATTCAGCTTCAGGGTGCCTTGTTGTGGTTTCTGCCAAGCATCGTAATGCACCTCTTTCTCCTTGGTCAACTGATCTATCTCCCAAGATCTCGAATGGACCAGTACCTCTTTGACGATAAGGGCCTTTAGATGACTAACAGTTAGCTTCCTCTTTTCAAAAACATGGAGGTTATGGTGTTTCCATATCTTCCATCAACCAATAGCAAACTAGAGGTCATTAGAGGTAGGTGTTGTCAGGTTATCATGTAGCCAACTCCAGAGTATGGTTTCACTGAAGAAATGATTCCAACAACTCAGATTCAAGATCTCCTTCCACACAAGAGACACCTGCTCACAGTCTCTAAGGGCATGGAAAACTATTTCTTCCTCAAGGTTGCAAATTGGGCAAAGAGTGTTAGTAGCCAGGTTCCGGGCTACTCTCCTATTGTTCATCAAGTTGTCTTTATGCCCCTGTAGCCAGAACAAAATTTTAATATTTTTGTTTGCCTTTATCTTCCATACTGTCTCCCATTTACCTTTAGTTCTAACATCCTTCTCCCACCTAAGGATATCATAAGCACTCCTGATGGTGAAGGATCATGATTCCGTGTGGCACTAGGCATGAGTGTCCTGAACATCAGTATCTAGAGGAATGGCTATTTGTGTGATCTTCTTTACGATGTCACGTGGCAACCAGTCTTCTAGAAAATCCTCGTCCCACCTATTCTCCAAACTCACAAGGTAGGAAACTCTCAAGTCCAGCAACTCCTCCGGTATAGGTTTTAGGACATGGTCCTTCAGTGGCGTAGAATTACCCCACCATCTATCAAACCACACACTAATGTATCTACCATTAACAGGAATCATCGTGGAGTTATCGTGGATGAAGGACTTACCATTCAGCACAGCACGTCCCAGTCTAGACACATTAGACATAGATCCTCCATTGAAATTGTTGTACTTATTCAGCACTCCCCCGCACCAAAGAGACCTCCTGTGAATACTCAGGATCCACACATGTTTGTATATCAAGTCTTGGTTCAATTCTCTCATCGACCTCACTCCTAGGCCTCCATGTTTTTGTCACTTGTAATTTTGTTCCAGGCCACAAGCGAGAGTGCATGTTTCTTCTGACTCCCACCCCAGATGAAGGATCTAATGTTGTTGTCTATACGGTCACATATCTTTGCTGGTAGCACTGTTGTCTGCATAGTGTAGCTGTAAATTGTCGTAATAGTTGCTTTATCTAGGCACACCCTTCGTGCAAGACTCAAGGTTCTAGCCGACCAAGAATTTATACTGTTAGAGACTCTTTCTAATATGTTTTCGTACATCTCCGCCTTCACTCTGCCATGGATAAGAGGAACCCCTATATATTTCCCCATGTTCTTCGATTGAGTGAATCCACTTTCTCTGCATATTTGACTTCTAATCCTGAGAGGGACGCTCTTTGAAAAATGAATACAAGATTTGTTCATAGAGATCACTTGGTCAGATATCACGCCGATCTATTTAAAGCACTCCATCACCATTCTTATTTCAGTCACGTCTGCCTTAGCAAAAAGGAAAAGGTCATCAGCAAAACAAAGATGGGAAATCATGGGACCCTTATAGTACAGCTGGATGGGTGTCCATTTCTTCTCGCGTACTAGGTTTTCAATCGATTGGCACACTCTTTCGAGACATAACACAAAGAGATATGGAGATAAGGGATCTCCTTGCTAGAGACCTCTGGTAGCTTTAAACGAATCCACTTTCTTCCCATTCCAAATGATGGAAGCCTCTCCATTGGAAATAGAGTTTAAGATATAGGTTCAGATAGACTCAGGTATTCCAATTTTTAGAAGAGTATCAGCTATAAAAGGCCATATCATCTTATCATATGCCTTTGTCAGATCCACCTTAATAGCCATCATCTTAGGTGTTGTCTTCCTTCTCATAAGATGTATGATCTCCTGAGCAACTGTGATGTTGTCTGAAATTATTCTACCAGGAACAAAAGCATTTTACACAGGTGATTTCCAATCAGATAAGAAGTGCTTTAGGCGTTCAACAACAACCTTGGAAGCTAACTTTAGCACATTATTGTTAAGAAAAATGGGTCTAAATTGATCACATTTCTAAGGCTTCGTCACTTTGTGAGGACTAGCTTTAGATAAAATGTTATGAACCTCCTAGAGGGTCAGAGCTTGCTGGATTAACTACTTATCTACGGTACATAGAGGTTTGAAGGAACTCCAATAAAGGTTGATCTCCTCCTGATTTGCATGGATAGGTTCTGTGAAGAATTTCTTAAAATGATTAACAACCATACAAAGAATGGTTTGTTTGTTTGTCACTCAGGTGCCAGTTTCATCTTTAAGCATGGAGACTGTATTTGACCTTCTCCGCTGCTTAACAAAAACATTATAGAATTTAGAGTTATTATCCCCGTTGATGATCCAGCTAATATGACTCTTCTGTATCAAGTCATCTTCCACCTTCTTCAGAATATTCATGTACTCAGATTCCATCTCTGCAATGAGTCTAACAGTTTGGTCATCATAAGTGTTTGCCAAGCTGGCTTGGAGACTGTCTAAGTTATGCAAGATATGTTTCTTCTCCTTTGTCAGATGACACCTGGAGTTCATCGCCCAACTTGTAATATGTTGTTTAGATTGTTCCAAGGCCTCATGGAAACACATGCTCTCATTCCAGTTGTCTATAATCATCTTTTAGAAACCCAGATCAGTTGACCACGATTCCTTAATCATGAACCTGGCCATGGTGGTCACTATGATTGTTGCCCTTAGCAGAAGGGGGCAATGATCAGATCTCACTCTGGGGAGGTGCTCCACCATGTACTGTGGGAATTGTTGTATAAACTCTACATTAGAAACACCCCTATCCAATCATTCTCATAATTTTCCATGGACATAGGTGTATTTAGTGCCATTGAAACCCAAGTCTGAAGGCCCAGTTTCCAGTAGAGTGTAGTTGAAGAGCTTATCCTCGTTTAGGTTACAATACATGTTTCCCATCTTCTCCTCAGGCAAAAGTGTAGTATTGATGTCCCCCATATCTACCCAAGCCATCCGATAATCAACTCATATGTCCTTAAGGGCCTCCCATAGAGATTTTCGGACAGAGATGTGAGGACTGACATAGATGAAAGTAACCAAAATAGCGTTGTTGAGTTTTTAGGTCACAAACTGTCTTTGATAGTTTACAATATTGATCTCAACCCCCTCCTCTTTCCAGCAAACACAAATACCACCCACGAATCCTCTCACTTCGCATCTGAAGGATTTGGTGAAGCCGAGTTTAGAAATGGTGTATGTAGCATCTTGGCTACTAATTCGTGGTTCAAGGATAGCCACTATTGAAGGTTTCTTAGAGTTGATGATGTCTTTGAGAACTCTCACTCTATTATCATTTCCAATACCTATTACATTCTAGCACACAATATCGGACTTAAGAATAAAGATAGGTGTAAGGGGGTGTTGAGAGTTTCATCATGAAACTCAAGTCGAAGAACTGGCCCACTCATCCTTGCAAGGACCCTCTGCTCCAGCTTGCTCATGGTTATCTAACCCCTCTGCACCATCCGCAGTAGTTGTTACTCTCAAGCTACGCCACCACAGATTGGGAGGGTTGGGTGGTCTTCCTCTGCCTTTTCTTTTCGTATTAAGGTTGTTACTTGTGCCATCTCTTCTCGGGAGAAATGTTTTCTCCTTCTCACGTGTATGTTTCCTCAATTTCTCCTTCTTCATACGTGATGAAATGGATAATTTTTCTACTTCATTTTCTTTATCTTCATCTCCCATATCAACCTCCTCTGCCACTGCAGTATCCTCAGAGTCGACTAGGATGATCTCGTCAGCCTCCGGTCGGATAGCTACATGATTAACATTTCCATTGGATGTGGTTACAGTTTTCTGTTGTGTGTCCTTGTCTGTATTAGCTTGGTTCGAGATGTCTCCCAGTATAGTTCTACTGGCCTCTTGTGTACAACCCTTCTCCTACACCTTCTTCTTCCTCCAGACCTTCACTTGTCTTCCCTATCCCTCTTTATCTTCGGTTTGCATACGCATGCCATCAAGTTCTTTCTCCTGGTTGCTATCATCAATGATTTTCTCCAGGCACTCAAATCTATTAGACGAGTTCTAAGTAGAGTTGCTCTGATCTTCCTTTCACTTTCTTCCATTGTTCCTTTTCATCTGGACCTACCATCCACCTTGGTTGCTCTGGTTCCCTCTTGCTGGGATGCTTTGCTTGGTGTTCTGTGCATCAGTAGCTTCAGCACTGCTTGTGTTATCTTTTCTTGTGCCTTCCTTGTAGAATTTGGTTGTATACCCTTCCATGCCATAGCTAGCACAGGCCCATGGGAGACCTTCATAATAAACCTCGTACTCTACTCCATTGATGATAATGGAAGAAGTAAGCTCCTTTGCCGTATCAATTTCTATGGACAGTCTTGCAAATTGGCTTCTAGATCTGTGTAATGTGTGGGTATCAACTTTGACAAGTTCGCTAAGTTCCTTCCCTATGTATTTGAACATAGTGGGAACATATAGATGCAGCGGAAGGTTTAAAATCCTAACCCAAGTAACAATATAGTCTGGGAGGGCCTGGGTTGGCTTGAAATTGGGGTACCATTCCCAGATCACTAATGAGCATCAAAAATCTTCCAGGGGCCACCCATCAATGCGGTTTCATAGTCCAACTGATAGGATAACTGTATGACAAAGTTACCATATTCAAGCTCAAACATGTTAAATCTTCCTTTAATCTGCCAAAGAATTTTGATCTTGTCCCTTAGTGTCATGTAGCCGATCTCCGTGCCAACCAAGTGTGCCATGATCGCAAACCTCCACGGCTTGGCAAGTCCCTCTTCTTCCTCTGGCTCGATAGCAAGGTAGGGGGTTCTGTCCATCTCACTCAGATCCATCGTTCCCAGCGGCAGGTCTTCTACGAACAGCTTATCTGGGAAGTACTCGTTACTATATGTTCCTTTGTGTTGCATGGTATGCCCTTCAGTCATTTGGGTGTAGGTGCGTTGCGTGCTTGTGCCGGACAAGGTCTGGTCCTTCTCCTGCAAGAGACTCCCGCTTGCGTCTTGTATTAATTGGTCCTTGCTAGCTTCATTACCGGACTCTATGTCACCAAGTTGCCCATGCATCCCAGCCATACTAAACGAGAGGCCAGTATGTGATATCGTATGTGTGGCCACTTTTTTCCTTCGGTTCCCTTGCCTCCTCGTCGCATCCGTACTGGCATGCCTTCCGTGATCAATTTCACCTTTGACTCCAGGGTTGAATGTTCTGCCCCCTCCTCCATCCGCCGGCTCCCTCTCCTGATCACCCCCCCCTTCACCGCATCACACCCATGCCCTATTTCCGCCATCTTCGAGACTTTTCTACATAGAGTATTGACAAATAAGCAAAGCCTAGTGATTGCAAACTTCACATACTTAAGAAGGATAGATCTAATAGCCACAGGAAATATATGTTGCATTAGAGTGCCACAATCATGATATTTAAGACCTATCAGCTTCAGATCATTCATTTATGCCAATCTATGGACATTGGCTCTCTGTTGTACCTTACATTATGCAAGCACTCGCAAAAAGTTCTCTTCTCATTTGTAGACAAGGTGTAACAAGAAGGGGGTAGATATGTGTAGAGACCTTTGGTATCTTCTTTTTTTAATTCTTTCCTTATACCCATTTCACGTAGATCCATTCTAAATTTGATGCCATCTTTAGTCTTACTGAGTATATCAAACAAAGTTTCAGTAATGTTATCACAAACATTTTTGTCAGCATGCATGACATCGACACAATGTCTAACTGTGAAAGAACTCTAATATGAAAGACCTCATAATATTTACCTCTTGTTGAATAAAGAATTTTTCACCTATGGAAATAGTACATAGACTCTTACCACAATGATTTACAATGTTCTTTACTCTTGCATAAACATCCTCCCCAAACATAGATTTAGGGGCACTTTGTTCCTTTGTTGAGATATTAAATGTTTTGCGCAACTATTGGTAAGGATGGTCCTTTGGCAAAAACCTTCGATGACCAAGATATATAGTCTTGTCACCATTTTTAATCTGATAGAATATGTATTTTTCTCACATATAGGACATGCATCTTTTCTTGATGTTGTATCTAGACAAGTTCCCATAAATAGTTAAGTTATTAATAGTGCAAAATAGCATAGCTCATTAATTGAACATCTCTTTGTGCAAAGAATTAGAAGTCATCACACCTTCTCCCCATAGTTTATTTAGGTCATCAATCAGAGATTCAAGGTAAACTTCAATATCATTGTCAGGTTATTTGGGGACCAATATTAGCAACAACGATAGGACATATTTATTCTTCATACACAACCACGGGGGAAGACTATATACAACAATCATGACAGGTGAAGTGAAATGTAGCCAACTTAATGTTTCTTATATATTCATCCCATCAGTACAAAGGCCAAGTCTTAAATCCCTGGCTTCTTTGCCAAATTCAAGATACAATAAATCAATCTTCTTCCATTGCAGAGAATCAGGTACATGTCTTAATATACCATCATTGTTTTTCTTTACCTCTAATGCTAAGATAAAAATTTTCGTCTACGGTATTAGCAAACAAGCACTGAAATTAGGGTATTATAGGAAGACACCAAATCACCTTGACAAGACACTCAGTTTTGGTCTTACTTGATGTTTGATGCGTGTCGTTTAGCCCACCAATTACTAGGAAAATAATCCAAGATTTTATCCTTTTTCTACTTTTCGATAAAGGCTAGTATAGAAGGGTTGATCCACAAAGACAGCGAAAAGAACGGTTGAAATCCAAATCCAATTGCTGAAATGGGAATATAAATTTTGATGAGAAGGTTGTTTTAAACTAAGAACAAAAATAAAAGTTCTGAAATAAAGTTCAATTAATCAAGAAATTAAGATCTGAGGGTCCGGAAGATCACAACCAAAATCACATTCATATTCAAATAATAAAATTCTAAACTCCAATGATCAAATCCGGACCTTATGGATGAATGTCCTTATGGACAAACTCACATGGTTCGGACTTTCTGTGAACTCGTTGGTCCCGACATTCACAGATCATTTCCCAACCGTCCAACATGCCACTATCTATGGTCATATCAAGAAGTATGTGAATTCAAACTGGCATTCAAACCCAAGGCTCAGGTGGTCCTATCACCAAGGATTATAACAAGAATAAGATTAAAAAGATGAAAACATGATAATCGCAATTAAGGGACTATTGTTTCATTTTACAGAGATCCACAGTCATATCACTCCATAAGAATATATCAGATCATCTAAATAACCACACAAAAATAGAGAGAAGACATTTTTTGATGGAGCAATATAACTGATTATATTGAATAGAACTGGGCTAATGGGCTACTCCCATGCCCCAGAGAAATTTACTCAGACATAATGAGACTAGAAGAAATGCAAATTAAAATGAGATCCAACATTGTACAGATGTGGTCTACAACTAAAAATTGGATGAAATAGAATGAAGAATGGAATACTTTTACAAGTGGAGAGACCTTTATTTTATAGGAGGGGGAGGGGTAGGATTCCCTCAAAAGAGGAGAGAAAAAATGGAGGGATCTGGATTTTTGAAATTTATGTATTTGGTCAATAAAAAGTTTGTTGTCTTTAATTATCTTGACCATGTAACTCTCTTTAATGTAGATTCCCGCATCAGCAACTTTGAATGTATTTATCTCTCGTATAAAGCACAAAAGTGTCCAAAGAATAGAATATTATTTTAGAAAGAAAAATTTCCTTTCCAATGAATACTTGTACACTGAATTTGGAACTTGGACACAAAAGTTATGGCACTTTTGATGATGGGTATATATGAATTATAGGACTACTACAAATTGTGCAATTATGCTCCAAGAGTATATATGTCATTTTACTAAAAAACCCAAGAAAATATAATCAAAACTCCAATTAAAGAGAAAAATCTAAATAATACAATTAATTATAAAAATAATCAAATAAATAATAAAATAAACCTAAAGAGAAATTTTGCTCGTCCCAAGAAAAACTTAAATCCAAGATGGAGAGAAGGTGTCCAGGTGGCCCTGGTAGCTCAAAAAAGGTCTAGCTCAAGGGGATGTGTATGAGGGTTGGGACCTTGATCAGAGGAGCTTCATAGTGTAACCTAAGATAGGGTACTCGTGGAAGCTCATTGGTGTGTTCATATTTTCTTTCACCTCGCATTTCCTCTAATAAAATCCACAGATGTTCCTTCAACAGCAAGGTAAGTGTTGAAGATTGATGTGGATTGGGGGAAGTTGGTAGATACTCGGCAAGTAATGTCGATAGAGTAGGATGGACAAATTTAGGTGAAAATTTTGGCTCAGGTTTTCCACTATCATAATAAAATACATATGGGACAAGTGATGTTGATAAGAAATTTTAAAATCATTTAGAAAAGTGTTTTGTTTCTCCTTAAAAATAATGCCATCAACATTTAGTTTGGTAAGTGTATCTGTTGATATTGCATATGGCTCTATTTCTTTTGTACAAGGGGTCCCAAAGGATTCAGGAGGGATGAGGACATCTTCCTTGCAAACAACAGAAGGGGATACATGGGCTTCTTCCACGAGTGTCTCCCCTTATAAGTCAGCCTCATGTTGAATGAGAACTGGTTGTGTCAAAAAGGGGGTTAGAAGCTCATTATCCAAAATAGACTCAAAAAAAGGATATTTGTCTATGTTATCATTCGAATTTTCGTTAAGGATGGGAGAACTTGTTGATTCTTCAGAATGACTCTCCTTCTTTGAATTTTCATATTCAAGTAATAAAGTCTCTAAAGGAAAGGTAGGGATACCAACGTCCTCATCACACATAAAATATATTTCCATTGTTTGTGCTATTTCATCAGAATCTGACATATATGACACAAAAATAAGATCATCATCATCATCATTGGGAAGAACTATCTTGGGTTTCTCAACCTCTACAGGGGGACTTTGGGATTGAGCCTCAAGTAAGGTAGCTAGCATGGCTTGACTGGATTTAAGTTTTGCTTGTCCTTCTACAAGCCATCTTCTCTAGGGCCTTAAGTATCTATTCTAGTTCAGGATTAAATTATGTTTCACCATAGCATTTATACACCCCAAAATTTTGGCCATCCTCGCCATACCCCTTGTGGTAGTCTTGGGCCTAGTGCTCCTCATACTGATTGTGGCATTGCTCCTCATAATAATCTACAAAACATGGTGGGCTGTAATTTCCATTGCATCCATCTTGGTGGGAAGATTCAATATTACGAGATGTCACCAAATCATGGGGGAACATATACAGAACATTTGGGTTTTGGGATTGGGATTTCAACAAAGTGGCTAACAAGGTTTGGCTAGTTAATAATTTTTTCTCCATCTTCTCTAGGGACCTAAGTTTCTCTTCTTGCTGAGGATTATATTGGGTATCATAAATAGGTACATTCCCCCCAAAGTTCTGTTGGTCATACCCTCCAAAATTATGTTGAGCATACCTCCCCCCTTAGAATATGGATAGCAAGGTTCCCCATAATGCTTCTCAGAAAAATATAGATTCACATTGTACCCACCAAGATGAAAGGGCTCCTAAAGAGGGGTGATATGGAATAAAGTCGGACAATCAAGAGATGTATGGTGGTAAAGACCACAATAATAACATTGTGCGGGATATTGGGATGCCCACTCCATTTGAAAATTTCCTAAAAAAATGTCAATCAACGTACGAGAGAAGACAAATTACAAGATAATGGGTTAGTAAAAATTACAAAGAAAACTAAAAATTATACAGCTAAAAAGATAATGGAATAAACTAAAATTACAAAAAAAATAACTATAAAATAGTACTACTTGAATGTAAACTCAGCAGAAAGAGGAGATACACTTCCAGAATGTTACTCGATAGGTAAAAAAAATTACAAAAATCTAGAAAAAGAAATTATGAAAGAGAAGATGTAGAACAAGACTAAAATTATATAAGTTAGAGAAATATGAACAAATTCATACAAGATATACAAGAAACTAGATCTGAAAAATAACCTTGCCATCCCTAGAAACGGCACCAAATTAATGTGCGTCGTTTAGCACACCAATCACTAGGAAAATTATCCAAGAGTTTATCCTTTTTCTACTTTCTGATAAAGGCTATTATAGAGGGGTCAATCCACAGACACAACGAAAAGAGTGGTTGAAATCCAAATCTGATTACTAAAATGGGAAAATAAATTCCAATGAGAAGGTTGTTTAAAACTAAGAACAAAAATAAAAGTGTTTAAATAAAGTTTAATTAATCAAGAAATAAAGATTTGGGGGTCCAGAAGATCACTGCCGAAACCATGTTCCTATTCAACTAATCAAATTCTAAACTCCAAGGATCAAATCAGGACCTTTGGCTGCATGTCCTTATGGAAAAACTCACAAGGGTCGGACTTCCTATGATCCCGTTGGTCCCAGTGTTCATGGATCATTGCCCAACCATCCAACATGCCATTATCTACGGTCATATCAAGAAGCATGTGAATTCAAACTAACATTCAAACCCAATGCTTAGGTGGTCGTTTCACCAAGGATTATAACAAGAATAATATTAAAAATATGAAAAGATGATAATCACAATTAAGGGACTATTGTTTTGTTCTTACAGAGATCCACGATCATATCACTCCATAAGAATATATTAGATCATCCAAATAACCACACATAAATAGAGAGGACATTTTTTTATACAACAATAAAACTAATTATATTGAATAGAAATGGGGTAAGGGGCTACTCCCCTACCCCAGATTAATTTACACAGATATAACGAGACTAGAAGAAATACAAACAAAAATGAGATCCAACATTGTACAAGATGTGGTCCACAACTAAAAACTGGATGAAATGGAATGAATAATGGAATGCTTTTATAAGTGGAGAGACCTTTCTTTTATAGGAGGGGGAGGGGGTCGGATGCCCTCAAAAGAGGAGGGAAAAAAGGGAGGGAGCAAGCTTTTTTAAAGTTCTAGATTTGGTCAATAAAAAGTTGATTGTCGTTAATTATCTTGACCACGTAACTCTCTTTAATGCATATTCCTGCATCTGCAACTTCGAACATATTTATCTCCCATATAAAGCACAAAAACGGTCCAAATAATAGTATATTCTTTTATAAAGTAAAATTTCCTTTGCAATAAATACTTGTACACTCAATTTGGAGCTTGGACTCGAAAGTTATGGCACTTTTGGTGATGGGTATATATGAATTATAGGACTGCTGCAAATTGTGCAATTATGCTCCAAGAGTATTTATGTCATTTTCCTACAAAACCCAAGAAAATATAATTAAAACTCCAATTAAAGAGAAAAATCTAAAATAATACAATTAATTATAAGACTAAGCAAATAAATAACAAAATTAACCTAAAAAGAAATCTAAAAGATGTAAATAAAAGGGACAAATACACATTTATCAATGTTGTCTTTCTGTACTTAGACGACCCACATTTTAGACATTTTTTTAGATTGATATAGTCCTTTTGAAACAGAAAACATTCCTTAAAGCATGCATTTATATTCTTAGCCTCCATTACCATTGAGCACAACATCTTTTTCATTTTTTACATTGAGATTGGAAGCTCATTGCCTTTAGGGAGAATTTCCTTCAATAAAGACAACAGATAAGTGAAGCTTTTGTTGCTCCATCTATTTTTAGCCTTCAAAATATAGAACCTTAGCGCAGTGGCCAACTTTGTAAACTTAGTACAACCTAAGTATAATGGTTTGTAAGTATCGTGTGCAACATTTCTTAATATGGTATGTATCCTAGAGAGCCACTCATATGATGGTTAGAGTGTGGCATTAGAAACATGATTTGACAATCATAAAAGGTAATTTCGTCTATTATGTTTATCGCAGTCATGAGATGATGACACATACATAGTATATGTTTAAATAATGATATTATTTGATGAATATGTCTTTAGGTTTAAGAGTTGAAGGATGAGATCATATGTGTGATAAGAGTACATGCATTCTTATTATGTTCCTAGTCAGATATTACTGTGGTAGAAAAATAGACGATAGTAATACATAAGACTAGCTTGTGTGTTGACTGATGACAAAATCTCATTAATCATGATATATGATATCAATTCACTCACATAGGTGCATGTTGGAGAACATTGTATCAGAAAAATACACCACGAGAGTGATGCATAGATACTGTGGAATGGTAGTCAGAATCGTCTCTCATAGTGATAGTGGTGATTGTAGTTCTTAGACTTGAAGTTACTACATTCATAACATGTCATTTGATATACTTTGACATCATCAAACGTAATCCTAAGATAAGGGTTTCCATAACGATGAGTATTGGATAGCTATGACACATGGGGATTTGAGTGTGAGTTATGTAGATGGGATTTGTCCCTCTTACAGGAGTTTGATATCCAGGGCCTCTTGGTAAGCAAGATTGAGAAATGTACGGCCATACTCATGTGATTCAAAATATGATATGTGAACTCACACGCATATCATACAATTTTATCTAGTTTAAGGAACGTGGTAGAACATTGAGAGGATGATGATTCCATGCCTCGAGTTCAATCTGGATATCACATACAAAGGAACTATATGATGATTGTAACACTAATAACAAATTGTAGATTGAAGTTGTTCTCCAACTTTCCAAATTATTTAGGTAGAAATGATGTGTGACTAGGTGCCACTCTTTGCTTGTGATGTCATAAGTTGGTTATATACATTCACTGCCAACGTAATTCTGGACTTATAGGATCAGACACATAAGATACACTTGGATTAAAGGAGTATATTCATAAATGATGTTTAATTTGATTACTCAAGGTGTTTAGGTATTCAATTAAAGAACATATCATCTGACTGGAATCAGAATCATGAAGTTCAAGTGTTGGACTGACTAATTGGAATGTCAAGTTGATTGAAAATTGAATTCACAGAATTTTGCATGACAAAGGACACCAGTCAGTCGGTTCACTGGGTGAACCGATCAGCTCAGGATGGTTAGACAATTGGACCACTTAGTCAATTGATCAGCTCAAAATTCCAGCCAAAGGTTCTGGTGAATTTCCCGAATGATGCAAAAAGTTGATCGTTTCACTTGTTCATTTCAATTGGTACTAGGATTAATGATGAAATTGTCAGGTCCCACTGATGATGCCATGAGATTCCAACTCTTCAAGTACTCTCTATCCAACAAAGCCAGAGCATGGTACAACGCTCTTTGTGGGGACCCAATCACAACATGGGAAGCTCTAGAAAATCAATTTCTAGATAAATTCAACCCACCATCTATGAAATACTCAATCATAGCACAAATCACAATATTCAATCAAGCACCTGAAGAATTACTATATGAAGTGTGGGAACGTTTCAACAAACTCCTACACAAGTGACCACATCATGGGATTCTCAAAAACCAAATCATTAAATTTTTCTGTCAGTGTTTTGACAATGAGACTAAGAAGTTCCTTGATTCTTACTCTAATAGAAACCTTATGCTGGAAAAGCTTTGACGACGCATAGAAGACCATCAACTTTGCTACCAAGAATTGGACTCATTGGACAAGACCGTCAGGAAAAGGTGTTCTTAAAGTATCTATAGTGGAGGATTGTTTAGAACTCAAATACATATCTAAATCATTAAAATCTCTCTCTCACAAATGGGATAACATTTAAAAATCTTCTAGTTCATATGTGAGGAAAAACCAGAAACCTCAGATGCACATCATCACACCTTCCTATGAATTATGTCTTGAAATAGACCATAGCATGATCAATTGCCAACAATTGTACATTGCATGCAATGAACACAAAGCTGAGAAGCAGTATATAGTCACCCAAGTTGAAGACGTGAATTCAATTCATACCATCCTAGGTTAGGAGTATTATAACCCAAATCAAGCATGTAACCCCCCAAGTTTCTAATATGAGAACCCAACTAGAACTGAGAGTCCCAATCAGCAGACCATGTTGCGGTCCACTCAAGATAGAGCGCCATCGAACTACACTAGCCCACACAACCAGGGAAATTATAGATTGAACTTTCCAAGCAGGAACTACCAGCAGCGGCAATAGTATTTGAATTCAAATCAAGCCCAACCACTATAGATAGAGACAATGATTGCACAAGATCCACTGAAGACACTCTAGCAAATGATAAAGGCATACTACAATCAATTTGTGAATGCCACGGTAAATCAACAGGCATTGGAGTCATAAATCTCTTACATATCATCTAGTCAATAGACCCCATCAGGTACGATTGTAGGTCAACCATAAAACAACCTCAAGCATCTAGAGTAGCTAAATGTTGTAATGTCAAGGTTAGGGAATGTGTACTCCACATCCCCAACCTCCACTCCTATATATACTCCTCCTAGTAGAAATGAAGGCAGTCTAGTTGGGACCCCAAGTTGGCCGACTGATCATCCAATAGTCAAAGTAGAAGCTCAGATATCATACCCCCATGGTGACATCATCTCAGCCAGGCATCAGTGAGAACTCAATTTATGTAGCACCACCAGTCAACTCTGGACCGTTAACAACACCCAAAGAACCCTTGCACAAACCTCGTCTACCCTATCTGGGTCACCTCAAGCAGACCAAGTTGGATGATAGGTTCATGAAATTCAAGGAAACTATGAAGAAAATTCACGTCGACATCATGTTCCTCAACACACTAGTTGAAATGCCAACCTGGTTCAAGTATCTCAAGACCCTTCTATCAAGAAGTATGTGACCAAGAAATGTGAAACTGTGAAGCTAGCACAGGCGGCCTCAGATATAGTTTAGAATCAGATGCATCAAAAGCAAAAAGATCTCAGCTCATTTGGGATAGATTTTTTCTTAGGATACGACACTTTCCATAAGGGACGTGTCGATCTAGGTGAAAGCATATCAATGAAGTCATTTAGTCTATGCCAACACCTTAGATTCATTGATCTCCTACCCATAGCTATGATCATTCACCTGAATGATGCATCTATTACAAAATCCTTAGGGATAATAAAAAATGTCCTAGTTAAGCTAAGACACAACACCTGTGTCCCATGTGATTTTGTGGTAATGTGAATTAAAAAGGATAATTGGTTCACACAAATTTTGGGGAAACCATTATTAGCCACCCTGAGAGCTTTATTTGAAGCCACCAAACTCAACCTACCACCAGGAAATAAGACTATTTTAGTATTGGGTTGTCCAAGAGAAGGTGCATAACTCGATTCAAGTCTACACAGTAGAATGTAAACTAGAACCAAAACAATCAGACGTCAAAAACTCTCCCAAAGGTAACAAGGATTAGCCCCCCAGTAAGGTATTACATCATATGACCATGATCCGGGTCCTATGGATGCAAAAGTCAAGGGTTTGGAAATCGTGTTGAAGAACTCTATCTTAGGAATGCAATACTATCGGTCATGTCCATGATGTTAAATTGGGACACTTGTTGGGAGGCAACCTAGCTTTTTAATTTCTTTCTTTTTACTTTTGCAATTTTTGTATGATTTTTCTTTATTTTTTTCCACAAAAAAATTTAAATATAAGCCATGTTTTTGGCAACCTAATTCAATTGATGGATAGTTGGAGCAGTGCAGCAAGTTCATGATGAACTTTTTCGTATAACCATGGAATCATCTGCCCAGACGTCTGATTGACGAGTTAAGGATCTTACAATCTCGCATATTGATAAGCATGTAGGGAGTGGGATATGTGTTCCAATAAAGTTATGTTATCCAAATCAGATGAGTTCCATTTTATTATCTATAAAATTTTCTTTCTAATATATTCATTTTTCTTTCACAAGAAGTGTTGTTACTCAAAAATTGGCTCTTTTATGATAACGCATATCATTAATATTTGCTGCCATAATATCTTTATGTGACCAAGACTTTCTTGGAATCGTCGTGTGATCTGTAAGACTCGGGTAGCACATCTAACACATGCATGGTTCATGACCATAAAACTCTTCGAGTCACCCTAAAATCCTCTCTTTTGTAGCTATAATGAAATGTGGCACAAGGATTACAATGCACAACCATCTTCCTCATGATAATGCTAAAGGACAAAAATTCATGCATGTTCCCCTGGGACACCACCATCACATCAGTGACCCGGGAACCACAACGGTGAACTTCAGTGTTCACAACCTACCCTTCCAGTGACAGAAGAGATACCATGGCCATCAAACTGAGAACTCCAACTTTACTACTCCCAGAACATCTATGTCTCCTAGGAGACCCACTTCAAGTACCCAACACACTGACATGGCCTATTGGTGCCCAACTTATATCCATTCATCAACTAGATATTTGATCAGTAGGCTATCACCATGCAGATAGTGTGTCGGCTAGACATAGGGTCTAGAGAATGGTGTGTGCGGCCACGACAGTGCCCGGAGGAGGGTCTCACCAACGGGAGTGGGACTCATTCTTAGCATTTTTATTGTGTGAACTTGAACAAAGAGCACCCTCCATTCACTCCATCTCCACCATCCTCCATATCAAATCCCCCTTCATCCCTAACTTCTTTCTTCCTAGGGATGGGAAGAATTTTGAAGTTGAGGTGGAGGGTGGGTGGTAAATCATCCCCATCACTTCAGCTATAACATTTCCCTTAATCATTCTCAAACCAACTTTCTTCATCCTTTATTTGCATTTGTCTGGTTTTTCATTTTAGAATTGTTTCATTCTATGTGTGTTTTGGCTTTTATCAAGTTAGCAACTATAAGTGAAAATTACTCCCTTTTTCTTGATCTAACCCATACATAAAGAAAATTTTAAGGAACAAACATGTCTTGAATTGATCTAAGCCCCAATAACAACAGTTGAGCATCCTTTCCCCCATGGAAATGATGATAAGAAAAAAGAGTCAGAAATGTCAAGCGACATGTGCCCCAATATGACTTGCAACAAAAAATTTAAACTCTTATCTATCCTACATTAAATAGATTAACTGATATAATAAGTTGATCTGATTCCAATGTAGCAATAAAATGAAGAAGCACAAGTCAGCCTCTTGTTTCCACCTTTCTTCCATCATTTCGTATCTCTTTGCTCACCACAAAAAAAATAATATATATATTGGGTAGCGATCCAGTGAGAAACATCCTACGATGAGAGCATGAGAGGCATTTGAATAACTACAAATTTAGAAGTGTTTTTTAAAATCCAACTGTATCGATGGATAAAGCATCATTTGATTTACCTTCTGACAAAAAATCATTGCAATCAGACATTGTTTGCATGTCCATATGTACAATATACACTTTTTACATCCAACGGTAAACCTAAACTTCAATATAGAGCGTCAAAACGTACGTTGTATTTGTTAATGATCCACAAATTGAATGATGATAAAATTTTGTAGGAAGGTAAATATTAAGGTATACTTGTAATATATACGGTTGGATTATGAAAAATTGATATACATGGAGAGTTATTCAAATGCCTCTCATGCTCTCACCAAGATTTGTTTCTCCCTGGATCGTTGTCCTATATATATATATATATATATATATATCGATTATATGTCAAACCCTAAGTTCGTGGAGGCATCCTTTTCAACAAATATCTCCTTCTCACTATTTTTATACAAGCATGGAAAAAATAAAAGAGGCCAATGAGCCTAAATAAAACATGTGATATATGTAATTGCAACCAATAAAAAAATCTCAAGTCAAATAGAGGAGAGATAAGTAAAATAATGGAATCCCAAAAAAGGTCTCATGTCGAATAGAGGAGAAATCAACAAAATGGGTTTGTGGCATGCCTTCTCCTCCCCCTTTTGTCCAAACTTCATAGCCAGGGGATCTATCAAAACTCTCCCCAAAATAGTCAATCAAGCATGACCTATTCTCTCTTCCATCTTGCACAGACATATTAAGAGTATTTTTGAGATGAAATCATTTCTTTGTAGGTTTTGGAGGCTGGAAAATGGAGAAGAAATCCCCAATAGGGGGATATCCAAGTGTGTATATGTGATCTCAAAGGAATAGGGTCGCTTGATCGTGTTTGGTGGAAGGGGATTGTAAAGTGTGCTTGATTGGGAGAGGAGGCATGGATCCTAGTCTCGATTGTTTTCTCTCATTTTTATTTTGCTTTACTCAGAATGAGAAAAGGTTTAAGTTTGGTATAGTTTGATGAGTATATTTATACCCATCTTTGCAAATAGTTTTATCCTCTTTTTAGGGGCTTTTTGTGTTTCTATTACCTAGTGTTAGCCTTTGGTTTACTTAAATGCAATTATCTCCCCTATCCTGGAGTTTAATGCACTTTACATGCTTTTCATGCAGAACTGCAAAAATATACTTCATTTTCTAGAAGGACGGTCAAGCCCTCATGATGCCACACTTCAAAGGAAGGAAGGCATGAGAAGTTTTCCAGTGTCCACCTTCTGATCACCCAGTCAAGTGACTAGCTCTTCCAGTCGCCTGACTTGAGCCGCTATCTACCTAGAGTTTTCCATATTCTACAGTTTTGATGCGCGCTCTTCGCATCCAACCTACCCCAATTCAAGCCATGTTGGTTTGCCAGAAAACCAAATATGAGGTCTAACCATGCATTTAGCTCCATTAATCTACAAGTATTCAACATTAGGGTTTCAACAATAAGGAATGCATCTATGAAAGGGAACCCTTATAGTCCATTCTAGGGGTCTCTAATCACTTATTAGAAGCCAAATTGTGTAGCGCAAGCCCTAACAAGGAGAAAGGAGGTGGTGGTCATAGTGGAGAGATTGGTCTTCCTATATCAGGCGTCATGTCCCCTTCCATTGTTCCACCTACCCTTCTGTTGTTGTCTCTCACCATGAGAGAGTAGACATTTGTGTCGGGCCATGGGTACTAGCCCCATTAGCTTGTATTTCATTTTATCTTGTATCTAAACTCAACAATACTATTGTTAAATAAACTATGGTTCTGCTTATTTCCTTGCCTTGCAAATTGACATCTTATTTGTATTTTTTTTATAAAAGTAGAAGTACAAGTTGTTGTAATTGTGATTAGAACATGGAATGATCTTGTTATCCCCCTGGAAGTGTTAGCAAAGGATAGTGAGGTCATTAATTTATGATCTGCTAACGTGTTGAGACTAGTTGGACATAGTTAGGGAGTCCAATCAGATGAACTAGGAACTCATTGCCGAGTCTAGTCATTTCCAAGGGAGTTTAATGCATTCAATGATATATATCCCATGAGGGTGCAGTAGCTAAGCCTCTATTTACTAAATTATTATTTAGGAGTTAAATCTTTCTAGAATAATTATGTGTGATTTGGCAAGAGAAACATCATGACCTGGTACTTTTATTATCATTTATTTACCTCCTTAATCATCATTGGCACTAGAAGCAATTTGTTTAATCAATCAATCAACTTACTTAGTGATAATTATTACTCTTAATGCTTTTGCATATATATAAATGCTTTAAAAAGTTGTCATTTAGGTTCGGTCCTTAAGTATATTGTATTAAGGCTTCAATTCGTATGGAGTAGAGAAATAGTTCATGACTTCCAGTTAAACCTAAGGGTTATTCCCTTAGGGTTTTATTGTCTATATGGAGCCCCATCAACACGCTCAGGATAGCTTCTTTAATATCTTTGTCAGATTGATCATTGATCGAGTTCTTGTCCCACTGACCACTAAAGTTATTTCTTGGAGTTGACCTTAAGGTCGTCCAAATCATCAGGGATGTTGCATTAAGCTATCCAAATTAGAAATTGCCTTCCTATGACCCATATGTGTGTAATGATTAGACACTTTGCCAAATAGAATTATCTTTCCATATTCTATATAAGTGTGTAGCTAATTAAGGTTATCAACCACCATATCCACAAGCTAATAGTAAATCCTTTTCCAATTGCATGATCATCTTTTGCAACCATTATAGTTCTCAACTTTTTTTCCTTTCGGAAACAAAATCCCAACAAGACTTCATAATGAGTGCCTTGTCTTGTGCTCTATTTTCATGATTCCAAATATGTCATTCTTCTTGTCTCTGATTGTCTTCTTCAAGCTACCATATGGATGTGTTGTTAATTTCTTGGTCCAAATCAAAGGATATTCTAAAATATCTAGTTGTGTGATTTACTTGAGGGATATGTGTGTGGAATTAAGAAACAATATGATTAGGAAAACCTTTCATGTGAAGGAGAGACTTTGTTTCATCCAAGAAGGCATGCAAGTTTCAACCTTGATTACATTGTTGATGTATCACTATTACAAGAGTGAGAGTTCAATTAAGGGACTCTTCCTAATCCTCCAAAGATAGTTTGTTTGATTAAGGAAGTGAAAGTTTCTTTCTATTTTTGGAACAAAAAGTGGCAGCACGGAATCAACATTTATTGAGCATCACATGGATAGTTATATTGATAGAAATAGGCAGTTAAAAAAAATGTAGTGGTGGAATAGAAACTTAGCAGAAGGAGGAGTAGCACTTCTTGAATGGTACTCAAAATGTAGAAAAAATGAAGAAGAAAAATTCGTTCAAAAATTTGTGGGGTTCAAAAAACAATTTGTTGTCCCCAACAACGATGCCATTTTGATACGTATCATTTTGCACACCAAAAACTGATGGTTAATCCTAGAGTTTATATTTTTTTAAATGGCAAAACAACGAATTAAGGTAATTTATTAGTATAGAAAATGTCGATTCACATATAGCATTTTTAAGATTTAATTTCTATGCAAACACTTCTAAACAAAGAGATGCAAAAAATAAAGATCCATAGTTCAATGGTTTTGATTACACTAGAACAAGGATTTCAAAGTTCCAAACAAATGAAGTTTCACTAGAACAATTCAAGAAAAGAGTTATGCTAAAGTGGAGTAAAGAAAAATTATTCTAAAGGGAGAATTAAAATTGCAAGGATGTAAAGGACGTGATTGAAAACAACGGTTGACGAAATGGATAGAATAAGAAGAAAGAGATATTGAGGCCATGGGTTTTATCACCATGGTCACCGTGAAACAAGATTGATGTAATATATATGGTAAAATAGGATATAAGAGGGCATGTAAAAATATTCATAAATGTGTCGATAAAAGACAAGCTCCTTGTGAACCCATTGCTCATGGCATTCACAATTCCTAGCTCAATCATCCCATTAAGGATCTTTCTATGGTCACATATAGATCCTTATGTATTTGGTTTGGTTGTTCTGAGTCTTGCGTTCTACAGTCACATCCCTCAAGACTAATGTATGGTTTAAATAAGAGATCAAATCGTTGATGGCGATTATCTAAGCCAAAAACCATCTACTGAATAGAATCATATAGGAAATAGATCTATGTTACAACATGGCCATGGGGCTACTCCCCACGCCTCGATATAAGGAACTACTCACTAACCATTAAAGAAAAACAAGGAGAAGCAAAAGAAGAAATCCATAGACTAGATAAAGTAGAATCCCCAAGGGGGTCTTTCTAGTGACAAATTAAATAGCTTGCTCCTTTAATTCCCCGATCCAAAGGAAGAACGAGAAAAGAAAATAAAGAACTAGAAATATGAAGATGAAACACTATTCTTTATTGAAGAAGAAAAGAGTACACGTGCAAGAATTGAAAGGACAATGATCAAATAAAATTTGCATTTACAAAAAATTGGATCGCCTTCTTTGTGGAGTCCCCCCTACTTTTATATGGAAGGAAGGGGAGAAAGCCTTGAAGGGGAGAGGTAAATAAGAGTGGCACCAGCTGAAAAGTGTTGTCTGTGCGGCACAAGCTGGCCATTTTGCAATCTGAACTGATCAATTGGCAGGTAAGGAATTTGACACCAAGTAGAGTTTGACCCTACCACACGTATATTTGTCCTTCCTCTTGTTCGCTAATCCCAACCCCTCTTGTTATTATTCATGCTACAATCATACAAGATCTCCTCAAGAAGTTACCGCCGCTTTGATGCATCTAGGAAAAAAACTCTCCTCTCCTCTCTCTCCCTCTTATCACACCCCCTCTCATGCATCTTTGGGTCTCCTCGCAAATGCCCAACATCAATATTATTCCATTTTCCCTCCACCTAACCTCTCTCTCGCACCCTTTCCCCTACCCCAAACTACCCCCTCCCTTTTCCCTCCACTCTATCCCATTCACTAACCCTTTGATCCCAATTCTAAATGAATCCCAAAGCCTACCTCCTTATCCATCGCTAAGAGGGATAATTGTGTAGCGGACTCTCACTAAATTAACATGTAGTGATCGAAATAGAGGGTTTCAAGATGTCTATAAATGCATAGGAAAATCTTTGAACCAGGGGTAGCAATGGAGGTGTGAATCCACCCATGCTTAGTGATCAAACATCTTAAACCATCATAGCTACTACCATAGCCAAGGTTAGATCATATGTAGCGACCGCTAGACTACAAGTTGCCATAGTGATCAAAGAAGACTTGAGGTCGCAATAAATGGTCAGTGTGTAGCTGTCGCAACAACCCTTGTGATCACAAAGAAGGAAAAAGGGTGGGTGAAACCTAGGTACAGCTCATAACTCGAGAGGGCAAAGGTAGAGGAAGAAGTACCAAATAAAGAATCGATAAAACATAGTCAAATGGAAAACATAGAGGAACGAGGTGAGGGAGTTGTTGTACCAGCATAGTAGCAAGAAGATCTAGGGTTCAAGACACACCTTTTGAATTTTAGAGATGAATGATAAATGAGAAGATCAGGATGTCTTGTGCAACAGAGATCTTAATCGGCTATTGTAGTTGTGAGCCCCGTTGTCTTTGTTATCGAACCTTCATCTTTGAGACAACTCTAATTACACTCCAAATTGCTAGGGTTCCGCTGCAACGATTCGTCAGAGGTGGTTGCAATGGAGAGAGATATAAGGTGGAGACTAGGGTTTTCATTTCTAATTTGTATACCTTTGGAGAGAGAGATAAGGTGGAGATAAGGTGGAGACTAAGGTGGTCTTGTGAACCGACCGCTACTAGCTTAAATGGCTCTGTAGTCGAAACAGATCAAATGGAAAGGTAGCAGTCGCTACATATAAATGGATCTTTTTGTATCGGTCGCTACCTTTGTGAATGATATGCAATGGTTTAGTAGTTGTTAAATTCATTGTGATTATATGATTAACCTAGATACTTAGTAGCAGTTTCTACATATGTGATTTTTAGAGGTCAACACAAGGGGTATTCAAAAAAAGCTAAAATATCAAGCAATTAAGATTCTATTCTTTTTGCATTCAGATTAACTAAGGATGTAAAATATGTAATCACAAAGCAAACTTTTTCCAACTTTTACTAATAGGGACAAAGCAGTTGGCTTTTAAAATTGGGGGATATATATCTATAGTCTAGAGTTTAATTAATGAAAGATAAAATTTGCAAGAAATAAGAGAAGAAAGAAATCCTTGGGTTGCCTCCCAAGAAGTGCTAATTTATAGTCTTTACCTTAACTCTCTCATATGGTTCTTAGGGTTGCTTTGTTGGTGTTGGTTGTGGATCCTATAGATCTAGTTCTGATCTCCTATCAAAAGCTTCATGCTCATAATACCTCTTGACCCTATGTCCATTCACCTTGAAGGTACCAGTCTTTTCACAAGCAATTTTCATCATTTTGAATGGATAGATTTTCACAACAGAGAATGGGCCAGACCATCTGGCATTAGTTTTCTTGGAAATAATTTGATCCTTGAATTGAACAACAAGACTTTGTCTCTTTCCAACACATCCTTATTCTTTATGTGGGCATCATGCCACACCTTTGTTCTCTAATTGTAGATGCGAGCATTTTCATAAGCATGTAATATTAGCTCTTCAAGCTCTTGTAGTTGTATATACTACTTATTTCTAACCATGTCATGATCCATATTCAAAAACTTGATGGCCCAAAGTACCTTATGCTCTATTTCCACCGGTAAATGACACAACTTCCCATATATAAGCTAGTAAGGTTTTCTCCCTATAGGCGTATTATAGGTCGATTTGTAAGCCCACAGAGCATCGTCAAGTTTCATGGCCTAATCCTTGTGGGTCATGTTGATATTTTTCTCTAGAATTTATTTAATTTATCAATTGGAAACTTTTACTTGGCTCGGAGTTTATGGGTGGTAAGGTGTTGCAACCTTATATTTTACTCCATATTTTTTAACAGTGCTTCGAACTGTCTTTCCCCGAAATGGGATCCCCTATCACTAATGACGGTGCATGGGACCCTAAATCTAGGAAAAATAGCTTTCTCAAATAATTTCCCAACAGCCTTGGAATTGCAAGTGGGGGATGTGATGGCTTCCACCCACTTAGAAACATATTCAATAGAGACCAGGATTTACTTAATTCCTTTATAGGGGGAGAGGTTCCCATGTAGTCTTTCCCTAGCCTTCAAAAACTTCCACTTCTACCCATTATGATAGTGGCATCTCATTCCTCTTGGTGATGTTTCCAGTGAACTGGCACTCCTTATAGGATTTGACAAAGGCCATAGCATCCTTAAAGCGGTTCAGCCAATAAAAGACTGATTGTAGGACCTTATTTGTGATCATTTTCACTCCATTGTGTCCCTTGTAGGGCAAATAATGGCATCCATTGAGGATTTAAGGTACTTCTTCTTCTGGCACACACCGGAGGTATAGATTGTCATAGCATCTTTTGAACAGAAGGGGATCATCCCAGTAGTAGTTCTTCAAATCTGAAAATAGCTTCTTCTTTTGGTTGTATGTTATGTCAGGATGAAGTTGTTGGCAAGCCAAGTAGTTACAAATGTCAATGAACCAAGGCAGATTAGGTTCAACTGACTTAGCCATCATCAGAGCTTCATCTGCATAATTGTTACTAACCAACATCTGATTCTCTTCCTTGACCATGATCCTTGATAGGTTTTCGATGACTACATTCTCCATTCCTTTCTTATCAATGATCTCATGATCAAATTCTTACAATAGTAAAGCCCATCTCAACAATGTTGGCTTGGTATCTTTCTTTTTCATCATGTATTTAATTGGCCAGATGGTAGTGTAATTAACTTGGGCTTTGTCGAGAGTTCGACTTGCGTAATATATGGCATGATGTTTCTTATCCTTCCTTTGTCCAAGAACAATCCCAATGGCATAATCATTGGCGTCACACATGATTTTAAAAGGGAGTTTTGAATCTGGGGCATGTAAGATCGGTGTTGTTGTTCAAGTGTTTTTTAGGGCATTGAAGGCATTGAGGCACTTATCTATAAAATTGAACTCTACATTTTTCACCTGAAGGTTTGACAAAGGCTTGGTGATTTTTGAGAATTCTTTAATAAACCTCCTATAATACCCAGCATGACCAAGAAAACTCCTTACCCCCATTATTATTTTTGGGGGAGGGAATTTAGATACAGCTTTAATTTTACTAAGGTCAACCTATATTCCTTTCTCATAGATTTTATGTCCCAGCACAATACCATTTTGTACCATGAAATGGAACTTCTCCCAATTCAAGACTAAGTGTTTCTCTTCGCATCGTCCCAAGACTAGAGACATATTTGTGAGGAACTTATCAAAATATGTGCCATATATAGAGAAATCATCCATACAGACTTCTATTATATCTTCTAGGAAGTCTGAGAACATGGAAATCATACATCTTTGGACGGTGGTAGGTGCATTGTGTAATCTAAATGGTATTTCCTAAAGGCATAGGTGTCATAGATACAGGTGAAGGTGGTCTTCTCCTGGTCATCTCGATGAATTGGCACTTAGTAAAATCATGAATATCCATATAAGAAACAAATGTAAGAATGATGTGCCGACCTCTCCAATACATGGTCAATAAAGGGTAAAGGGAAATGGTCTTTCCTTGTAGCTGCATTCAGTTTCTAGTAATCTATGAAAATACGCCAACCTATCACGGTTCTCATTACCACATCATCTCCATTTTCCCCATTTACAACAGTCATCCCCCCTTTCTTGGGAACAACATGAATTGGGTTGATCCAATTGCTATCTCTTATAGGATATATGATTCCATCATCTCAAACTTTGATCATCTCCTTCTTAACAGCCTCCTTGAGCATTTGGTTTAAATTCCTCAGTGATTGAGCTAAAGTCTTGGCAGTGTCTTCCAGATTTATGTGGTACATGCAAAGATCTGGGCTTAGACCCTTGATATCCTCTATTGAATATCTTGTTGATTTCTTATGTTTCTTGAGTTTGTTTAACATCTTCTTCGTTTGATCTTCTTTTAGATTTGTGTTGATAATAACGAGATTCCTTTCTTCGCCATCCAGAAATGCATATTCCAAACCTTTAGGTAATTGCTTTAATTTAGGTTTTGGTCTTAGAGCAGCTTTCTCTTCTGGTGATTGTTCTAGCAAAGCATATTTTACCGTTTCAATAGTACCTTCTTCATCAATGAAAATTTCCTCTGTTTGGTTTAGATAACCCAAGATTTCTACTACTTCAGGATCTTCCATATTTAGGTCTAGGTTATTCAAACCTCCCATGAGCAGATTGACAATGGTACTATCTTCTTGTACCTCTTCACAGTATTGGGCATAATTGTACATGAAATAGACCGACTCAAATAGAGAAGGTCCTCTCATAGCATCTTGGACATGAAAATTGATATGGTCATTTACAATACGTAGAGTAATATTTCCTTTTGCCATGTTGATCAGGTCTCTACCTATGTCAGGAAGGGTCTATGAAAGATCATTAGACATATCGGGTCCTCAATGTTGTCGATCACCACTATGTCGCAAGGTATAAAGAATCACCCAATGTGAATTGGAACATCTTCTACTATTCCCCACTGTCTTTGTGAAAGTGAGATCATCTAACTCGATCCTCATTCTAGTCTTTACCATGTCCATTAGTCCAAGCCTTTAGGCTAAAGAAAGAGGCATTAGACTTAGTTTCAGCCTGCTAACCTTTTTCTTTCCACATTATCTCCAACGTTGAAGGGGATAGTGAATGCCTCAGGATCTTTCTTCTTGGTAGGCATGTTGTCTTGGATAAATGCACTAGACATCTTGGCCAGCTGCACCGTCTCTATATGATCTCCTCTTCTTCTCTTCATGATAAGATCCTAGAAGAACTTTGCATATCTGAGCATTTCCTCAATAGAGTCAAGGAAAGGGATTTCCAGGTGCAACTTTTGAACAGCCTCATGAACTTCTGATATGTTTTCTTAAGATGTGCTTTAATTAATTCGTAAAGAAACAGAACTCTTGGGAGTAAGAATCTCTTTGTATAAAGACTTCTTCAGTAGGATCAAGCTTCTTAGTCTTTGCATTTTTCCTCTCCTAATCTTTTCCTTTTCTCTTGTCCTTCTTTATGGACTCTTCCTTCTTAGATCCCTCCTCTACTATAGTGGTTTTAGGTTGTGGCTTGGTGGCAGTTTTTCGTCCTTGATGAGTTTCTTCTTTTTGCCTTTCTAGTACTTTTCCTTAGTGAAGAGTATCCATCTTCATAGTCTCGGTGTTGGAAGGAATCTTCACGTGAGGATTCTTTATGAGTTTAGAAAGTTGTGCAAGTTGTTGATCGATTTGTTTTTTGTGTCTGCATGTCGATCATTTGTGTTTGCATTGTAGTTAATATGTCTGAGTTAGTGATGGCACTTTGAGTGAGATAATCATTCATAGATACCTATCTCTATGAGAAATCAAATAGCTAAGCCATCATGACCGACTGGTTGCTGCTCTTGGTTTGGTTTTGATATTGGTTCTGCCAGTTTGCATTCTTGTTCTCATATTGTACTTGACCTTATCCTTGGCCTTGGTAATTGTTTCTATTTTTCTGGTAAGTTGTGGTTTTGGTAGACTAAGTTTGTCCACCTCCTTTTCCAAATATTGGAGGTGGTTTACATAAACCACCCAGTTGGTGAGAATACTCAACATCATCTTTATTTCCATAATTAAACCAGGGTGATCCGGTCTTTTAAATATTTACATAGGAGACAGTCTTAATTTCTTCCTCATCTTCACTTTTATCATCATATTCTGGTGGAGTGTAGATACAGTTATCCATGCCATGTCCTTTTTCACCATAAAGGACACATTTCATAACTTTCTCAGTCTTGATCTTTCTCTTTTCTCTAGTATCCTTTAGTCGTTTAACATCTAGGGCAATCTTTTGGATTTGTGAAATTATATTCTCTAGATCCTCTGCCTCATCAATGGATCCCTCAGAGTTAGCTTTCTTTGTTGAGCCTCTAGCACTTCTCATAATCCATACCTGCGTGTAGTGCATCCATGTTATCAATAATCATCATGGTCTTTTTTAGTTTCTTACCAAGGAAATCACTTCCAACAGAGACATTCAGCAAAGTCCGTTATGCAGATGTCAGCCCATTGTTAAATGTGGTCACAAGAAAACTTGTGTCGTAATTGTGATGGGGACAATCCTTCTGATATTATTTGAATTGTTCCCATGCTTCATCGATATTCTCACTAGGCTTTTGTAAGAATCCAGTAATCTTGTGCCTATTTATGATCATTTTCTCGATTGGATAGAACTTTGTGACAAAGGCATTGTCTAGAGGTCTTCATCCATTAAGGGGTATGTGAGGCAAGCTAAGATACAGGGACAGAGCCTTGTCCTCTAAAGAGAAGATGAATCCTTTGTAGTATATAACTTCTTGTGCCACTCGCTTCATCTTGATGGTGTCACAGATGTTCTTGAATGTGTCAAGATGATGATAAGGATTCTCTTCTTTTGAGTTATGTCTAGAGGTTCTGCTTTATATAATGGAGATGACTGCAGGTTTTAGCTCAAAGTTCACAGCATCAAATTGGGGAATGTCGACGAGGCATCTAGATTCATTAGCTCTAGTTGCATCCAATTCTCTAAGGAAACAACCGTCTTCTTCCTCTTCCTCACCATCTTCATCATCATGGTTATTGTCCTTATGGCGTCTTTCATAACTCCCTTGTCCAGTTCCATTAGAGTGGTCGTTATCACATTCGAACTCAGTTACCGGTGGAGTTTGAAAATCTTCCACCCTTGGGTTCTGACCTTCTTCGGCATGTCCTCTACCACATCCACTAAGATTTCCTCCTCTTTGGGGCAGCATGTTGGTGCAAAAAGAGAAAAAGGTGTTATCTAAATCTTCTTCACCCAAAGATATCTAAATAGCTTACACAGTCGAGTCAGAAAACTAGACATATGAAAAGTATTCATAGTAGTTAGATGCAGTAGATTTAGAATGTGTGCAGTCAAGTCTATTGTTAAACTTGTGGGACGGGTGTATGGTGAGTAGAGTCATGTTCTTTAATGTACCATTTTTCCTTAAACCCAACAATGGCGCCAAAAAGTTGACCGGATTAAATCACATGCCCAAAATAGAGTGGATCTAGAGTAGTCAGACTATTAAATTTGTAACCCAACTCTCAGACCCCTACAACTATTATACGGGGTATGATGTAATAATCGTAGTCGATCCATAAGGACAAGGGTAGTAAGTGCTAAGAAAATGGAATTTCATCTCAGTTACACAAACCAAGAAGGTAGATAAAGATTGTGTTCCCTAAGAAATGGTGTCATCAACCAAACAAACAAGCAAGTAAAATAAAGATAAAGAAATAAAATAAGATAACATAAGCACACAAGCGTGTGGTAACAAGGTATAGATGGGGTCTTGGGTTGGTTTTCACCTACTATGATCTCTCACCAACATGTAATACCCACACCCCTTAGTATACCCTTAGCAAGATTACAAGTAATCATCATATGTGTCTATTCCCTCCTCTCTTGAGCTTAGGATAGATCTATATAATAAGGTTCTCTCTCTCTCTCTCTCTCCCGAGATGGCATACAAACAATCTCAAATTTAACTATATGATTATTAGTTTTAACGTTCCCACATTTTGATGCATTCATGCAACTCCAAAACACTTAGATAAGGATAGTGTTACTCTTTCGAGACACTAACAATAAAACATCACAAGATGGTAAATCATACAAGTGAAACATTAAAACCAAGCAAAAGGAAATAATATTTTCTAAGAGTATATATATATATATATATATATATATATATATATATATATATATATTCAAGAGGGTGTAAGTTTATACATATTGGTAGAGCCTCAATGGCTACTCCCAACCCAAGCAATGAGTTTAGCCACTCATGGTAGTGAGTAGCATCACGGATCTACAAAGGTGAAGATAAATCAAGATAGACATAGTGATAGATGAACATCGTGGGCGGGATTATAAATCCAAGGAATTGTGAACATGATACACCAACAATACTCCTTCAGATATGGATATGGCATCAACATAGCGGATGGTGGAAAATCCTTCTCTCAAAAAAAATGATGGTGATCTTCTCTCTCCTTGGGACCTTCATATTTAGAGGTAGAAGATCTTCATAGACGGAAGGTGGTGACTCAGGAACGCAGTATCACTTTGTTGTATCGTTGTATATTCAATCCCTTGCATGGATGAGGTTGGTGCCTATTTATAGTTGTAGTCCACAGACTTAACCCCTACTACATTCGCTACTACTGATGTGGTTGCAACATCTATAGTGATCACTACTGTCCATGGAGAGTTGTGGTCAGAACAGACGATTGATCATCTCGATCGAGACGCATGTCTGATTCTTATGTTCACTATACTATGTGGACATATTGCGACCAAAATGATGGAGCAGTAGTATGCTGGAGTGTAGCAACTAAGCGGTTTTTTCCCATTTTGATTGCAATTCCTGATTACTTCTGGCGATCGTAGTGTCTTGTCTTTGCTTGTCTTTTGGTCGCAAGGGTGCTTGGCATTCATAGACTTCTACAGTGTTGTCTTCAAGTGTAGCAGCCAATTGGAAATTTTGTATAAATCAAAGTTGGGTGTGAGTTTGGGGTAGTCACATCAGGTCTTGTCAAAAGTGATTAGAATTAGTTAGACAAGTCACAAAAGGGGTTCAATATAAAGATAAAATAAAAACATAATGATAACAAAATTGGATGTTATCAGTTGCCCTTTGCCCTCACCTGACCCCACTTTCCTACAATCCCCTACCCCTGACATGCCCTCTCCGTTTTCCCTACACTCAACCCCACTTTCTTGCCCTCCTATCCCAATCCCAAATGATTATCAAAGCCTAAATCTTATTCCATCTTACCCACACATTCCATTTCTCCAATTTCTCTTTAATCTAATTCTATCTCTCACCCAGAACTTGTGTATGTGTGGCCCTACATCTAGGGTCAACGTCATTGATCTTCATCATTCCCCATTAGGGCCCTCTATATATACTACACATCCAGAACAGACTACATTTCCTCTAGTTCTTTTTTGGGCGGCTAATGGATCTATCTAGTGAAGGCTCAACCAAACCCTTTATGGCTCACCTCGTCCTAGTCCACCAACGCATTAAGGAACCTCAATGTTCTACTAACATCTAGCCCCTTTGGGATTCTAATACATGCATGCAAATTTTTCTTAGCCATAACCAGATCTATCTTGATCTTGTCTCTTTCCCCATCTAAACATTCAATATATACCAATTAAATAAATTTCTTCCTTATTAATTAATTTCTCTTATTTTTCCCTTGATTTTTTGTGTTCTTCACCATTGTTTGAACATATGAAGCATCGCCGCAAGGACAAAAACAAAAGTATATTCCTGCTAACCATTTTCTATTTCCAATGAACATATTTCTTAGGTCAAATCTAGAATGAATTAGACATTTATGAGGATGCTCTACCATGGTATTTTTGTTCTAGATGAAATTTAAAAGTCAAAACAAATAAGTTATTTTTTATTTGGGATTATATTAATAGAAAGTTCAATTTTTTTAAAACCTGTATGAAGTTCCATAATTTATTTGGTGCTATTTAGTCTAAAATATGTTATTATATAAGAGCCTCAATATAAATTCATAGACAAATTCTTTAACAATGGATTTTTTTCTTACTTGATAAGTTGTTGTGCTCCTTTTGTTACAACCCCAATTTTTGGGTTCATTTGGTGAGAAATGTAATTTCTCATAATAAAGATAAATGAACAAATAATGATGTCTTTTGATTGAATGCATGAATTTTGTTTAAAATAGCCTTGTTGATTTACTTGTGGGATTTATTGGCTATTGGGCCCAATAATAAGGAAAAGACAAAAGAAACTCCACTATTAATAAGAAATGGAGAAAAGAAAAATGTAGAAACCTCTAGAAGGCACAAGAGTGTAATCCAAAGGTGGATTTCATGCCTATTGGGTTCCTTGGGTTCCAAGGAGTCTAAAGTTGCAAAAAGAAATCAGTAAGAAAAGAAAAGATCAATTAAATACTTCTTTATTAAGAAAGATATTGAAAATAATGATAAAATGTGCAAAATAAGAGAGAAGAGGTATAATTGAATTGTCCTTGGTGTATTTTCGTATCCAAAGGATTCCTAATGTTAAATGGAGTGCCAATGAGGGAAATAAAAATGAAAGGTAAAGAGAAATCCTTAAAAAGAATAAGGAAATAAGTAAGATAATAAGAAAATGGATAAAAGATAAGTAAAAGGCTAAAGAATATTTCTAAGATGGGATTTCGAACCATTAAGGTTCCTTGAGGTTCAAGGAACTCAGAACAATAATTTAATGGCAAGGGAAAGAGAAAATATGTGAGAAATATATATATTTAAGTGATAACTTGCATATAAAGAAAAACATCTCATACTTTTGAGTTTGAGTCTCAAATTTGGTACATACGTGAATTAAGTCGTGCTAGACTTTCCTCTAAAATTTGGTGTTATTTGGATGAGTGGTGTGGGGATATTGATTTTAGAAGAATCCATAAAGTATGGACCATACAAGAGGAAAGTATTATATGTCACAATGAAATTGGGATTATTTGGATTTTCGGATTAAACAAGGACAGTAGATCTAAAATTCAATGGCCCGGACCTGATCCCAATTTGGCAAGGAGACTGGAATGCAGTGTCCAGTCGGTACAATATTCTTTTTTTTATTTGCTCGAAGTTTAGGCAATGTGCAACGGAGGAAACGATTCCATTGGCTTCGGGAGCGATTTTCGCATCAAACCAACCTAAGTTTGCAGACCTTTCCTGAACTGAGTGGATTTCCCCTAATTGTGCGAAAGTGTAGGGGGATAACCCCTATATAAGGAGGGGAGGGGAGGCACGAGCTGCATTCAATATCTCTACGTCGTGATGTTCATAAGGAGGAACCGAGATGATCCGTGCAGCCAATTGAGAGGAAGGCCTCCGACTGGTACCCTGACCAGGCCGCACACCTCGCTAGAAGAAAGCTTCTTCATCCCGACGAATTGGGCAAGTAGCGAGCCAACTGAGGCAAGGGTTGAGTATAGAAGGGCACGGCGGAGGTGTTGCATCCCTCACCGACGGCTGGCGCAGCAAGAAGGTCAAAGTCAACTCTAGAGTTGACCCGCGCAGGCAGAATGTGTCGCGGACGGGAGCGGGACAGAACGGAGGTTGAAGATGGAGTGGTGAATGACTAAGATGCCCCTTTGTGGATGTGTGACACCTGAGGGTGCAAAGGACTTATCCAGCAAGTTAAAGGGCACCCAGGTTGTTACATAACTGCTGACGTGTCGAGCCCTTATTGGCCAAAGGTAATTTATCTTGTGAAATTAGTAATTAATTATTGGTAGCTCGGATTGAAGAGTATAAAATATGAAAATTGCTCATAAAAATGAGAGAAATCCAATAAAAATGCGTATAGAAGCTAATTCCTCTTGCAATTCAAAAAGTAGTGCAAATTGTCAACTTTGATGAATTAAAGATTAAGAAACCCTATTTAGAGATGATTAATATATTTAGTAGGGTTTAATGGATGATTAAAGTTGGTATTAACATGTTAATGATAAAAGGGAACATTAGGAACAAAAATGATGAACTTTGCACATAATTGGTTTAATTTAGAATTTCATGTGCATGAATATACTTTAATGGGCCTTAAACCCCTAATATTGGTAAATGCGACTCTTAATGGTTTTTATTATTCAAAATCATGAATAAAGTTAAGAGATGATGATTTTAATCTATTTCAAGTATAGAAGTTCCTAATTATAGATTAATATCCTTAATATGATAATTAGGGTTCTTCTAATGGATAAAGGTAGAATTAATGATAAATAACGTTCATATGTAAATTAGACCATAATGAACTTGGAATTGATGATAAATGAGCATAATGATCTTGTCATGAAATAAAAGGGATAAAAATGGTAGCTTTAATGTAAAAGAGACTTAATGGACTTATTTGATGATTAATTGTGTTGTTTCTGAAATTAACGTTGTATGTTGTTAAAATGTAACCTTAATAACTTTCATGAGGGATAGATGAGAAATTAGGATTTGAAAGAGAAAAATGAAGTAAAAATCCTAATTGCAAAGTAAACCCGAAAAGAGGTAGAAATCCTAAAAAGGAATAGGAACCTTAAGTAGCAAGATGGTTTGCATAGTTTTTGATAAAAGGAATTGGATGTAATTTCAGGACTCTAGTACTTTCTTGATTGGATATCTTGATCGATTGGACTATTCTATCTCAATTTAGCCTAACAGGTATGTGGTTAATTAAGAGTAACTGCCTTAGTTTCCCGAGGATTTTCTGGATGGTTAATCACATTAAATGCAACCTACCTGTTTGAATGTTCATACTTGCAAATTATAAAGTCGCTATGATTATCACAATTGTAATATAAATGTGTATTCTCGCACCTACATGCCACCCTGATGGAAGATGCCATAAAGGTCAAGCTCGAGAGGGTAGATCAATGGGCACCATGAGAGGTGACCCCAGACACCAAGCTCGGGAATGAGAAAGTGGTTTGTGTTGCATGACTATGGGGCACCATGAGAGGTGACCCCCAAGCACCAAGCTCAGGATTGAGAAGGTGGCCTTAAGTCATTGAAAAAAGAGAAACCCTAGAGGGGTATTCCAGGGTTAGGGCAAAAGCGGTGGAGAATGACACATTGAAAATGTAAATTGGTTTGCTAATTACCCTGATTTTGATAATTAAATTGTTAGCCATATTTGTGAAATTTTGGTTGTCCCCACATACCAGCATATTCCTATATGCTGACTGACATTTTGTTTGTCGGCGTTTTAGGTACAACAATTGAAAGAACAAACAGTAAAGTGACACATTATGGAAATAAGAAATAAAGTACAAGTAGGATTAGATAGAATGTATCCAGGCTGTGGATAGAGTAGCTTACCAAAGTTTTAAAAAGGTATGCAAGGTTTTATTTTATACCAATTTTCAGTTTAGTTGGTAAAATTTGATAATTGTTATTGATTATTTGTCAAACCTTTGATCATGTTAATGGTGATAATGGCTCTGATCTCTTAGTCTCCCTTAATTGGGGGTTATCGGGAGGCGGGTTCGTTACACCTTTAGTGTGAGAACTCTAAGGATATCATCACCATAGCTTCTTTCTTTGGAGATTTAAAAGTTGAATTAGAATCTCTTTGTAGTTTTTCAAATCAGTAAGTTGGTACAAAATATAGATTCTTGTTCTAATTATGTTTGCAAAAAGATCAAACATTTACTAGGATGCGACACAATTCACCAAAAAACTTACTTTGTTGAGTTTCTTTGTACTATTTAATTACTTATTAAAAAATAGTCATGTTAACAAAAAAATGCACATTCGTTGTTATATTATCTTTTTATGTTTGTATTGATTCACCCACTAGATCATGTATTTTAGAGAAAAATTCTTCTTGATTTGCAAAATAATTTGTGTTAGGATGATTCTAAGTGTATACATCCCAATAATGAATGATTTCTAGCAATTGATATCCTTTAATAGATCAGTTTCTCTCAACTATAAAACTCAAAAATACATTTCCAACTAGCATATAATATGAGATCCTATTACTCTTGGGACATTTGACAACATCATATGAACTAAATGACATTTTTATATAATAAATTGATGCGTTTTTTCATAAATGATATAGTGTCATTTTATTCTATCCACCTTGTTTGTGTGTATCGCATTTTGGATAGTTATACTCCTTTTAACTTCTCATGTGTATAATTTCCCATTCTTAGTACATAAAACCTAAACCCATCACTAAATAATAAAGAGTAATCTATGATATTCATGTGGGAGACCAATGGTATATCTGTAAGCTATGCGCTTGTTTTGAATGGTTGTTGCATTTATAGTTTATAGTATATATCCTTCCTCTCCTCTTCCCCCCTCATCATCTTCCTCAAATCTCTCACTTTTCACTTTTTCTCATTGTGCATCCTCTCCCTATGCCCATGTCTCCAACCTCTTGAACTGCATCTCTTTGTTCTGTTGTGCCCTACCACTCCATCTCACTCTCCCTCTCTACTCCACTTTATACTCTTTTTGTCTTCCTCCTTAGTTCACCTACCCCACACTCTCTTTCATTCTACCACTCTTCATGCAGTAATCCTTCTAAATCATTTCCATCCCCCTCCTTTTACTCCATCCTATGATATATTCACTTGTTTGATTTTATTTAATTATGCAATTTGTTATTGATGTTCATAGTTAAATAAGTTAGGCTAGCTTGTGAAGTTGATTTAATAAATTCTCTGGAGAAAAACTACTACATATAATTTCAGAAAAACATGGCCAAGAAATTTACTTTATTCATTGTGGATTTTAAAGGTGTAGAATTAATGACTAGGTCAATTGAAATATTTATGCCATTGACAAATTTTTATGATTGTATATTAATTTTACCTTACCCTAAGATATATTATAAAAATATTATTTCAGCTTGTATTTAATCAATGTTCTTTATTACTTTTGTTGCCCCATTTTAACGTGTATTTTGGGTTCTATGATTTTCAATTAAAGTCTTAAAACTTATTAGGTAACCATTTGAAGCCCAATCTAAAAATTCTAGCTTAGATTTATGAAGTTGTCCTTTTGAGAAAAAAATATAGAGATTATAGATTATTATGTTAGTTAATGAATATTTTTTTCATGTGAAATGAACCATGTATTTCCTATGCAAATATTTGATATTTTATGCATAACTCATGCATAGATCCAATATTATTTTTCTTAGACCTAAATTTACTATTCCCATATATTCCATGTATACTTAACTATGTTATCCTGCACATGATTCTATTCAATGATCTATTGATTGTGTATGCAATAATTTTGAATGAGAACAAATAATACCCCTTTCTTTAGGAAACTACCATGACCATATATAAAAGAGTACAAGAATTTGGTATTCACACTAGTTTATTGTTCACATGTCATTTTTTACGACAGATGGTGTGGTGAGCCACTGGCAACGTCGGTACTAGATGATGCTGATACTGAGATGGACCTATTAGTATGTGATTTTTGGATCGAGGGGGTAGGATGTTATTGGATCCTAATAGCCAATATCATATATGAAGTGGGGGTCCATCAGATTGCGGCTTCCTATCAAGTGATTTCTCTAGAACTGTATGTTCTCATCTAGGCATCGACGAGATTAGATCCTTCTCATCTTTATTTGTGAAGAGACTTCTAATGCATATGGTTCGAATAGACCCTTATCTATTATTTAATATCTAATAGGTGGATTTACCCCTCGTGATAAGGCAGTGGTTTGGAAGGTGCTCAAGAAGGCACTTCCAACTGATGTCAACATCCAGAGATGCCAGCTACCTTTAGCCTCGATTTGCAACTGCTGCTCTAATCTGAGCTAAGAGACCATGGGACACCTCTTCAAGAATGGTGTTTTGGCACTCTCATTGTGGCACTTGACTTGATACCATCTTCAACTCTGGGCAAATAATGTGGATATGGGGGACTTGGTGGGTTGTATCAGCTAATTAATGAATGGTGGTGGTAGTTTTTTTGTGGCATGGTTGCACCAGATGGTCCCCGTCATTATATGTTGTCTGATTTGGGTTGTGAGATGTAAGGCAAGATATGACAGGAGATATAAGAAGTGTGGTGTTCTTAGAGGATGGTTCTTGCCTCTATGAATGTGATCATGATGAAGAGGTTCTCCCCCATAATTAAGTGATGGGAGGGGTACGACTAGGTGGTTGGAGATGGTATACAGGAATCGAAGAGGAAGTGGAAAAATATCTAGCTTGTGAGATGGATACCACCTAACATGTACAATTCAAAGCTCAATCTATTTGTGGGGTGTAGGTGTGATGTTGTGGGTAGTAGACGTAGACATATGTCAATTATAGTACGAGACAAACGAGGAACTATGAAGTTGACCTACTTTGTGTGGCTTTTGGTGGAGGATGTTTTGGAGGTGTATGTGTAGTCTTTGGAGGTGGTCATTAAGCTTGGGGAGAAGGATCATGTCATGTTCTCGTGTGTGGAGTTGGAGTACAGGAAGTGTTATAAGATGATTTAGGGACAACATGTGGTGCCTTGGAGGATCGCACCATTGGTGGAGGAGATTGAAAAGGCCATGAAGGATCTAACCATCATAGGTGAATGCACAACCCACAAGGCCAACATTTTTGTGACATTCGTTGGCAAATAGGGTGAGAAGGGGAAGACGATGGTGGTGATGTAGTACCCTCTAAATCTTCGTACTAAGATTAGAGGTAAGGTTTTGATGGACACTAGACAGATACCATACATTAGATTATATTGGGGTAAAGATAGTTGATGTCTTTCCTTTTCCTTTTTTTGTTTTTGGTGGTGTATACGGGTTGATTTCACCATTGTTTTTGGTTTTCTTTCTCAAGTTAGGATGGACATATGTAGGCACAATATGGTGATGGAGGTGTCTCAGGTTGGGGAATCAATGCAAAATTCCTTTTTGCCTGTTTGGTGTTTATATGGGGAGGACATGGTGAATCTATTTACCTCCAGAATTAGAATTAGAAAAAATTTGGCACACATAAATCACTCCATATTGTTTTTTTATAGGAATTTTTATTCTCCACAAAAAACACCAATGAAAACATTAGAGTGGATCACTTATTGATATATCTTGCATTGGATACATGACACCTCAATCCTCAATTCTTGGGAATACCAATTTGACCAAAGGTTTGCATGTTACTAACTTAAATATGAATCTATATCTATATTAAAAAAAATTGAATTTGGATTTTGAGTAATTTTTAATAAAGCTTTGTGTTTTTTACAAGTGAGTAGATTGAAATTGTAATTAGAGTTGGTGATATATATCATGTATCCAGTCTTTACATTTCAATCACCATACACACTATTTTTTCTTGAGTAATGCTCTAACCTAGATAAGGGAATAATAGATTAAGGCATAAATCTTCGAGTCATCTTAGTAGTCTTGTTAAGCTTGGCATTCTTTATTTAGTTTCTTCATGCACTCAATTACAATAGTGAGCAAGTTGCTAACTTGTTAAATATGTAGCTCTTCCTTTTCCAAACTCAACCAATAATAGTAGGAATTGTTTTATCTTGTTCAATCTGATATTTGGGGACCTGCACCTACCATTTCTAGAAATAGATTTCAATATTATCTCACTTTTATTGATAGTTTAGTAAAGTACACTTGGTTCTACCTCATGTTCCAAGAGTCTTTCCCATACACCCATAGAGTGGTATTGCAAAGAAGAAGCAAGGACACATAATTGAGACCACTCATGATCTACTCATTAGTTATGGTGTTACCCAATGCTGCTATGACAAAGTTTTCCTCAAATCTTATCAATATCATGTCCATTCAGAATCTAGGGGGTCTCTTCAGATGAAAAACTCTACAACCAACCTCCATTCAACACATACATGTGTGTCTTTGTTTCCATATCGTTGTCCTCTAATGAATCCACAGTTTGGGTTTTCATCTTGTGTCAAATTGCTCATTTTACATGATGACATACTTATGATGCATGCTACTTCCCAATAAGTTCGGTTTTATGTCAAATGCATATACAGAGTTTATTAGAATTTTTGTGGGTACTTGATCTCAATTGTGTATGGTGATGATATAAGTTGATCTAAGACTTCATGTTAAAATCCATATCATGATTTTTCTTATAGATGCAGGATTAAGGGTAATCTTGGAGCTATTATACATGAAATAATTCTTTGAGTCATCTGTTGATTCATTATTTTCCAAAATTTTGAATCAAATTAATGAAGAGATAACTCATTTATGATGAGTTGCAAACTTTTATGATAATTAAATAAAATCACCATGTGAGGGCTTTCTATATTTTTTCTGGACAAACATACAAAATTCAATCGTGAATCTAATGAAAAAAAGAATGAATCAATTTGTAAGTTAATTGAAAGAGATATGGTGTTTTAAAGATGTTTGTAGAACAACTATCAGTTGGTAAAATATGGTTTTACATTGAGTTTTAAATCATTGGTTTAGAGTTTGAGAGGTTGATCGATCAGAGGTTGACAGTCCCTTTAGTTGCTCAAGATAACCATTGATTCATAAATTGATAGTTTCTTAGAAGTTTTGAAGACTGGAGGCTTGGTAGTAGTCTAACGATGGATCAATAAGGAATTTGTCAATATATAGTTTTGTTGGAAATCAACAATTGATGGTTTTTGTAGTTGGCATCAACTAAAGGTTTGAAAGGCAGCCATCATTTGATGGTTGAGTGAACCGATGGTATTCCTACCAAAGGCATTATCCAACGGTTGTATAGGCTGACGGTTGTGTAAACTATTGGTCATGCAAATGGATGTTTTGTCTGCCAAAAGTTATTACCAAAGAGATAACAACCAATGGAGAATCAACTAAAGGTTTGCCTTCTGATGGTTTCTCTATGACATCTCCAAGATCTTCCAATCCTGAAAAAACCTTTGAACTATATATATATACTTGATGAAATCCAACTAAACAAAGTTTATTATCTTTGTTTTTCATATCGTCCACCCTCCTCAAAACCCTATGGAAAAAATGGTAATTGTGAATGCGATTTTTAGGGCAATGATGAAGAAGAACATGATAAGAAAGTTATGATATTGGCTTAGATTTGATCTGGAAAGTAAGTTATAACAACAAAATTCTTCTCCTCCCCATGTTCCCTTGTTTGGAACTCTTTGATTCATTAACAAATTTTTTCCTTGACCTTCCTTCTTCATCTTCTACCTCTAGTAGGTTTCATTTTGGGTTGATTACCTACCTCTAGGGTTGTTCAGAGCTAGTTTTCAAGACTAGAGCTCTAATCCAAACTCAGAAATTTGGAATCCAAGCCTTTTTAGCTCCAAATCGAGATCAATAAGCTAGGATAAATCCAGGTGAGTGGAAATCACCTTTAAATTCTTATTTTATAGTAATAAAGCTTAAAAATCATTTGTAAGTATATATTTTCTAGTGAAATGGTTTTGAATTTGATACATTTAGATATGAGATTGCATGTAAACTATTAAGTGATTCACTAAGTTTGTGATGCAATATTGATGCCCTTAGACCTATTCTAAACTACATCTAGGTCATGGTGATTTCTAGTGATGGAATTAGAGGCACCATGTTTTGGGTGTGCCCTAAATTCTACACTAATGATATGTGTTCCAATATTTTGGCTTGAGTGATAGTTGTTGCTAATTGTGGTTATTAATATACTTAGTTATTAGTTAAAGTAGATCCTTATTGAAGCTGGTGAATTATTCCTTATTGGAATTATGTAAGTGAAAAGAGAAATCCTAAGTATAGAGAAAAGATAAGACTAGCAAGATGAAAATATTACTTGTAGAAACTAAAGAATCATTAGACATTAGCTTCCATGAACATTTTTATAGTCCATATTATAGGTATCCACCATGGAGAGAATTTTCTAATCAACAGGAAGAGTCCATGATGAAAGCGGTATAGGAGTCCAAGACCAGGGAAGCTCGACTCCTTAAAATAGTGAGGTGCCCAACATTGATTGAAGATTTTGGTGGAACCAGTGTAGCATAGATGATTCAGATATTGCTCAATAGATTACCCCTTGTGGAGGCCCACTAATACGGAAATTTAAGCCAGAGTGCTTTAACTCTCCGCTTGAGTACCTAGGTTTATAGGAGTCCAGTTTACTTGGCTGTTGATATTAGCCGTTGAGGCTAGATTTGGCGAGACATGTTGCAGACCAAGTAGCTAGTAATTGTAGAGTTAAAGTCTCAGGTCTACTCTAAGTCATGTGTAGTGAGATCATAGCTATTTAATGTTTCCACATGTTGTGGTACACCTCATGTGGGTTCAGAGCATATTATTAAAATGATTAAAAGAATTTAAGAATATGTCTAATTAATTACATGTGCAGTTATTATCAGAACTCTTGCCAAGTTTTATGATAATAGACTTCAAAAGCCATGTTTGTTTCTTCTAATTTATAAAACTTATTAACATTGTATATCTAAAATAGCATGGTTTATTGTTGATTTTCTACACTCTGATCCAATATCTCATACATTCTATGAAAATATTTTTTGGGAAAGGATCCAGCTCTGTTGGATGACTCAGAGAATAGTCTATCCTTCTTGCAGATAGATCTTAAGATAGAAGTGTCTTCCTCCACGTCCATGGAATTTCTCTCTTCTTCTTCTCCCTATTCTTTGCACTCTCTTGTACCAAGTGTAACTCAGTCCCTTCTATGGGATGTTTGGGTGGTAAATTTAGACTTTGATTCCATGTGATGGGAAATATTTACGTAGAACATTTTATATTGTCTCTATTGATGCTCTCATGCTTGTTCTTTGTCCCTATATCTCATTTTTAGTGTTTGAGCTATGGAACCCCCGATGGTATAGGGGAAAGAGGAAGGAGGAGGTATGAAAGGGAGAAACTCCTAAATCCACTTGTGGACCCTTAGATACTTCTCCTCTCTACCTTCTCTCTTGCCATCCTACTAGCCCTAGGTGGGAGATTTAGTTAGTTGTGTGTGTCTCACCTTCTACACTTCGAAAAGAGCATGCGAGAAGTTGGATAGGGGTTCATAGAAGGTGAAACACCCTTCTTCTACACCTTATTCCAGCCCTTGCCACCAAGTGTACTAGGGGAACCACACTTAGAAGCCTATGTTGGGGTTGGTCTAGGAGTAGGTTCAATCTTTATCCTTGTCAATTGAACCTCGCAAGGTTGGATAGAGAGTAGTTAAGGGACTTATAAAAACTTCTATGCCACCCATGTCCAACAAGTAGCATTGAGCTCCCAAACTCACCTCCATTTGATGTTTGTCTACATAGCATTGCTATAAGATACATTGTTGAATATCATTCTAGCGCATGGTTGATAGTCACATATCTCCATATGGCCCACTCCCTTAATTAATTAAAGCCCCCAATTGCTTAGTTGATTCCTAGCTTAGCTTACTTTCTTTCTCATAGTGTTAATTGAATAGATAATGGTAAATTGTTCTTTTTAGGGTTACTTAGTCTTAATTGAAAGAAATATGAAATCGTCATGAAGATTCATCAATTGGAAAAATGAATTAGAAACTCAAATAGATGGTCCTTCTTGTGACCATTTATACATCGGAATTTCCCACACAATCTAGGCCACGATTCATCATCTAGATGGGCTAACGAGGCCAACCAACCCTTACGGTGCTCCACAAGTGGTAGGAACATAGGAAATGATTACTTGAAAATTCATGAACAAGGAGAGATTGATGGTGAAGAACAATTAATGGTGACATATGCTAGAGATTCAAGAAAGTTTACTTGACTAAGGTTATGTAGGGGAGTGATTTTTTTGTGCTTATAGGTTCCAAAGTAGTGGCCCTGATCCATTACCTCTTTGCAACATATGTAGTACTCTAACAGTGAGTGGATGAAATTGAGTAACTCCTCACATAATCAATATGATGGTGTATAATGAAGGTATTTCCATGATATGGTCCATTGCAATTGTAACGTCCCAAGATTTGAGATCTTGGATAAAATGATCTGAAAAAGAATGATTGGACTACCCATATCACCAAGGTGTACCTCCTTTTCAGGGAACCTATCACTAAAAAACTCTATGGTTAAGTGTTCTCAGTCCAAAGTAGTACTAGGATGGGTAACTTGTTATGACCCCATCAGAGCTTAATTGGTAAACTAGGGTTTACCTAGATGATTACATATTTAATTGGATTGATCATTGCTTAAATCTAATTAATGATGATATCTCAATTATAATATGTTAAACCTAATGAGAACCCCAAGCATGCTATCTCTTTGTATAATTAGGGTTTGATATATATAAACTCTAGTCGGTTGAATTAGGGTTTTCAACAAATAAGCTCATTTGGGAAGGAATGATAGAGTTAGGCATAGAAAAATAGAAATTATAGTTGTATGCTTGGGTAGCACGGCCATGGTGGGTAGCACGGCCGTGCTAGGTCTTTGGTGGCACGGGCATGCAAGGCCACACGGTCGTTTTGAAAGAATTAAACTATTAACCCACTTTTCTACTCAAATCTGCTGAAATCAATGCACCACGACCGTAGTAGGCAGCACGGCCGTGCTGGGTCCATCTTGCACGGCCGTGGCAGCTAGCACGGCCGTTCTGAGGCATTTTTGCTTCAAATGACATTTCTGCAGATTTTTGGATAGCATTGCACTGTTCTATTTTTAATTATTTATTGGTAACTCCAAAGGATCTCAAATTTTAACTGAAGCTTTATAGATCAATTATAAACAACGTGTTAAATTCCCATAATTTTTGGAGAAGGTTTGATCTCTGAAATAAACGAATTACAGTAACTTTTGTATAACTGAATATTCAGCCAATATAATAAAAGTTGAGTGTGGGGTCAATATGCAATTGACCCAAGCAGCTCAAATGGTCTATATGAGCAACCACACACACAAGCAGCTCTCATTCTTCGTCATTCACTCCAGAGAAATGAAAATCTAGAGAGAGAGGGAGAGTTAGGGTTTGAGTAGAGAAAGAGGAGGAATTGCTGAATTAGGGTTTTGCGGTTCCAGGAATGGTGAAATCAAGTAAGTTTGGATTCTTTGCATAGACTTTTATGGTGAATCTTCTCTCTCATGTAAAGATTCCGTCCATGCTCTGATTTGATCCAAGATGATGTCGAAATTCCCTCTTTTCTCACCCTTTCTTCATAATCCTTCATTTTCAAGGTTCCCGAGTTGAATGGAAGAAGAATTGGGAGATTTGCTAGGGATTTGATATGAGTTCGAGATCCCCTGAGTTGAGCTGTGGTTTTGAGGTGTTTTCACACCTTGGGGTGAGTGGGTTCTTCCTTTAAACATTCTAATGCACGAATTTGATTATAGCATTTAAATCCCTAAATGCTTAGCATGTGATTCTAAATCCTGAAATGTCCGTTTGATATAAGTTGTTGCTAATTGATATGATATGGATTCCTTCTATGTTTGAATGACTCTTAAATGGTAAATTCATATCAGAAATGTATACAATACATCCTAGTAAGAGTGCCTTTCAGATTTATACCGTATGATGTAATTAGGGTTTAACCTAATTGAGATCTCACTAAAGTTTTAATCCAATTGAAGAGATATCTAGACTTAAATCAAACCTAGGTCTAAATGCTCTTAATCAAGCTTAAGTCTATCATATTTCAGTATCTAAACCCTTTGGGATTCGTCACTAAGTCTATGACTTTGATTTCACTAAAGTTGAAGCTAAATCGAGCTGTGGCACGGCCGTGGTGGGTGGCCACGACCGTGGTGAAGAATCCGTACTACAGGCGTGCTAGGTAGCACGGCCGTATTGAATTCTTTGAAACCCTGATCTCTATACACCACAACCGTGGGGAAAGTGCCACGACCGTGGTGAGGTGAATGTGCCACGGCCGTGGGGTGATACCACGACTGTGTTGAAGCAAACCCTAAAATGAATTGTTGGAAACAATCTTTATTTAGTGAATGCTTATATCCTATGAATTCCTTATGAGAGTCATGGGACAAGTGAATGAGGTAAATGAAAATGGTGAATAAGGCAAATGAAACCCTAAGGATAGGGTGTTCAATGAATCATGTTATGACAATATGAAAAGTCTCGATATGAGATGTGTTGATGCTTAACTGTTGAATTATATGTTTCTAGTGCATTTAACTTTATATGCTTGTTCTCTCTGAGTTGATATTTACATGCTGCAGGGTTTCTTATTTTCAATACATATCTCATATATTGCAGGTGATGAGATATGACATTCCCAAGAAAGGGATGTTACTGAGACATGATATATGTTGAATACATGAGTTATGATGTTTCATATGATATAATATGGCAGGCCGTGTGAGCCTAGTGAGAAATGTAAAATGAGTTATGATTTCTGTTTCACATGTATCTATAATGTTTATGTTAGACTTAGGTGCCCTGAACACCGTAGAACCCCTTTGAGAGGTCTGCACCTTAGGGGTGAAACTCGTGTCCAACATCAACCGGTTGAGTAATTCTGGTGGCACGAGGGTTGATAGAAAGGGTTATCCAACACCAACCGGTTGAGTAATTCTGGTGGTAACCCAGTGAGACTCTCTGCCTGTGTACTCAGGTTAGAGGAGGAGTCTAGAGTACTAGAATACTACAGAGAGGCCCTTGAGTGCCTAGGACCTGCGGTGAGGCCCTTGAGCGCCTGAGAGTACAGTGAGGCCCTTGAGTGCCTGAGGCCCTTGAGTGCCTGAGAGTCCTGTGCAGACCAGGACGAGTAATCAGACTTAGCATTTCCCGGGTGTGTCGCTAAGTCTTGTACGGTGTGGTCGTAGTGCACTGCGAGTCTCTATGCAGAGTACACTGCATAGATCAGGGCATAATCTAAAATATGATCATATAGGTTCACATAGTTCTTTATAAATGATAGAGTTAAGGAAGACTAGAGCATAGTCTTCTAGTAGTTATTCTTTGGATGCAATATTTACATTCTTTGTTATTTCAGTTATATTGTTTTAGAACTGTTCAGTGTAGTATTTATTGTTGTTAAATTTCATATCGTTTACTCAAATTATATCTGTAATCACATTATTGCATTAGTCTGTTTCCATGAAGTACTCATTCACTGAGCGAGTAGGCTCACCCCTCTACTCAAACATTTTTAGGGTTGACCGCGTGGACTTGAAGATGGTCAAAGCTTCAATGTAGATCTGCCACAGGAGTCAAGTATGAGTTTAGTTGAGTCAGTCGGTCCTTGTCACTCTAGGTCCTCAGTAAGAGTTAAGAGAGAGAGTTGTAATTACAATGTGTAATATTATTCCTCTTTGATATGTATGCTAATTAGCAAGTTTCATGTGCATAATGTGTGAGAGACATCATGAATGTTTATACATGTATCTTTATTATTAAAGTTTGATTAGTAAAGGAAATGTTCAGATTCCCTTGTTAAGATGTTTTATGTGGTTCAATGGGAAGAAACAAGAGTTTTTAAGAAAAGGAAAAGTTAAGGGTGTTCTTTGTGTTACATATAAATCCTATCTTATGCCCTAATCTCATGATTTGAGGAAATTGTGAGATCGGGGTGTAACAGCTTGGTATCAGAGCTTAGGGTGAGTTGTCAAGGACCATTAAGTTAGTAAGTTAGCGTCAAAAGTGTGGCAGATAGGAGATGTTTGATGTTAGCTTTGGGGATTTGAGTATTTGGATATCCTGGCCCGATATCTGAGTACTTGGATCAACCAGTACAAGCTACTCTGTCTATTCTTTCACGTATACCCTGGCCAGGTATACAGTGGAAGAATGGGCTAGAGAGGAACCCTAGAAATGTTAGGGTTAGAAAACGAGAAAAGAAACAAGAATTAAGAGCATAAATGTAAAAGGAGATAGAACTTACATTTCATAATGTTGTTTTGTTGGAAATGTATAGAAATGCTCTTATATGTTTGAATTGAAATATTCAATACTTTGAAATATGGGTCTTTAATATCTGTTGTATACTATGTAGTTGTAGCATTTATTGATTTCATTCTTTGTAACAAGTAGACTAGAATTGACCTTTGAATGAGCTTTTGTTAGTGGATAAGTTTTCTTCCACACTTCTGAGATGAATAGGAGTTGAGTAATCCTCAGTAGTTCTTGGCTTCAGGACTTCAGGTTTGGCCTGGTCCGGTTGGCAGGATGCGTTACTAGGATCTAATGACTCCTATCAATAGTATAATAAGAATAGAATTTGAGTAATTAGACCCACATCAGAGTAAGAATGTACATACAGTAAGATGTTGAAACATATGAGCAAGATCAGAACAACTAAGAATTAGTTGAAACTGGTATCTGAGGTTCAACCTTGGGGTCTCAAATGTGAAACCCTTAATTGGGAATAATAGAACATGATATGAAGTTCATAATCAGTTTATTGATTAATATTACATGAACTATACACATGAAATATAGAAAGGATATGTGAAATGTATGTATGGTTCAAGATAGCAAGAATCAATCATGAAGAATGAATCATATAATAGAGTATAATGCTTTTATGAACTCTAAAGCAAAGGCTAAGTAGAGAATAGGGTTGAGCCTTTAATAGGTCCATAGAAGTAAAGAGTCTTCAAAAGAGTAAAGGTAAAGAGAATCGTATGAACATGTAATTCATAAGACTAGAACAACAAACTAGTTTCTAAGCAAAGAACATAAGTGTAGTTTAACGAATGAATAAGTCATACAAGGGTAGACTGTATTCAGGAGAGAAAAACTTGATTGAAAGAGAAACTATGTTTGACCCATGCATGATCCACTTGATTTAAAAATGAAGAAAATGTAATGTATTCAACATGAGGAAAAACTAATAGAAGGATTATTAATTTAGAACGTTAACTTCACAATAGTATAAAGATAAAGGAGGAACTATGTGCAACATGTTATACATGACCATACATATAAATAAGCAACATGGTCATAAGAGAAAAATTTAGAATTAAAAATGACGAGTTAAAGAGTAGTATATGGTTAGAGGACCATGAAACGTAAGAAAGGGTTTGAAATATGATGGAGAAGAAGCTCCCAAAGTATTTCGTGCGGAGATTGGCCACGAATCGACCCCGAATCCACCTTCTTCCTCGGGGATTTCTATTTCTGCACAGGTTGCACGGCGTGCAAAGTTACAGACAGAACAGAAGTGTTTCGGCCCAGGTTGCACGACGTGCAAATCAGTTTGCACGGCGTGCAAAGTTGCAGAAAAGTAGGACAGAAGTGCACTGAAGGTGCACGGCGTGCACGCTGCTGTAAAGGGCAGAATTAGGCGTGGTTGTGGACGTTTTTCGGTGTATACGAACACACCAAAGTGGGAGAGTAGTATTTCATTCATTTATCACTATCGAACTCGATTTCATTGTATATATAAAGAGGTTGTGAGATTCAAGCAAGTGCTAATTAATCAAATATCTCTGTTGATAACTAAGTAAATCTACATATGAGAATGTATTAAGGGAATGTTTGAATACAAGTATTCCAAGTCTTAAAATCATCTTCTCTTTCATATATTCCTTAATGAGAGCAAGGTGGGAATGAAATGATAAGAGAAAATGAACCATATATGGTGCATAACTACCTTAGTGGGGTCATCTAGTGAATGTAATAGTGGCATACAACATGATGAAGTGGGATAAGAAATAAGTTCTTGTATGATAGCCAGAATGATGAATAATTCATTTCCTATCTTAAATGCTTCATGTTAATGATGTTTATTGTATATAATCATATGAAAAGGATAGGTAGCAAAAAGTAAAGAAGTAATGAATGAGCAGAGAGATATGGGAAAAACACTAGCTTTGTGTAATATGTGTATTTGTTTTTACATGTATGAATTGTTGAAGGCATATTAAGGTATGAAAGTTGGTTCTACATATGATTTCAGTGTACTTGTGCAAGCTGTATGTTAAATTAAAGGCGTATGATAGTTGTAGTAATTCATACCAGATATGCATCCTAGTATTGTGTATTTGTGACATGGTGATACGGTTTGGATGATGTCAGAACATATGGAGAGATACCCTGAACAAGGTAGTCATACTTATTCACTCATATTAATAGAAAGGGATGATAATTAGATTGTTTGGACAAGTAACCCTAATGAGGTGTAGCTTTTTATACCTAGCTCTGATATAACTGAGTGATGGTAATTGAGTATGATTAATACTTGAATGACTGATACAATCATGGATTACCTTATTACTGTTGTTAAAACCCTAAAGTGATATAATGTGATGGTTACACTTTGTATTGTGTGTGGGCCCATAACCCACAGGTCCCAGGATCGAAACAGGATAGTATGGAATGAGGTGGTAATGCTTCACCTCATGCATCCATGACCCAATGGGGATGCTAAGAGTAGTGTTGTGCAATTGATTGTTGAATCTAGTCTTTTAATTTAAGACTGTTTTGCTATTTGAATATCACTTTATTAAAGTTTAAAACAGCATGGTGAACTTGCTTTTGTCACTTAAAGGTGATACAGAACAATAGAACTTTCTGAGCTGCATAAGTTGAGATAGTTGTATCAGAGTATCAGAGTTGCGCAGCGAAAGCGTGGTGGTTTATCTTTGCATTCTATGTTTGACGGTGGCATAAAGAATTTACTTGATATCATTGAGAACTATTTGAAATATGTTGTGATTTGGTAAAGAATTAAAGGATCTAATGTTGAAAACTACATTCAGGTATGAAATAGAAGAATATAATGACATGGAAGGCTTTAGAAGCTTAGAATAATCTTGAATGTATCTTTCTTGCAGGTTTATGTTTCGAGGACGAAACATTCTAAGGGGGGGAGAGTTGTTACGACCCCATCAGAGCTTAATTGGTAAACTAGGGTTTACCTAGATGATTACATATTTAATTGGATTGATCATTGCTTAAATCTAATTAATGATGATATCTCAATTATAATATGTTAAACCTAATGAGAACCCCAAGCATGCTATCTCTTTGTATAATTAGGGTTTGATATATATAAACTCTAGTCGGTTGAATTAGGGTTTTCAACAAATAAGCTCATTTGGGAAGGAATGATAGAGTTAGGCATAGAAAAATAGAAATGATAGTTGTATGCTTGGGTAGCACGGCCATGGTGGGTAGCACGGCCGTGCTAGGTCTTTGGTGGCACGGGCATGCAAGGCCACACGGTCGTTTTGAAAGAATTAAACTATTAACCCACTTTTCTACTCAAATCTGCTGAAATCAATGCACCATGGCCGTGGTCGGCAGCACGGCCGTGCTGGGTCCATCTTGCACGGCCGTGGCAGCTAGCACGGCCGTTCTGAGGCATTTTTGCTTCAAATGACATTTCTGTAGATTTCTGGATAGCAGTGCACTGTTCTATTTTTAATTATTTATTGGTAACTCCAAATGATCTCAAATTTTAACTGAAGCTTTATAGATCAATTATAAATTCCCATAATTTTTGGAGAAGGTTTGATCTCTGAAATAAACGAATTACAGTAACTTTTGTATAACTGAATATTCAGCCAATATAATAAAAGTTGAGTGTGGGGTCAATATGCAATTGACCCAAGCAGCTCAAATGGTCTATATGAGAAACCACACACACAAGCAGCTCTCATTCTTCGTCATTCACTCCAGAGAAACGAAAATCTAGAGAGAGAGGGAGAGTTAGGGTTTGAGTAGAGAAAGAGGAGGAATTGCTGAATTAGGGTTTTGCGGTTCCAGGAATGGTGAAATCAAGTAAGTTTGGATTCTTTGCATAGACTTTTATGGTGAATCTTCTCTCTCATGTAAAGATTCCGTCCATGCTCTGATTTGATCCAAGATGATGTCGAAATTCCCTCTTTTCTCACCCTTTCTTCATAATCCTTCATTTTCAAGGTTCCCGAGTTGAATGGAAGAAGAATTGGGAGATTTGCTAGGGATTTGATATGAGTTCGAGATCCCCTGAGTTGAGCTGCGGTTTTGAGGTGTTTTCACACCTTGGGGTGAGTGGGTTCTTCCTTTAAACATTCTAATGCACGAATTTGATTATAGCATTTAAATCCCTAAATGCTTAGCATGTGATTCTAAATCCTGAAATGTCCGTTTGATATAAGTTGTTGCTAATTGATATGATATGGATTCCTTCTCTGTTTGAATGACTCTTAAATGGTAAATTCATATCAGAAATGTATACAACACATCCTAGTAAGAGTGCCTTTCAGATTTATACCGTATGATGTAATTAGGGTTTAACCTAATTGAGATCTCACTAAAGTTTTAATCCAATTGAAGAGATATCTAGACTTAAATCAAACCTAGGTCTAAATGCTCTTAATCAAGCTTAAGGCTATCATATTTCAGTATCTAAACCCTTTGGGATTCGTCACTAAGTCTATGACTTTGATTTCACTAAAGTTGAAGCTAAATCGAGCTGTGGCACGGCCGTGGTGGGTGGCCACGACCGTGGTGAAGAATCCGTACCACAGGCGTGCTAGGTAGCACGGCCGTATTGAATTCTTTGAAACCCTGATCTCTATACACCACAACCGTGGGGAAAGTGCCACGACCGTGGTGAGGTGAATGTGCCACGGCCGTGGGGTGATACCACAACCGTGTTGAAGCAAACCCTAAAATGAATTGTTATAAACAATCTTTATTTAGTGAATGCTTATATCCTATGAATTCCTTATGAGAGTCATGGGACAAGTGAATGAGGTAAATGAAAAGGGTGAATAAGGCAAATGAAACCCTAAGGATAGGGTGTTCAATGAATCATGTTATGACAATATGAAAAGTCTCGATATGAGATGTGTTGATGCTTAACTGTTGAATTATATGTTTCTAGTGCATTTAACTTTATATGCTTGTTCTCTCTGAGTTGATATTTACATGCTGCAGGGTTTCTTATTTTCAATACATATCTCATATATTGCAGGTGATGAGATATGACATTCCCAAGAAAGGGATGTTACTGAGACATGATATATGTTGAATACATGAGTTATGATGTTTCATATGATATAATATGGCAGGCCGTGTGAGCCTAGTGAGAAATGTAAAATGAGTTATGATTTTTGTTTCACATGTATCTATAATGTTTATGTTAGACTTAGGTGCCCTGAACACCGTAGAACCCCTTTGAGAGGTCTGCACCTTAGGGGTGAAACTCGTGTCCAACATCAACCGGTTGAGTAATTCTGGTGGCACGAGGGTTGATAGAAAGGGTTATCCAACACCAACCGGTTGAGTAATTCTGGTGGTAACCCGGTGTGACTCTCTGCCTGTGTACTCAGGTTAGAGGAGGAGTCTAGAGTACTAGAATACTGCAGAGAGGCCCTTGAGTGCCTAGGACCTGCGGTGAGGCCCTTGAGCGCCTGAGAGTACAGTGAGGCCCTTGAGTGCCTGAGGCCCTTGAGTGCCTGAGAGTCCTGTGCAGACCAGGATGAGTAATCAGACTTAGCATTTCCCGGGTATGTCGCTAAGTCTTGTACGGTGTGGTCGTAGTGCACTGCGAGTCTCTATGCAGAGTACACTGCATAGATCAGGGCATAATCTAAAATATGATCATATAGGTTCACATAGTTCTTTATAAATGATAGAGTTAAGGAAGACTAGAGCATAGTCTTCTAGTAGTTATTCTTTGGATGCAATATTTACATTCTTTGTTATTTCAGTTATATTGTTTTAGAACTGTTCAGTGTAGTATTTATTGTTGTTAAATTTCATATCATTTACTCAAATTATATCTGTAATCACATTATTGCATTAGTCTGTTTCCATGAAGTACTCATTCACTGAGCGAGTAGGCTCACCCCTCTACTCAAACATTTTTAGGGTTGACCGCGTGGACTTGAAGATGGTCAAAGCTTCAATGTAGATCTGCCACAGGAGTCAAGTATGAGTTTAGTTGAGTCAGTCGGTCCTTGTCACTCTAGGTCCTCAGTAAGAGTTAAGAGAGAGAGTTGTAATTACAATGTGTAATATTATTCCTCTTTGATATGTATGCTAATTAGCAAGTTTCATGTGCATAATGTGTGAGAGACATCATGAATGTTTATACATGTATCTTTATTATTAAAGTTTGATTAGTAAAGGAAATGTTCAGATTCCCTTGTTAAGATGTTTTATGTGGTTCAATGGGAAGAAACAAGAGTTTTTAAGAAAAGGAAAAGTTAAGGGTGTTCTTTGTGTTACATATAAATCCTATCTTATGCCCTAATCTCATGATTTGAGGAAATTGTGAGATCGGGGTGTAACATAACTAGTCAGGAATTTTATTATGACTTGCACGTGAGTGAGGACAAAGCGTGCAGTTGAAGCTAGTGGTGGTCTGTGGGGCCAGTCGTCATTTCTAAAACTCTACTAGAGCCTTGGGCAGTGGGCCAGAATGTTACGACAATAGTGAGGATATTGAGTGTCATTAGACACCTTATAGGATAATAGAGAAAGGAATCTTTATATTAACATTAGATTTTCTATGAACTAGTTAATATTAGTTCATACGGGTTTATTTCTTAGAATGGTACTCAAATAACTCTTTCATTACTTCTTTAAGTTACCAACGTTTCTCGACCTCTTAGTCTAGTCAAAGGCTTTCCCCGACCAAGAAGATAGTTCAAAGTAAAGGTATTTGACATAGTAGTTCTTTATTAAAACATCTAATAGGTTAGATAAAGCGTATAAAAAAGACTTGATAATTTGATTAAAATGTAAAACCTGGATGAAGGAAAATCAAGGTATTAGGGTGCTTCTTGGATGTTCCATTGGACAAGAAGCAACTTTGTTAATATAACCTAAACATGTAGGTACCGCTGAATGGTATGGGTATATAAAGCATAAATTGTCCTTACTTCTTGAAGAGACCACATGCACATGTGTGTTTATGTCTAAATAACATTAGTAAACTAAACAAACCTTATTTCTTCCATTATCCATGGCAAGGTCCATGGACTTGAGTTCACTCCTCTTACAAAGAAGGCTTCCTTTTCTTACGTTGACATGGTGGAACTTCTTTGGAGTCAAAATGTATTAGAAACTACTAATTTAATTAATTACATTTATATATTATAGGCAGATAACAAACAATGACATCTTTACTACCATATTCTTCCGGGAAAAGTTAACCATGTAGAGACTCCCATATTTTCATCTATAGGGAACTTACTAGAGAGAAGTCAACCTAAGTCAAATTCCAAGAACTTATCTACAATTCCAGAAAATTAGGTCTACCACTCAAAAAGCCGAAGACCCTATCTGTAATGAGTGCTGAACACTTGAACCCAAAAACCCATAATCTGAAAATGAACAAAGAACATCAATATTGAACAATATATCTAATATCGATGTCGTTCTCTTGTTGTTGGCTCATGAATTATGAGACGGCTTGAGGGGGGCACAATCACACACCACTGCTTTATCTCGCGGCCGTTGGACGGGGCTGATTGGATGGGCACCTAACTCTCATAATGCCACGATGGTGGTGCCTGCGCAGGAAAGCGTCAGCAAGTGGGTCAATCATCGAAATCATGGACACCCTCATGTCTACGATGGTACACAGTACCAAATTGCTCCCCTACGATTACGAAGGCCATAACGTGGATAAGGCATTTCGATACATAAGTAGCCTAGCCAGCGGGGTGGTCCAAAACCACCGATAAAACGTTGTATTTGATTTTCCGCCCACTTGCTGCGTACTACCATCCAGGCACACCACACCCCCCCCCCCCCACCTCCTAGCTGACTAATTAAACAACATCATTATTACTATGCGATAGCCGTGGATCGTGAAAGGGAAGTCGTTGACGATGAATTGATCATCCAGTCAGCATCAGCCAACGGGTAACACGAGGGCCAGTCAAACAAAAAAGGGCCAGCCTGTTGCAGCGTTGCCTTGTTCGACGTTCACGCGTGGGGTGAGCTGCCCGGACCGGCGGCCCTCCCGTTGCCGACCAGACACCATTAGCTGGAACCGGTTGCCCAGGTTATCGATCTTGCAGATCGAGAAGAGTCGGGGACTCCTCCGACCACCCGACCGTCTTACGTGTCTGAATCTCGTCACAAGATTGAGCCACCCCGACGCAGCGACTGGTACCTGGTGCGATGTGGAATCGGTGTCATTGTGTCAATTTCTTCCCCCATAAGAGGCAAGACGTTTATCAGTTTGAAAAGTCGCAGAGAATATTCGGTAAACTGATCTAGCACGGAAGGTTATAAAAGAAGACAAACGAGGATCGCTTTCCAAAACTCGTCTGAAGATCAAGCCACCCAGACATGGCGACTGGGCAGCTGGTGAGATGTGGAAATCGTCTTATTGTTCTTTTCCCTTGGCTCAATTTGGAATGGGTAGAATTCGGTTCAACCCGGATTTGGATCTCTCTTTTTTAAAGTGCTAACCATAGTGGAAGGATAACAACGAAATCTACCATTCCAGTAATCGAGAGATTGAAATGATGTGATATGCAACTACCCTAACTACCTTAACTCCATCAAGTGACTTAAAACCTGATGATTTATTTAGGAGGTCAATTCACTGTATTAGTATAGGATGGATCAATTTCGTATATGAAATTCTCTTTAAAGAATGAAGTACTATAACGTATCAAAACTTAGATAACTTACTGACATTAAATTTATAATGACTTCCCTACATGATTTCTCCTTCTACTTCTATTAAAATAATTAAATTTGCTATAATTTAGTTAACTAATTGGATTGTACTGAATAGGTTAGCATTTAAAATTGGACAGAAAAGACACCTTTTAGCTTAGCTTTACATTACATTTTGAATGACCTCTTTGTCCATAGTGTAATTAAGTTCATTAATAAGTCTAAATCTTAACATGCCATTTTATTTATGTAAAATAATATTTAACATACTCTTTCTATTCAATTTTAGTAGCCAAAACGTTTACATATAATTTATGATGTAAGAAATATTTTATTTATCCTATTTCTAAGTCATGATATTTAAATTGTTTAAAGTAAAAAAGATTCTAAGGAAATATTTTATATAGTAAGCTATGCATTATATCTTTGGTACAAACATAAGAGAGTGAATCGACTTTTATAACCATCTAGATCATTAAAATGACTAAATTACCCCTAATCTAATCAATCACCTTAAACTACTCCAAGCACCAAATTAATATTTTATTTGGAGATTCCTACCTCTAATCTATCTCTTTCTCCCTCAAATCTCATCTAATTTGGAGTTCATTTTGCCATCCATTTAATTGATTAAAGTCTGCTAACTGAAATACACATTAACACAACAACCACATGAATCGAAAACTATGTTATGTTTATTTTTCATCCATGTAACGCACACACCCACTTCCCTCACACTTCTTCAGCATTCTCCGCATGTCCTTAGTATGACTGGCCGCCAATGCTAGGGAAAATGCATGTCATTTTCTCTCCTCCATCTCTCTTCCACTGTTTCTTTTTTTCTCCCATCTACATTCATGTGCCCACCTAGATACTAGTCGTCATTCTTTTTGTCCTACCATACACTTAGTGACTAATAGAGAGAAACCATTGTCGACAACTACAATGGTCAACGGGGGCTCATGTGGCGACCCAAAACCAAGAAATCACTAACTTTCATAACCTTCAGGTCTATTATCCCGAGCACCTATGCAGCGCTACCACTAACCGTCTGTGATAATTGTTGGTAAGGTATGCCCAGAGAGACAATCATGTGATGATTGACATTGTGTATACTATAAAAGATTTGATTAATACTCATAAAGGCAAGCTACCAATTCATTTTGTTTCACTCAGTTATGAGATAATGAGGAAACATTGTGGATGTCTAAAGAATGACAATAGCCAATGATGTATGTCTTCAAGCACGTGACTTGGAAGGATGAGATCATACGAATATTAAGAGTGTGAATATTTTTGTTATGTCCCTAATTGGTTGCACTGTAGAAGGTAGATAGACACCAATAACACATAAGACTAGAGTGTGAGGTTGGTTGATGACAAAATCTCATTAGTCATGATATGGCATTATCAAACCAAGTACATAGATACATGTTAGGGAATAGTGTATCAGATAGACCCACCTTGAGAGTGACATATGGAAGCCATCATATGGTAAGTAATAGTCATCTCACATAGCGAAGTTGGTTATTGTGATTCTTAGACCTAAAATCAAGTAATAGTCATCTCACCTAGCGAAGTTGGTTATTGTGATTCTTAGACCTAAAATCACTACATTCATCACATGTCATTGGGTACGCTTTGACATCATCAAATGCAATCCTAAAACATGGGTTGTTATAAAGGTGATGATTGGGCAACTTTGACATATGGGGATAGACGGTGAGTGGTAGATATGGGATATGTCCCTCCTACTGGAGTATGACATCATGGGCACTTGATAAGCGAGACTGATAAACGCATGTGCATGCACATGTGAATCAATATATGATATTGAGGTCATATTATCTCAGACGGACTTCTCTTGGTTCAAGGAATATGGATTGAATGTTTAGAGGATGATGAGTCCATGCCTCGAGTTCACTCTGGATATCAGAGACAAAGGAATTATATGCAACACCTTACATAAATTGTAGGTTGAAGTTGTTCTCCAACTTTCCATTCACTTGGATAATATTGAAGTGTGACTAGGCACTGCTCCTCCTTGCTTGTGATGTCATAAACTAGTTATGGACATTCACTGCCAAAGTGATATGGGACCTATAGTGTCACACACATAGGAACTCATTTAGAAGAGGAGTTTATCTTGAATGATGATTGGATTGATTATTAAAGTGTTTAGGTATTCAATTCATGCAACTGATCGATAGATTGGTTGACTGGACTGCCAAACAACCATCTCAAGTGTGGAGATGACCGTTTGGGTAGCCATATGGGCACCTCAAGTGTTGAGATGGTCGTTTGGGTTGTTAGGCTAATCAGAATTTGAATTAGCTAATGTTCTACCCAAATTGAGGAGTGGATTATTGGTTGTTACACTAATGAGTTTCAATCTTAAGGAAGACCTTTTACTCAACTAACTGATTCCCGCAAGTATACAGAAATAGTTGTAGTCGAGATCGAACACAAGGAGCTTTGTAACCAATTAAACACAATAGTGATAATGTTCAACAATCTAGACCATTTTAAAGATGTGATTTGGTTGATTAAGCTAAAATTTCATAACTAAACAAAAAAGTAAATGGATTACTAAAAGAGGGTTAATTTCAGATATAGAAGGATCTTGGACTTAGGATTTCACCAACATATCATTGCAAAAAATAGGAGCATGAAATTTAAACATACTAAGCACTTGTTTTAAAGGAGAGTTGTATGTTGCACTTCACCTCTCGGTGTAAGTACAATGATCCTAACTCAATACAACATTCTCATGTATGAATTTCATTTTGGATCACAAGCCTACTCCTCAACTCCATAATTTCCACTCTCATGGTAGAGAAGGAGTTTCCAAGAGAGTACCTCCTTACTCTCCTACCTATCTTCTCAGATCAAGCAAGAAAGCATAAAACATGCACATAAAGTGGCCAGTCATACATGCAAGAAGTAAGAAACGGGTACTCACAAGGTGGAAAAACAAATAACTTAGCATTTAGTACAAAATTCTCATGTTCCTTACATGCTATGACATGGGAGCTACTCTCCCATGCCCAAGAAAAAGAGTCTACTCGTCCATGATGATGTACAACAGAAAATATGCAAAATTTTTAGAGTTTAATATGGTTTAGAGTAGGAAAATCTAAGAGAACCAAAAGTGTAACCCAAGATGAGTAGAATTCCTGCTTGGGGATGAAATTCCACTCCTACAGCTGCTCCAAACCGGACAAACATCCTTCCCGAGAAGCTTGGTGGAGAGAAGAAGCTCTATTACACCTTCGGAGAAGAAATGGAGAAGAAGAGAAGAAGAATGAAGGTTCTTTGGCAAGTAACCACTTTCTTCTACCCAAAATCACCCTTCTTTGCTCTAGACCTACTCTTGGATGAAAGACTTTTGAGTTATGACCCTTGATAATGACTCCATAGGATGGTCTTGTCTTTAAAAATGAGAGAAGTTGTATTTCAAATTTGCTAAAATTGACAGAGATACGACGTGTCTTCCTTGGGACACGTCGTCTCCTGGTCTCCGATAGTTGCTCTAAGTGTAAAGCACACGGCGTGTCTGAATTAAAACATGTCATGTACATTACCAAAAATACAAGAATCGGCTCTAAATTCCTAAGTACACTTTGTGTCTTTGGCGGACACGCTATGTACTTTTCCTCTTCGTATAAAGTATATGGCCAACTGGAAATGTGTATGATGTGTCTTAATTCAGACACGTCGTGTTGTTTGCTATTTCAACAGAAATAGAATTCTGAATGTCTACAAGTCATGGAGAAGCCCCAATGATGTCGGAGTTGAGTTGGGCTATCTTCAATTTGATCCTTTCCAAGCATATCTGCAATACACATCAGGCGATAAGAAAAGTAACAAAAAGGTGGTAAGAATATTATGAATAGAGTCTAAATGAAAACAAAATGAACTGAATTTGTGTGTGAAATCATATAAGAAGTTGATGTGAAAAGCACACAACAAATCCCCCTAAGCTTGAACCATTGCTTGTCCTCAAGCAAAAAGAGCACAACCACACAAATGAAGGAATATTCAAGCTCATGCATGGATTAAATGAAAGGAAGATATGCAATAAACTCAACCAACCATATACATTAGGTTTATATTCATAGACATCATCTCAATTTAAACATCCAAGATAGAGAAGTTTTAGTTCAGCAATGGTGGGCACAAATTAAACGAAACAATCAACTAAACATCACTAAACAGGATTTGGATAATCATGCCAAACAACTAGTGGATGTACCGCACAAAATTTTCAGCTATTGTGGATATAAATGATGAAATATTGGCTAACTTTAACAATCTCAGTTGTGCTCTCTTCTCAAAAAGATATAACAATGGATTTTTGGGATTTCGGCACTTGGCTACTAATTTAGGCTTACGCACACATGGAGTGTCGGTTGGGGTGTTATTTTTACTCTATTTTGATTTCATACCGCCTAACTATCATTGTCGGATAGGACTCACACTAGGATAGCATGATATGTGGGTTGTAAGCCATCTTTTATTGGGTAAAGGGAGAAAAGGATAAAGGAAATTTTTGCACAACATAAGAGAGTCAACTAGAAAGTTAAGTTAACAAGATTCCATTCATTATTTTGCAAAATTTTCACTGAAAAATCAATTGTATATGCACTAAAGGTTTGGCAAGAGTACCCCATATTCTAAATAGTGTTGTAGAGATGATTTATTCAATAAAATTTTAGACTATTACATGTATTTAGCAATCAGAGATGTGAAAATTGAGAGTTCAAGCTATAAATAGAAACCAAGATCATGTACATGGGGAATTTCATTTTCCGTTTGATTTATGCATGCTCTTTACTAATTCTTTCATATGGCCAAAAGAAATACAAGGGATGAGATGGTTCAAGCATACAAGGTACAAGAGTTCATTCCATCACAATAGCCTAATTTCATATTAAACTTGCCATGAAGGGAAATACAGAACATGTAACATGATGAAATAAAAGACTGACATGACTAACAAAAGCAAATGAAAACAAAAACTACATTACGGGCCGGTTGCACCCCCCATAAGCTTGAAATATGTAGTGTCCTCACTGCATCAACCAAACTCTTGGAGGTAACAACTGGATACCTGTCATGGATAGAATCAAAAAGAGGGGCCAGCGCCCCCATGGTCTAGCAGAAAGAATTGGCTGACAAAATCATCTTCAAGAACATTCATTGGTGTGGGTTGTGGGACGGACTCAGGCTGCTGAGGTGTCGATGGATGATATGGGTGTGGGATGGAGTAGTGGGCCTATTAAATGTGCCATGAATCCATGAGGTGGACCATGTCATGCATCGCATTATACTATGTACCCAACTGATCCAGACGGTTGTCAATGTGTTCAAACAACTTCCGCACATAGCTGTATAGATGCCTGACATCAGGCATCACCCAGGAGTACTTCATCTATGTGTCAGTGGAGGGAGGTGGTGGAGCAGAAGGGGGTGCCCTAGTATCATCAACAGCTCTAGCTGCCCCTACTTCTTCCTCAATGTTCAGTATGACCTTCCAGTTGTCTTTATTCTCTAATGTAATACGCTCAGGATCTGGAATGTCGATGTATTGATCATCATCAAAGAATTGCCGAAACTTGGGGTCACTGTTGGCAACTCTTGAGATCAACCCTATAGAAAGAAGGGATTGAATGTCTACCATGTTTCTACCCGGTGCATCCTCAAGCCCTATCAAATCAATATCAAGCTTCTGTGCTATCAGAGTAATCAAACCACTACACATGATGTCGCCAGCATCCCTCTTCTTCACTTTCTTATTGTCTCAGAATCTTGTAAGAATATAATAAGTGGCATTAATCATATGCTCATACATCATTCCCCATAAAAAGAAAAGATTTTTCTTTCCATCAACCCCTTGGATTTCTTTCTTGGCAAACACTCTAGTACTAAGAAGGCAGTGTATGTACCAGAAAATAGGGTTATGGATAGTGGACGCTCGGTCTTTCTTTTCTTCATGGTGTTCCTCATCTGATATCTTAAACCAAAACTCATCGTTGTGAAAAAAAGGCAGGTAACTAATTGCCCCGTCATAATGGCACTCCAACAACTCACAGAAATGCCTAAATGTGAGCTTAAAACCATGACCCAAAAGCCAGAAAGAATAATACCATAGGGCTCCAACTTCTTTTGTGGGTCATGCTCATTGGTGAGCGTTGTAAAAAATTCATAGACTAGGTGAGGGTAAGTATTTGATACCGTACAACAAATGTAGCTTAGCCCCAAGTCTTGTAGGCGCATGAGGACTTCATCCTTGAAGCCTAGATTTGTCAGAGTCTGCTCGCAATTGAACCGTGTCGGAAGTACCCTCCTTGCAATAAGGAATTGGTATGTCGGGTCTTCCTCAGGAGTGACTCAAAACTAAGTCGTAGAGATGTACATCAGTGCTTGTGAGGAACTGGCTACATGCTTGTGGTTGGAGGTTTGCTTCACAGGTGTCATTTTGTTGCTGACTGACTGAGACACGTCGTGTGCTGATATGGACACGGCATGTGCTGATGCAAAACTTTGACTGAAGCAGCAAAACACACGGCTTGTGCAGTAGGGTACACGGCGTGTGTCTGGAGAAGTTATGCAATTTGAAGATGAAGACGGCGGCTGCAAGGAAATTGGGTGGAGTAGTGGAGTGGCGGTGTGAGCTTCTTGCTTGGTACGACGGTGAGGGCACGGTGGGAGAAGAACACGGTGGCGGCTAGAGCTTGAAGAAGATGACATCGGCCAACTACTGCTTGAAGAAGAGGACGGCGGCTGTAAGGTTGACGGCGGGAGCACAATCTTGGTGCTAGGGTTCACGACTGTGGTTGAAGAAGAGTCACTTGAGCTTGAAGAAGACACGTCGTGAGCAAGGGAGGACGGAGGTTGGCTCAAGGTTGAAGAAAACATGCCCAATGAACACGGCGGCTGCTGAGAGGTGTGCTAGGGCACACTGCGGCAAGAGACTAAGGGAGCAAGAGGCTAGGGTCATGGCGGTTGTAGATATCTCACACGGCTCAAATAGAGGTGTGAGTGAGAGGGGCGGTCGTGTGCTAGGTTAAAAACCCACATATTCGACAAAAGACACGGTGTTTTTTAGAAAGTACACGGCATGTGCCAATCTCAAAATTCAAAATGCCCCCTTTTAACTGATAACTACACGACGTGTTCAAATAAAGACATGTCATGTTCTTTTTCCAGATTACTTATGCTTCCCATTGCTACTGTGGTACATGTCGTGTCTAAATGAGGGCACAAAGTGTACTTTTCCTGGTCGAGTAATACTTTGCATCTACTGGATAGTGACATGGCATGTGCTTTTTCTGACACATCATGTACCTGTAGATATAGCTTGGTTGTTGTGTTACTAGGAGTAGAGACACGCCATTTCAAATAAAGACACGTCGTGTCTTTTGTAGTTTCTATAGAAAATAGCTTCTCGTCAGCATAGAATTTTTGATAGATATGGCAATATAATTGTCTAAGTTATTACATTCATCCATGACAAGCTTATTTATGAAACTAAAGAGTGTTCTTGCCCCAAATAACTGAAAAGAAATATATCCTAATGTGGGTTCAACTCCCACGAGATCCTCCATTTAGAGTCTAGAGTATGACTCTTCAATCTGTCATTATGCATTTTGAAGGGAGCAAGAGGCTCCCTTGTGAACTTCATCTCCAGAGATATAGATCTTGCAATGTTGCCCATTAAATTTGAAAGATCCATCCTTGCCTTGTAGCTCAAGAGCTCCATATGGAAAAATCTTCAACACAAGAAAAGGACCTGACCACTTGGACTTTAGTTTTCCAAAGAATAGCTTGAGTCTAGAGTTAAACAGCAACACTTTGTATCCTTCTTTGAAGTCTTTCCTCCAGATTCTTTTATCATGCCAAATCTTTGTTCTTTCTTTATAGAGCCTTACATTTTCATATGCATCTAGTCAGAGTTCCTCCAGTTCTTGCAGCTGCAATAAACTCTTTTCACCAGCCTTCTTCATGTTGAAATTTAAGAATTTGATGGCCCAAAGAGCACGGTGTTCTAGCTCCAATGGAAGATGACAAGATTTACCATATATCATCTTAAATAGAGTTGTGCATATGAAGGTTTTATAATCTGTCTGGTATGCCCATAATGCATCGTCTATATTCAATGCCCAATCCTTCCTTGAGCTAGACACTGTCTTTTCTAGAATGCTTTTCAGCTACCGGTTGGAGACTTCTACTTGCCCGGAAGTTTGAGGATGGTAGGGTGTAGAGACTTTATGACTGAATCCATACTTAGATAGAAGGCTATTGAATTGTTTCTCAACAAAATGTGTGTCTCCATCAAAAATTACAGCTCTGGGAACTCCAAACTGAGGGAAAATGATTTTCTGAAATAGCTTGACTACAAATTTTGTATTTGCTGCTTGGCTTGGGATGGCCTCAACCCACTTAAAGACATACTAAAAAGAAACTAAGAGATATTTATAGCCACAAGAAGATGGGAATGGTCAAATATAATCAACTCCCCATACATCAAATACCTCAATCTCTGAGATAGAGTTAACAGGCATGTCATCGCGTCTAGATATTCCTCTAGTCCTTTGGCATTTATTACAAGTTTTGAAAAATAAATTGACATCTTTAAACAATGTTGACTAATAGAAATTGGCATGTTGAATCTTTGCTTCAGTCTTCTCTCCTCTAAAGTGACCTCCGTAAGGAGAGGCATGGCATTTAGCAATGATAGTGGCAATCTCTTCTTCAGCAACACATCTCTGAATTAGTCCATCACTCCAATGTTTAAACAACAAGGGATCATCCCAATAGTAGAACTTTACATCATGGAAGAAGTTTTTCTTCTATTGGTATGTCAAATCCGGTGGCAGCTATCATGTAGCAAGAAATTTGCAATTCTTGCAAACCATGGTGCTTGTGTGGACGATAATGCATAAAGCCTCTCAATAGGAAAATGGTCCTCAGTAGGCAACAAGTCCCCATCATCTGTAGTCAACCTAGAAAGATGATCAGCAACATTGTTCTCTGTCCCCTTATTATCTTGAATTTTAAGATCAAACTCTTATAGAAGTAGTATCCAGTGGATGAGACAAGGTTTGGCATCCTTCTTGTTTAGAAAATACTTTATGGCAGCATGATCTCTATACATGATTGCCTTAGATACTACCAAGTACTGTCAAAAGCGTACACTATAGAAAACATCTCCTTCTCGGTGGTTGTATAATTGATTTTTGCTTCATCTAGGGTTTTGCTTGCATAGCATATTGCATGAAGCTTCTTATCTTTCCGCTGTCCTAGGATTTCCCCTACTGCATAGTCACTTGCATCACACATCAATTCAAAAGGAGCATTCCAGTCCGACGGTTGAATTATTGGGGCTGCAATGAGAGCTTCCTTGAGCTTGGTGAAAGTTGTACGACAGTCATCACTGAATATGAATTCAACATCCTTTGCAAGTAAAGAACATAATGACTTTGCAATCTTGGAGAAGTCTTTAATGAAACTTCTATAGAACCCTACACGACCAAGAAAACTATGGATGTCCTTGACAGAAGGAGTATACATCTTCTCAATAGCTTCAACCTTAGCCCTGTCAACCTCAATACCCTTGTTAGATACAACATGGCCTAATACTACACTAGATTGTACCATGAAATGGCGCTTCTCCCAGTTTAGTAATAGGTTAACTTCTTTGCAGCGGGCTAAGACTAATGACAAGTTGCATAAACATTGATCAAATGAATATCCATAAACACTAAAATCATCCATGAAAATTTCCATTATATTTTCAATAAAATTAGAGAAAATAGCCATCATGCATCGTTGAAATGTCACAGGAGCATTGCAAAGACCAAAAGTCATGCGGCGATAAGCGTAGGTTCCATAGGTGCATGTAAAAGTGGTTTTTTCTTAGTCGGGAGGGTAGATAGGGATCTGGAAAAACCCATAATACCCATCCAAGTAATAAATATAAGAATGTTTCGCAAGACGTTCAAGCATCAAGTCGATAAATGGCCATGGAAAATGATCCTTACGAGTCACTTTGTTCAAACACTGGTAATCAATACACATACACCAACATGTGACTATACGTGTTTGTATCCACTCATCATTATCTCCCTTGATGACAGTTGCACCCCCCCTTCTTAGGTACCACATGAATGACACTAACCCAAGGGCTGTCACTTATAGGATAAATGATACATGCATCAACCAACTTAAAGATTTCCTTTCTAACCACTTCAAGCATGTTTTAATTTAAACGTCTATGTGGTTCAATGGTGGGTTTAGCATCATCCTCCATGTTTTTTATATGCATGAAAATGGAGGGATGAATGTCTTTTAAGTCATCAATCGAGTAACCAATGACAGTTTTATATAAATGCAATTTAGCAAGCAAATTATTTTCTTATTCATTAGTTAACTCATCATTGATTATAACAGGAAAAGTGGAGTCAGAATCAAGAAATGCATACCTCATCCCTGGTGAAAGGGCTTTGAGTTCTACCTTTCTCCCGACTGCATTTTCTTTGGCTTTGTCATCAACAAGTGAAGTGTCATCATTAGTAGCATCTGATTGAGTAATAGAAAATACCCTAGAATTTTTAGATTCATTATTTATACCCTCATCATCATCACATTAGTTCAGTATTGAATTAGCAAGATCATGATCTTCTTCTACAATGGAATCAATAGAGTCCAAACAACATATTTCTTCTACACGTGAAGGTGCTTTCATGGCATCATGTACAGAAAACTCCATGGCTTCTTCACCAACTCAGAGTGTGAGTTTGTCTTCTCGGACATCAACAAGGCATCCAATAGTTCTCAAGAAAGTCCTCCCAATAAGAATGGGATTGCAAGGAACTTCTACCATACGTAACACAACAAAATCACACGGAATGTATAGTTTACCAATTTGCACTAGCACATCTTCCACGATACCTTTGGGATATTTGATTGAATGATCAGCTAGTTCAATGGCCATCTTTGTAGGTTTTAAATCTCCAAGATCTAGCTCTTGCACAAAGTAGATGGAATAAGACTAATGCTAGCTCCAAGGTCTACAAGACCTTTGTCAAATGTGGTGTTGCTGATCTTTCATGGTAGAGTAAAAGCTCCCAAATCATCTAGCTTCTCAGGAAGTCTGTTTTGAATAATAGAACTGATTCTCTTAGAAAGCATCATAGTTTCAACTTGGTCCATCTTCCTCCTCTTGGTGAGGATGTCTTTTAGAAACTTAGCATATGACGGCATCTCTGTTATAACTTCAGCTAGCTGAAGGTTTACATGGAGTTTGTTTAGAATGTCCATAAATTTCCTAAACATTGAATCCTCCTTCTTGTTTGCAAGTCTTTGTGGAAATGGTGCATTTGCTTTAATAGAAAGTGGCACCTCATCTGTACCTTTTCCTTTGTCACCCATAGGGGTGTCAAACTTCTCTTAATCACCAATCTCAACACTATTCTCCTTGGGTGGAGAAGGTCTTTGGATTTTAGCACCACTCCTCAAGGTGATAGCATTTGCCTACTGTCATGGATTCAGGTTTGCTTGGCTTGGAAGAGAATCGAATTGAGTGTTCTTTTGTTGCATCAAGGCCTGGTGGGAAATTTGGTTCTCCAACATCCTTGTATGAGTGGAAATGCCATCCACTTTTCTAGTGAGTTGAGAAATTGCATCTTTCAAGCGCTTGTCATTGCTCCTGAACTCTTCATTTTGCGGCATCTACGTGGAGATAAATTTCTCCATCATGACCTCCAAGTAAGAACTTTGGGGTTGTTGTTATTGTTGGTAATCCCTATTGTTGTTGAAGATTAGCAGATTCCCATTGTTTTTCCGGTTGAAGCATTGTTGTTACTGTGGTTGTTGTTGTCCTTGTTGAAAGTTTTGAGCATTGTTTGTGTTCCGCTAAGAGAAATTAGGATGATCTCTCCATCTTAGATTGTAGGTGTTGGAATAGGGATTGTATTGCTTGTTCCCCTGCATCCCAACGACATTGACTTGTTCTAGGCTCCCTTTATTCACATTAGGAGAAAAGCACGTAGAAGAAGTATGTCCAGAATTCCAACAAGCTTCACATATCACTTCATCTAATTGGATTTGCAATGTAGTCATCTTCTTGAACTTTTGTGTAAGAACATCGATTTTAGCAGCAATTAGGTCAACGACATTAACAGTATGCTTCCCTCCTTGCTTCCCTATTGAAGTACTAGTTGTAGAAGATGATTGTGCTTTCCTATCCGACCCCCATTGACAACAGTTCAGTGATATGTCTTCAATGATATCATAAGCTTCCATGTAAGACTTATTCATCAAAGCTCCATTTGTTGCGACATCTAGTTTCATACGGGTATTGTAGAATAGTCCATTTTAAAACATTTTAAGCAGCAACCAATTGGTTAATCCATGATGAGGGCAAAGGCTTTGTAGGTCCTTAAACCGCTTCCATGTGTCATATAAAGTTTCTCCATCTGATTGAGAAAAGTTTGTGAGCTGGTTCCTTAGTTGGGTTGTTTTGCTTGGCGGAAAATACTTTGCAAGGAAAGCATTTAAAAGTTGGTCCCAGTTTTTGATGGACTTCTTAGGAAGAGATAAAAGCCATGCCTTGGCTCTATCTCTCAAGGTGAAAGGGAACATAAGCAGCCTTACTCCATCAGTGGATACACCATTGATTTTGAAAGTGTTCATGTACTCCAAGAATTCAGCTACAAGAAGATTTGGATCTTCATTAACGGTACCCCCAAAATGGTTCTACTGGATCATCTACATCATTGAGGGAGCAATAGAGAAATTGTTTGCTTCCATTGTAGGAAAATTAATGGCTCCACAAATGCTTGTGGAAACCGGCATGGCAAAGTCTTTCAAAGGACGGCCGTCCTCCATGGTTGGATCTTCTTATGTGGTTTCTTCAAAGGATGAAGAAGATGGTGATGGTGATGATGGAAAACCCCCTAGCATTTGTTGCTCTACTCTTCTTGCTCTTCTTAAGCTTGAAATAGTGTGTTGATGAATGTATATTCATCATGAAATTCAATTATCACTTCGGGACCAATTCAACTCTATACATACTATTTCACTCAATATGAATCATAATGTGCAAAACTACTTAGTTGATTCGATTATCAAGGTTTTAACTAAACATCGTTCATTTCATGCAGGTTTTGACAAAGCGGAACAAGTAGTTAAGGTCCACCTTCATCTCTATCTTCGATCAAGATATCTAACCAAGCAATTCCACCCATTCGGTCTCAAGACCGTTTGAGCCCATTCGGTCTCAAGACCGTTTGAGCCCATGCGGTCTCAAGACCATTTTGAGCAGCAGAGACCGATTGGAGGCATCACTCAGCCGCAAGGAATCGAGTAGTGCATGAACTTAAGGTCGCGAAGTAGAGTCCTAACCACAGCTGTGGTTGTCCAAAATGGCCGTGGTCTTCTGCCATCACCACAACTGTGTAATGTGGCCACGACCGTGGTAGACCTGAGCTTTCACTTGCCACGACTGTGGTCGACGAGACACGACTGTGGCACCCTACCTGCATCAACCCTCTCTCACTCGCCACGCTCATGCGAGGCAGCACGGCCGTGTGGTAGCTACCTCACTGCAACTGTGGTGTCACGCCATGGTCGTGGCACAATGCCATCAGAGCCCGATTTCTCACCCACCACGCCCGTGCAAGGTGGCACGGTCGTGGGACAGCAACTTTACCATGACCATGGTGCCTTACCACAGCCGTGGTGCGTCGTCTTCAACCTCCGACCAGCACACATTTGCAGGCCCTGAGTAGAATCGATTGGAGGTGGTTCGTATACCGAATGAGGTCGCCCTGAAGCCGTTGCACCTGCAGATGAAGACTGAAGATCGTTTGCAGATCAGAAGGCTTCTAGATCGGGTTGACCCAGTTGGTGATGAATTCGTCTACTGTTCAAATCAGTTGCAGAAAACCAAACGATCTGTCCAAGACTGTTTGCCCTTCTTCGACGCGAGACCGTTTTTCCCCTGTGCCGGTTTCATCTCATTCAATCAGCCATCTCCAAGACCGTTTGAGTTGGGCTGGAGTGTTGACTGTTTGCTGTTGCTGAAGACTGTTTGCCCCTTTTTCCAGATCGTTTTCTAGCAAACGGTTTACAAACCGTTTGCCCCTATCTATAGACCATTTGAAGAAGACCGCACAGGGCGATCGTTTGCCCAAACCGTTTGGAGCGATCGTTTGGTAGCAAACGGTCTCCAGACCATTTGGTAGCAAACGGTCTCCAGACCGTTTGGAGGAGATGTTTCAAGACTATTTGATCTAAACTAACTGAAACGGTTTGGTCTCTTTTAACCCAAGACCGTTTGGGGTTAGTCATGTGCCTATAAATAGGACCCCAAGGGTCCTCACTTGGGGAGGGGTTCTGGGACGCCGACAGGCTTCCTGTACACAGGTCCGATCCAAATCCAGTCCAGTCCGTGCCAGTTTCATTCCACCTACTGCCCATGTTGCAACCAAGGGGGCTAAAGAGAGAAGGGAGACGGAGCAAGGGAGACTGTCCGGTCTGTCTTGGAAACTCCCGTTTGTGCCCATATCTGCTCTGACACGACGTAGAAGCTTGTATCTTCTTCACCGAGCTGCGACTACCTTCTACACTGAGTTCATGGTGGATTGCTCTCTCTTTCTCAATCTTCTTGTTTCTCACATCACGAGCGAGTAGTACCTTTTTGTTGGGGTGCGGGGACTAGCCCCGCTGCCCATGCAAATCATGTTCTTTTGTTAAACTCTCCATGGAAATGTATATAACTTCCCATTTCGTTGTTAGTTGGTATGTTTGTAGTTGATTATGTCCTTGCTTTCATCTTAATCTTTACTATATGTTGAAATCTTCTATGTATGGGATGGAATGGAGGTTTACAAGTTCGACTCCTTGACGAGAACTTCTGAAATGATTCCTTGAGGTTGTAAGTGTATGATCCGTGAGGGGACGAGGCATCCAGCCTACGGTGACGATTCTTTGGTCTAGACATCCCTCAGGGAGGACCACATCCTTAGTTGGATTTTGTATCGTCTTGTTTATCGTCAATGTTAGTTTGTAGATCTATCACCTGCTTGCTTATCGATTAATGCGGTTGACTCCCAAACTAGAAATAGAATGAGATTTCTTCGAGGTCATAAGTGTATGATCTGCGAAGGGATGAGTCATCTAGCCTTCGGTGACGCTTCTGTGTGCCTAATGCCTATATAGGGGGCAATGCCTATATAGGGGGCACACAACCTTCGTTGAATTTTTGTATCTTTAGAGCCGTAAGTGATCTGGTTGGTGACGAGACATCTGATGCCTAAGGTGATGCTTACGCGAACCTAACGCCCGTATGGGGAGTTCTATAGCAGCTCTATTTGGATTGTTATATCTTTCCTGGATTGTTTGTGATTGAATGTGTTTGCATGCGTAACGGGGGTGAAACCTGATATCACCCCAGTGATTCCTTATCATTGATGTAAACCTAACTTTAATTCAGCTTTTACTTTCTTGCAATTAGTTTAATTAACCAAAAATCAACCAATCATTTTAAATATTAGCCTTAACTCGAACTAGACTAGATTGACAAAGATTCTTAAAAATGTTGTCCTTTGGGTTCGATCCTTAACTATACTGCGATAAGTCTTGTCCTCTTATGGGTGGTATTATTGCACTTTGGTTTTGGTAAAAGCTCAAGGATTTCAACCTCAAGTGAGTTTGTTAGTACGATAAAATACCACATCAAATTCTGGCGTCGTTGTCGGGGACAACGGAATCAGTTAGTCAAATCTAGTTCTTTTAAGACTAATCTAGGATTTTGCTTTTTCTTTTAAAACAATCGATCATCTACTTGAATTTGACTCTACTTTGTGGATATCATTTTCAAAATCTTTCTATTTTCAGGTACAACCCAAGGCAAAGTGTATGCACCGTTCGGATAGCCCTGGACTCACAGTGAGCTTTGATCCCGAGATAGACAGAACTTTCCATCGTCATATCAGAGAGAATCAAGCAAGGATGGCTCAAGAAGAAGAGGTAGCCTGAAGGGCGGCTCAAGCCATCAATGCACAAAGAGAGAGGCTCATGCAAGAAGCCAAGGCTGCGGTGCAGCAGGAAATCCTAGCAGCACAAGCAGCTGAAATACAAAAGGATCTTAGAGAGTTCTCAATCCCGAAAGCTACGAATGTTCATCATCCAGTACAGCCTTCCCCCATCAATGCTGGCAATTTTGAGATTAGGGCACATTGGATCACATTGCTTCAAAACAACCCTTTCTATGGCAAACAAGCAGAGGACAGCCAAGAACATCTTCTGAGATTCATCGATCTATGTGCTATGACAAAGCAAAATGAAGTCACTGATGATGCCATTCGACTCCGTCTCTTCAAGTATTCCCTTGCTGATAGAGCCATAAGTTGGTATAATTCATTGCAAAGTGAAATACCCATCACCACCTGGGAACAACTCCAAAATGTGTTTCTGGAAAAATTCTATCCTCCATCTCTCACATATGAAATTTAGGGCTGGATAACAAATTTCACTCAAGTCCCTAGAGAAACTCTCGTTCAAGCATGGGATAGGTACAAAGAGCTTCTACACAAATGCCCACACCACGGAATTCCTAAGAATCAACTCATCAAAATTTTCTATAGGGGTGTGGATGATGATATTAAGAGGTTTCTAGATTCCTCATCTGGAGGAAACTTCATGTGTCAAAGTTATGATAGCGCATGGAGAGTCGTCACCCTGGGAGCAGAAAATTAAGCCAATTCGGGCAAATCTGTAGGTAAAGGAGTCTTGAAAGTAGCTATGGCCGAAGCTACCCCCGAGTACAAGTCTATCGCTGAAACCTTGAAGGTCTTAGTTGCCAAGCAAGACCACATTGAATCATCTCTGGCTGCTATTGGAAGGGGACGTTCACCCACTCGACAACTGGATCAGGTCAAGTCCGCTTCCCTATTCTGTGAAGCATGTAAGAGCACTGATCATTCCACCTTATCATGCAATGTTCTCTATGATGTTGTTCTAAGAAATGTGAGTGGACAAGGAGATAATGGTCAGATGGAAAATCTTAATGCTATCAACACCATTCCTGGTCAAAGTTACTACAATCCAAATCAGAATAGGAATCATCCCAGTTTTCAATACGGGAACCCCTCTAGAGCAGTAAACTCGCACCAATTTGGTTCAAACAATCAATCAAGGGGCCCAACAGGATTCCAGTATAATCAACAACAGAATTTTGGGAATCAAGGAAATTTCAAGGGGAACTTTCAGAATAGGAACTATAATAATTTCCAAAATAACTCACAATACTAAAATCTTACTCAACAGCAAGGACAGCAAGCAGGTCTGGTTTCTTCTGATCACAAGCTATCAGCCATTGAAAAGATGTTGCAAACTCAGCAAACCATGATAGGTAACCAACAAGCTCAGCAGAAGGCTATTGAATCTCAACTAGCTCAACTTGCATCTAGCATAAAGCCACCCGCTAGAGTCTTTGCTGGCCAACCTGAGAACAATCTCAAGCATCCTGAACAGTTGAAGGCAGTCACCACCAGGTCAGGAAAAGACTATTCAGATCCCCCAGTAAAGACACCTATGGTTATTACAGACGAAGATGAACCTGTGATGGTCCAAAACTCAACAACACTAGAGTCTCAATCAAAAGATGAAAAGACAGATAAGGGAAGTCCTAAGAAATCTACTTATGAAGAAACTGAAACACCAGAACCTGATATTCCTGTATATAAGCCTCGTATACCCTTCCCAGCTCATCTAAGGCAGACCAAGCTTGATACCTGATTCAATAAGTTTAAAGAAGCTATGAAGAAACTTCATGTTGATATACCCCTTTTGGATGCTCTGGCCGAGATACCGGCATGGACAAAATACTTAAAGTCACTCCTCACCAGGAATTATATAACTGAAGAGTATGAGACAGTAAAACAGGCAACAACCACATATGATATCATATTGAGCAATGATGCGATGATTTTAAGTCACATTTATAGACTTGTTTTACTTGTGTTTTATGCATTTATTGGTCATTTTGGTGGTTAATATTGCATAATTCATTTACTTTGGTCTATGATCCTTCTCAGTGGTAAATCTCCCTTATTTTAGTATTTTGAGCATAAATGATTACAATAATATGTTTAATCTCAGCTTATGTGGTTTTGTGTTGCAATTTTAGGAAAAACGCATATTTGCTTCTGTCGATACCATCGACAGTGGTCGATACCATCGACACAACCACAGGCAGCCAGCCGTAAGGAGCATCGCAGAGTTGATACTATCGACAGGAGAGTCGATGGTATCGAGATACCATCAGGTTGCTGGCGAGAAGATAGTCGATACTATCAACCTAGCAGTTGATACTATCGACAAGTGGAGCTACAACAACGGTAAAGGGATAAAACTGACGCCTAAGAATGTCGATACCATCAACGCGAGTCGATGGTATCGAGTCAACATCAGGCGCAGTGATGAAGAAAAAGAAGACTTGTAGATATCGCGTAGAGTCGATACCATCGACTCACGTCGATGGTATTGACACCGTCAGATACAAGTTTGCTTCAGATTGATCTAAATCCGACAGCTATGATATTTTTACAACTTAACTCGGTGATTATACCTAATGACGGCGGCCAAGAGCGGGGGATCACGTCATTAGCTGTTGCACACATCCCGAGAAAGTGTGGAGAGAAGAACGGAGCCCAGAAGCAAACCCCAGCCGTTCCGGAGGCCTAAGAAGACGTTCTCCACTGTCGAAAGGTTGTAGATCGTGTATTCCACGCCGAGGAACACTTGAATCTCCTCCGTTTAGGGGTTTCATTTCTTATTCACGTTTTTCTCCATGTGTCCCTTTTTCTCTACCATGTTTTTCTTTGAGATGAACATGCGGGGCTAATCCCCTTTGTCTTTAGGACCGGGAGTAGCCCGGGGAAGTGTTGTATGATGTTTTTACCATAGTAATTCATCATTTATCTCTTAAATCCATGGTATGAATTTGTTTTCTCAATTATATTGTTATGCTTGATCACCATAATAATAATCTAATGCCCTTAATTGCTTTGAAAGAAGAATTAATGGTTGAAAAGAGATGAAATTCACATTAATTAACAAATCCCTTGAACAAGGTGGTGTAAGGTTAATGGTGGATACCCAGAGGTCGATTCTAATGCACCTAGTTTAGGGTATAGGTTACTACGACGGTGGAACCGACCTAGACATAGGTAGTGAATTGTACCACAATAGTGGGCAATTCTGACTACATGCCACTACCCGGAAAGAGAGATAAATATGAGTTGCTATATAGAAATTCATATAATGATAACCCGCGGTGAAACTGCAATCCTAAAGATCTCCACCTGAATTGATTAAACTAAACCTTTAATCGATTGTTTTGTTTTGTTTTATTTCATTTTCTTTTAATTTTACAACAATTTCCAACTTTTTAACCGGTCTAGCTGATTGCGAGTAGTTAATAGTAGTCTCTGATAATTCAGTGTCCCTGAGTTCGACTCGGGCCTCACAAAGGCCTATATTACATTGACGCGTACACTTACATTCTACGCACGGAGAATTTGTGTCACGTTTTTGGCGCCGTTGCCGGGGACACGGCAATTTTCGGCACTACGAGTGCTGCAAGCGGCCATTCTAGGCCACTTTTTATTTTTATTAGTTTGAAATCATTTCTAAAATTCATATTCTATCTTTCCAATTTTATAATCGTCTAGCACGAACTGAACTGAAATTTTCATTTTGTAGGTACTGTGCATGGAGAGGATGTGTAGCATTGACTACACGCAACAACCACCAGAGGTTCCACTGCCGGAACCGGACGACGAGGGAGACTACGATCAAGACCAACAAGAAGAAATAGATTCTGAATCTGAACAAGAAGAAATGGCAGAGGAACAGATGATATGGGAGAAGATCAAAGCATCTTCCTCATCCGCTTCTAAGGGGCCAATCAAGAAGCAGGCGATCAACATTCCGACGTACAGGATTGATCCTGCATTAATCAACTTGGTCAAGTCGAATGCATTCCATGGGCTCAAGAATGAAGACCTGGTGACGCATATAAGCCAATTTGTGGAGAATTGTGACATGATTAAAATGACAGATTTCCACAAGAGACGCTTTACTTAAAGTTGTTCCCGAGTTTTCTGGCAGGAAATGCACGAGAATGGTTGCACAATCTTGACGATGAATATGTGGAATCATGGAACCACATGGTGGAAGTATTCTTTGAAAGGTTCTTTCCGCCCGAGAAGACAAACGACATGATCAGGAAAATCCACAATTTTACCCAGAAGGCAGGAGAGACCTACTCTAAGACCTGGGAGTGGTTCCAGATCATGCTTAGGAGGTGCCCGCATCATGGTCTTGACAAGGAGAAACAAGTTAAAATCTTCTATTTTGGTCTTTCTGAACATGATAGAAGTAATCTGGATTCAGCAGGTTCAGGGTTCTTCCTAAACAACAAAGGTACGAGGTGTTGGGAGATTCTGAAAAATATGGCAAAGAAGCAATCGTGGGGCGACAAGGATGCACCAGAATAAGTGAAAGTTGTTGGTGAGTCCAGGGCCATCAAGGAGTTGAATGATAAATTAGATCTTTTAGCCAAGAAATTGCTTGCCAAAGAAGATGCAGAATCTGATGAGGAAGCCCAGGTAAAATTTATGCAACAACAGGGCTATAGAAACATTGACTATGCTTGGAGGAAGGATAGGAAATTCTCATGGAAGGATCCAAACAACTTCCTACAAGATCCAGATGCAAAGCCACAACTAAGGGCTGAAGACAAAAGCACTGAGTTGCTTATTCAAGTGGTGCAGCAAAATCAGGAGATGATGAGCATGTTTAGTAAGAAGTTGCAGTCCCAAGGGGAGATCTTGACTAAGTTTGGGCATACATTGCAAAGTCATGGAGCACAGATGAGGGCAATAGAGACCACTGTGGCCCATATTTCCAATGAAGTGGCGGCCATGAAGCATGCCAATCAACAAAGACAGGCTAGGAATGCAGAGGTTGTTCAAGCACATCATCAAGTTAAGTACACTTCTGTAATTACTGAGGCAGAGCCCCCAGTGGTGGAAGTCCAGAATAAAAGCAAAATGATTTTTTATACGGAGGCTACACCGAAAATACCATATCCTTGCAGTCATTATGGTCTACCAGGCGGATATGTTCCATTCCGAAAAACCTGCCAAGAGCCCATCACGGTTGCGCCCACACCTAGGCAAGAAGAGCAGGTGAAGGTCATGTGTCAAGGTGAAGCTACATCCACTGCGAGAGAGGTGGCACTACCAGTTACGCCTATCGAAGATGATCTACCAAAGTCTATGCCAGAGGGAGTCATTGAAACAAGCTTAGGGGAGCTTGCCCCGAAAAGCCCATATGTGCCACCTCATAAGCATTTAAAAGAGGTAGTTGTGTCTTGTCTAGACAATCCAAGATCGAAGAAAGTACATACACATTACAGGAAGTTCTTGGAGATGTTCAGAAAACTCCATATCAATATTCCGTTAGTGGAAATGATAGAGAAGATTCCCGCATATGGGAGTTTTATCAAAGAAATCATCACGAAGAAAAGGCGGATCGAAGACGCAGACGTTTACCGAGTGAACCAGATGGTGAGCTCAATTATCCATTGGAGTCTACCACAGAAGAGGAAAGACCGAGGAGGTTTCTACATCTCATGTTCTATAGTGATGCGATGATTTTGAGTCGCATTTATAGACCTGTTTGATATTTGTTTTATGCTTTTATTAGTCATTTTTATGGTTAATGTTGCATAATTCATCCACTTTGGTCTTTGCTACTATTTTATGTCAAATCCCCTTTATTTCATCGTTTTGAGCATTAATTGTCAAAATATTATTATTTGTGTGAATTTATGTGGTTTCGTGTTTGAATTTCAGGGAAAACAAGTATCTGCTTCCGTCGATACCAACGACCGGACCACAGGTTGCCAGCCGTGAGTACCAGCAAAGAGTCGATACTATCGACAGTGATGTCGATGGTATCGAGCTACCATCAGGTTGCTGGCGAGGAAGCAGTCGATAGTATCGACACCAAGTCGATACCATCGACGCACGGAGGCTACAGCGATGCAACGACAAAACTGTCGCTACATGTTCGTCGATACCATCAACTCGCATCGATGGTATCGATATTACATCAGGTGCTCAGACGAAAGGAAAGAAGGGTTGTCGCTACCATACTGAGTTGATACCATCGACTCGCGTCGATGGTATCGACACCGTAATATATGTGTTTGCTTTGGAATGATCTTAATCGTACAGCCGTGGTTAATTACCGACCTAATGAGGGAGATATACCTAATTACGGCCGCCCGGACGTGAGGGGAGCTCATTAGCCATTGCACAGAGTACCGAGGAGCAGTAGAGAGGCGAACGGAGGCCAGAAGCTCATACCAATTGATCTGGACACCGAAGGAGATGGATTCCACCACCGGAAGGCGGGAGAGCACGTGTTCTACACGGAGGATCAACCGGTTCTTCTCCGTTCAGGGGTTTCACCTCTCACTTCACGTTTTTCATATGATTTCCCCTATCTCTACCATGTACTTGCTAGAGATGAACATGCGGGGCTAATCCCCTTCATCTTTAGGACCGGGAGTAGCCCGGGAATTCATTGTATGACAATTTTATAATAGTAATTCATATTTTATCTCCTAAATCCTTAGTATGATTTCGTTTTCTCAATATATTGTTATGCTTGATCACCATAATAATAACCTAATGCCCTTAATCACTTTGAAAGAAGGATTAACGGCTGCAAAGAGACGAAACTCACATTAATCGACATATCCCTTGAACAAGGTGGTGTAAAATTAATGGTGGATACTGAGAGATCGGTAATAATGCACCTAGTTTAGGGTATAGGTTACTACGATGGTGGAACCGACCTAGACTTAGGTAGTGAATTGCACCACGACAGTGGGCAATTCTGTTTTCAGGCCACTACCCGGATAGAGAGATAAAATTGAGGCATTATATAAAATCTAATACAATGAAAACTCGCTGTGAAACCGCAATCCTAAAGATTACCCTTTTGAATAGATTAAATCAACATTTAATCGATCGTTTGTTTTGTTTTGTTTTTATTTTCTTTTAATTTCAACAATGACTCTCAACTTGTTAATCGGCTTAGTTGATCGCGAGTAGTTAGTAGGAGTCCCCGACGATTGCACGTATCCCTGAGTTCGACTCGGGCCTCACAAAGGCCTGTACTACTCGACGCGTTCACTTGCATTTCTACGCACAGTAGAAATTGCGTCAAGTTTTTGACACCGTTGTCGGGGATACGACAATTTGTTGGCACTTCGAGTGCTGTGAGCGGCCACTCTAGGCCATTTTTTTATTTTTATTTTTATTATTATCATTCCAAAAATTCATAATCTATTTTCTAAATATTTGCAGTCGTCAAGCACTGTACTAAATTTAATCTTTCTATTTTCAAGTACTGTGCATGGTGCAGACGCGTAGTACTGACTACGCAGGTCGCGCACCAAAGGTTCCACTACCGGGACCAGAAGACGAGGAAAGTCACAATCAAGACCAGTTAGAAGAAACAGAGTCAGAACCTAAACAATTATATATGGACGAGCCACAGACAATATGGGAGAAGATCAAGGCTTCTTCCGCATCCGCGTCAAAAGGGCCTATAAAGAAGCAAGCAATCAACATACCTACCTATAAGATTGATCCAGTTTTGATAAATCTGGTGAAGTCCAATGCTTTTCATGGGCTCAATAATGAGGACCCCATCGCGCACATAAGTCAGTTTGTTGAGAACTGTGACATGGTTAAAATCGACAGGTTTCCACAGGATGCACTTTATCTTAAGCTTTTCCCATGTTCATTGGCAGGAGCTGCGCGAGAATCGCTACACAATTTAGATGATGAGTTTGTGGAGTCATGGGACCATATGGTGGAGGTTTTCTTTGAGAGGTTCTTTCCTCCTGAGAAGACCAACAACATGATCAGGAAGATCCATAACTTTACCCAACAGGCAGGTGAGACATATTCTGAGACATGGGAGAGGTTTCAGAATATGCTGAGACGGTGCCCGCATCACGGGCTGGATAAAGAAACACAGCTAAAGATCTTCTATTTTTCTCTCTCCGAGCACGATAGGAGCAACCTTGATTCAGCTGGGTCAGGATTCTTTTTGAACAACACGGACACCAGGTGTTGGGAGATATTAAAGAACATGGCTAGGAAACAATCATGGGGCGAAAGAGGCGTCGTGGAGCAGGTCTGAGCAGTAGGAGAATCTAAGGCAATAAAAGAACTGAATGAGAAGATGGATCTTCTCGCAAAGAAATTTCTTGCAAAGGAGGATATTGAGTCCGAGGATGAGGCTCAAGTGAAATTTATGAGGCAGCAGCCAGGTTACAGGAAAAACGACTACACATGGAGAAAAGACAAGAAGTTCTCATGGAAGGATCCAAACAATTTTCTGTAGGATCTGGATGCCAAACCCCAGCCAGTAGTAGAGGATAAGAGCACAGAGCTGCTCAATCAGGTGATAAAGAAAAATCAAGAACTCATGACTACGTTCGGCCAGCAAATTAAATAGCAAGGGGAGTTTATGAATCAGTTTGGGCAAACACTGTAGAGCCATGGGGCGCAAATGAGGACCATTGAGACTTCTATGGCACAGATGGCAACAGAGATAGCCAGTTTGAAGAAACCAGCACATCTAGGTTTTCCGGGAAACACCAATGTTCCAGGGGGAAACCAGCAGGCAAAGGCCATCTTGCTAAGAAGCGGTAAGAAATTGTTAAATCCAAGGGCCGAGGAGACAAGCACACCACAAGCTGAAGTAGAAGGTGAAGCCAATGAGGAGCAGCTCGCACCGGTCACAGATCCATTCAATGACACAGTTGTGGATTATACTGAAGACCCAATTGTAGAGGAGGAAGGACCTCAGAAAAAGACACCCTATGTGCCACCGCATCAAAGGGCACAAGCGGTCCCGGTCTCGTATCCAAACAGTGCTAAGGCAAGGAAGGTAGATGCACAATTTAAGAAGTTTTTAGACAGTTTCAGGAAGCTTTCAGTCAATATATTCTCTATCGGAAGCCATTGAGCAAATCCCGTCTTACGGGAAATTTCTAAAGGACATCATTACCAAGAAGAGGAAAATTCCAGATACAGAGGTTGTCGTGCTCAAAGAGCAAGTGAGTGCCTTCATCATGGGCACTTTGCCACCAAAGAGGCAAGATCCAGGCTGTTTTAACATTTCTTGTTATATTGGAAAAGTCAAATTTGGTGAAGCATTATGTGACTCAGGGGCAAGCATCAACTTGATGCCCCTTTCTGCATTCAAAAAGCTGGGATTGAAGGAGTCACGGCCAAGCAACATGACTATTCAATTGGCAGACAATTCGGTGGTAAAGCCATATGGAATCTGTGAAGATGTGTTAGTGAAAGTGGACAGATTTGTTTTTCCAGCAGATTTTGTAGTCATGGAGATGCAAGATGAACATGGCAACGAGCTATTACTTGGACGTCCTTTCCAAGCTACAGCTGAAATGATTTTAGAGATGGGGAGAGGTCGTTTGACCTTGGGTATAGCCGATGACCGATTTGAGATGGTCATGCCCTCTAGTACTGTGTCGTCTAAAGCAAAGGAACAATGTCATGTGGTAAAACATCTGGATAATAATATTTCACTCTGTCTTGGGAAGCCATTTCTGGACATGGCTCATGTGATGAGCAAAGTGGACAATGGAACTTTGGCTGTGGACATCATGGAACAGACCAAGGTAGTATCTCTGTGTAAAGCTGTAGGGTTCCCTAATGATGAGGATGAGGACATTCCGCCTTCTACGGAAGATGATGTTATTGCAATTTCTATTTTTGATGCATATCCTGAATTACCATTGGAGGCTTGTTTGGTAAATATTACACATGATTGGATGCAGATCAAATCACTCAAGGAGTGCGCCAAAATGATTCAGATGCTTCCATGCTTCTATGTGAGGCATTATGAAGATTTAGATGAACTTCCCCCACCGCTTCAATCATCTCTGGTCAGCCCGCCAGAGTTAGAATTAAAGCTGCTACCACCGCATCTCAAATATGTCTTTCTAGTTGAGGAAGACAAGTTACATGTGATCATTTCTGCTTATTTGAGTGCGGATGAGGAGGAACAATTGTTGACAGTGCTGAAAAACCACCGGGGAGCTTTTGGGTGGTCTGTTGCAGATATCAAGGGGATTTCCCCTACATTGTGTCAGCATAAGATTCGGATCGAGGAGGGAGCCAAGCCCATGATCCAACCTCAATGACGTCTCAATCCAAGCCTGATGGAGGTTGTGAAGGAGGTTATTAAACTTCTTGTTGCAGGTATCATTTACGCAATATCAGACTCGACATGGGTGAGTCCCACACAGGTAGTCCCTAAAAAGGGGGAATTACTGTCACCCAAAATATTTTAAATGAACCTGTCACCACCCGATTGGTAACCAGGTGGCGAGTTTGTATTGATTACCGCCGTCTGAATGCCGCTACGCTAAAGGATCATTTTCCTTTACCTTTTATCGATCAAATTCTAGAGCGTCTCGCCGGCCGATCGCACTTCTGTTTTCTTGACTGGTACTCGGGGTACAACCATATTTCAATTGATCCTTCAGACCAAGAGAAATCTACTTTCACTTATCCCTATGAGACTTTCGCGCATCGCTGAATGCCTTTTGGTTTATGCAATGCACCTGTGACTTTTCAGCGTTGTATGCTCTCTATCTTTTCTGACATGGTAGAATGCTGTCTTGAGGTGTTTATGGATGACTTTTCGGTGTATGGTGCATTGTTTCACGAATGTCTCTATAATCTGGACAAAGTTTTATAGCACTCCGAGGACACACATTTGGTCCTCAACTGGGAAAAATGTCACATGATGGTGACTGAGGGGATAATGCTAGGACACAAGGTGTCTAGCAAAGGTTTAGAGGTAGATCCGGTAAAAATTGAAGTTATTTCCAAGTTATCCCCACCAAATTCTGTTAAAGGGGTAAGGAGTTTCTTGGGACATGCCGGATTTTATCGTCGGTTTATAAAAGACTTTTCAAAAATCACAAAACCTCTATCCGAACTGCTTGAGAAAGACGCTGTATTTGATTTCAATGACAAATGTCTACATGCGTTCGACGTGTTGAAGGAGAAATTGATTTCTACGCCGGTTGTTCAAACGCCGGATTGGACTAAACCGTTCGAACTCATGTGTGACGCTTCTGATTTTGCGGTAGGAGTCGTGTTGGGGTAGTGGGTGGACAATAAACCCGATGTGATTTTCTACGCTTCAAAGACTCTGAATGACGCCCAATTAAATTATACAACTACTGAAAGAGAATTACTCGCCGTTGTTTTCGCTTTTGAAAAATTTCGGCAATATTTAGTTGGATCTAAAGTATTCGTTTGGACTGACCATGCCGCAATTAAATATTTAATGGAGAAAAAAGACACAAAGCCTAGATTAATTAGGTGGATTTTTCTCTTACAAAAATTTGACATCGAAATCACGGATAAAGCTTGGATTGAAAATGTTGTGGCGGATCATCTGTCTAGGTTAGAGAGGGTGGATGAAAAAGATTTACATATACCCATAACCGAGACATTTCCGGATGAACAGATTTTGAAAGTTAATTCTAAAGACCCTTGGTTCACTGAGATTGTGAATTATTTGGCTTGCGGGATCATCCCGGAAGATTGGTCATATCAAGAGTAGAAATGATTTTTCCATTCCGTACGATATTATTTTTGGGATGACCCAATTCTTCTTAAGCAATGCAGGGATGGTATCCTACGCAGATGTGTGCCTGAGGTGGAGTACGAGAGTGTTCTCCGTCATTGCCACGCACTACCTACGGGAGGACGCCATGCGAGCTCTCGTACGGCAGCTAAAATTCTGGAGAGTGGCCTTTATTGGCCAACCTTGTTCCGAGATGCCTACGAGTTTGTAAGGCAATGTGACTCCTGTCAATGAGCAGGTAATATTTCAAAGAGACAGGAGATGCCCCTAAATGTGTTCCAAGAAGTGGAGGTATTTGATCTGTGGGGCATAGATTTCATGGGACCCTTTGTGTCCTCAAATTCAAATTTATATATTCTTTTAGCAGTTGATTACATGTCGAAGTGGGTAGAAGCAATACCCACAAGGACTAACGATTCCACTGTAGTGTGCAGGTTCGTGAAAGAAAACATTTTCTGTAGGTTTGGAGTGCCCCGAGTGATCATCAGTGATGGGGGTACGCATTTTAGGAATCAGAAGTTCTCGACATTGTTGAAGAAATATGGGGTCAAACACAACATAGGTACCCCATATCACCCACAGACTCAAGGACAGGTGGAGGTCTCCAACAGCGAAATAAAGAAGATTTTGGAGCATATGGTGGCATCCACAAGGAAGAATTGGAGTGCCCTACTACCGGATGCATTGTGGGCGTATAGGACGGCTTACAAAACACCTATAGGCACCACACCTTTTAGGTTAGCATATGGTCGGGCTTGTCACTTACCGGTAGAGATAGAGCACAAAGCACATTGGGTGCTTAGAAGGCTCAACTTGAGTTACGATGGAGTGGGTTGGAAGAGATTTCTTGAATTGAATGAGTTGGATGAGCTACGGATGACAACATACGAGAACTCGCAGATATACAAGGAGCGCACCAAATTAATCCACGATCGCCACATCCAGTTGCGCATGTTCAAGAAAGGAGATAGTGTATTGCTATTCAATTCACGACTGAAGTTGCATCCCGGGAAGCTCAAATCCTGGTGGAGTGGGCCGTTTGTGGTAGAAGAGGTTAAACCACACGACACAATCTTGGTGTGGGATGGTGAGACCACATTTTTGGTGAATGGACAAAGATTGAAGCTCTACTTTGGTGAAAATTACAAGAGGAAGGTGAATGAGGTCAAACTCATTTCACTTTCGGATGCATGAGGTGCCCAAAAGTCATCTAGCCAAAGACGTTAAATAAGGGCGCTTGTTGGGAGGCAACCCAACCATCGGTACCTTAGTTTAGTTCATGTATATTCATAGGTTGATTTATTTTGGTTTAATTTTTAGTGTAAAAAAGATACCATGATCGGTTTGTTCTTTGTGCAGGATGAGGTAGAGTCGATACCATCGACACACTGGTCGATGGTATCGACCATGGAACAGGTTGGTGACTGCAGATTTTGCACTGCATCGATACTATCGATGGCCTCATCGATGGTATCGACATACCTACAGGTAGATCACAAAATCAAGGTCAATGATGTCGAGATGCCTATCGATACCATCGAGATCTCTGAAGATTTACAGAAGAAATCGACTCAGGAAAGTCGATACCATCGACGGGCGTGTCGATGGTATCGACACATTCAAGTGAAAACGGCGGCGGCCGGGCCTCACGAGGATTTGCCCTAATCAGAGAGTCGATACCATCGACCCATGTCAATGGTATCGACAAGTCAGTGATCCGGGTTTCAAGATCCAGCCATCAACGACCGTCGATACCAGTGAGGGGGTGGATAGCATCGATAAGTGTCGATAACATCGACTCACGTCAATGGTATCGACGTCGATGGTATCGACGGGTCAACAGTGGCGCCGGCCACATCTATTTAAGGGGAGTGATAGCGTCAGTTGACGTCACACTTTTAGAGCAATCTCCTTCTCCTGTGCCGAGCGATCCCCCGAGTTGTCCAAGCCTGACGACGAGCAGCACCGAGCGAAGGTCTTCATCAAGCGGAGATTCAACTCTCCAATCTTCACCGAGCTCTCTTTCTGATCCCCATTTCTCGTCGCAAACATGGTGCATGTGGCCGAAGCTTCCTCCTCGCACGCGACTCCGATGGACATCCCGGAATTCATGCCACCACCGCCATCGTCGATCGCACGTCCCCGACTTGTCCATCCTTCCTCGAAGGTCCAGAAGATCTACAAGGAGATCATGCGGAGGAAGAGAGAGCCCACCCGGTATGTGGACCGGGAGATGATCCGAGATCTCGGATTTGAGGCCAACTTGGCCTACGTTCTGCAGGGGCAAGCCCGTCACACTGGGCGAAGGCCCGATGAGTTGCAATTCCATGCTGATGGTCAGCTGTTCTTCAACGACTGGCCGACTGTTGGTGGCAGAGTTCATGGCAACGTTGGATGTCTGTGTCGTGCCCAACGACATAATAGCTACCGATCGTGAGTGGATCAAGGGTCGGGTGTCTTTCTGGCTGTACAACCACGATTACACCCTCACGCCCAAGTAGTTCAACAGGATATTCAACTGGAACCATTCGCAGTACGACCACTGGCTGCCGGACACCCGCACCAACTATGATGCCATCTTCTCCGAGTTGGTGACGGTGCCGCAGGGAAAGTCGGTGAGCTACCACAATGCCGCGGTAGCCGATTTGGAGCACCCTTTCATCCGGATCTTGCACTGGATGCTCAGTTCCACAGTTTTTTCCAGGGGTGATCTATCCCTTAGCAAATTCCAAGAGTCGGGCCTATTTTTTCTGTATAAACTCCTGAAGAAACAAGAATGCAATTGGGGTTCCTTCTTTCTGCAGCGAGTATTGGCGGTGAAGAGGAGTACGAGGAAAGCCCCAATTCACTTTGGCGGGCTTATCACCAAGCTGGCCATCTACCTAGGGTTGAATCTCGAGCAGCTGACTCCTCTCTCTACAAGAAGCAAGGTGAACTTGCAGCATCTACACCGGTCCAATCTACTACTTCTTTGAGATGGCGTGGCGTTTGCACACTGCCACGTAAATCAAGCATATCAAGAATGTTCTCTTCCCGACCCCGTTTTCAACATCGACAGTGTGCAGCATTTCCGATGGCCAATCATAGCCATCGCCGACTCCGATGAAGAAGGTGGCGACGACAGAAATGATGATGAGGCTGAGGAGGAAGAGGAGGCATTTACACATCTTCAGGCACAAGTGGCACCACGGAAGCGTCCTCGGATGCATCCGGGTGCATCTTCATTGTCACAACCTACGCCACCACAACCACCACCCTCACAGCCAAGCGAGGATGCCTATTCTATGCAGGGCATGTACGCGATGCTGCAAGACATCCAGCAGACCCATCATAGCCACACAACCAGCTATGCTGGTATTCAAGATACTACCAACCGGCTCTTTGTCAATCAGCAGGCGATTTTTGAGAATGGGCGCCTTCTTTTCGAGAATCAGCAGAACATCCATGATAGGTTGCACAGGATGGAGGTGCAACAACAGCCGTTCCTCGATCATTACTGGAGCCAGAATTATTTTGGGGGGTATCCGCAGCCTCCGTCGATGCCCCAGTACGATCCGACATTCCAGGGGAAGTACCCGTCTTGGGACCCCACGGTGCCGCAGTACCCGCCACCACCACCACAGGAATGATCCGGTATCACTGTTCCAATCTTTAAGTTTGTTTTTGTCTATGAGGCCATAGTCGAATTCAAGCTTAGGGGGTAGTTGGAACAGCTTTATCTTTTATTGTTTTTAGTTTTTAACTTTATTGTTTTTGTTCTTGTTATTTGTTTCTTGCAATTTTAGTTTTTGTAGGATCCACATGTTATCTAGTGTAATCGTGGATGTCATAAAGTTTGTGTCATCTCATTAATTGTGCATGGGAAAATCAAGGGAAATTTAAAATTTTTGTGTGTTTGGAAAGCTTGTCTTGTTTAACCTTGGGCACATATCCTACAAAAATGATTGGTTTGTCAACTTTAAAACAAAATTTCACAACTGTACTCCTAATGATTCATGAAAGTGGACGGAAATGGTTGTTTGAGCCTAAACTAACCAAATGGTAATGAGACTCTAATTGGATGTAAGAGAGAGAAACCTCTTAACTACTACACAGGTCAGTAAGGAGGGACACATAATATCTTTCTAAGGTTCAGTCATCTAGTCTTGTGATCTTTCCACCTTTTTACTTTTCACAATCCACCACAAGAATTGGAAGTACTTTACAGTTTTAACTTCTTTGACAGCATTTCATATAGATAGGTCCTGCATTGAATTTATTTCCATATGTTTTGCATAAAAAGAAAGAAAAAATTAGAATAGTGATACATGCACATTACCCTTAGGTGCATGCCATGTAGTTGCATTCATAATTTTCATGCATAAAGTATATCATGTATCTCAATTTTTCTCCAATGGTGAATTAAATTGTTCCATACCTTCTAAATAGTGCAAATTTCTGAGTATGAAGAAAAATAAGCCCAATAAAATATTCATTATCAATTATGGATACAAGGGTTGAAAAAAAAAGAGAAAAAAATGAAAAATCTGCATAATGAAGAAAAAAGAAGAAGAAAAGAGTTATGTAGAAGCAACAAGAATAAGAAGGAGAAAGGAACATAATATCACCTGCATTTCAAGATAATTGAGTACATGATGTAGCTTAATTAGATGTCCATTTCGTTTTGAGATGGATGATTAGTACATGCATCATTCCACCCAATTTTAGGCATTAGGGCATTTTTCATGTGCATTTGCATCATTTAGGACATTTTTGTTTTATACATGTTGAAATTGTGTAATACTTCCACTTTCTTCCATGAAGCACCCATCTTCATCCACCCGTTGCTCGAATTGGTAGGCCACCGTGAATTTCTCCTCACTAAGGTATATCAGTAGAACTGCTTCCATGTAGATGGTAGTTAGGGCGAGCAACGTAGTATAGGAGATCACAAGATGCACCAAGTCTGAACCGGCGAGTTTTATTATGTTAACTGCCTTATGTGATAGTGTTCATCAGTTTTGAGGTCAATTTCTTTTATGGATGATTACTGTCGCCTTCAGGGTAATTACCATTCTGTGGTTAGAGAGGGCCGGTATGTAAATTTCTGGTGGGAGTCATATGGGATGTTGGTTGTGGTGTGTGTTCTTCGGTTGACATTAGCAATTCTATTCTAAGGATTAGTTGCTCGAGGGCGAGCAATGTTCAAGCTTAGGGGAGTTTGATGCGATGATTTTGAGTCGCATTTATAGACCTATTTGATATGTGTTTTATGCTTTTATTAGTCATTTTTATGGTTAATGTTGCATAATTCATCCACTTTGGTCTTTGCTACTATTTTATGTCAAATCCCCTTTTTTCATCGTTTTAAGCATTAATTGTCAAAATATTATTATTTGTGTGAATTTATGTGGTTTCGTGTTTGAATTTCAGGGAAAACAAGTATCTGCTTCCGTCGATACCATCGAAGGAAGTCGATACCATCGATCGGACCACAGGTTGCCAGCCGCGAGTACCAACAAAGAGTCGATACTATCAATAGTGATGTCGATGGTATCGAGCTACCATCAGGTTGCTGGCGAGGAAGCAGTCGATAGTATCGACACCAAGTCGATACCATCGACGCACGGAGGCTACAGCGACACAAAACGACAAAACCGTCGCTACAGGTTCGTCGATACCATCGACTCGTGTCGATGGTATCGAGATTACATCAGGCGCTCAGACGAAAGGAAAGAAGGGTTGCCGCTACCATACTGAGTCGATACCATCGACGCTGTAAGATATGTGTTTGCTTTGGAATGATCTTAATCGGATGGACGTGGTTAATTAGTGACCTAATGAGGGAGATATACCTAATGACGGTCGCCCGGACGTGAGGGGAGCTCATTAGCTATTGCACAGAGTACTGAGGAGCAGTAGAGAGGAGAACGGAGGCCAGAAGCTCATACCAATTGATTCGGACATCGAAGAAGATGGATTCCACCACCGGAAGGCGGGAGAGCATGTGTTCTATGCGGAGGATCAACCGGTTCTTCTCCATTCAGAGGTTTCACCTCTCATTTCATGTTTTTCATATGATTTCCCCTATCTCTACCATGTACTTTCTTGAGATGAACATGTGGGGCTAATCCCCTTCGTCTTTAGGACCGGGAGTAACCCGGGAATTCATTGTATGACAATTTTATAATAGTAATTCATATTTTATCTCCTAAATCTGTGGTATGATTTTGTTTTCTCAATATATTGTTATGCTTGATCACCATAATAATAACCTAATGCCCTTAATCACTTTGAAAGAAGGATTAACGGCTGAAAAGAGACGGAATTCACATTAATCGACAAATCCCTTGAACAAGGTGGTGTAAAATTAATGGTGGATACTGAGAGATCGGTAATAATGCACCTAGTTTAGGGTATAGGTTACTACGACGGTGGAACCGACCTAGACTTAGGTAGTGAATTGCACCACGACATTGGGCAATTCTATTTTCAGGCCACTACCCGGATAGAGAGATAAAATTGAGGCATTATATAAAATCTAATACAATGAAAACTCACGGTGAAACTGCAATCCTAAAGATTACCCTTTTGAATTGAATAAATCAACATTTCATAGATCGTTTGTTTTGTTTTGTTTTTATTTTCTTTTAATTTCAACAACAACTCTCAACTTGTTAATTGGCTTAGCTGATCGCGAGTAGTTAGTAGGAGTCCCCGACGATTGCACGTATCCCTGAGTTCGACTTGAGCCTCACAAAGGCCTGTACTACTCGACGCGTCACTTGCGTTTCTACGTACAGTAAAAATTGTGTCATATAGGCAGTCAACATTTTCCACAAGCACAGTGTGACTCAGGGGCCAGTATTAATCTTATGCCTCTGTTCATGTTTCAAAAGCTTGGGTTGAAGGAACTAAAGAAGTCTAGTATGACTATCAAGCTGGCGGATGGGTCCATTGTGAAGCCATATGGAGTGTGCGAGGATGTACTTGTCAAAGTAGACAAGTTTATCTTTCCGGTGGATTGCATTGTGATGGAGGTGCCGCAACTCAAGGGTTGTGAAATGCTCTTAGGAAGGTCATTCCAAGCGACGACCGATGTTGTCACTGCCATTGGGAGAGGTACTTTGACCTTGGGGATTGGTCAGGATCGAGTTGAGTTCAAATTGCCACATGACCCCCTGGGCACACTCTCCAACGCTCCAAGGTGATGAAGCTTGATTCATCTAGCCTAAGACGTTAAACAAGGGAGCTTGTTGGGAGGCAACCCAGCCATAGGTAGTTTTGTTTAGTTTCTTTCACATTTGTAGGTTAGTTTGTTTTGATTTTCTTTTTAGTGTAAACAAGGTACCATGATCGTTTGTTCAATGTGCAGAATTAAGGCAGGGTCGATACTATCGACCCATGTGTCGATAGTATCGACATGGGTACAGGTTGGCAGCTACAGAAATCTCACTGCATCGATACTATCGATGGCCTCATCGATAGTATTGGCATACCATCAGGTTGATCGGCAAAATGAGGTTGATAGTATCGACACGGGCGTCGATACTATTAAGATCTCTGGAGATATTCAGACGAAAATTGTCTCAGTAAAGTCGATACCATCGACAGGCATGTCGATGGTATCGACCTGACTACAGGAAGAAGGCGGCAGCCGGGCCTCGTGAGGGTGTTGCCCTAACCAGAAGTCGATACTATTGACTCACGTCGATGGTATCGACGCGACACGTAACCGATCCGCGAGAGGAAATCAATTGCGATCGCTGCATCGAGAGAGTCGATCTGTGGGATGGGTTGATACCATCGACACCCATCGATAGTATCGACACGTCATCAATCCGGGCCCCCAACTCAAGCTATCGACAACCGTCGATACCAGCGGCGGACAGATTGCACAACATGAGTCGATACCATTGACTCGCGTCGATGGTATCAATGGGTATACAGCAGCGCCGGCCACGGTTATAAAAGGGATGGATTGTCATCATATGACGTCACAACTTCAGAGCTTTCCTCATCCACTTGTGTCGTGCATCTTCCAGAGCAATCATAGCCCAGCTACGAGCATCCAAGGAGCACGTTCTACACCAAGCGGAGATTGTCTTCTCCGACCTGCACCGAGCTCCTTCTTCTATTTCCTCTTCTTCTTCGACAATGGTGCATACCGCCAGCGCGTCTTCTTCTCGTGTGACACCAATGGAGATTCCAGAGTTCATTCCTCGACTGACTGCATCGATTCTGTGCTCGCGGATTGTCCATCCTTCCGCGGAGGTCAAGAAGGTCTACGAGGAGTTGATGAAGAGGAAGTTTGAGCCAACATGTTATGTTGACCGGGAGATGATCCGCAATATGGGGTTCGAGGCTAATCTAGCCTATGTGCTAAAGGGGCAAGCAAGGCATATGGGTAGGAAGCCCGATGAGATGGAATTCCACGCCGATGGTTAGCCGTTCTTCTGTGAATGGCCGACATACAAGGACCTAGTCACAAAATTCATGGCGTCACTGGACATATGTGTCGTGCCAAACGACATCATCGCCACTGATCGGGAATGGATAAAGGGCCGCGTTTCTTTCCAGCTGTTCAACAATTATTACACTCTTACTCTCCGGCAATTCAACTCTATATGCAACTAGAATCATGGGTGAGATCAGTACCGGAGGCCAGACAACCGGACTGATTATGATGCTATTTTCGTCGAGCTAGTGATTGTGCCTAAGGGAAAATCCGTGAGCTACCACAACGCGGCGGTGGTGGATTTCGAGCATCCTTTCGTGTGGATTCTTCACCGCATGTTGTGTACCACCTTGTTTGCTCGTGGTGACCTGTCTCTCAGCAAGTTTCAAGAGACATACCTATTTTTCCTGCACAAGCTACTGAAGCGGTAAGAGTGTAATTGGGGAGCATTTTTCTTGCAACGCGTGTTGGCTGTAAAGAGGAGTACGCGGAAGGCTCAAATTCACTTTGCAGGGCTCATCACACCGCTGGCCCACTATCTTGGATTGAATTTCTCCCAGCTGACTCCTCTCTCCAACAGAAGCAAGGTCAATTTGCAACATCTGCACCGCTCCAACCTCATCCTGCTTTGTGATGGACTGGCATATGCACACTGCCACATTAATCACACTTATCAGGAGTGTTCACTCCCTGACCTTGTCTTCCACATCGAGGGCGCTCAGCATTTTCGATGGCCTGTCATCGCTATTGAGAGCTCGGATGAAGACGGCGGCAACGACGACAACGACAATGATGATGATGAGGCAGAAGAGGAAGAGGAGGCCTTCTCTCCTCTTCGCGCATGAGTGGCACCTAGGAAGCGTCCCCGCATGCATTCGGGTGCATCTTCTTCTTACCAGCCTCCGCCACCACAGCCCTCGCAGCAAAGCGAGGATGTCTACTCCATGCAAGGAATGTATGCAATGATGTAAGATATTCATCAGACGCAGCAGCAACACACAGTCTCATATACCGGTATTCCGGATACGACGAACCGGTTGCTAGATAATCAGAGGGACATTTTTTGAAAATGAGTGCCTCCTCCTCGACAACCCACAGCATATTCATGACAGGTTGCGTAGGATGGAGATGCAGCAGTAGCCCTTCTATGATCATTACTAGAGCCAGAATTACTTTGGGGGGTATCCACAACCTCCGCCTATGCCCCAATATGATCTGACTTTTCAGGGGCAGTACCCATCCTGGGACCCCACAGTCCCGCAGTACCCGCCTCCTCTGGAAGAATGATCGGTATCTCTGTTCCACCTTTTAAGGTTGTTTTTTACTATGAGGCCATAGTCGAATTCAAGGTTACTGGGGGAGTTGGAATAGCTCTATCCTTTAGTTTTCAATTTTTATTGTTTTTTTTTGTCATTTCTATCTTGCAATTTTTAGTTTGTTTGTAGGATCCACACTCTATCTAGTGTAATTGTGGATGTCTTAAGTCTTGTGTCATCTTGTTTCTTGTGCATGGGATTAACAAGGGCAAAGTTTTAAAAAAAATTAGTGTTTTGCAAGCTTGTGTTGTTTAACTTTGAGCGCATAACTTAAGAAAATTATTGGGTTTGTCAACTCTAAAATAGAAAATCACAACTGTATATTCCTATGATTCATGAAAAGTGGATGGAATTGGTTGTTTGAGCCTAAACTGACCAAATGATAATGAGACTTTAATTTAAAGTAAGAGAGAGAAACCTCTTCATTACCACACGGGTCAATAAGGAGGGACACATAATAATTTGCAAAGGTTCAGTCAATTAGTCTTATGATCTTTCCACCCCCATTGTTTTCATACTCCACCTTAAGAACTAGAAGTACATTACGATTTTACCCTCTTTGAGTGCATCTCATGTAGATAGGACTTGCATTGCAACTATTCCCACATATTTTGCATTAAAATAAAAAAAATTAGATTAGTTATACATGCACATTCTCCTTAGGTGCATGTCATTTATATGCATGACTATCATTTTGTAGATGCATTCATATTTTTATGCATATAGACCTCATCATGTATCTTATTTCTTCTGAAACATTAAAGGTGATAAACTTGTTCCATACCTTCTGAATGCTTCAAGTATATAGTTGTGCAACAAAAAGTGAGCCCGACAAATACTTCATTGTCATTTATGGATATAAGGGCCTTAAAAAAATATGAAAATGAAAAAAAGAATTGAGAAGTAAATAGGAATGAGAGGGAGAAAGGAACATGTTTTCACTTCATATTACGAAGAATAAGAACATGATGTAGTTCTCATAGATATTCCATCTCACATTGAGACAGAATGATAGTGTATGCATCATTCCACCCAAATGTAGGCATTAGGTCATTTACACTTGCATATGCATCATTTAGGTCATTTTTGCTTTGTTCATGTTATAATCATATAATGCTTCCATTTCTTCCATGAGCCACCCATTTCATCCACCCGTTGCTCGAATTGGTAGGCCACTATGATTTTCTCCTCGCTCATGAATATTAGGAGAGTTGCTTCCATGTAGATGGTAGTTAGGGCAAGCAACATAGAATAGGAGATCACAAGATGCACCGAGTCTGAACCGGCGAATTTTATTATGTTAACTGCCTTATATGATAGTGTTCATCAATCTTGAGGTAGATATCTTTTATGGATGATCATTGTCGCCTTTAGGGTAATTATCATTCTGTAGTTAGTAAGGGCCGGTTTGTGAATGTCTGGCGGGGATCATTTGGTAATGTTTGTTGTGATGATCTGTTCTTTAGTTGACCCTCACAATTCTATTCTAAGGTTTAGTTGCTTGAGGGCTAGCAATGTTCAAGATTAGGGGAGTTTGATGCATTGATTTTGAGTTGCATTTATAGACTTGTTTTACTTGTGTTTTATGCATTTATTGGTCATTTTGGTGGTTAATATTGTATAATTCATTTACTTTGGTATATGATCCTTCTCAGTGGAAAATCTCCCTTATTTTAGTATTTTGAGCATAAATGATTACAATAATATGTTTTATCTCGGCTTATGTGGTTTTGGTGTTGAAATTTCAGGAAAAATGCATATCTCCTGCTGTCGATACCATCGATAGTGGTCGATACCATCGACACAACCATAGGCAGCCAGCCACAAGGAGTATCGCAGAGTCGATACTATCGACAGGAGAGTCAATGGTATCGAGATACCATCAGGTTGCTGGCAAGAAGATAGTCGATACTATCGACCCAGCAGTCGATACTATCGACAAGTGGAGCTACAGCGATGGTAAAGGGATAAAACTGACGCCTAAGAATGTCGATACCATCACGCGAGTTGATGGTATCGAGTTAGCATCAGGAACAGTGACGAAGAAAAAGAAGACTTGTAGATATCGCGCAGAGTAGATACCATCAACTCGCGTCAATGGTATCGACACCATCAGATATAAGTTTGCTTCAGATTGAACTAAATCCGACGGCTATGATATTTTTACAACCTAACTCGGTGATTATACCTAATGACGGTGGCCAAGAGCGGGGGATCACGTCATTAGCCACTACACACGTCCTGAGAAGGTGTAGAGAGAAGAACAGAGCCCAGAAGCACGCCCCAGCCGTTCTGGGGGCCGAAGAAGACGTTCTCCACCGTCGAAAGGTTGTAGATCGCGTATTCCACGCTGAGGAATGCTTGGTTCTCCTCCATTTATGGGTTTCATTTCTTATTCACGTTTTTCTCCATGTGTCCCTTTTTCTCTACCATGTTTTGCTTTGAGATGAACATGCAGGGCTAATCCCCTTTGTCTTTAGGACCGGGAGTAGCCCGGGGAAGCATTGTATGACATTTTTACCATAGTAATTCATCATTTATCTCTTAAATCTGTGGTATGAATTCATTTTCTCAATTATATTGTTATGCTTGATCACCATAATAATAATCCAATGCCCTTAATTGCTTTGAAAGAAGAATAAATGGTTGAAAAGAGATGAAATTCACAGTAATTAACAAATCCCTTGAACAAGGTGGTGTAAGGTTAATGGTGGATACCCAGAGGTTGATTCTAATGCACCTAGTTTAGGGTATAGGTTACTACGATGGTGGAACCGACCTAGACATAGGTAGTGAATTGTACCATGAGAGTGGGCAATTCTGACTATAGGCCACTACCCAGAAAGAGAGATAAATCTGAGTTGCTATATAGAAATTCATACAATGATAACCCGCGGTGGAACTGCAATCCTAAAGATCTCCACCTGAATTGATTAAACTAAACCTTTAATCGATTGTTTTGTTTTATTTTATTTCATTTTCTTTTAATTTTACAACAACTTCCAACTTTTTAACTGGTCTAGCTGATTGCGAGTAGTTAGTAGTAGTCTCCGATAATTCAGTGTCCCTGAGTTCGACTCGGGCCTCACAAAGGCCTATATTACATTGATGCGTACACTTGCGTTCTACGAACAGAGAATTTGTGTCAAGCAAGATGCCCAAGAAACAAAAAGACCCGGGATCCTTTGGAGTTTCATGTCACATTGGCGACTCATCATGCAAGAAAGGATTGGCAGATCTCGGTGCAAGCATCTCTATTATGCCACTTAGCATGTGTAAGAGACTAGGGTTTGCAGAATTGCTTCCTACTGGAATGACAATACAGCTTGCAGACAATTCGATAAAATGACCGTTAGGAATCCTCGAGGATGTCTCGGTCAAGGTAGGCAAGGACACATATGTTCTATGTGACTTTTTCATTATGGATATAAAAGAAGATTCCAGATATCCTCTCATTTTTTGTCGTCCTTTCCTAGCCACTGCAAGAGCCCTGATTGGTGTTGAAGTTGGTACCCTACTTCTCAAATTAGGCAAAGAAACTCTCGAATTTAAAGTTTTTTAAAGTATGAGAAGAGTAAGTATGCAAGAAGAAGTCTATTTGATTGAATGCATTGAACAAATGTCACTTCTGACTCAAGAGCATCATGAATCAAATGATCCTTCGGAAATTGCTCTAACAAACCCATCAGTTAATGAACCAATCGACGAACGAGTAAAGGATTGCATCGAATCCCTCGACTCTACTAAAGAAGATGTTGAAGCCACTAGCAAAGAACTCAAGCCTATGGAAACTATAGAAGAACCATGTGAAAAAATAGAGACTCCCGAAATGAAGCCTCTGCCCGAAGGACTGAAGTATATGTTTTTAGACGATCTTAAGGTTTGCCCAGTTATTATAAATTCCAATCTAATAGCTGAACAAGAAGAGAAACTTTTGAAGGAATTGAGGTAAAGAAAGAAATCCATCACTTATAAAATGATTGACCTCACTGGGGTCAGTCAAGCGTTGTGCATGCATAAGTTCCCTATGATGGAAGATTACAAGCCTACTATTGAGCATCAATGAAAGTTAAATCCAAATATGAAGGAAGTGGTCTTTCGTGAGGTCATTAAACTTCTCACAGCTGGAATAATTTATCTGATCTCAGATTCACCATGGGTGAGTTCTATGCATGTTGTCCCGAAGAAAGATGGAACAACTGTTATACGGATGAAAACAATGAACTCATTCCCACCCGAACAGTCACAGGGTGGAGGATGTGCATAGACTATAGAAAATTGAACAAAGCAACTCGTAAAGATCATTTTATAATGCCCTTCCTTGATCAAGTCCTAGAAAGGTTGTCTCATCAAGAATATTTCTATTATCTTGATGGTTACTCTGGATTCTATCAAATACCCATACATCCAGATGACCAAGAGAAAACAACCTTTACCTACCCATTCGAAACATATGTGTTTAAAAGAATGTCGGTTGGTCTCTGTAATGTGCCTACAACTTTCCAACGTTGCATGGCCGCCATATTTGCTGGTCTTACTGAAACAATTATGGAGGTTTTCATGGATGATCTTTCTGTTTATGGAGATTCATTCGATTCATGTCTAAAGCACCTCTCACTGGTCCTCAAACGTTGTGAAGAAGTGCATCTTGTGCAAAATTGAGAAAAGTGCCATTTTATGGTAAGAGAAGGCATTGTCCTTGGTCATAGGGTCAGCAATAGAGGAATTGAAGTAGATAAAGCCAAGATTGAAGTGATTTCTAAACTACCTACCCCAAAAAATGTAAAAGAAGTTTGTGCTTTTCTAGGTCATGCAGGATTTTACAGAAGATTCATAAAGGATTTTTCTAAGATAACGAAGCCAATGACGAACCTATTACTAAAAGATATTGATTTCCATTTTAATTAATAATGTGTCAAAAGCTTCAAGACACTGAAGCAGGCCCTTACAACCACTCCCATCATTAGAGCTCCCGACTGGGACTATCCTTTAGAAATTATGTGTGATGCCAGTGATTATGTTGTGGGCACTATTTTAGGGAAATATATAGAGAAGAAACACTATGTGATCTATTATGCATCAAAAACTCTCGATGAAGCCCAGAGGAATTATGTAACTACCGAGAAAAAACTTCTAGCAGTTGTGTATGCCTTTGACAAATTCAGATCCTACCTAATTGGTTCGAAAGTTATTGTCTACACTGACCACGCTGCCATTCGTTACCTTATGGCAAAGAAAGATGCAAAACCCAAGGTGATTAGATAGATCCTCCTGTTACAAGAATGATTTAGAGATAAGAGATGAAAAGGGTACATAGAATGTTGTAGCAGACCACCTCAGCCGCATCCACACTCCGGATACTGAGAAGATTCCGATCAATGATTCCCTACTAGATGATCAACTAATGATGGCCTTAGAAGATATACCATGGTACTCGGATTTTGTGAACTACCTTGCTGTTGGGGTTATCCATCCCCAATGCACTGGGAAAGCACAGAATAAGTTCATGCATGATGTGAAGAAATATCACTGGGATGAGCCATATGTCTTTAAACTATGTGTTGATGGTCTGTATAGACGATGTATCACAGAAGAAGAAGCTCAACTTATTTTGGAACAATGTCATTCGGGACTAGTGGGAGGACATATGAGCTGTAAAAAGACTGCCTTGAAGGTTTTGCAATGTGGATTCTTCTGGACGACCATATCCAAGGATTTCTAAGACTTTGTCCTATCATGTGACAAATGTCAAAGAACAGGTAATACAACAAAAAGAGATGAGATGTCGTTGAATCTATGGAAAAAGTAGAGATATTCGATGTTTGGGGGGTGGACTACATGGGTCCATTCCCATCTTCTCATGGATTCTCATACATCCTAGTGGCGGTGGACTACGTCTCAAAGTGGGTTGAAGCAATACCAACCATCACTCGTGATTCCAAACATGTCATCAAATTATTCAAGGATATTATTTTCCCCCATTTTGGAGTACCACGAACCGTGATATCTGACGGAGGGTCCCACTTCCTTGGAAGAAGCTTTGAAGATTTACTAAGAAAATACGGTGTAACACACAAGGTTTCCTCACCTTACCATCCACAAATAAGTGGACGGGTAGAGGTCTCTAACCATCAACTAAAGGCTATTTTGGAAAAAATTGTAGGATGCAATCGAAAGGATTGGTCAACAAAAATCGACAATGCCTTATGGGCCTATCGAACTGCTTATAAAACTCCCATTGGGACTACACCTTTTTGATTAATATATGGAAAAGCTTGTCACCTTCCAGTTGAACTGGAACACAAGGCATGCGGGGCAATTAAACAACTGAACTTTGATATGAAAGAAGTTGGCTAAGCCAGGATTCTACAACTCCACGAGTTGGATGAACTCAGGATGACAGCTTATGAGAATGCACAAATCTACAAAGAACACACAAAACTTTGGTACGATGGACATCTAAAAAGAAAACACATACAAGTAAGTGACCAAGTTCTGCTATTCAACTCAAGGTTGAAGTTATTTCCAGGAAAACTCCATTCTCACTGGTCTGGACCTTACATTGTCAAAAGCATTTCCCCACATGGTACTTTCTCTTTATGGAGTGAAAAGTCAGGTGAATTTATGGCAAATGGTCACTTCTTAAAGATATATTTCACCTCGATTGACATAGGCACTGAAACAATGTTGGAACTCACCAATCCTAAGGATCCACCATGAAGCTAAAAAATTCAGTCGAGCCATCGACATAAAACAACGACACTCATCGGGAGGCAACCCGATCAATAAATTTGTTTTACTTTTCTTTTCAAATTAGAATATTTCTTCAATTTTGTTTTTACATTCTAGTTAATTCTTCATTAAATAACATTCGCATCGCAAGATGCTATTTTAAGATCTAAATGCTCTTTACCTTTGAGATTTTCAAATAAAAGGATGCACGGTGATCAGAAAACAACCACACCTGGTGGTCATTCTGGCATGAATTTTCCCCTCCATCTTGGATTTAGGGTTTTCTCAGGATGAGCAAATCTTTAAGTTTGGGGTGGAGGGTGGGTGGTATGTACCTCACTTCCCACCTACACCCATCCTTTTCATACTTAAGTTTTCTCTATCACATTCTTGATTAAAAAATTCAATATTTTCAAAGAAATTGAACAGATACTTGATGAATTTTTGACACTTTTTGACACTTCCTGGTTTCATTAAAAGTCACTAACTAAATCGCTATGCATTTTCAATCATTATATCCTCCTTAATCAAAGTAAATCCTCAAAAGGACCACTTTTTGAAACAAGCCTATTGATTGAAATCATCTTGTGAAGTTTATGATTCCTAACCTCATGATACTTTTTGCAAAGATGACAAGTGACTGTCAAACTGATAGGGATCAAACACGTCATGCTTCCTAACTGATTTGTGGAACAATAGCATGAAATCCCCACTGGATCCTCAACAAGTCATTATTTGAGCAGAGTTTGATAAAGAGAACAACCCGGTGCACTGAATTGTAAATCAAGTTGCATTCTGATCTGAACTCTCTTCTACACCTCTTCTATCATCTTCGTATCCCTCCATTCATCAAAAAGAAACAAAAATAGCCGAATATGTGCCAAACCCTAAGTTTGGGGTGGCACGCCACTTCCCTCTTTATCTACTTCTTCCATACCCCTCGCAAATAAATAGGGGTGTACCACCAAAAATGCAATCTCGAGTCGAATAGAGGAGAGATTTGCAAACAAAAAGATGCCAAAGTGCACACAAAAAGAAATGCAATCTCAAGTCGAATAGAGGAGAGATTCGCACAAAAACATGCAATAAATGAAATTGCAAAGCAAAAAAAAATCTCGAGTCGAATAGGGGAGAGATTTACTTCTTCCTTCCATACCACCTTTCACTCCCTTTTCTACCTAATGGCACAATGATTGCCTACCCTATCTTGGAAAACACTAGTGCCAGATCAAATGCACACTTGTTGTTCTGCGGGTGTCTCTAAACTCTTACAAAACTCTTTGATATGCTTGTTGTTGGAAAAGGTGAGGAGGAAGTGATTTTGGAAAATGAACTTAGGAACGAAGATATGGTAAGATGTGTTTTGTGGTCTCAGGAGGTTGAGATACTGAGTCATCTTGAGCAAAAAGAAAACATTCGTGATGTGAAGATGAAGCAATCACACGAATTGAAAGTATTCATTTGGCGACTGTTTCAGATTTTATGTTACTCGAGGACGAGCAACGTTTAAGTTTGGGTTATTTTGATGAATGTATATTCATCATGAAATTCAAGCATCACTTTGGGACCAATTCAACTCTATACATACTATTTCACTCAATATGAATCATAATGTGCAAAACTACTTAGTTGATTCAATTATCAAGGTTTTAACTAAACATCATTCATTTAATGCAGGTTTGGACAAAGATGAACAAGTAGTCAAGGTCCACCTTCATCTCTGGCTTCGATCAAGATATCTAACCAAGCAATTCCACCCATTCGGTCTCAAGACCATTTGAGCCCATGCGGTCCCGAGACCGTTTGAGCCCATGTGGTCTCAAGACCGTTTGAGCCCATGCGGTCTCAAGATTGTTTTGAGAAGAAGAGATCGATTGGAGGCATCACTCAGCCACAAGGAATCAAGCAGTGCATGAACGCAAGGTCACGAAGCAGAGTCCTAACCACAGACGTGGTGGTCCAAAACGGTCGTGGTCTTCTGCCATCACAAAGACCGTGTAATGCGGCCACGACCGTGGTCGACGAGCCACGACTGTGGCACCCTACCTGCATCGACCCTCTCTCACTCGCCACGCCGGTGCGAGGTAGCACGGTCGTGTGGCAGCTACGTCACCACGACTGTGTTGTCATGCCACGGCCATGGCACAATGCCATCAGAGCCCGATTTCTCACCCACCACGCCCGTGCAAGGTAGCACGGCCGTGGGACAGCAGCTTTACCATGACCGTGTGCATATCCACGGCTGTGGTGCGTCATCTTCAACCTCTGACCAGCACACATTTGCAGCCCCTGAGCAGGATTAATTGGAGGTGGTTCGTATACCGAATGAGGTCGCCCCGAGGCCATTTCACCTACAGATGAAGGCTGAAGATCGTTTGCAGATCGGAAGGCTTCTAGATCGGGTTGATCCAGCTGGTGATGAATTCATCTACTATTCGAATCAGTTGCAGAAAATCAAACAATCTGTCCAAGACCGTTTGCCCTTCTTCAACGCGAGACCGTTTGGCCCCTGTGCGGGTTTCAAATCGTTGAATCAGTCATTTCCAAGACCATTTAAGTTGGGCTGGAGCGTTGACCGTTTGCTGCTGTTGAAGACCATTTTCCTCTTTTTCCAGACTATTTGCTAGCAAACGGTTTACAAACTGTTTTCCCCTGTCTACAGACCATTTGAAGAAGACCGCACAGAGCGATCGTTTGCCCAAAACCATTTGGAGCGATCGTTTGGTAGCAAACGGTCTCCACACCATTTGGAGGAGATATTTCAAGACCGTTTGGTCAAAACTAACTGAAACTGTTTGGTCTCTTTTAACCCAAGACCGTTTGGGGTTAGTCCTGTGCCTATAAATAGGACCCCAAGGGTCCTCACTTGGGGAGGGGTTTCGGGACGCCGACACGCTTCCTGTACATAGGTCCAATCCAAATCCAGTCCAGTTTGTGCCAGTTTCATTCCACCTACTGCGCGTGTTGCAACCAAGGAGGCTGAAGAGAGAAGGGAGACGAAGTGAGGGAGACTATCCAGTCTGTCTTGGCAACTCCCGTTTATGCCCAGATCTGCTCCGACACGACATAGAAGGTTGTATCTTCTTCACCGAGCTGCGACTACCTTCTGCACTGAGTTCATGGAGGATTTCTCTCTCTTTCTCATTCTTCTTGTTTCTCGCATCATGAGCGAGTAGTACCTTTTCGCTGGGGTGCGGGGACTAGCCCCGCAGCCCATGCAAATCATGTTCTTTTGTTAAACTATCCATGGAAATGTATATAAATTCCCATTTCGTTGTTAGTTGGTATGTTTGTAGTTTATTTTCTGCTTGCTTTCATCTAGTTCTTTCTTATATGGCGAAATCTTCTATGTATGGGATGGAATGGCGGTTTACAAGTTTGACTCCTTGACGAGAACTTATGAAAGGATTCCTTAAGGTTGTAAGTGTATGATCCATGAGGGGACGAGACATCCAGCCTACGGTGATGCTTTTGTGGTCTAAACATTCCTCAGGGAGGACGACAACCTTATTTGGATTTTGTATTGTCTTGTTTATCGTCAATGTTAGTTTGTTGATCTATCACCTACTTGCTTATCGATTAATGTGGTTGACTCCCAAACTAGAAATAGAATGGGATTTCTTCAAGGTCATAAGTGTATGATCTATGAGGGGACGAGCCATCTAGCCTTCGGTGACGCTTCTGTGTGCCTAACGCCTGTATAGGGGCCCCACAACCTTCATTGAATTTTTATATCTTCGGAGTCGTAAGTAAGCGATCCGGTTGGTGACGTGACATTTGATGCCTAAGGTGATGCTTACGTGACCCTAACGCCCGTATGGGGAGTTCTGCAGCAGCTCTATTTGGATTGTTATATCTTGCCTGGATTGTTTGTGATTAATGTGTTTGCATACGTAGTGGTGGTGAAACCTGATACCACCCCAGTGATTCCTTATCATTGATCTAAACCTAACTTTAATTCAGCGTTTACTTTCTTGCAATTAGTTTAATTAACCTAAAATCAACCAATCATTTTAAATATTAGCCTTAACTCGAACTATACTAGTCTGACAAAGATTCTTAAATTTTTTTTCCTTTGGATTCAATCCTTAACTATACTGCGATAAGACTCGTCTGCTTGCGGGCCGTATTATTTCACTTTGGTTTTGGTAAAAGCTCGAGGATTTCAACCTCGAGTGAGTTTGTTAGTGCGATAAAATACCACGTCATGTGCTCAATCTCAAGGTCTAGAAACGTGGATGTTTGAAGACCCCTTTATGAGCGATGCATACAACCAGAAAAATAGCAAGAGATATTGAGAACACAACTAAAAGGTATATGAAATATTGAAAATGGAAATGATGATCTAGTCTCAAATACTAATTAGCATGTGTTACTCAAATTATATTAATCGTAGCTCCCCAGCAACGATTCCAAAAACTTGTAGGTTGTTACACTAATGAGTTTCAATCTTAAGGAAGACCTTTTACGCAACTAACCAATTCTTGCATGTATACAGAAATAGTTGCAGTCGAGATCAAACACAAGGAGCTTGGTAACCAATTAAACGCAATAGTGGTAAGGTTCAACAATCTAGACCGTTTTAAAAATGTGATTTGGTTGATTCAGCTAAAATTTCAAAACTAAACAAAATAGTAAACAGATTACTAAAAGAGGGTTGATTTCAGATATAGAAGTATCTTGGACTTAGGATTTGACCAACATATCATAGCAAAAAATAGGAGCATGAAATTTAAACATACTAAGATCTTGTTTTAAAGGAGAGTTGTATGTTGTGTGTGTGTGTCTATATATATATATATATATATATATATATATATATATATATATATATATATATATATATATATATATATATATATATATATATATAAGTACAATGATCCTAACTCAATATAACATTCTCATGTATGAATTTCATTTTGGATCACAAGCCTACTCCTCAACTCCATAATTTCCACTCTCGTGGTAGAGAAGGAGTTGCCAGGAGAGTACCTCCTTACTCTCCTACCTATCTTCTCAGATCAAGCAACAAAGCATAAAACATGCACATAAAGTGGCTAGCCATACATGCAAGAAGCAAGAAACTGGTACTCACAAGGTGGGAAAACAAACAAGTTAGCATTTAGTATGAAATTATCATATTCCTTACATGATATGACATGAGAGCTACTCTCCCATGCCCAAGAAAAAGAGTCTACTCGTCCATGATGATGTACAGCAAAAAATATGTAGAATTTCCATAGCTTAACATGGTTTAGAGTAGGAAAAGCTAAGAGAACCAAGAGTGTAACCTAAGAAGGGTAGAACTCTGGCTTGGGGACGAAATTCCACTCCTACAGCTGCTCCAAACCAGCCAAACTTCCCTCCTGAGAAGCTTGGTGGAGAGAAGAAGCTTTGTTGCACCTTGGAGAAGAAAATGGAGAAGAAGAGAAGAAGAATGGAGGTTCTTTGGCAAGTAACCACCTTCTTCCACCCAAAATGTCACGCTCGCACCCCGAGATTACCACTAATCATGAGATGTGGGCATGAGTTTGAGGATTATACTTAATACAAAGTTCACTCCCATTTTTATTTTTATTTCCCTTTTTTTTCAAACTCTTTATTTTCTCGCATCCAATCACATAAACAACATTACATGACAATTAGACTTTGATTACTCTAATATAATCTCAACATTAATGATACACATCCATACATTCATTCTGTTTCTCACACTTCCATGTACATATGACATGATAATCAAATACATTCTCTCTTATTAAGGATACAAAGATAAAAACATCATTTACAACTCTCTCACATCTATACAAGGACCTAGAGTGAAAGGGACTGACTGAACTAAACTAATATCATACTTAACTCATGTGGTAGATCTACTCTGATGCTTTGACCTTCTTCAAGTCCATGTGGTTTCCCTAAAAAAATTGTGAGTAGAGGGGTGAGCCCACTCGCTTAGTGAATGAGTACTTCAAAGAAACAGTTTAAAGCACTTATATAATGACAAATATATTGCTGAGAAACTAATATCAATTATAAAAACAGTAATCTTTAAAGAGTCTAATCATTGACAATCATAAATATTATAGGATACTCTAGATATCTACAAGAGTGAACCAATATATGAATATGCTTGATTGATCATAAAGAGAACTAATAATTTAGAAACAACAAAGAATAATTGAATAACTATGCATACTTGTTTAACCTCTCATTCATCATATATATTATGCCTTGAACCCACATGAGGTGTACCACAACATGTGAAATAATCACAGCAAGCTACGATCTCATTGTATACGGCTTAGAAGCATGCCCAGGTTCCTAAGCCTATATCTTGAGTAAGACCTCGTCTACAGCGGGCCTCGGCATGTCTACCTCTCGGCGTCTCATGGGAGCGGCGGGATATCTCATACTCCACCTCTCAACCTAGGTACTCAGGCAGTGAATCAAATCCATCAGGCTTATTGTGCATTAGTAGACCTACTGGCCACTTATCATTCAACAAGTAACACCGCTATCACCGACATCCTCGGTTGGTGTTGGGTACCACACAACTGTAAAGAGTATATCCTACTAGTTAAGACGCCTGCACCCTACTGGTGTGCTCCAGCTTACCTCGATATGGACTACCTCTAGTCAGGAAGTCATTTCCTCCTCACAGCGCAGGCCTCATCCTATGAGGATTCTGTAGTGTTAAGGGCATCTACATGTCTAATTCACTCTTTAAATTCACAATTCAATCATCACATCAATGTATCTTTGTTCAGCTTTGTAAATCGTTCATTTCATAAACCATCTGATAACATATACCACAACTAAACTATTAAACATCACCACATCTCAAGCTGAGAAACATTGAAATCACAATACTTGTTTCACTAAACACCCTATCTGTAATGACCACATTTGTGCTTAATTGGTAAACTAGGGTTTACCTGAATGATTACATGCTTGATTAGATTGAACATCATTTAGACTTGATTAATGATAGTAGATCAATTGTGATGTTTCAAACCTAACTAGAAACTCTAACTATGATTTTAGTTTGAAGAATTTGGGTTTTAGAAATGTAAACCCTAATCGGCAAAAATTAGGGTTTTGATAGTACATGAATATGGAATTTGTTCAAGATAGAAGTGTGTTAAATGATTTTTCATATTTTCTACAAATTTTTTATTTAATTGAATTTTTTATATGATATGGATAACTCAATCATTCATATTGGATAAAATTTTCATAATACTTGAGTGTTCTTTGAATATGGTTCTCAGTCGAACTATACTTCAACCAAAATGTTGATAGAGTACTTTTTAGCAATGTAGTGTTTTATTTTTATTTATTTATTGGTAACACAAAATTTTATAAAATTTTAACTAGAGATCTGAAACTCAATCATAAACAACATGTAAACTTTTCATAATTTTTTTATGTGTTTAGACCTTAAAAGTAGACAAATTATCATAATATTTTTATGACAGAAAATTCAACTGAAATAAGAGAAAGTATAGTGAGGGGTCAATGTGCAATTGACCCAAACAGCTCAATTTCTCTATATGGTCAACCCAACACACAAGGAGATCTCATAATTCATGATTCAATCTAGAGAAATGAAATCCTAGAGAGAGAGGGAGAGTTAGGGTTTGAGAGGAGAAAGTGATGGAGATGCTGACCTAGGGTTTTGCAGTCTGAGGAATGATGAAATCATGTAACTTTAGCCTCTTTGGATATAGTTTCATGGTTAATCTTCTCTCACATGTCAAGATTTTGTCCCTCCTCTGATTTGATCTGAAATGGTGTCAAAACTTCCCCTTTTCTCACTCTTTCTTCATAATCCAACATTTTTAGGGTTTTCGAGTTGAAAGTAAGAAGAATCGGGTGAATTGCTAGGGATTTGATATGAGATTGATATTTTTAGGGATGAACTGCATTCTTAAGGTGATTTCACACCTTAGGGTGAGTGGGAACTTCCTTTAAATAGTATACTGCACGAAAATTAGTTAAATCATCCATAATCTTTCATTTCTTAGAATGCGACTACAAACCCTAAATTGTGTATTTGATCTAAGTTGTTGCAAAATGATATTAAATTGATTCTTCCTCTTTTTGGATGAATTTTAGATGATAAAATCATATTAGAAATGTATACAATACATCCTAGTGAGAATTCCCTAAGTATTCGCAGATGTTATAAGAGTAAACTGAAATATAGGGAATTTGTCTATGACTGAAATTGTTGTATAATTAAATAGAGAAATTTGTTTATCTGGATTTCCTTGGTTATGAATGATTGTTTATCTGAATTCATAGTACACATATGTCAGATACTATCTCGGATTTTATTTAAGGTGAATAGTATATGTTTGATATCTCAGTAAAGAGGGTGAAACCTTAGATGCGAGGAAAGTTGGATATTTGAGAATAGATATCGTGAAATCCATTTGAAAGGGTTTTCTTGACATGATAGACTTTATTTATTCAATTTTATTATTGATGCATGTTATCTCAGTGAATGGCATGGAAAACCAAATTTGGCTCAGTTCCAAGGTTTCATACATATATTGATTTTATATGATTTGTTGATAGTAGTCTTTATTCAGTGAATGTTTATGTCGTATGAAATCCTTATGAGAGCCATGTGATAAGTGAATGGGGTAAATGAAACCCTAAGGATAGGATGTTCAATGAATCAAGTATTTTGATATCAATGTTCTCAGTATGAGATGTGGTGATGTTTAACAGTTCAGTTGTGGTAAATGTTATCATGAAACGAATGGTTTACAAAAGTAAACTAAGATATGTAATGTGATGCACAACTCAAGATTTGGGTTGAGGTGCACATTTTCCAAGAAATTACAAATAATTTATAGGTACAAATGACAATTACTTGTATGTCAAGTAATTAACTCTTATCAGTGTATTAAGAAGTTCAACTACATGATTATAGTGTATAAAGTATCAAGTGGACATGTATTCTGTTATTTAAGAATTTTAGTCTGTCGGTAAGTATAAAATGTTGATTTCTCAGTATATTACAGTGTTTTGAGTATATTGTTCTGCCAAGTTTAGAATGATATACATGTTTTGTTATAAACTTCAAATTAATAGACAAAGTACCATAGAGATACCAGAGTCAAGTATGAGTAAGGGAAAATATACAATATAGTAAGAGCTTTCCAAGAATAATAAAATAATAAAAATTAAGAGCCCTGAATATTGTAGTTTCCCTATGAGAGGTCTGTGTCGTAGGGATGAAAGGACCTAACCCTAGAAGTGTCTAGTATACGGTGGTCAGAACGTACTAACAGGTGGTACAGGGGACGAAGCACTAGTTGAAGTCTCCTTAATATACAGCATTTAGTGTCCAACATCAACCAGAGATCCTGGTGGCACTAGAGTACAGAAAAGCCAATAGGTGGCTTGACTCTCTGCCTGTGTGCTTAGGTTAGAGGAGGAGTCTAGTTTTTATGGCATAATAGGTGTGCTGAGGCTAGAGAGCCATTTTCCTGTTGCAGATCAGCGACGTAGTCAGGCTTAGCATTCCTAGGTGTGTCAGCTAAGTCTTATACGGTGAGATCATAGTTCTCTATGAGTCTTCATATGTAGAGTAGACTGCATATGATCAAGGTATAAGCTAAAATATGTTCATATAGGTTTAAAGAGTCTCTCATAAATAAGAAAGGTTAAGAAAGATTCGAGTAAAGTTTCCCAGCAATTATTCTTTGTATGTTTCTGAATTATTAGTTCACTTTGAAATTAATCAAGCATGCTCATATATTGATTTTCTCTTGTTGATATCTAGAGTATCCTGCCATATTTATGATTGTCAATGATCAATCTCTTTAAAGCTTACTACTGTTATAATCGATATCAGTTGCTTAAAAGTATATCTGTAATTATAGACTATTTCTTTGAAGTACTCATTCACTGAGCAAGTAGCCTCACCCCTCTACTCACAATTTTTAGGGATATCACATGGACTTGAAGAAGGTCATTGCATCAGAGTAGATCTGCCACAAGAGTGAAGTCTGAGTATAGTTAAGTTCGGTCGGTCCTTGTCACTATAGGTCCTTGTAAAGAAATAAGAGAGAGTTGTAAATGATTATGTATAACATTATTCCTCTTTAGCAATATAAGAAAATTAGCAAGTCTTATGTGCTTAAAAGTATGAGAAACATAATGAATGTTCATACATGCATTTTTACTGTTGAAATCAGATTAGAGAAATCAATATTTAGAATCCCTTGTAAAGTTAGTTTATTTGGTTCAATGCGAGAAAACAAAGAGTTTGAAAAAGAAGAAAAAGTTAAGGGTGGTCTTTGTATTACATTAAATCCTCAATTTATGCCCTAATCTCATGATTAATGGTAATTGTGAGATCGGGGTGCAACACTATCATTAGGGTTTTATTTACCTCATTCACTTATCACATAACTCACATAATGATTGAATACATCATAACATCATTCAATAAGAATTGCTCTTAGCAGTTCACATATAATTGAATATATATATATATATATATATATATATATATATATATATATGAAATCCCATAATAAACAGAACTAGGGTTTCCATGCCAACTAAAATGTAAGATCTTATCTGACATATATGTAATAAGCATACAAATAAAACAATCATTCATAACCAAGGAGATTCAACTAGGCAACTTCTTTATTCAATTATACAACAATCTCAATCATAGCTGAAAATCTTAGATTTTAGTATATTCATGTAACCTCTACAATTACTTTAAAATTTCTCATTTAGATTTATTACAATCATTTCTAATGTGATTTCATAATCTGAAATTCATCATAACAGGGGAATAATCCATTTCATATCATCTTACAAAAGTTAGATCAAAAAGGCAACTTATGGTTTGTACTCGCAAACTAAGAAATACAAGATATTTGATTATTTAACTCATTTTTGTGCAATCTACTATTTAAAGGAAGTAATCACTCTCCCTAAGATGTGAAAACACCCTAAAAATAGAGCCCATCTTTGAAGATCTCAAATCCAAATCAAGATCCTAGAAAAATCTACGATTTCTTCTTCCTTTCAACACTAAACGGGGCCTGCTGTAGGTAGAAGATGATATTAGAGGTTAAACCAAACCTTCAAATCTCTGGATCAAAGGTTTTGATCAAGGAGAAGTGAAGAGAAGGAGGAATCCACGGTTAAAACTACTTACCAAATCGTATTTATAGCAACCCCTTTTGATTTCTACTATTCTTCATGTTCTTCCCCAAATATCACCCTCCAGGTCTCCCCCTCATAGATCAAGATGTCTGGAATGATAGAGGATCGAATTTCGGTTCCAACGCACTTCATTTCGTTGAAAACGGATAAGTATTGCTCAAGATAAGATCATTTTACGATTTGCTGTCTAGGGCGGCATCGGCCGCGATCGCGGTGTCGACGCAGCGTCGCGGTCATGGTGTCGACGCAGCGTCGCGGTCATGGTGTCGACGCAGCGTCGCAGTCGCGGTGTCGACGCAGTGTCGCGGTCGCGGTCCTGAATATATCTTTACTAAAAAGGGCATAACTCTCTCATTTTAAGTCTGATTTGGTTCATTATTATTTTTTTATTCATAATTGAATTATATAAAATCCTAAAATATTATTTTGATAATATTCTAAAAAAAAATCATTTATTAATTATTTCCTCCAATGTCATTAACTCTCTTCTTGCACACATTTATCGATTAATATTATCTTAACCCCAACTCAGTTCTTTATAGTATGCTTAAGTTATGATTATGAGTTGTCAAAATAAGTATTTAAAGTTATCAAAGTTAAGATAAAGCACAACATCTATACTACTATAAAAGGAGCGAGTTTGATGCTGCGCTCTCCTTGATTCACTCTGTTCTCTCCTTTTTTCAAGGAATTTTTCTCCTAAAAATATTTATTCTCACTCTCCTAATAACTTTTATTATTTTTAATTCTGTATTTCTCTCTCCAACCCACGGAAACGGTTCCTTGATTCTCTCCTTTCAAAGAACCAACACAAATATCTTTTATCGTAGAGACCCTTTCACGGACGAGTCTTCTTCCCACACATTTCCAACAAATTGTATATTTCACGTGCATGTGCACGTGTGCGTTCACTAGTAGAATATTACTAGTAAAAGTATGCCAAGCATTAAGATTATCTTAAAACTCTAGGATTACTAGCAAAACTAGGAACGGGTTGTAACACAAAATTGCCCTCCTTTTCTCTAGACCTACTCTTGGACGAAAGACTTTTGAATTATGAACCTCGATAACCGCTCCATAGGATGGTCTTGTCTTTAAAAATGAGAGAAGTAATATTTCAAATTTACATAAACTAACAGAGATATGACGTGTCTTCCTTGGGACACATCGTGTCCTGGTCTCTGACAGTTGCTTCAAGTGTAAAGCACAGGCGTGTCTGAATTCAAACATGTTGTATACATTACCAGAAATACAAGAATTGGCTCTGAATTCCCAGGTACACATCGTGTCTTTGGCGGACACACTGTGTACTTTTCCTCTTCGTGTGAAGTATATGGCCAACTGGAAATGCGCATGTTGTGTCTTAATTTAGACACATCGTGTGCTTTGCTATTTAAGCAGAAATAGAATTTTGAATGTCTGCAAGGCGTTGAGAAGCCCCAATAATGTCAGAGTTGAGTTGGGCTATCTCCAATTTGATCTTTTCCGAACATATCTGCAATACACATCAGGCGATAAGCAAAGTAACAAAAAGGTGGCAAGAATATTATGAATAGAGGCTAAATGAAAACAAAATGAATTGAATTTGTGTGTGAAATCATATAAGAAGTTGATGTGGAAAGCACCCAACATGGAACAATCGGTTCAAGTTGTTGAACCGACCAACTTGACTCAGGATCACCTGACGGCCATATAGGTGAGTGAGACGGGCATCTCGCATGGGTGAGATGGCTTGGTTGGGCATAATGAACATTCTAGAAGTTTTCCAAACTTGTTTGTTTGGACATTACTTATGGTGCAAGGAATTAATATGTGGTATTAATTGGAATTGAAATTTCCAAATTTGTGTACAATTGTGAAACTACCAGACAACCGTCTGGAAGCATGAGACAATCATCTTGTGTGACCAGACAATCGTCTGGGTCACCAGATGACCGTCTAGGTTACCATATGGACGCTTTGAATGTCGTAGGTTGTGAAAATTCAAGATTTTTCCATCTCTTCTACTCCTGCACAGATCCCAAACAAATTAGGAACCCTGATCCAAACCTTGACTATAAATAGAGGGGTAATGGGGGATTCTCAAAGCACAACTACAACAACAACTGAGAGTCAGTTGCTCTAACAATTGTTGTCCTCTCTGGTTGTTGTAACCGAGAGAGTCCAAACAAGACCTACCTGACAAGGGAGGGATAGCGACGGGAGAGAACAACTAAAAATCTTTGTTGTCAGAGATCAAGTTGGTGACTTGTACACCAACGGGAGGGACAACTCCTTCTTGTCTGTTCCGGAATGATAGGAGTTCTAGTTGATCTGTGTCGACTATCCTAGAGGCAAGAGTCCATCGGCTTCTTCTAGGAGAGCAAAGTCAGCCTGCAGTCCATGGCGAGACCATAGGAGTTATTGTAGAAGTTGTTCTTGTTCATTATTCATGGTAAAAACTAGGAGTTGCACAGCCATCATCTAAGGAAAATTGGAAACAATTGCATTAAAGTAAGTTTTTATCATTGGACTTTCTCTAGGACCAAGCATAACTCGTTAAATCATCCTTCCTATTTCATAGTAGTTGACATGATCTTGCTGGTATTGGAATATAGATAGATAAAAAATTTATTTCTACTGCTATATTTGTGCATGTATTTCCCAACAATAATAGTACCATTGCCTACTATATGCTGAACTTTATTGTCGAAGCAATATAAAGTAATGAGAACTCCTCCTTCCATCACCACTAGGGACGCTACCACTAGAAGGACAACTGCCTTTCTTCATCCACCCTATGTCATGCACTTCCTGGGATTGGCCACAAATCAGTGACTATAGTGGCACTTGAAGACCACCCACCACAATACCTCTCCCACCCTTGTTTTGAGGTTCACAATGTCTATATGTCTCCTTCCTTCTCTTGACACACCATTCTTACTAACTTGGTAGAAATTCATGCTTAATGTCAACTCTCTGACCATAGTTCAAGAAAGTAGTATTTGGTGTTTGGGCAAAGAGGGTATCGCATAGAGTATATGTGATATGCATGAGTATATATGGGAATATATACGGTTTTGTAATTCTTTAACAAATTAATTATATATACTCACTAAATGATCCAATAAAATATATAAATTCATAGATTGCACACTCATATATACATTTCATATAAACATTAGCTTGTATGATATGTTTATACATGTATATATATATATGGAATGTGTTTGTGATATATGTAAAAATATTAATATATGTATACAGATGTACTAGAATGTGTAAAACGAGTGTATAAATGTGAATAAACGAAAATGCATACATATATGTAGAAATATATGTTTGTAAATGTAGTTATAAATTATATGCATGTATACATATGAATATGTTAAAAGGCATTCATATAAATGTACAATTGGGTGTTAAAATAGTTATATATATCACAATGTATACATATATATTATTGGATATAAATTTAAATTTTAATAAAAAAGGAATGTGTATATGTATGTATGTGTGCAATGCATGGATATTAGTTGTGGCCTTTTCAAAAAGCAGAGTTTAATCGACTGCTTATTCAGCCAAGAGGGAGTATATGCGGCCCATGACCGCTTAGTGGACTGATAAGCAATATGTGGTGTGGTAGGGTGACCGAATAGGCATAAGAGGGAGTATATGCGGTCGTTCAGACAGATTTTCAGAACAGTATCTCTGACTAATGATGGAATTCGTTCCACATCCTACTCAATTTTTTTTCTACAATTTTCAATATTTTTCGCATATTAAATTCCCTTATTGTCCACTTTCACCCTATTCGGGCCCTTCTGCAAAGAAATCTTCTATCAGACCAAAAGTGCAATTGATCCTTAGCTCTACCTTAAATAGGCTATCTTTTCATAAATTTTTTAATTGAATTGTCTAGAATGAGATATTTCCCTTTTAACTGCCGTTTATCAATAAATCTGAGAGATAACCTGATTTGTTTTTTTGTGCAAATTTTTCTGGTTTTTGCAAATATATTTCTATAATAACTAGGAAAATGAGAAATTCCCCTTTTTCACCTTGACGTGTTGGGCAGATCAAGGCCATCCGTCAATGTCGCGTGGGCAGATCGCCTCGATCCACGTACCTTGGGTGGTGCATCAGTGTAATTCATCACCTCTTCCTAAAGGTTCAGTCCAGAATCCCGAACCCTAATCCCGGACTATCAAGCGGCTCATTTCATCTCTCTTGAAGCAATAGAAACAACTACCTCTCTCTTTATTTTCATATTGTATGTGATCATAGGATCCTTCCTCTAAAACCACCTACTCTACTAGATATATAAATGATAAAATACTCTAACGGTCGCACGTAACTGTTGAATCTACAATCTATTTCTAATTGATCAATAATTGTTACATCTGACCTGATCTACAATTGCATTTGATGTTTTATTTGCTACAACTGCTTTTCTTCTCATATCGTTGTGGCATTTTTACTATTTCAAAAAGAATTAGATATAATTTTCTAAGCATACATCTACTAGTCATCATCTAACATCTTACGCATCGGCTCTAGTAACCAATGACGGATCTCCTCCATGGGAGGTTTTGAGGTGATGGATCTCCTTCGCGAGAGGTTTTGAGGTGATCAAGATCACAATACACCTACAAATTAGGAATTTTGGGGCCATGACAGGAAAGACACCGACATCTTCAGTTGTCAAAGTCTGCACATAATAAAAATAATTTTAGCTTATTTTCACAATTTATTTAATTTAATTGTCCTGAATGTCTCAATTTCATTGCAACCAAATGGTGTTTTGATATTGCTTTACTATGTGGGATGGTGGTGATAATCCTTCCCCACTCATAACTGGATCACCAAATCTTGTCTCTAGTTTTGCTTTTCTTTTCTTTTTCTTATCCAGCATGGATAATCGCTCAAACCCATATATATATATATAAATGATGTGAGATTTCAGTTAAGGTATCCACACAATGTTAAGTTGGACGTCCAAAGGCTTTGAAAATATCCTACTCTCCTATCACTCATGACTAATTGTGGTGGTTGTAGTCACGAGGTGTATTAGGAGTAGTACCTTTATCTGTAGAATTTGGGATACTCCTTGATGAGTGTCATCGATTCAGAGAGAAGGTAAGGACCCACCCCTCCAATATAGGTCATGCTTGAGTGTAGATGTAACGTTGATCTAAACTTATGGTCAAAATGGGGATGTTTGTTGCTTGTGCATATGTCTCGTCTTTGTTGCTGAAATTTTATTGAGATTGTTGCTAACCCTTTTCTTGTGTGGATTTCAAGCCATGTTTTTAAAGATTACCAATCTCAAACTCAAATTTCAAACAACCTTTTTCAAAGATTAATAATCTCAAATTCAAATTCCAGACAATCTTTTTAAAATATTAAAAACTCAAACATTTTTTTAACAAACTCAAAAAGGGATCTTTTCAACTAAACTCGGGTGAATAGGTAGGTTCCACACATTGTGTAAGACATCATTTGTCAATTCTAGGTTTGCCCCTCATGATCCTGTATTATGACCTTAAACTAATCCTACTTTGACTTTTAAATCTTTTTGGGTCCTTAACCATGACCTGAAACTAGCCTAATCATACACTTCATCTTCCTAAATGGGAACGTAGATTACAACCTAAAACTAGGCCACATCCTTTCACTAAACACCACAAAAAGGATAGGCCAAGTTGATGCTTTTTCTCCTTACCAATCATTCCCCACAAGGACTATCTAGAGAAACTCCTTGAGCTAGGAGGAAACTAGGGTGCCATTGATGCTACCAAGGGTTTCAGTTTGGTAATCGCACTAGACAAGAATGTCCTCTTGAATAAAAGTAGCTGATTAAGCATGGTCACGGGCTTAGAGAGGGTAACCTTTCTCTTGACCAACCACTCAATACCCCACCTTCCATCCTACTTTGAAAGATTCTTTTGGATCATTTATCAAAGGAATAATAGACCCACCATCTTTTTATTTCTACCATGGCATTGGCAAGCGTGTCTCGTACAAAAGTTGATAGGTTCCCTCATATAATCCAAGCTAGGTGTAGGAACAACCACCAAAAAACTATAGGTGCTTTTCATCATGAGAGTAGTGAAAGAAATCAAGGAGTATCCCTTCAACCTCCCTCATTGGGGGAGTTCACTTTTTTGTCTAAAATAGTATGTGCAGATGGACCATTCTCAAAGCATACAATATTTTCTCATGATGTTACACCCTACTTTTGCATCCCCTAATCAGGGCATTACATGAGCAGCAAAGAGCACGTACCCCACCAGGTCTCGCCAATGATCAATCTTGATGGCCAAAAGATATAGTATGGACTGACAGTTTGATGGTACTTCTAAAGGGAAGACCGTCCACAGCAAGCAAGACAAACCCAAAGAGGTGGAGAAATGCAAGGAAGTTGCTACCATCCATGGAGCTCCAGTCACCTAAGAAGAACCTCAATTTGAATATCCTTTCAACATATGTCCTCTACCTCCATTAGGATCATCCAACACATGTGGATGTCAATATCTATGGTTTTTTGGACAAGAGGCCATGCATGTAGGATCAGCCACACCATTCATTTTGTACATATTGTTAGGCTCCCATCCGCCTCACCCAAAAAATTCCATATGGGAGTCTATCAAAGTCCTCCCTTAGCAAGCATTGGGTTTGTCCCGATATCGTAGGAGGTCACAGTGCCCTTCTTTAGACCTAAACGAGAAATTAAAGGAAAGAAGAAGAAGTAGCAGCCACCCAAGAAGAGCCTCAAGTAGTTGACACTGCCATAAATGTTCAAATGCAATATTTGAATGGTCGAGGACCAATCCATAACCTACACTCCATGTATCCAACACCCCACTATTGGTACAATCTATACATAGGGGGAGCATATGGATTTTTACCACCAGAATATATGGCACCGCCAATGACAATCAAATCACCAATTATACCCATGGTGGCTGCACATCAAAGAGCAATCACATAGGATCCTACTATTGTTGATCACCTATTGCTTGAGATCATACAAAAGATCAAACTTCTAGAAGGGAAGATGGACAGTGGGAGTACATAATATTTTCCACTTTTTGGATGCAAAGATACCTAACAACATCATCTAGACATAATTACATGAATGCATCAAAAAGGTGACCCCGTGGCCACGCCAAGGAATATTGCTCAGATATGGTGGAAGTCCAGAATAATGACAAAGTACAAATATTGTATTTTGCACAGGCCTAGATTGGTCCCACGTTTTCCTAGTACAACAAGCAGGATATGATTGCCATTACAAATTGGTTAAGATGGCCAAAATGTCATCGATGAGTATTCTTGAAATCTATACTAAGTCACAACCATGAAGTATGTAGAAGCAATACAACAAAAAATGTATGAGAGATTCTCTGAGCTAGTTAAATTATTAAGGGAGAGTATTGCTCAATTGGAATTCAAGACCATAGATAAGGAGGCTCTAGACATGGTTATCAGATCTTCCACTCCAACTCTCATTGCCCTCTTATCCTTACCAAGGTACAATACATTCCCAAAGCTCATACAAGAAGGTGTATTGATCAAAACTTCAATCAATAGTGGGGTCTATCAAAACATAGGCCTCATTTTTTGCCATTGTCTGCTTCTTTAGTGACTAATAAAAAGTCTAAATGGGAAAAAGTAAAGACATCAAATGCCATAGTGGGAAAAGTATTCAATCCTGCTACGTTGAGAATGTGAAAACTACCAACCACACAGGATTCATCGGTGTAGACATCAACATCTTAGGATGTCTTGGTTCTAACACCTCAACCACAACACACTCAATTGATGTCAGCCAAATGTTAGCCTCAGTACATGTCCCCAAGGTTTGTGGGGCTACCAAACATATGTTATGGGTACGCACCACTACCTTTCCAGTCGGCCCTGCAATAGACAATCACAATCATTCCTCTGACAACAAGTAATCTAACAATACATGCCAAGTTTGCAACAACCCCTCAATCAGTCAAGGATCCTCTTAAACCAAATATTAATCTGACATCTCAGCTCAATAGCTACAACACCAATGCCTTTTGTGACTACCATAGCAGTCACAAGATAGACTCCTACATTGCTCTCAAACATGCCTTGCAAAATCTCATAGATGCTAGGGAAATCCACATAGTCGCTTTAGAAGAGGCACAATCGTCCTCCAACACTGTGGCTATGATCTCATCGCCAAAGGACTCGTCTTGCATATTGGTTCTTCTACTAGAGCAAGCAATCATAAACTGGTCTTGAAGTATCTGGATTGTCGCCTTGATCCAGGAATGAAAGCTAGTGATACTAATAAACTCAAAAATTAACTAGCATGCCAACAGCCCGCCAGGGGTAGAAAGTACAAGAGGTCATTATACCAAGTGGACATTCCAGGGGCAGAAGACATAATCAATCAATGTACCAAAGGCAAATGTGAATTCAAAACTATCGAAGGTTTGGATTCTAAAGGTGGAAATCCCTACAAATTCTCACCCTGCTATTGTGATATCAGCCATAATGACTTCACCTATCACAGTAAAGGGAGATCAATGCTCTACCTCTCCATAGGTACCACCACCCCTTGACAAGGGAAAAGCGAAGGTGACTGCCTACATAGGAGTCCCTACAAGCATTACTGAACAGGGGTTCATCAAGGTCTCCATTCTAATTGTGGATACCAGAAAGGTGCCACTGATGCCTAAGCTTTGCAAAGAGACTGAACCCAAATATTTAGACACTATCCAATTCCTTAGCAAACTAGAGGGGGACTATCACTAGAAAAAGTGATGCAAAACTCTCTAGTACATCGAGATGGCCATGAAAACTCTTGAAGGAGCCTATGTCTCCAAGGATGTACGGCTAGAAGTTCTGGCAGCCACCATCGGGTTGATGACAACCCCACACTTGATCTCATTTGTTGAAAATGAGATTCTGACAGGTGGGAATCACAACATGTCCCTGTTGATTATTTCATTATACAATGGCCTTAAGATACCCATTAGCTTCATTGACAATGATGCATGTCTCAATGTGTGTCCCTTAAAGACACTAATTAGCATGAGTAAAGATCATTCCAACCTCCAATTGACAACAAAGAAAGCAATCTCCTCTGACGGAGTAATCAAGGAGAATCTATGAGAAATAACACTGGAGCTTCAAATTGGATACCAGACATTCAGCGGCCCATTTGCCATCCTGGAGTTGAGTCCCTCCTTCAATCTCCTCTTGGGGAGGCCGTGGATACATAAAAATCAGGTAAATTTTGGTTTGTAAAAGGCATATCCTCATTGACTACACGATTAAATAAAACCTTTGACTGAAAAAAGTATATTTTATTGGTTAAGAGGTCTATAAGCCATTAGTTGACCAAACATAGGGTATTACTACTAACTATTTTAATATATATAGGGGATTAATACCATATGCAACAAAGTTCAAAACATCCAAATGAAAAAAAATAGTAGATTGTTAGAAACATCATGTAACAAAATTTGCATGAATTAAAATATTTTTTAGATGCATGACCATCTTAGAGTCACATGTTGATGACATATAGCCTCCACCCACTTTGATACGTACTCAATGGCCACCAAGATGTATTTGTTCCAAAAAGAAGGTGGAAAGGGTCCCAAGAAGTCTATCCCCCAAACATCAAAGATCTCTACTTCGATCCATTCCACATGGGGCATCTTGTTGCATTTACTGATATTTCCAGTGCACTGACACAAGTCTCATTGTTTAGTGAAGGCATGCACATCTTTAAATATGGTTGTCCAATAAAAACTAGAGTTAAAGGTTGTTAAAGCTACTTTCTCAGCGCCAAGATGTCCTCCATATGGGGCCGCATGACATTTTATAAGATGGAACAAAATTTTTTGTGATCCACACTACAAAGATATACATTATCAACATGCTTTTGGAAGAGTAGGGGATCATCCCAAAAATAGTTCTTGATGTCATAAAAGAATTTCTTTTGATTGTAGATCATTCTTGGAGGTAGTTGTTAGCATGTTAGGTAGTTATAGAAATATGTATACCATGGGGTTATTTGATCAATATAATGAATAAGAAGTAATGATTTGTCTTGTTAGGATTCATTGATAGGGAGGGGATTGCTTTCTTCCACCTTTATTCTAGAGATGTGATCAACGATGACATTTTCTGTCCCCTTTTTTTCAGCAATCCCATGATCAAATTCTTATAAAAGAAGAACCCACTAGAGGAGAAGTGGTTTGGTATATTTTTTATGCATGAGATACTTGATTGCCCGATGATCTGTATAGATTTCCACCTTCCCACCTAACATATAGGATCTGAATTTATTGAAGGCGTAGATGATGGCCAACATCTTTCTCTCAATGGTGGTGTAATTAATTTGAGACTCATCAAGACTTTTTTTGGCATAGTAGATAACATGATGTTTGTTGTCCTTCTTTTATCCTAGGATAGCCCCAACTTCATAATCACTAGCCTCACACATTTTTCAAAGGGAGATCCCACTATGGAGCTTGTATAAATGGAGAAGTGGTCAAGGCATCTTTTAAGGTGTGGAAGGCCTTCTAGCATTCTTCATCGAAGACAAGCAGACTGTCTTTTATCAATAGTTTGGACAAGGGCTTCACAATCTTTGAAAAGTCCTTGATAAATCGATGATAATATCCTGCATGTCATAGAAAACTACGGACATAAGAGATTGAAGAGGGGGTGGAAGTTTAGATATTGCCTCTATCTTAGTTTTATCTGCCTCTATACTAGCTTCAGGCACCTTGTGTCCTAGGACTGTTCCTTCTCTTACCATAAAGTGGCACTTCTCCCAGTTGAGAACTAACTATTTTTTTCCACATATTTTGAGGTCTAGGGATATGTTCTTTAAACAATCTTCAAAAGATGACACATACAAAGAGAAGTAGTCCATGAAGGCTTCCATGACCTCTTATATTAGATTGGAAAATATGGCTGACATGCACTCCTGAAAGGTGGAAGGTGTGTAGCACAGACCAAACAGCATGCGCCTAAAAGCATATGTCTCATACAAATAAGTGAATGTGGGCTTTTCTTGATCTTTTAGATGAATGGGAATCTGATAAAATCCAAAATACCCTTCTAAATAATAGAAATGCAAATGATGTGCCAACCTCTCCAGAAGTTGATCAATAAAGGGAAGGGCAAAATGATCTTTGTGTGATGTTGCATTCAGTAGTATGTAATCTATGCACATGTGCCAACCAGTCAAGTGTGTGGCTAATTCCTTTCCTTCACTATCCTTTACTAGTGTCATCCCACCTTTATTGGGAACCACATGAAGTGAACTTACCCAGTTGCTATCACTAGTAGCATAGATATACATGTATCCATAATCTTGTTGACTTCCTTGTGTAAAACCTCTCACATTTTGTCATTCAACTTCCTTTGACCTTAGACTCATCGCTTTGCATCATTGTCGAGGTTGATTGTATGCATGCACACCATTGGATTGAGACCCTTGATATCATCAATAGAGTATTCGAGAGCCTTTTTCTGGTGTTTCAGTTCAGACAAAAATTTCTCGTACTCATAGGAGGGTAGTCGTGCATTAATGATCACTGGATTTCTCTTTTATTTGTCGAAAATTTTGTACTTCAGACCCTCTGAAAGTGGCTTGAATTGTGGTATTGGTTTTAGAACTGAAATGTCCTTTGGTTCACATAGAAGAGAGGCATATCGTACCATTTTAGTAGCACCATAAAACTCTTCTTCTTCATCTGTGGTTGCCAAGTAAGCTAGGATTTCTTCTACCTTGGGATCGTCAATTCCTAAGTTAGGGTTTTTTAATGCATGCATCAGAGGATCAACTATATCATCATGCTCTGCTATTTCTACGAACAACTGATTGCAACAGTCAGAAAAGTAACTTATTTCTGTTGAAGAGGGGCCCACATGTGATCGAGTATGTGTGGAAATCGATAGATTCCTTCCCAACTCATATTCAAATTGACCCATGAACCACATCAATAAATGCTCATGCTATTTTAAGAAAAGTTCATCTGAATATCATTGGACATGTGGGATCTTTAACTACGTCGATGATGACAACATCGCAAGGAATGAAGAAATTCCCTATCTAGATTGGTATGTCCTTCACCACCCAATTGGTTTAGTATAAGAATCATCTGCTAATTAAATTATCATATTTTATTTTATAATATCGGTGAGGCCCAACAAGGATGCTAAACTGTAGGGCATTAGACTGATGTTGGCTCCTAGATCTGTAAGACCACATCTTGTCAATGAATCACTCATGAGGAAAGGAATAGTCAATGAACCAGGATCTTTTTTTGGTCGACATATTTGATTGGCAAAAGGAAGATGCCATTTTTATAAGGCATATGGTCTCGAGTTCTCCCATCTTCCGCTTCTTTGTGATGATATCCTTTAGAAACTTGGCATATGTAGGCATTTCATTGATGATGTCAAGGAGAGGAATATCAAGATGATTTTTTTTAATGGTGTCAAGGAATTTGGTGTACCTCTTTTTGAGTTGTGCCTTAATGAAGCGATGTAGATAAGGGGCTCTAGTGGGAAATTTGGTCTCCTTTAATGGCGGAACAGAGTTTGTGGCTCCTTTTGAATTTTTGCATACTGGGGCCTCTTCTGGGTTGTTGATGCTTCTTTCAATGATTGGTACTTTAGGTTGTGCAATAGAGATAAAACTCCTAGAGCGGAGTGTGTCCATTCTTGCTGGTTTGTTCTTAGGATTTTGTTCAGTGTTATATGGGAATTGACATGATGACCTTCAAATTGATGCATCAATAGAAGCTATTGTTGATCGATCATCCAATTGTGAGTTTGGGGATCACTTATTTAAGTATTCACGGTGCTCATCTATGTTTATATGTTTCCTAGTATGTTGTTGTTACTCATGAGACATCCCCTCATCTTTTCTGTTAAAGACTCCAGACTGGCAATAGACTTTTGACGCTGTTGAAAAAGGCTCCCACTCTATCCATTGAATGTTTCATGATGTTGTGGTGAGATTTATTTTGTTGAAATCCAAGTGGCATTCCTCTTCTGACAGATTGCCCTCAACCCATTGCTTGAGAAGATTGATTTAGTTAAAATGAGTTTTCTATTACTGAGGTGTTCCCATAAGAGAATCTAGGATGGTCAAGACATTTGTAATTCACATAAGACACATTCTAGTTTGTGTGTCTTCTACTTCATGGGTGTAGATCCAGTAATCAATACCATGACTCCCTTCTCCTCATGTGATACACTTTATGGATGCCTCAGTAAAGTGTCTCGAATTGACTTCATTTATATTCTGGACATCAGATGCCATTTTTTCTAGTTTGTTGTTAAATTTCTCCAATAGCTTAGAGTTTAGAGATTCATTGGCAGTGGACACGGTCACTGAAGAACTCCTGTCAAAATCTCAATCCGCTTGGAGATCTTCCATGTTATTGATTAACTCTTTGGAGGTGTCAACATCATGTTTCATGAAATCACTTCCAGCTGCAGCGCTTAGAGACGTTCTCCCAGTCAAAGTAAGGCTTTCATAGAAGGTAGTGATAATAAACCTGTCATCATAGCCATGATGAGGACAGTCTCTCAAATATTCCTAATATCTTTTCCAAGCATCATGCAAGAACTTTTAGTATCCTTCTGTCTAAAACCAGTAATATTTAGCTTGTATCTTATAGTCTTCACCACTGGGTAGAATCTGTTCACGAAGGCTTGAGACATTTGTTGCCATGAAGCGATGCCCTTTTGAGATAGGTACCATTGTAGGGCCTTGTCTTTGATAGAGAAATGCAAACCTTTCATGTAGATGACATCTTGCGGGACTCTGTTCACCTTAATATTATTGTAAAGGTTCTTGAAGGTGTCTATATGGTGATACATATTTTCTTCAAAAGTTTCCCCCAAACATCTGATTTTGGTTCATACTGATGAATCCATGATTCAACTCAAAGTTTGCTGATGGCATGCGAGGGAGAACTATAGGATCTCAGTTGTCATTGACACGAACTATGACTAAGGAATGTAGAAAAGGCTTTTCCTCAAGAACATTTGTATCATGGGGACCTTGTGCTGCCATTGGATATATGAGGAGAATATTTGCCTCTAGATATTCAACGAGGAACTCTTGGATTGGTTAGAAATGATAAGAGGCTACCTATAGACGGAAATATTGAATGAATTAGAGTATGAGATTGGAAGCGTAACCAATATTATAGAAAATAAGTAGTGAAAGAGATTTGCTAATAAGCTTTTAGAAAAATTTAGAAGTGATGACTAGTGCTAAGTAGACCCCAGATTTGTAGAGGTTATTCGATGCCTTGTCCATGACAATGATACCAAAAGTTGATCGCTATTTTTCATGGGCCAAATGTGTAAGCACAATTGTCCTAGTTAAAGAAACTGGACTTTGAATTTATACCCGACTAATAGAGACGTCCACAACCCAATACAAAATTTTTGCAGTAGTGCGGGGTCAAAAACATAGGGACAAGGATAATAACAAAATAAAAATGCAAAATATTTGCTTCGTCTAGCCTAACTGAAAGAAATCTTGTGGTGTTTTGATGAAGGAATGAATTTAACCTAATTAAGCAGTGAACCTAAATTATGGAAAACAAAGAAGAAAAATAGATGAATCGAGAAATCAAGATAAAAAGGACTTGGATTGGGTTTCACCAATCAAGCCATAATCAACCATGTAAAACCTTCACTCCTATTTTATATACATTCTCTACTTATTTTGCAAACAGTCACAAGAAAATATCTATCCCTTCCTTCTCTCGAGATCCAAGCAGATGTCTATCTAATGGGGTTCCCTCTCTCGAGTTAATAACCGAAAAATCGGTGGAGGATAATACAACTTTTGTTATAGCAACTCCTCACTCTCATGAATCATTACCATCCTATAGTCCAAGAACTCTTTGAACTCATTCTATCGAACAATATCCATATCCAACTTTGAATGGAAGGTAGCTAATCATAAATCTACACAATTAAATTAGAGTAAAGAAAAAATACTTTAAAGACTATATGATATAAAATAGATAGATGAAAAATTACATGGTTGGGAGGGCCTAACGGATACTCCCAACTCAAGTTAGGGTTTTAGCCACACATGGACGAATATACAAAAAGAATACACTAAAGTAAGTCATGATGTTGAAAAGAGAAAGAGAAGATTGATAGCAGGGTAGATTGAATGATCGATCTACCAACCTCTCAATTGACATCTTTGCGGTCGACAGTGGTGTCGACAGTATTTCTCCTCATTTCTAATCTTGACTTGAGGCAAGAAGGTCCTTTAGTTGTTTGGTAATTATGAAGGAACTATACTAGAGTAGGTCGACAAGTCTTTTCCTCTAGATAAGGGATTTGAGTAAGTTTGGCGGCATCCTCTCGATGCTCAGACTCCAAACATTGAAGATGCCTGAGGTGGCTGCACTGAGGGCATATTTATAGGGTTAAGGTTGTCGACCCCTTTCCACCGATGTTTATGTTTCCTATCATTGGGTCTATCTATGGCCATATCGAAAATGGATCTTATTTCAATCTTTGTCGATCGACAAACATGTCGATCTCTTGTCATTGTTGATATAGTTCTTGCTTGCAAATGAACTGTCAATCTTACTGTTGATAGGTCTGTCAAGGTGACTCCTCGACAATCATATTTTGGCATCGATAATGTCGTCGATGTAGTCTATCGGTGGAATGATTCAATGTGACCATCAAGGGTCCTCTGCTCGTTAGGTGTGTCGAGTGCTGGATCGATAGCTTCATACCGACAAGTGTATGTCAGTGTCGTTGGATCGGGCTGTCAATGTTGCATCGATAGAGGTGAGTTTTGCCCCTTTTTGCTCGACACTCCTTCCCTCGATAGATGGCTATCGAGGTACTTCAATTCTTCTGATTGATGCTTGATAAGTCATTTGGGCTTGATTCAACAATATTCTCTCGATCCTCTTGGTCAGACCTTCTTGTCGACCAATTGATTGACAAACTAAAGAGAGGTCTATTGAACAATAGACTTCATTGATTTCACTTGATCTGCATCCAACTCCTTCAAATGTCACCAAAACTGACTGATAACTTATTATTTATGTAAACTAGAATAAAATGGGTAAATCTAAACATCTAAACATTATTTCTAATGACATTTATTATATAAAAGGCTATTGAAATTACTCCAAAACTGATGTTATCAATTATTCACATGATGACATGAAATAAAGTGGCTATATGATTCTGGTAATGTCTTTAGAATTATATGTGTGACCAACTCTTGGCTCAAGGAGAGTCCCAGTTCTTTAAGACTATACACATGTCCAATCATATTCAACACATGTTCTTCTACTGGGCATTCCTCTATCAACTTAGACTAAAGTATCACCTTTATGATATTGTCCCTTTCTTGCTTTGTAAGACCAATTGTTACTTTCTTAAGATGTGTTACCATCTCAAGAACACTCATTTCCTCACACTACTCATGAAACTCATAGTTCATGCATCTAAGAATAAGGTACTTTATCTCCAAGGCATCGTTGGCATGCTTCCAGTAAGCATCCACTTGTACCCTAGGTGCATCAGGATCATGTATTTCGAGCACTGGTTTTTCAAGGACGTAGAGATTGCACTCTGATGGAGTTTTGCAACACCACTAAAAATCCTAAGGTGATGATTCCTTAGGTTTAGCCTTGCTAGTACTATGGTAAGAACTCCACCCACATGTGCTAAGACACGCAGAAGTCTTATCGTAGTATAGTTAAGGGTCGAATCCTCGGGACAACGGTCTTGACGAAGTCAAGATGGAAAACATTTTTAGTTTTACTTAACTACTTAACAGTTGATATTTAGATCGAAAGTTTGATTTTGGTTTTAAAGAGAAATGCGAGGAAAGTAAAGCAAGAAAGTAAAGATTAAGGTTGTAAACAATGATAAAAACCACTAGGATGTTATCCGGTTTCACACCACTACACATGGATCAAATCATGCAACATAATAAAACAACCTGCAAAGAGAGACAAATCAGTTAGTATCTTGTAGTCCTAGCTCCCTTTCGGATAACTAGCTACGAGAAGTGTGGAGCATTGCAATGCCAGCCATTCCATAATGAATGGTCACATGCTTTGCATTACTTCTTCATAAAATGTGTTCCTCGACCTTACCAAGGTTGCACTTCCATACGTCAACTGATTCCATTTCATAGTATGAAAGTGCAATGATGGGGGTGAGTTTACTCCACTCATGAAAACACTTCTAGACACCGAAACAGACATATGGTGACTACATACATCCATAACCAACATTCAATCGATATTCAGATCTAAAGGTACAAACATAGACAATTCATACCAAAAGAAAATATGTAACACGAGTTGATGATCAAGCAACTAGTATTCATTAAGCGATTGAAGTCAAACTGAAAAGAAGAGTATCTCTATTACAAGTTATTGAATTACATCGCATGAAATGAAAACATGGGTAGCGGGGCTACTCCCCGCACCCTAGTGAATGAAACTACTCACTCATGACAAAGAAGGAGGCGAGAAGAGAGAGAAAGAACATCATCTCCACGGAGGAGGGAAGGTTGAACCCTTGGTGAAGAGAGCAATCGATCTTCGCACTTCGTGGTTGCCTTGATGAAGGATCTTCTCTTCCCACCTTCTTTGTTGAGGAGAGAGAAAGAAGAGAGAGAAGGTAGTTTGATGATGAGCACGGATCTCAAAACTGGAAGCCTTAGGGTAGTAGACGGAAGACCAGAGTGCTCTGGATCTGGAGAGGCAGCCTTTGGGCGTCTTGAAATTCGATCCCCTTGAAGTGACCCTTGAGGTCCTATTTATAGGCTCAAGTTGAGCCCAAGCGGTCTTGAGACCGTGAGGCTTCTCGCGGTCTTGGGACCGTGAGGCTTCTCGCGGTCTTGGGACCGTGAGGCATCTCGCGGTCTTGGGACCGTGAGGCATCTCACGGTCTTGGGACCGTGAGGCTTCTCGCGGTCTTGGGACCATGAGGCTTCTCGCGGTCTTGGGACCGTGAGGCTTCTCACGGTCTTGGGACCGTGAGGAGTCTTTGTAATTTTTTTTGTTTTCTGTAATGGAAAGATAAGAAAAGTTAGTTTATTGATGTATCTGCAATAAAGTAAGAAAGTTTAATGATTCTATTTAGTTTATCTAAGAAAGAGTATGGAAAACTAAAGATAACTAATAAGAGAACGTCACAAAATGGGAGGTTATCACCCCCTCTAACTTAGAGTCTAGCTTGTCCTCAAGTTAGATAGAGCTGAGGCATGTAAGGGCGAGGTGATTTTATTTAATTAGGGTTTCCATACTCTTGCTTCAATTCTAGGTCAGAGATCTACCGAGGTCTTATCAGGGCTTCTGCTTACGCTAACTCTTTCGAGTATCAAAAGTTGCATGGATCTCAGGATCCCTTTATATCGTGAATCTCGCATTGGGACCACCTTTCTTATTATGTGCATGTCATCGACTCTAATCAGTTTTATACTTCTTTGGAGAAACCTACTGGTAGCTAGAGTGGGTATGAGGGCTGGCTTAAAAGGCTTATTGTGTAACTCCCCCTTCAAGTGGGGAAGGGTTTGTCTATGCTTTTTAGAGATTCACTACCGGGCACGACACATCTGCCTTCATGAGGGCAGCTGAATGTACTGGCCGGGTGAGCTCTTTTATCAGCCTTATCATATATTAGGAAACCTTAGGATCTCATTACCGGGCACGACACATCTGCCTTCATGAGGGCAGCTGTATGTACCAGCCGGGTGAGATCTTTGTTGGCTCTTCATATAGGTCCTTATGCATGGCACAACTCTCATGTTTTTATTCAGCACTCTGGCTTTTATTCGAGTCTCACAGGCTTAGGAAGTGGGTTTTGCTAGGGTTTTTGATTGGGCGGCCAAGCCTCTTTTATTGAAAGAAGAAAACTGTTCTTGGGGTTCCTGACATGCACTTATTTTTTTTTTGGTGGTCCGCTCGCCAGATTTCTTGATTTTGGATTTCCCTGATTTCCCTCTTGACTTTGAGAGTTTTCGGTTCTCTTTGGCCTTGAAGTTGACCTGTGAAGAGTCTGAGATAGAAATGAAGCAAAAGTATAGAAACCAATAGTGAATGAAATTTATGAGTTCGCCATTTCAAGCCTGTATGCTAATCTTGTTATTTATATGAGTACTACTTTATCTCTAACTTAGCTAAGGGTGATTCTTTCCAGGGTGAAAGTTATACTTATAAAGTTATTTTATTGAAAAAAAAAATTATTGGAAAAAGTCTAAAGATAAGCGGGAAAAATAGAAAGGTTGAAGCAGAAATGATACCTCGCCCTTGTCCGGTGCACTCCCCCCTAACTTATCACGCACTTTGTCCACAGAGTGTCAAAGTGATAGGTTGAGAAATGCATGGACAAGGGCATTTAGGCGTCAGTTAATCCTTTATTAGCCCCATGTGTTCTGAGTAAGTTGGCGGCGAACTTCCCTCGTAGCGCGTGGTAATCCACCTCTGTCATGTCCTCTACCGGCTTGTGGAGGGCCAGGATTGTATACATCCAGTAGAGGACGTGGAAGCCGCAGTCATTTGATTGTCTGATTTGCTGGGGGCATCTGTGGCAGAAGGCTGGTGCTTGGAAATGATCTCTGTCATACGCTCGAGTGTGCTGACCCAAAAGATCGTGTAATTTGTCAGCACACTCCTTTGCCACCTCCTCCGTTGGTGTCCTTGGAGTTGTAGTGTATGCTTTCCGTATTGGATCATACTGGCTGTCGGAACTGTTGTAGATTATTGTTGTTCCTTCATGAAGGTTGGTTTCCAGTAACATCCAGTGCTCTTGATGAAGGAAAGGTAGCATGATGAACTTCAGAGTTGTATGTTGGAGATAGGAGATGGTTGACTCCTTTGTTCCGAAGTTCTTCAGCCCGAGAAGATCATCCTTCATGTAAGCTGACACCATATAGACCGTGCTGTGATTCCGTGCAAGTAAGTATTGATAGGCGGTCATTATACTTACAGACATGGAACCCTTGAATTGTAGGGTCTCTCGGAGGGCATCTGCCATAACTAAAATATCCCCGTCGATATATACCAGCTCGTCTTTTTCAGCGTACAGCCGTGACATTATTAGCCGAAGCTCGTTATCTGAAAGTGTTTTGCAAGCCTCCGGGTCGAAGTCGGGAAAAGACGGTTCAATGGCAGATTGGGGTTCCATATGTGATGAGGATGTCTTGATGGCTACCCCTGATATCAGATCAATTTCACCTTTATCTGGAGCCAGATCGAAGATGTAAGGGTTCCATTGGCTTTGCTTGGTGACATTGGATGGTTGTTTTTCTTTTTGCAACGCCGCTAGAGTTTGTCGGAAAGGTCTCCTCTGTTGTCGTTGTATAGATGAAAAGAGATAACGAGGGACGTCGTCTGCCGCCATGGTAGGGTCATTGAAGAACCGTCTGTCACAAATAAGCTCCATGGCGTAACGTCCTCGTAGGGAGTGGAAATCTTCATTGATTAGTTCAGTAAAAGGGACCTGCTGATTTAGCGCTAGGATGTGCCGTATGACGTAGAAAGCGCTGTCCCAAGATCCTTCAGCGGCTTGGACTTGTGGGTTAATAATTTGGAACCAGGGGGAGCTCCAGTCCTGGCGAAGAGAAGGGCACGCGGCCCAAATGAGTTTGAGAAGCCGGAAAGGGATGCACCGGGCCTCCCCGACTTCAAGTCCGACAAATTTTTTTATCCCGACCTTTAGGTCACTGGCACAGAAATTGTACACTTTGGCGTCACGGGCGACAGTGTCCACAATCATGAGTAACCAGTGTTTACAGACTTGGAAAGGCACAGTTATGTATCTTGCTTTTCTTGCGATTCCCCTTTTCAACCTTGTAATGGATTTGTGCTGTAATTCTTTATACATTAAGCACAATCCCAGTGTGGGTGAGGCGTTGAGGACCGGTTGCTGTCGCCGAGAACTTTTGTAGATCTCGATAGAGTTGGCAAGGAGAGTACGAAAGATTGCCATCTTCACCGGCGACTGGGGTCGAAGAAGTGACCGGAAATTTTCACGCATCAGATCACGTCTGGTCTTTGTGTTTTGATATATGACATCCTCCCCTGCTTTGGCATCATCTACAATAGTGTTGAGGATGAAAATATCCTGTGCGTCTAAGGTAGAGATGGCCTCCATATCTAAGTCTTTCATTTTGTTAGGTAGAGGTGGCGGCGAAGGTAGCTCTTGTGGTGTGGGGGGAGAATGTTGTTCCAGGTTGTCCATGTACTGCTGCAGATCGTGATCTTTATCAGAATCAGAAGGAGTGTCTAAATCTTCATCAGTGTCGAGGCATACTCTTTCTGATTCTTCAAGTTCAGGCGCAGATGGTTCGAGTGCAGAGATTTGCTGGGCTGCTGTGGCTAGTGCCGTAGTGCTGGTTCCTTGAATGCATCTTTCGAACTCAGCAAAAGCCACTTCTTTGGCAGCCTCCCCCAAAGATCCCACAGAAAAAGTTAGAAACTGATCCCCGAAGTATATGTTGACATTCTCTATATGAGCAGGGGATTTGTGATCTTTATCACCAGTTTGGTGATCTTGCTGTTGTTTTGGTGCTGCTCCTTGGCTGGGGCCTACCCCAGCATCATCAGGCTTGTCCGAGTCATCAGCTGAGGAGGAACTATTGTTTGAGTCAGCGGAGGAGTCAGAATCTTCCTCGTCATCAGCATCATCCTCATCGTCATCAGTTGTCTTCTTTTTTGCTTTCTTCTTGCACAGACAATGGATGGATTGGAGTTCATCATATGCCACTTGCACGTTCTCGTGTGTTTCGAGCAGTGCTTCGTGGGTTTCTTTAAGATCTGAATAACGTTGTTCGACCGAGAGGAGTCGTGCTGAGTGGTCAGTTACTTGAGCTCTTAACTGAATAAGCTCATTATTTGACGACTCCTCCTGGCGATTATGTAGTTGTGTGAGGGTAGTGGTGATGTCGTCCAGGCACGTGCTGAAAGCATGTTGTTGCTGCTTCAGCTTGCGGAGGGTCTCTGGCAGAGGCAGAGTCTGCGCAGAGATCCGATCGACTTGCGTTGCCAACACTTCATGCTGGCGTTGTACTCCCTGGATCAACTCGAGCAAGTTGTTACAGTGGTCGTCGATGTGGTCGACTTGCTTGGCCACTGAATCTTGACGTTGTTGAATGCGTTGGAGGATGCCTGGCATGGCACGGTTCTGCTTGCCAATCTGGGCAACCTGATGAGTTAGACCCTGTACACATGAAAAAATAGAATTTAAAATGTTAGATGGGTCGGTGAGGAGGTTTCGGATGGTGTCAAATTGACGTCCGAATTCCGCACCGACGTTAGTATAAGGGACCCCAGTGAATGAAGGGTGAGGTGGCTGGGGTCGGGGTGGAATGATAGTGTCATGCGGAAGGGACACTGTTGATGGACCTGCGAATTGCGTGGTGACTGTAGATGGGGTCACCAGCGATGTCGGGGTGGTGGTGGGTGGAAAAAAAGGTGGCATTCCCGAAGAGAGAAATGGATCCAGGAATGTTGATGGAAAGTCGGTGGATGTGAAGGAGGAGAATTCGGGCATTGTGGTGGAGAATGGGGTGCCTGAAGTGAAGAAGGGTGGGGGTGGTTGAGAGGTGGTAGAGGAAGGTGGAGCGGAGGATGATTGAAGGGTGGTTGATGGTGGTGGGGTGGTGGATATTGGGGTGGTGGAGGGTGGAGAGGTGGTAGTGAGCTCAACATTTAGACTCATTATAAAAGAGTCTAGTGATGAGAATGTAATATGTTCTTCAGGGAGGGGGGGTTCAGCTTCGGGGTTAGGCTTCGATGTAGGAGTCCCCGACAGCTCATGAGCTTTTACGAGCCTTCTAGAAGGTCGTTTGACTAGGAGCTTTGTTGTTGTAGCTGCCGGGGCAGTTATACTAAGTTCTGCCTGCCCTGCCTTTGCTTTCTTTTCTCTGGCTTTGACTGAAGCTATGATTTTGGCGATCTCGTCTTCAGTGAATAGGAGCTTGTCCTTATCATAGTCAGCAAGCTCTGGAAGTGGAAGCAGGGTTCTTGAAGATTTTGTGGGGCAGAACACGTAGTTCAGCCTTCCATCCTTATCCTTTAAGATGTGAGAGTTCTTTAGTGTGTGTTCGTTGGTAAGGATGTCGCCTTTTATTGGACTGCATTTGGGTAGAAGTCTATCCATCTTAAGATATTTGATGATAGATGTGATATGACCACCCGTGCAGATTTCTTTCCCGAGGGCGAAGGCTGATAGCTTGAGCAGCATATGCCATCCAATGTTGACAGGCATTCCGTTGAGGACAGACCAGAGGACAAAAAGGTCAGATATAAGAACATTTCCTCCTTCGGATCTGGGGAAAAGTGCGCCGATGATAATTTTGTGTAACGTGCGCACTAGGCCAGAATGAACGTTGGAGGCCTTGCTTGTCCTTGCATCGAAGGTTGGTAACCCCATTAATGACTTCTAGAAGGTATGCTTGTTGAACCCGGGGTTGTCTGTGCCAGCAGCTTTGGCTTTCTTCAGCTGGTCTTGATTGTCGATGAAAATTTCAGTCAGAAAAGTTTCGGTAATGACTAACTCATGGTTAAAGATTCTGGAGGTTATTCTGCGGTCACCACCGTCCCTTTCTCTATGCATGACGTCCACCACTTCTTTGTTGAAGTAAGTGAAGAATTCTATTGTGGGCTCAGAGTAGGAAATTTCAGATACAAAGCAGAGCCGGGAAAGGTTAGAATTGTCAAGAAGAGTGAGGATTATGTGGTAGATCCCCATCTTCATCAGTATGCTGGGGCAGACATACTTGGTCAGTTTAAGGAGTTGGCTGATGGGGGGAATGATTTGGAGGTGAAGGTTCTCGGGTGGTGGTGCTGTGGTGGTGATGGGAGGAAAAATAGGAACAGTTATTGTGGCAGGGTTGGTGACGGTGGTGGAGGGTGGTGGGATGCACCCTGCTAGGATTTGTTCCCTTGCACAGGCAGGGTGGACCTGTTTCCTGGCTCTCTTCTTAGATGTTGGCTCAGTTGTTGGTTCTTGAGCCAATCTCTTCCCCTTAGATTTTGTAGTGGGTGATTCTTTCTCAGGGGAAGGCTGGTATTCGGAGGCCTTGTCGGATGAGGTCTCTTCGACCTCCTCGTCAGAAGGTTCTTCATCTAGGCAGCGGTTGATTCGCTTGATGTCCTTCATGACAGCAGTCAGGTTCACTTCTACTGGGACTTTTCCAGTCCTTTTGAAGTCGTCAACTATGCTTTGCAGATTTGCTCGTTCAGCAATGAGCTTCTCTTTTGTCCAGAAGGGAGCGTCTGTTGGTCCTTGCTTAGTAGGTGAAGTCATTCTGAAATAATTGATAAGAAACAAAAGTTAGAAATCTTAAATTTTGAAATTATAACAAAGTAAAATTATTTTGAATTTGAGTTTTATTAGTTTGATTTAGTTCAAACGGTCCTGAGACCGTTTGGTCTCAAACGGTCTTGAGACCGTGAGGATCCAAACAGTCTTGAGACCGCGAGGATCCAAACGGTCTTGAGACCACGAGGATCCAAACGGTCTTGAGACCGCGAGGATCCAAACGGTCTTGAGACCACGAGAATCCAAACGGTCTTGAGACCACGAGGATCCAAACGGTCTTGAGACCGTGAGGATTCAAACGGTCTTGAGACCGCAAGGATCCAAACGGTCTTGAGACTGCGAGGATCCAAACGGTCTTGAGACCGCGAGGATCCAAACGGTCTTGAGACCGCGAGGATCCAAACGGTCTTGAGACTGCGAGGATCCAAACGGTCTTGAGACCGCAAGGATTCAAACGGTCTTGAGACCGCGAGGGAGACGAACCGCGTGGGAGACGAACCGCGTGGCCGTTCGTCAGCTAAGAGCTGCGGAAACGATGATGGCGACAACGGCGGAAAGGAGCTCGAACGCGAGATTTAAACGGTGATGCGTCAACCTGTCGCTGCGGTCAGTGGGTCGGCGAAGGGTTAGCTGCTGCAGAGCTGACGACGAGCTGGGAGTGACGACGAGCTAGGAACAATGACGAAGCCGAGTCGTCGGCGAAGCACTTGAAACAGCGACGCGCGGGAGTGTAGAGACGAAGGTCAGAGTGGAATGAAATAGGAGAGTTCGAGAATTCGGGAATCAAGAAGAGGGACACGTAGGTGGGGGGGTATATTTATAGGTTTTTAGGAGCCCTCTCGGTCAGGTGACCGAGAGAGCTCAAACGGTCTTGAGACCGCGAGGATCCAAACGGTCTTGAGACCGCGAGGAGCCTCACGGTCTTGAGACCGCGAGGAGCCTCACGGTCGTGAGACCACGAGGAGCCTCACGATCTAGAGACCGCGAGGGGCCTCACGGTCTGGAGACCGCGAGGGCCCAAACGGTCTCAAGACCGTTTGACCTCAAGATCATGTGGATTTTTATGTATTTTTGGATTTAAAGAAAGCAAAAGAAAAAGGAAAAACAAAGATAAACAAAAGGGTGTTTTAAAAACAAAAGAAAAGGCTAGAAAAATTAGGGAAGGTGATACTCAGGCCTTGGGTTGCCTCCCAAGAAGCGCCTTGGTTTAACGTCGCTGGCTCGACAAGATTTTGCTCCGGCTATGCTGACTTTATAGGGCCATGAATCTCTATGGTTTGTCTTGATAACTTGTCTGCCGGAGTGTGATACTTTTTTTAATCTGTGGCCATTTACGGTCCTCTCTCCTCCATTATCGTCGATAATAATGACAGCTCCTGTCGGGTATATATGTTTGATTGTAAAGGGCCCTGACCATTTAGTACGCAGTTTTCTAGGAAACATTTTTAATCTGGAGTTAAATAGGAGGACTTTGTCTCCGACGATTATATCTTTTCTTTTGATGTGGCCATCGTGCCACATCTTAGTATGTTCTTTGTAGATTCTTGCGTTGTGTTAGGCTGTCATTCGTAGTTCTTCTAGCTCTTCGAGTTGAAGTTGTCGGAATTCACCAGCACTTTTGAGATCGAAATTTAGTTGCTTAATGGCCCACCAAGCCTTATGCTCTAATTCAACTGGCAAATGGCAAGACATCCCATACACTAATCGAAACGGTGTTGTTCCGATGGGTGTTTTGAAAGTTGTACGGTAAGCCCATAGAGCGTCAGATAGTTTGGTGGACCAATCGGTGCGGTGCCGATTGACAGTTTTTTCCAGGATAGCTTTAATTTGCCTATTGGAGACTTCAACCTGTCCACATGTCTGTGGATGATATGGTGTAGAAACTTTGTGGTTGACTCCATATTTTCTTAATAAGGCTTCAAAGATCCGTTCCAAGAAATGTGATCCGCCGTCAGATATAATCGTTCTTGGGACGCCGAATCTGGGAAATATTATCTCTTTAAACATCTTGATTACCGGCTTTGAATCACAAGAGGTGGTTGGTAGAGCTTCTACCCATTTTGAAACGTAATCCACAGCAACCAAGATATACTTGAATCCATAAGATGAGGGGAAAGGGCCCATATAATCTATTCCCCATACATTGAAGAGTTCGATTTCTTGCCATATGTTCAATGGCATTTCATTTCTTCTGGTTATCCCTCCGGATAGTTGGCACTTGTCGCATGATCGCACGTATTCATGTGCGTCTTTTGCGATGGTGGGCCAATAAAAGCCAGATTGCAAGACTTTGAGGGCTGTCTTCTTAGAACTCATGTGGCCCCCAGTGGGGCCTGAGTGACAGTGCTCAAGGACCAAAGTGATTTCCGTCTCTAGGATGCATCTACGAAAGAGTCCATCTGCGCATAAGTGAAAAAGATAGGGCTCGTCCCAGAAATATTGCTTAGCGTCGTGAATGAACTTCTTTTTGTCGTGATAGGATGCAGACGGGTGAATGATTCCTGTTGCCAAATAGTTGACAATGTCGGCATACTAGGGAAATCCATTGGAGACTTTCATTAGGTGGTCGTCCAGGAGGGAATCTTGGATAGGTACTTTGTCTTCATCCTCGACTCTAATACGGCTGAGATGATCGGCGACGAAGTTTTCCACTCCGCTTTTGTCTTTAATTTCCAAATCGAATTCTTGAAGCATTAGTACCCAGTGGATAAGTCTAGGTTTTGCATCTTGCTTCTGAATCAGATATCGTATTGCGGAGTGGTCAGTGTAGACAATGACTTTAGCTCCTATCAGGTATGAGCGGAATTTTTCTAATGCGTAGATGACAGCTAAAAATTCCTTTTCTGTAGTGGTGTAATTTTTTTGTGCTTCATCCAGCGTTTTAGATGCATAGTATATAACATAGGGTTTCTTGTCGATTCTTTGCCCTAAAACGGCCCCTATGGCATAATCACTCGCATCACACATGATTTCGAAAGGTAACGACCAATCTGGAGCTCGTAGTATTGGTGCAGAAATCAAGGCATCTTTCAGAGTTGTGAAACTTTGTAAACATTCTTGGTTAAAGTTGAACTCTGTGTCCTTGGTCAGCAGTTGTGTCATGGGTTTTGCTATTTTGGAGAAGTCTTTAATAAATATTATGTAAAACCCAGCATGTCCTAAGAAGGCACGTACTCCTTTTACGTCTTTTGGTGGCATCAATTTTGAGATAACGTCAATTTTTGCTTGATCCACCTCGATCCCTCTGTCGCTCACTCTGTGTCCCAAAACAACACCCTCTGTTACCATAAAATGGCATTTTTCCCAATTTAAAATGAGGTTTGTTTCATCACATCTTTGTAAAACTTGAACCAGGTTGTGCAGATAGTTGTCGAAGGAGTCTCCATAAACTGAGAAATCATCCATGAATACCTCCATTATAGATTCTGTCAATCCCGCAAAGATAGCAGACATGCATCTTTGGAAAGTAGCTGGTGCATTACAGAGCCCGAATGGCATTCTTCTGAAAGCATACGTCCCAAAATGACAGGTAAAAGTAGTTTTCTCTTGATCGTCCGGGTGTATCGGGATTTGGTAAAAACCCGAATATCCATCGAGGTAACAAAAGAACATCTGATGAGCTAGGCGCTCGAGGACCTCATCTAGGAAGGGCAGGGGGTAGTGATCTTTTTGTGTTGATTTATTAAGTTTCCTATAATCAATTCACATACGCCACCCTGTAACGGTTCTAGTGGGCACCAGTTCATTTTTGTCATTAAGAACAACGGTGGTTCCCCCCTTTTTAGGGACCACCTGCACTGGGCTTACCCACTGAGAATCAGAAATTGGGTAGATAATGCCTGCCTTTAGAAGCTTGAGGACCTCAAGGCGAACCACCTCTTTGAGGTTGGGGTTTAACTTTCTCTGGTGTTCTCGTGATGGTTTAAACTCTTCAACCATGGGTAGTTTGTGCATACATAAAGCAGGGTTTATGCCTGTCAGATCAGTCATTTTATAGCCAATGGCTTTCTTATGCTTTTTCAGTTCATCGAGGAGTCTGTTTTCTTGATCATCCTCCAGAGTGGAGCTGATGATTACTGGACAGAGCTTCTCATCATCAAGAAAAACATGTTTAAGCCCCTCGGGTAAGGCTTTCATTTCTGGAGCCTTAGGTGGCTCAGTGGCTTCTATAATTGTGATGGCCTTAAGTTCTTCAAACGTGGCTGTCGGAGCTTCTTCAGCTTTTTCTAAGTATTGCAGGCATTGTTGCACTAGTTCACTGGCCGAGAATTCTACCTCCGGATTTGTAAGAGTATTTTCCAATTCATCGGATGGTTCAGACATTTCTAACTGGGACATTTGATATATAGCATCCAGGAGAAAGACTTCCTCTTGAATGCTTGGACCTTTCATGCTGTTTAGAACTCTGAACTGGAAAGCCTCCCTCCCAAGTCTCAAAATAATAGTTCCTGCTTCGACATCAATGAGAGCTCGGGCGGTAGCTAGGAAAGGTCTTCCGAAGATTATCAGATATCTCAGGTCTTCTTGTATGTCCATAATAACAAAATCACACGGGACATAAGAATTTGTTCCTATTCTGACAGGGATGTCTTCGATAATTCCAAGAGGGGCAGTTATGGTAGAGTCGGCTAACTGAATTGTCATTGTCGTAGGTAACAAATCAGTGAAGCCTAATCTTTTACACATTGAATAGGGCATAATGGATATGCTTGCTCCTAGGTCTGCCAATCCTTTCTTGCTGGAGCCATTTCCAATGGAACACTGAATGCCGAAGGAACCCGGGTCCTTCTTTTTCTTTGGCATTTTATTAAGCAGAATATCTGAAATGGTCTAAGCAAGTTTCACTGTTTCATGCTCTTCTGTCATATACTTTCTTGACAAGAGGGTTTTCAGGTATTTTGCCCAAGCGGGTACTTCGGAAAGGGCATCAAGAAAAGGAATATCTATGTATAACTTTTTCATAGCTTCTTTAAAGTTTTGGAACCTAGCGTCCATTTTGGTTCCTTTTAGTCTGTCTGGGTAAGGAATTCTTGGTGGGACTTCTGGGATTGGTTCCTTTTCCTTTTCTTTCTCTACAGAATTTTCTGTTTCTCTTCTTGAATTCCCTGTTGGGGAAAGAATGGCTACGTCATCATCATCATGGTCGATTCTGGTGACATCAGGCAGGACACGACCAGACCGCGTGGTGACGGCATTAAGTTGTTCCTGTCTGTTTGGGTTATGACGCGGGTTTGCCTCTGGTTGCCCAGCAAAAGTGCCGGCTTGAGGTTTCAATTGAGCGGCAATCTGTGCCAGTTGGGCTTCTACGGCCTTTTGTTGAGCTTGCTGGTTTGCAAGCATGATTTGTTGTGATTGAAGCATTTGTCTAATCAAGGATATCTCATCAGATGATTGGGGAGGAGCACCCCTTTGTTGATACTGAGTGACTTGCTGTCCTGGTTGTTGTAGAGGTGCAGTTAACTGTGGCTGCTGGGGCTGCTGCAACTGGGGTTGCTGTGGCTGCTGCAACTGAGGTTGTTGCAACTGAGGGTGCAGTCCTGAATGGGCATATTGGTAAGAAGGAATCCTGGGATAGTTAGATCTTTGGAAACCTTGTCTATAATTCCCTTGATTGAAGTTATTCTGAAAACCTGGTGGTTGTCTATTGAAAGATCCACCTTGTGCCTGCTGCTGTGGGTTGGCAGTCCCTGCAGGATTCCCGTATTGAAAACCAGGATGGTTCCTTGGTTTATCTGGGTTGTAATACACTTGGCCAGGTATTGAATGTATGGAGTTGACTTGCTCTGGCATTTGGGCATCGGGATGCTCGATAATGGGTTCATATTGCGGCATAGGTGGTTGTAAATCCATCATGACATTGTATAACATGCCACATGATAATGTGGGATGATCGGATGCATGACAGGCTTCACAAGTTCCAGTAGCTGCCTTAACTTGTTGAACCTGAGAGCTTTTCTTCTTATCATATTCCCCGAAAGAAGTTTCGAGGGCTTGTTGCTTGCTAGCAATAGTCTTCAAGGCCTCAGCAATGGCCTTGAGTTCCATGGATTCTTCTGCTTTGTAGACCTTGAGAACGCCTTTGGGTTGGTTAGATGACCTTCCCCAATTGGATTGGTTCTCGGCCCCTAGCGTAACTATATTCCAGGCATCTTCATAATTCTTTCTCATAAAGTTTCCTCCAGATGAGGAATCTAGAAATTGCTTGATATCATCACTTACTCCTCTATAAAATGTTTCTATCAGTTGATTTTGAGATATGCCATGGTGAGGACACTTTCTCAGGAGTTCTTTGAATCTTTTCCAAGCTTCAGCAAGTGTTTCTCCAGGTAGTTGGGAAAAGTGATTAATCTGTCCCCTAATCTCATAGGTTAGCGAAGGTGGGAAGAATTTCTCAAGAAACTTCTCTTCTAAAGGAGTCCAAGTAGTGATGATGAGGTGTCTATCCAAAGCGTTGTACCAGCTTAGTGCTCTTCCAGATAAGGTGAAGTGGAAAAGGTGTAACATGATTGCTTCCAAGGCAATTCCTTCTTGGGGTACAAGTCGGCAGAGTGACTTGAATCTCTTAGGGTGATCCATGCAATCGTCTCCGGGTGCACCGGAGAAAGAGATGCCTTGCATGATCTGGATCCATTGCGTCCGAATTCCAAAGTGTGGTATGTTAATAATCAGTGGTCGGACAGGATGATCGTCTTCATAATTCTTCGGGACTGCGTAGTCCCGAAGGTGCTTGTTTCTTAACGCAAGTTGAGCAGCAGCATGCTCTGCTTGGATGCGGGCTTGTTCCTCAGCTCGGATCTCAGCTTGCACCTGAGCACGAGTGTCGGCAATAAGTTGTGCTCGTTGTGCTACTATGGCGGCGTTGACTCTTTCTGCAACAAGGCGTTGCTCTTCGGCCATCTGTCTGGCTCTTTGGCGGTTAAGTCTATTCCTTCGGTGGAAACTTCTTTCTACCTCAGAATCGTATTCTGGTTCAGGGGAGAATCCGATGCTATGCGGGGGTTGCATACACGTTTTCTACCTGAGTAGAAGAAAAATCACACGTTAGGATAATGGAAGGAAATGAAGAAATCAAGAAGTTTTGGAGTAGTTATCAAGAAAAAGTGTAGAATCCTAATCAACCAAGAAGTTGTTAAGTAAAAAAAACTAAAACGTTCCGTTGTCCCCGGCAACGGCGCCAATTTTTGATGGAGTTTTGCAACACCACTAAAAATCCTAAGGTGATGAATCCTTAGGTTTAGCCTTGCTAGTACTATGGTAAGAACTCCACCCACGTGTGCTAAGACACGCGGAAGTCTTATCGTAGTATAGTTAAGGGTCGAATCCTCGGGACAACGGTCTTGACGAAGTCAAGATGGAAAACGTTTTTAGTTTTACTTAACTACTTAACAGTTGATATTTAGATCGAAAGTTTGATTTTGGTTTTTAAGCTAAATGCGAGGAATGTAAAGCAAGAAAGTATAGATTAAGGTTGTAAACAATGATAAAAACCACTAGGATGTTATCGGGTTTCACACCACTACACATGGATCAAATCATGCAACATAATAAAACAACCTGCAAAGAGAGACAAATCAGTTAGTATCTTGTAGTCCTAGCTCCCTTTCGGATAACTAGCTACGAGAAGTGTGGAGCATTGCAATGCCAGCCATTCCATAATGAATGGTCACATGCTTTGCATTACTTCTTCATAAAATGTGTTCCTCGACCTTACCAAGGTTGCACTTCCATACGTCAACTGATTCCACTTCATAGTATGAAAGTGCAATGATGGGGGTGAGTTTACTCGACTCATGAAAACACTTCTAGACACCAAAACAGACATATGGTGACTACATACATCCATAACCAACATTCAATCGATATTCAGTTCTAAAGGTACAAACATAGACAATTCATACCAAAAGAAAATATGTAACACGAGTTGATGATCAAGCAACTAGTATTCATTAAGCGATTGAAGTCAAACTGAAAAGAAGAGTATCTCTATTACAAGTTATTGAATTACATCACATGAAATGAAAAGATGGGTAGCGGGGCTACTCCCCGCACCCTAGTGAATGAAACTACTCGCTCATGACAAAGCAGGAGGCGAGAAGAGAGAGAAAGAACGTCATCTCCACGGAGGAGGGAAGGTTGAACCCTTGGTGAAGAGAGCAATCGATCTTCGCACTTCGTGGTTTCCTTGATGAAGGATCTTCTCTTCCCACCTTCTTTGTTGAGGAGAGAGAAAGAAGAGAGAGAAGGTAGTTTGATGATGAGCACAGATCTCAAAACTGGTAGCCTTAGGGCAGTGGACGGAAGACCAGAGTGCTCTGGATCTGGAGAGGCAGCCTTTGGGCGTCTTGAAATTCGATCTCCTTGAAGTGACCCTTGAGGTCCTATTTATAGGCTCAAGTTGAGCCCAAACGGTCTTGAGACCGTGAGGCTTCTCGCGGTCTTGGGACCGTGAGGCATCTCGCGGTCTTGGGACCGTGAGGCATCTCGCAGTCTTGGGACCGTGAGGCATCTCGCGGTCTTGGGACCATGAGGCATCTCGCGGTCTTGGGACCATGAGGCTTCTCGCGGTCTAGGGACCGTGAGGCTTCTCGCGGTCTAGGGACCGTGAGGATTTTCGCGGTCTTGGGACCGTGAGGCTTCTCGCGGTCTTGGGACCGTGAGGCTTTTCGCGGTCTTGGGACCGTGAGGCTTCTCGCGGTCTTGGGACCGTGAGGCTTCTCGCGGTCTTGGGACCGTGAGGAGTCTTTGTAATTTTTTTTGTTTTCTGTAATGGAAAGATAGGAAAAGTTAGTTTATTGATGTATCTGCAATAAAGTAAGAAAGTTTAATGATTCTATTTAGTTTATCTAAGAAAGAGTATGGAAAACTAAAGATAACTAATAAGATAACGTCACAAAATGGGAGGTTATCACACTCTTCATTGAGAACCCTTCTCAAACTCCACAACCAGTCATGGAAATTTGTTTCATCAAGTTCGTCCTTCTTAAGGACCAATCAAAATACATATTTATTCTTCATTTGATTCTACAATTGAAAATTTACATTTGTCAAAAATATTTTGATTTGATTTAAAATTTTTGATGATATTAATTAAGTATTTAATCATTATCGCTCCCACTACTTTAATTCAAATCAATAGCCCTCACATATCAATTTAAGATATTGCAGCATACAATATTCTAGTGGGGAAGATCCTAGATAATTCAACTATGGCCTGACCAATGTCACAAAACACAGTCAACCATCAAGGTTAGCAACTTTTCCCAATTGCATCATATGCAATTCTAGATAGATGATATGTGCAACTCCTTGGCATACTCATCTGCATGCTTATGGGATTAGACACTCTAAGAATCACCAGTTTAAGCCTGACCCAATAGCTCACACGATTGATATCCACCCTACAAAGGCAGAACCTACATATCTACCAACACACTTCTACGAGATAGACGACGTACCACACGAAGGAGTAACCTACACTTGATCGTTTAGGCTTTTCATGTTGGTTGTTGTTGGAAAGAATCTAAGACTTAATATAATTTTTATTTTAGGGAGTTTGTATTTATAAATATATATATTTTATCCAATCACCACATATTAAGTTTGTATCATATACATGCTATATCCCACAAAGAAAACACGCAATAAACAAAAGTGATGGTTATGGAAAAACTAATGTAATTCCTTGGAGCCATAAGTAATTACAACATCCTAGGTCCACATCACATGCATAAACATATTGTTGGTGAATATTCATACTTGCCTTTCTGGGTTGATTGATTCAACCCTTAAACCAATCAGATCGCCTCCTGGCTAGTTGTTTGGTCATCTCACCAGCCCTCTAGTTCTTTTATCCACCATCTACTGGCTCCTCTAGCTGATCGGTCGGGTCCACCAGCCAATCAGTTCTACTTGTCCATCTGGTCCTCCTTGGTCCTCCAACCAATTGGCTCATCTTCAATATGGTCCGTTGGAATCATAAGAACGTCATTGTTCTTCATCATTATAGGAAAGTAAACTATCGTACTTTTACATAATTGTTGAGAAACCTTGATTTACATTTGAGGAGATCAAGGTAGGAAAAAATTAACTTTACATTGGGAAGATGAGATAGAGGCTCAATACACCGACTGAGATAAAAGGATTAACCAACCATACAACCATGCACAGATAATAGGGGTTATTAGCCATAACCATGGTACAAATCTACCATTAAAACCACTTTTAGGGAGACACATGTAAATTTATTATATATATTAGTTTTAGATTATCTTGGTATTTGATTGAACATGAAATTATTCGTATCACATGAAATAATGGAATGATAAAACTAAAATCTGATCATATCGATTATCCCATAATAGAGTAATTGATGTTGGCACTGATACCATTGTAGGGAAATATGGGTACAGAATAGGCAGTGGAAATAAAATTTTTATCTACCATATTTCCCATAAACCAATAGATCACTTCAATAATTATAAGGTGCAAAGGATGGTTTTGAGGACATACCTGGTCCTGGAGCAAGTCTAGCAACATCTCATCGTTGTTGATGAAAAATTGTTGACTAGTTTCTCTTAGACAATGTCTGTGTAGCTCCTGGTCTTTGCTACGAACAACAGACTAAAAATCTTCTGTAGAAACTCCTACTGTCTTGCCACAGACTACTAGTTGATGTTGCCCTCCTAGCAGCAGCCAAAGGACTCCTTCCACTGGAGTAATCCCCACAGACTGCTTAGAACTCCTTTCATCCATCTAGAACAAACTAGAAGAAGTTGTCCCCCCGTTTGTGAACTAGTCACCAACTTGCTCTCCCACAACAATGATCTTATGTTTTTCTCTCCCTTGCTTTCCCTCCCTAGTCAGGTAGGACTTTCTTGGAATCTCTTGGTTACCTCAACTAGAGAGGACAACAATTGTCAGATCAACAGATTCTGAATTGTCTGTGTTGTGCTTTTGGAAACCTCGAATACCCCTCTACTTACAGGCGGGGGTTGGGTCAGGGTTCCCAGTATATGAAGGAGTGGAAGAGACCACAAAATCTTGACTTTTCTCAAACTATGATGGAGCTAGAACTTACACCAAAAGATTACTCTTCCAATGGAAGTCCTAATATGCGCCCAAAAACCGAGGGAGTTGATGTTCTCTCTAGGTTTACCTACAACTGGTGCTAGATTAATGCTCCAACCCCACAAGAGTGTGGAAGCCTTATCATAGTACAGATTTAGGATCAAACCCAAAGGACAATGTTAAGAATCTGAGTGTCTTTTTCTCATTTCATATCAATCCAAGTTAATCATCTAAGACCAAGAGTTTGATTTGAGTTATTTAACCTAAAACATGCAAAAGCAAAGGCAAGAATAAAAACTAGTTTGAAGATTAAGATCTAAGATTAGCAAATGATGATGGATCACTGGGGTGATGTGGGTTTTCACCACCACTACCCATGTATTGTACCTGTACCAATCATAGCAAGACTTGCAAGCAAGATACATGGATGTTATAAAATACCGATGTCTTGTAGGACAAGAGTAATGCACACATCCTTCACGGGTTGAGTAACTCTCATCCGGTACATGTCTACGTGTCAATGAAGAGATGTAGCCTCCAGAGAGAGAACCTTACTCAACCTCGTGAAACGTGCATTGGAAAACTAACAAGCGAGCGATAATCATCAATTCGATTAGTATCTTTATAAACTATCCCTCTTTCGAGGAAATAGCTATGAGAAATGTGGGAGTGTTGCAATGTCAGCCATTCCCGGACGAATGGTCAAATACCTTGCACCACTCCCTCCGTAGAATGTGTTCCTCGACCCATCAAGGTTGCACTTCCGTACGTCAACTGATTCCATTTCATAGTGCGGAAGTGCAACGATGGAGGTGAGTTTACTCCATCCCTCGGGAAGCATTCCTAGATACTCAAATGGATGCACTGTGGATACGCACACCAGAAACCAACACTAAATCGGTATTCGAGTCCCAAGAGCAGTCGTAGACAAACCTCAATGAAAGACAATAGATGCATACAAGAACGCGACCAATATTCAAGCATGTATGAAATGATTTAGTATTGAATTAGAAAGATAACATCTTTTAGTACATATTACAAAACATGGGCAGCGAGGCTAGTCCCCGTGCCCCAATGGATGAAACTAATCGCTCCTCATAGAGGGAGAAATAAGGAAAGAGAAGAGAGAGAGAAAGAAAGCATCATCAGAGTAGAAGAGTAGATCTGTGATAGCCTGGTGTAGACCGCCGCAGTCTTCGGGACTGTTCCGTCGTGGTCGTTGATGTCCGTCTCTCCGCCTCGATTCTCATGTCTACCTCCAGGATGACATGAGTAGAATGAGGTGGAACTATGGCAGAGCAATGGTGGAAGTGGGCTGGCAGTGGAGCAGCCTTCTGTACTTCTGGCTGTGGTCCCAGTCCGGCAGCCTTGGTCCATAGTGAGATAGATGTCTAAGACCATGCATCTACCCTTCTATTTATAGGCTTGGCTTGTGTCTTGGACGGATTGGGTTTGTTCTGAAAATTACCTAAAATATCTTGGTCCATACGGTTTCCAGCCTTAAACATTTTGAGAGACCATGAGAGGCCTCACGGTGTTGAGACTGTGAGAGGCCTCACGGTCTTGGGACCGTGAGAGGCTTCTCAGTTTTGCCTGCACGCTCCTACACTCACGGTCTTTGGCGGTCTCTCAGTCTTGCACCTCTCGGTCTTGAGACCGTGAGAGGCCTCACGGTTTTGTCCACGCGGTCTGGCTTCACTGCTTAATGACCCAAACGATCCTGCTGCTCGTGTTCACTGTGAGTTGGGAGGTGAGGAGCAACACTGCTGGGAGCTGAGATGGTGGAGGCACTACACGAAAATTGGGTATTAACTACCTATAATCTAGCTACATATAACTTTTATGTAATTAGTAGTCATTTTTGTTTACAATGAGTAAAACTAGAGTGAAAACAAATGTAAATAATGATGAAATTAACAATTATCTACTTTTTAAAACAAATTTGTACTTATCTAATGGATAAATTTTTAATATCTATTCCGAAATGCTAAGGCGGGAATAAAATATTTTGTTTGTCAGTTTCCCTTGCTACATTACTAAAAAAAGGATTTGAATGAACGCTCCCTCCTTTCTCAGTTCCTCCATCCCCTTTCTGACGGCACAACCCCTTTCTTGTTAGCAATGCCCTTTCCGTTTCTCTGTCCGCCTTCTCGCAACACCTCATTCATTGTTCCCAATTCCCTTTCTATTCCTCGTCTCCCTCCCATTCCCCACCCCACCCCACCCCCTACATTCTGGCACTGCCACCGAGCCATATGGTCTTCCGATCGTGAAGAAGGGATATGTCAGGAACTACCTGCAGCCTTCGCTAACTCTGAACATGAAGACTGGTCCACTAGCAAAATCTGGAAATGCAAATATAGGGTCACAGTTTGTAAGTCTCTATGAAGTAATTCTTTTGACCGTCTCCACCCTCCCCCTTTCCTCCCATCAAGTTCCTTCTTTCATTCATACTACATACGAATCATCGGCTGATCCATGCTGGGCTTCATCCAGAAAGCTTATTTATACATATTTGCTGACATTGGATGTAAAAATGGGTCAGGGAATATTCGGGGGTCTCTTACTTATTTGCCAAATAATTAGATTATGTTTCTGAAGACATCCCTTTTCTGTACTTCATATTCTTCTAAAAAACACATAATTTGTTTAGGATACTTCTCCTAACATCCCTAAAATGCTTGTGCAAAATGGATAGTCATTTTGACATAACAATCTAATTGCATACTCACTTTCTCACAAGTATACAATTTGTACATGCAATTCTAGAATATTTGTATATACATGATCATAGGATAAAAATGTCTCTATCTTATACCTTTATGTTAATTTTTTTCCAGCATTCTTATGTGATGTTCTAACAATGTCACGATACTTGTAAAACTAATAGTATTTTTATCATTTTTAATACATGAAATTTATAGTTCATTACAGAGTAGAAAAATATGACGGGCAACCCATTTGGGTATCATATTTTAATAATGTTGTTTGTCATCATGAAATGGAAGTTGCCATTATGATGAAAGATTATAAAAGTTAGTCCTTTGGGCTTTTTTATTAAATTTTGGGTTGTCATTACCTATGTGAAAATACTTTATATAGATTTAGTGTACTTGTATTTTGTTAAAATAACTTGGGATTGCATATTGAAGTAGAATCACAAGAGATTCAGACCTATTCAATTCTATTTTTTTTTTCATTTATCATGCATACTATATTAAAAACATAAGAAGCACCAACAACTTACAATGAAGTAGACATGATTGAGCATCTATTTGTGGTTATATGTTTCTGTATCAAGTAATTAACATAGATATTTGTTCCCCTACGTGCGCACCTGGCCTAGTTTTACATTCAATGTCAGCAAACCTGGCCTAGCTATCCATAGAAGGCCAAGATAGCTCACGCAAGTTCATCTCGTATAGCTTGTGGTTTTCATTTTAGATCATGATCATATCCATCAAGTAATGAAAATCTACCCTTCTGATTAGTAATTGGACTGAATATGTCTTGTTTTTTAATGCAAAAAATCATGTGGATATTTCCTTCTGCATATATGAAATTGTTAAGTCTCTGATAGGTCCATGTATATATGAAAAACGTCATCCATCTGTAGCCATAACGTTTTTTTGGAATAAGGTAAGTATATTGCCAAAAAAAAGAGTATAGCAAAGCTATACTTACAAAACAAGGCGTCTCACAGACGAGACCCTTTAACCCATAGGCCTAAAGCAAACCTATACAGGGGCACTATACAAAAATCCCCAGTATATACTTGTATTCAAATCCAGATTAGCTAAGAGTTCATGCCTATGCTTTACATGCCACTTTAGGTTAGTGGAGAACATGTCCATCAGATCAAGGGCTGTTTTAACGCCCTTGTTGTGTGTTCTTCTATTTCTTTCATTCCAAATAGCATACATCATTCCAGTGATGCATATATTTGCAAAGCTGCGTGTGAGCTTGTTGAAACTTTTTTCTTTTTTAATCCACTTCAGCAGCTCATGAGCATTGCTTGGCCCATTGTAGCACCACCCATTCCTGAGACACATGATGGTAATCAGCTGCTTAGAGTACCTGCAGTTGAAGAAAAGGTGCATACTGGATTCCGTCTCCTCCTTACAAAGGCAGCAGCACGTATCCACAACCATGCCCCAGTTCTGTAGTCTATCATAGGTAGGGAGCTTCTTGGGGAGGGCTCGATAAGTTAAGGTGCTCCATTTCGGGCAGTGGTACCTGCCCCATATGATGTCAGCAAGTTCAACGTTAGGATCCCTTGTATTGGTGTTGATTAATGGTGGTGGGGTTAAGACAGCCCACACACCATTACCATCGACACTATACATGTTTGCAGAGCTGGCGACGACGGAGCACATTTCTCTCCACACTCTTGAAGGGTTGCAACCGTTCGTGTTCAGCAGATTGCTATTGTATCTTTTCTTCAGCCATTCCACCCAGTAACAGTCCGCCTGTTGTATAAATCTATCAACTCTTTTCCTGGTGCATGATTCCATAGTCTTGAAAGGGTCTTTAATTTGGAGCCCACCTTGTTTAAAAGGTTTTGAGATCGTATCCCATGCTACGCCGTGGTTCTTTCCTACCCATATGAAATTAGCGGACAAGGATCTGATATTGTCTAGAATGGGATTTGGAATATCGCCCATTGTGGCCCAAAATCTGACAATAGCTTGAACGACCGATCTAGTAAGGACTAGTCTCCCTGCCATAGATAGGTTTAAACCACTCCAGTCTTCAATTTTGCTTCTGAGCTTGTCCATCAGATGACTATAGTCTTTTGATTTTACTTTGCCAGCAGCTAAGGGAGCTCCAAGATAATTAGTAGGGAGCTCACCTTTTTCCATCCCCGCAGTAGTCTTTAATCTTCCCCTTCTGTTGTCACATGATTTGGATAAGAAAACTCGAGATTTGATGGTGTTGATGTAAAGGCCAGTCATTTTGCCAAACATTTTAAGCACCTTGGACACCTCTTTCAGTCTTTTGGCGTTACCAGCGGAGAAAAGAAGAACACCATCTGCAAAAATAAGCTCTGGTTTCACTTTCACCCCCTTCACTTTGAACGTTTTCACCTTTTTATTGCTCTCAACTTCTTTAATGAGATGGCTCAGCCCCTCCATCACCAAAGTGAACAGGAGAGGGGATAGGGGGTCCCCTTAACGTAAGTCGTTTGAGGATTTGAACAAACCCTCCGGTACTCCATTTATAAGAATGGAGAAAGAGCATGTTTCATAGCATTGTTTCATAATTGAGGTCCACTGCTGACAAAACCCCAAGGAAGTCATCATTTTTTGGAGATAACCCCAATTAACATGATCATACGCTTTGCTTATATCAATTTTCATGAGAGCTTTTGAATTGGTATTCCCTTTATTGAAATCAATGAGGAATTCTGAAGCAAGGAGGGAGCAGTCTTCAATCTTCCTGCCCTTCACAAAAGCGTTTTGATCATCAGATATTATGTGGGGAAGGATATCTTTCAGTCTTTTAGCAAGAAGCTTAGCAATGGTTTTGTATAAAACACTACAACAGGCTATGGGTCTAAAATCCCTCATCTCTCTAGCATCTTTGGATTTCGAGATGAGCTTTATGAAAGAATGGTTAACAACCCGCACCATATTGCCTCCTCTCATAAACCATTTGACAGCTTTGCAGAGGTCATTTTTAATAGTTTGCCACATTTCTTTGAAGAAATGGCTGTTAAACCCATCGGGGCCTGGAGCTTTAGAGTAGTGAATGGAAAAGAGGGTGATCCATACTTATTCTTCAGTACTGTCTTTGCACAACATATCGTTCATGGTAGGGGTGACTCTGTCTTTGGGTAGGTTCATCTCTCTCTCATAACCGCATTCACTACGGTTGTACAGGTTGTTGAAAAAACTAATTGCTTCGGCAACAATATCTTTGTGGCTTTTAATGGCTCGTCCATCTTTGTCAATCAATTCATAAATGCTATCACACATGATCTTCTTTTTGGTTGCTGTGTGGTATATCTTGGTATTACGATCTCCATCATTTATCCATTTCATCCTACTTCTCTGCCATATATACTGTTCTTCTGCTTTCTCTAGGTTTCTGACTTTGTCTTCGCTTCTCTTTTCTTCTTCTATGAGATCTATGTTCAAGGGATTGTCTCTCAGTCTTCTAGCATCCTGTTCGTATTTAGTTCTAGCTTTCAACAGAAGGTTGTTTATGTTCACCTTATCCTTCGTCCAAGCTTTGAGTTTTATCTTCGTTCTTTGAAGCTTTTTGAGAAAAATGAACAGAGGATTGCCATCAATGTTCTCACTCCAGGCTTCTTCTACTATCTCCTTAAAGCCTTCCCATTTAGTCCAGAAGTTAAGGAACCTGAAAGGTTTCATCTTCTCTGGCTCCTTAAGGAGCTCCACCTTCAGCCAGGCATGGTCGCTGAAGTGATGCGAGCCAGCCCTCGCAACCACCCTTGGAAACAAATTGAGCCAACAGTTGTTAACCAAAACTCTGTCAAGACGGCAAGCTATGCGTCCTCTTTGCTTGTTGGACCAGGTGGTACTGCCCCCAATGGTGTTGACTTCGTGTAGCTCAATAGTATCAAGGCAGTTATTGAAATTATCTAGTATTCTCTCAGGTACTCTTCTTCCACCTTTCTTTTCTTCTGCTTTCCTTATGTTGTTGAAATCCCCAAGCACGTCCAAGGGATTTGGTCCTGGGCAGTAGATTTGAGGTATTCCCATAGTCTTTCTCTGTCAGTCTCCAGATTTTCACCATACACAGTGGACAAGATGCATGAGAAACCACCTGGATTAAAACAACTAACAGTGATGATATGATCTCTAATCACAATGGGTTCAATACTCCATTTCTCAGGATTCCAACCCAGCATGATTCTTCCACCCTCCGCAGCCTCATGATTGGAAATAGACTCCCAATTCTGAGGAAACATAGTCTTTACTCGATCCTCGCAGCTTGTTTTTATTCTTGTTTCAACGCAGCAGATTACATCAGCCTTTATCCTTCTTAGAATTTTCCTCAACTTGGCTTGGGTGCCAGGTAAGGAAGCCCCCCTCACATTCCAAGTGATGAAGGTCATTAGATCTTCTCTTTGGACCCTCCTCCTCCACTGGATTTGGGTTTTTTGGCCTTCCCTGTGGTGCTTCTCGTGCTCCTTGGGCTTCTGCTTCTACCTCCTTCTGAACTTACAGGGAGTTCTTCCTCTCCTACTTGATTTAAGACTGAAAACGGGTTGGAATCCCCTGTCTCTATCGTTTCTGCTCTCTTCTCAAGGTTTGCAGGTCTATCAGTGACCACATTCTGGATCTCCCCCTCCTCGAGGTTAATCGGTGTTGTGATTGAAGAGCTTGCCTTGTTCTTCTCAGTATCTGGTCCCCTTTTCTCCTGCAGACTTCGCTTTTCTAGTCTTCCTCCCCTAGAAGGCTCCCTACGAGGGGGAGGTTTGGAGTGCGATCTTCTTTTGTTCTGTCTTCTGAGCTCCGGCGCCACAATGGTTGGAGACTGTAAAGGTGTACAAGCCCTTTCCCCCGGGCAGGCCCCATCACTGTGACCGAAGACTTTGCAAGAAGAACAACGGTCCCGCAGCGCTTCGTAACGTAGCTTCACCTCCCATTCTCCCCCGTCAGGAAGTTCGACCATGATCTCGGGCGGGGGATCTGTAGCCATAACTTCCTCTAGCTTTGCAACACACACACTTGCAGGACATGAAGATCATAACTCTGAAGGAATATCAAGATTCAGGTAGAGATGAATTCTGTCATTAGTGATTTATAAGTACGTTGTAATTTTCCACCAGAGTTTTTTCATGTATGATTTTGCACATCTAGCTTATCATCTTCAAAGTGATTTCCTTGACTTTGTTTCTATACGCTTTGAAATAGATGTATCTTTGTATGCTTCTTTTGTGCACTCCCAAGAGCACTGTAGTCTAGATCGGTAAAAGAAAAGTAAATCTGTGTGATATTGTATAAAAAGAGTTCATCCCATGTTAGGTATCATAAGAAAATAATAAAACCTCAAAGTGAACAGATGCCTATACTTGATAATCATGTCAATATGATCTTCTAATCTACATCTACTTTATTAGAAACATATAGGACAAAAAACCCAAATAGCACAATTTCTTAAAAACATTTTACCCAAATAGCACTCTTCCCAACTTATTTCCCGAACTAGCACACTTTCACCTAAAATCACCACATTAATTGGCATTTTTCTAATACTTTCACCTAAAAGCGCCACATTAATTAGCATTTTTCTGGTGTAGGGACAGGGCTAGTGTTTCTTTGAAACACTCCAAACAAGATGGCATTTTTTACTCTCTTGCATATCGCTTCCCTCCCTACAAAGTAGCATCACACCTCTCTAGCTAGATCCTAATTCCCACAAATAGTCCCTACGAGACTCCGCTGTAGTGTCTGAGCCTTGGTTTCACGGAATTTGTTTCCCAACAATTTATAAAGTCCAGAAAGTAGCTCGGGTCACTTCCTTGTCCATTACGTGCTTGTTTCTGGAACATGGAAATGATGCTATACTGCAGCAACATGTAACGGAGCATGAGTGCATCTGGCTCCTCGACCACACTGTCGGCTACCGGCACATCTCGGTTGGCAAAGGTGGCATCTTTTTCATGTAGAACCTCATGTGCTTCTGCCGTTGAGGAGATGACGATCCCGAGCTTACCGCCAAGTTTGAGGCTAAAGATGGGGCCGTGCTTCCCGGACAGGTCGGCAAAGTAGTTGTGGAGCTCGGGGTCCAGGAAAGGGAGATTGCCTAAGATCGGTACACCCATGGGGCCCGGCGGAAGAGGATGAAAGAAGCTACCATGACGGCGTCATCGAAGTAAGAGAGCATAAGAAAGAACCACTGCTAGAACTGCTGTAGTACAACATGATTTCCATGTTCTGGAAACAAGTGCGTAATGGACAAGCAAGTGACCTGAGCTGCTTGCTTGACTTTATAAATTGTTGGGAACCAAATTCTGTGAAACTAAGGTTCATACACTACTGCGAAGTCTCATAGGGACTGTTCGTAGGAATTATAATCTAGCTAGAGAGCCGCGGTGCTACTTTGTAGGGAGGGAAGCCGTATGCAAGGGAGTAAAAAATGCCATCTGATTTGGCGTGTTTCAAAGAAACGTCAGCGCTTTTAGTCCCTGCACCAGAAAAATGTCAATTAATGTGGCACTTTTAGGTGAAAGTATCAGAAAAATGCCAATTAATGTGGTGCTTTTAGGTGAAAGAGTGCTAGTTCGGGAAATAAGTTGGAAAGAGTGCTATTTGGGTAACTTTTTTTAAAAAAACTGTGCTATTTGGGTTTTTGTCCAAACATATATATACCTTTTATATGAATAGGTTAAGATAGATGTATATGTTGTAAATTTCAAATTTCCATGGTTTCCGTAGGACTTAGTTTACCATTTGTTTTGTGTAATTATGTCACTTGTGCACTCGTTCCACTTCAAATGGATGATCTGGCTGGTTCAACATGATGAGTCAAAATCAGATCATTCATCACATTTTGAATAGTAAATACTATACTATGTAGTGTACGATGAAAGCAACATTTGTCCTATGTTGCTTGAATATGCCTTTTAGTATTATAGAGGTGATGCACTTTTGATTCTATAAGCATCAATGATTAAGATTTTGCTTACATTCTCTTTGCTTCTTGTTTTTGCACATAGTGATAGAAAAATGCCCTTTATGTCTAGATCAATACGTGAAATGCTAAAATAAAATTTTAATATTATAGTTGTCCCACTGTTGGAAATTTTTGGTTGACCCTCTCTCACACGACAGAACCCTATAGTGATTTATGTCCATGTCCAACTACATTTAGGATTTGAGAATCTTCCAGGTAGACGATGTAATGGTTGTTGCAATTCTGTATAAATCTTCTTGAGATCAAGGGTCATTTTTTATACTCGGAAAGGATCGACATTCAAGTACATAATTTGAGAATGATTATTTGTTGTGTCCATGATTATCATGCTATACTTATGCTTGCAACATCAAATTGCATTATCTCAATGAAGAAGATGTGATGAGAGTCATCATGAAGTCTGTAATTGAAAAGGGCATCACTATTATATAGGACTGTACATGTGCATGTATGACAAGGGGTTATGGAATTATTTTCTATGTACTTGTTCATGGTCTGGGAATAGATGTTGTATCTTATGGTCATTTATTTCTTGTTACACTTAGAAAGTGTCTGAGTGACATTGACATAATTATCTAAAAAACTGATACATAGTTTGATGTTCCTCTAGTTTTTGTAAGTGAATCTTCATTCAATAATGCACATGATATATGGAATCTAACACAGATACTTGAAAACTCCCAATTGATGATTATAAGTTCCCTATTGAGATAGTCATAGATATAAGAAGTTCAAAGTCACAATAGTCGTTAATTTTATTGTTAAATATATCTGTTTATAATACTTGGCAATATTGTTTTCATTTTGTGAATTGGTTAAGTCAGTGGAATAATACAAGTAGAAGTCTCACTCAGATATCTCCATTTTGATTAGACATTCCACAATGTCTCAATCATCATTATCATCATTTCGTAGTCAACTCAGTATCATATCATGTTATTATACTTTGTCTTCTGAATAAAAATGATGTTTTAGTGCTCCTCGTCAATATATGCACATGTGCATTTTATGTTCAATTGCATGGTGTATTTGAGCTATGAATTACGTATCTTAATTCTTTGATGAATGCAGGTCTTCTTCGGCCATAGTGTGGAGCTTTCCATTGATGGTATTGAGCTTTCTCAACCCATGTATGCGTCTCGTTAAAAGCTACATAGATCCCAACATTATAAGTAAGCACAAACTATGCATGTTCTAGTTTGGAATTTCTTCTTTTTAATATTACAAGGCTATCTTGTCTTGTATGTGTTTTTTGATAGTGTATATTAATTGCTTATATTTAGTAAACGTTTAACTGAATATCTGATGCACACTTAGACTGATATTGATTAAATATTTATATCATTTTAGCAACCTATATATAGGCATCTTGGTACCCATGACTCGTAAGTCAAACTAATGCCCATGTGAAAAAGAGTATTCCTTATTTTGCAGATTACATTTGGTTGTGTATCCTTACAGAACATATAAACATTTATGTATCTATTATTACATTTGCTTCGTGTTCATATAACCAATTTTTGTGTCTAAACATCTCTCCTTTTTCATATATTTTGTCTGTGTAAAATTTACATGTGGTATCTATACATTCTTGTTAGAGAAAGAGACCTGATAGATGATAGAGAGGGAAACATCTATTGATGCAGGTCAACAATCATCTACAATAATATAGTAAGCAGCCAGACAGAGCTCAAGTCAACTTTAGACCAGAGGACAAATGAATCTAGTGTAACAATTACAAATTGACATAAAAATCAATAGACACAAATCAATTCAACTTTAGAATAGTCAACAATAGTTTTTCAAAAAGTAATTGGAGTAAATTCACTACCTCAACTTCATAACAGGGAATCTAGAAACCAATAAGAGCTAAGGATTCAAAAAAATTGAGCTTCATAAAGGAATAACATGTGAGGTCTTTTCTATATATTCATTGGACGATCTTTTGCTTCCTGATTTACACCAACTTGATCTCTACTCTCCCTATATATATATATATATATATATATCTTCCAAATGTGTCTATAAACCACTTGCATTTTTCTTTTTGATGTACATGATTTTTTAGCCTTTGGTCCAGAGAAGGAAAAGTATTTTCCACTATTGTGTATATGTAAGGCATGTTTAATTGATATATTACTAACCTATTTTTTTATTGTATCTAAATGTGGTAACTTGAAGCTATATTTATTCATGGAAAGTTGAATATCTTGAGAAATTATCCATGACTTCTTGTGATTGGTATGTGGTAGATACTAAATTGATCTGCACACTTTGATGAGATATGCATATGCTTTTTACTTAATCACAGTTGTTGGCTGAACTATGTTCATTCTCTTTTGTTTAGTAGATAGAGTCCACTACATAAAATTGGTCGCTAACCACTTTGATTATAACAAAAAGTGACTAGTAGGGTATTTATTTCCAAATTTTATCTGAAACTAATTCTATAGTCTTTTCTTTAAAGGCACTTATCTACTATCTTTTGGTACTTGCATAATTTGATGCCAAACATCAGCCACACAATCCCTCATGTCATTTCTAGCCATTGTACTAAAGTCATTACGACTTGTCTATCATGCAATAGGGATAGACAAGCCAAAATTTAAGTTCTTTGTCAATGAAGTTATCTCAAACTTATAAAACTATTTGTTTTCACTTTATAATCATTTAATATCTTGTCTTTATTTGATGATTGTTACAAATAAATATTATACTTGTTGGAATTTGAAACATAAGTCTACTGATTGGTTATTCATATCAACGTGATCACATGATTATTACTTGAAATATGGTCCCTATTTAGAACGCTACAATTAAGAAACTTAGAAAATTAAGGAACTACACAGTAGAAAAATTGTACAAGCTGGATATGATATTAGCTTTTGAGGAGCAGTATGTGGCTTGAGAAGTTTGGTGATTTTTTTAAATTGTTCAATGATAATTCTAGTTATCTTTAAGTGCTTTGTATTTAGATGGAAAATATTTACAGCCTGGCCAGTATTTAATCTTCTTGTACAATGAAAAATGTACCTAGTGTTGTTGGTTTACTGGCTGTTCTTTTTTGTGTTGATGTTTTAGTGCAGGTGTCTGAAAGAGGCCTGGAACTCTTATGTTTCTATACTTAAGCTACATATAGCTGGCTTCCATATGTCTTGTACAAGAACAACTACCACAACAAAAGGAAGAGAGGACAGAGGAATTATTCAAGATATAGTCTCAGATTCACAAAATATGTGCTGAGATATATGGACACCTCAAACTTGGGTACCGGGTGGAACTGCCAGTTGCTGATGAGAATGATTTGTATTTTGAGAATCTCCATGAATATCAATATGACCAATCACAAGCAGAGCACAGAGAAGTTCTCTATTTTCAATCAAGAAGAGAAATATGTTAGCAGTCTTTCTCTTCTTATGAATTTATCAATTATATCATATTCATAGATGATACAAGTGGTAGAATTAATACAAAAGAAAAACCAAGATAGAAGAAGATGCACATGATCAAGTGGCATATATAGTCTATAGTGGATAGAGGCAGTCCAAAGAATATATTGAATACATGTATCTTTTTTCTATGCATACTGTAAAACAAGGGCCATGTTAATGTCCTCCCCATGTGTACTCCATTGTTCAAATATAAATAAAAGTATCATTGTTGACATTGCAAGAACAACTTTATCTTGATTAACATTCATCTTTTTTCTTTTTAAAAAACCCCTCTATATTGGCAAGTGACTGACTGGATAGATAATGTCTCTTACTACATATGTATGTGTAGTACATGGTGTCTTTCAATACACACTAGCTATAATTACATGTGTCGTACGTGCCAATTTTTTCTATATATGAACTACATATATAAATTGTAACCAATGTCATCTCTCCCTACATATCATAGCTACAAATTGAATTGTAGTCATATATTTAGCTACAATGGAAACTACATTTTTATGTGTAAGGACATTGTTTACCTACAATTAGGGTTACATATGAATTTGTAGCCAGAGGAATAACTAACTACGATTTTGAAAAATGTCGCCTAAACAATTAGCTACACGGGTATTAGCTTCATATTCTAAATGTAACGATAAATGTAGCCAAAACTTTTAGCTACAAATTTTGGGGTTTTTGCTACAATTTGTTTTGTAGTTAAAGACCATATTTTTCGTAGTGAGGACAATGTGGGAGAACATGGCACAAGTCGATGGATTTGGGGTCTTCTCGGTTTGTAGGTGGGTGCTGTCCCTTGCGGTCTTGGGATCGTGAGAATTCTCATGCTCTTGAAACCGTGAGGACTCTCACGGTCTTGAGACCGTGAGATGAGTCGAAGGTGTAAACTGAAAGGGCAAATTGATCGAGAGGCTAAAACCGAGTGAGGTCAAGATCGAATGAAATCAGAATCAAGTGGCGTGCCACGGCCATGGCGTGACACCATGGTCATGGTGACGCTTGAAGCTGCAGGTTAGCAGTGTCCTGAGGTAGGGGACGATGTGTCACAGCCATGTTGAGGCACCACGGTCATGGTGATGCTGCTGTCCCATGGTCGTGCTGCCTTGCACGTGCGTGGTGGGTGAGAACTTGGGCTCTGGTGGCGTTGTGCCACGGCCGTAGTGAGTCTACATCCCCACGGCTCTGCCGCCTTGCACGGGCATGGTGGGTGAGAAGATTTGGCACTGTTGGCGATGTGCCACGGTCATGGCGGGAACTATAGAGTTGTGGCAGGTGGTGACTTGGCACTGTTGGTGATGCACCATGGTCGTGGCGTGACCAACACGGTCATGGCAGGTGGAGACTTAACACTATTGGCAATGCGCCATGACTGTGGCATGGAAAACACGGTCATGGCGATTGTTCTGCTTCATGATCTTGATCTGTTGTTGCACATGCTTGAGTTAGACTCCAAACGGTCTCTGCTGGCCTGTCGGTCTTGAGACCGTTTGAACCCAAACGGTCTTGAGACCGTTGGAGTCAAAGTTGTAGGGGTCATGACTGTTGGCAATGGTTGAGGATGATCTGCAGAGGAGAGAGAACATGAGTAGGGGAGGATGAGATCAAATAAACTGGAAACTAGGGTAATTAGAATTAGTAATGCACTATTTACATGAAACTGAAGAGATACTTAAAGTAAACCGAAACGATGGTAGATCAGTTGATACGAGGCACAAAAATCCCTAGAATTGGTGACTGAGAGGATGAATCTGGAGGATTCATCAACCTACGACCACCAAAATGGTCATCTAGAAACCCAGATGGCCGTTTGGCATATGAGACGGTTATTTTGCTGTTTCCCAATTGCAAACAATATTGCCAATCCAAATCTAATGATTGCCTCATCCTTATGTGATATTGTAATTTTGTTTGTTGCTCAGATCGATATAGCATCAAGGCTTCCTTAGATAATGGAATACATCTTATGATATCCTCATTTCTGAGTTCACTTACTGAAGTATATCGTTCTCACTCTTTGTTTTATCAGTCATGTTTAATAGTTTTATGATACTTGGAAAAGTCCCACAAAATCAAAAAACATACATATGATCATCACAAGTTTTTTCAAGAGAAAGATTGAAATGGAGGCGATTGGGGTGCCGGTATGAATGTGGAAGGGAAGAGGTGTGATCAAGAGATAAGAGTCTCTCCTTAGATTGACTCAAGACTTTTATTATTGGTGATTCATCAAGATAATTTGAATATTTGTGCATAATACTGGTTGACTTAGGCTTACACCCAATTTTTTTTCTAAAGGTAACTCAAAAGTGTGTGTAGGTTGGCCTAAGGTTTTTGGCTAGCTTATCTTTTCTATAGGAGGTAAGGGGTTATTTTTGGAGCCTTAGGATCTCACTTCCGAGCACGACACATCTGCCTTTGTGAGGGCAGCTAATGTACCGGCCAAACAAGACCTTTATCGGTAATCCTTATTCAGGGCACAACACTCATGTTTTTATTCACACTGGCTTTTATTCATTTTCAGTTGGCTTAGGAGAAAGGGTATTTTTAGATTTTTTGTAAATTTGGGCTGCCAAGACAGTTTTTTGGAATCGAGGTAGATTTTTCACCAACCTCGGTATGTGCACAATCATCATTGTATACTCTTTGAATCAAGAAGAGAAGATGATACACCCCTGTTATGTATTGAGGGGTATGGAAGAAGCGGTAGTGGAAAAAGAGGTGTGGTGTACCACACCGAACTTAGAGTTCGATAGAGGTGTGTTTTACCACACCGAACTTAGAGTTCGGCAGAGGTGTGGTTCACCAAACCGAACTTAGAGTTAGGCAATGTTCTAGTTTTCACTAGAAAGGAGTGTGGCGTGCCACACCGAACTTAAAGCTTTGGCATAATTAGTGAGTGAAGAGGTATGAAAATGAAAGAAGAAGTGTAGAAGAGAGTTCAGATCATGATGCAGTTTGCTTAGCAATTCCATATGACAGGTTCTTTTTCTCCATCACACTCTGCTCAAAAAGTGATCAGATAGAACTTCAAATGAGAATTCCATACAGTAGATCCAATATTCAGTTAGAGGCGTGATGCATTTGATCTATCTCAAACTTATTGAGGCTTATCATTCTTATGGAGGATATGGCATTTAGGGTTCATAGACTATACAAGATAAAATCGTTTATCGGTTAGTTTTAAACATTGGTTCCTTGTGGATTTGCAACGAAAAGAGGTGATGATAAAAAGATTTGAGAAGCAAAAGCCGACTAGGTAAAGGCTTTATTTTAAGAAGGCTACGAAAATGCGGAAAAAATTACAAAAAAGGAGCTAGAATGGAGAAACAGAAAATAGTAAAGGTAGAGGGTGGAGTGAGAAACATACCACTCGCCCTCCACCTCAAACTTATGAGTTTGCTCATTTCTGAAAAAATACTTGGTTTGAGGTGGAGGGGAAGGGTTGCACTGTGTTAACCAGGCAGTCCTCGTAGTTGGAAGAAGGTTCGACAAAGATGTCTCATAATAGCCAGTGTTGAGAGTGAGGAAGTGCCCTGAACAACCTATTGACTGGGTGGTCGTGGCAACTCGAACAAGTTTTCTAAATGATTTGGATGCATATTTCTTTCGCCTCTTTGTCCATCCAGAAGAATATAGAGTCCTTCCCCCATCAGTGGGGGAGGTGAAATATAAGAAATTAAGACTGGGGGGCCATGTGAGTAATCGAGGCATTGCTTATTTGTGTCCTCCAGTTGTGGCTCGCCCTCGAAATTTAAAGTAAAACTACTTTCTCCAACATACAGAGTAGGTGATTGTGGGTCGGCCACTTGAACTTCCTCCTATCCTAGATCGGGTGGCGGATCTGGTTTAGGCTTCGTTTTGTCACCTAGCTTTTCTTTTGTAGGATATTGTACCAAGATGACGGTTCTTCATCAGAGGAGTTATTGTGAGAAGCATCCTCATCTTTATCGATGTCAAAATTGATAAGTGCGTCATTCGTTTCTTCAGAATTTTGTTTAGAATTTTCCTCATAGAACAATCTTAATTCATCCAAGTAACTAGAAGAGGATTCGACTGGTGGGACGAACTCTTGCTCAATTAAAGAAATCATGGGATTCCGAGGTAGAGGTTCCAATGAAATCTCTTCAAGGGAGGGATTGGTCTATGAAAAGATGTTTTGAAGACTATAATCACCCAATGACTCCGTTTCTTCGATGATGGGACTAGAATACTCCATTTCTAAGCCAGTTTGTTGTTCTAGCAATTCTTCATAGTACTCCTCCAATTTTATTAAGTGATCGGGAAGAGCCACTATAGGAAGAATGAAACCTTGTGCAGGTAATGAAAGTATCTCATTCTCCTGATTATGTGGTGACTAAGGAGGAGCTTCTTCATAGGGATGAGTTACTATAAGAGGGCAGGTTTGTGGCTCGATGTCCTCCCACGGGTCCTTTTTATCAACACGAGAGTCTACAGAAGTGTCGTAATCTACTCCAAAATCAAGAGATGGTTTATGTTTCTCTTTATAGCGCACTATCAACTCGTTCAAGTGATTAGAAGAAGTTTCAATAGAAAGATCATGCTCTTGTTCGAGAATCGGTTCCATCAAGTCTTCTTGTAAAGGTAATGTTATCTCATGGAAAGGAGTTATAGGATTGTAATCTTGAGACTCATCATCTTCCCTTGATTCTATTTCATCTGTGAGAGTGGTATGGTCCATTTCTGAATCAAGATCTTGATCAGTCTTATCCTCGAAGTTTGTTCCTAGATCAGCCGAATGATAAGAAATTTCTTCATAAGGATGATTTGGACCTTGTTCCAGAAATGGAGCAATTTGATTCTCTTTCATAAAAGACACATCATTTTCTGAATCAGCCACACATTCCTCTGAGTCTGACTGTGAAGGAGTGTAGAGTTCTTGTGACATAAACTCTTCTTCTATGGACTTCATTGAAGAGACAGTTGAAGTTGAAGAAATTTTGCCATTTTAGGAGTTGATCATTACTAATTGCTCCTCTATAGTTGGATCTGGGTCTATAAAGTTAAAAGGTAGGTGAGTTTTGAAGTTTATCTCCGATTGATCTCCTGACTATAGAGAATCCCCATATTGGATACTCATCCTTTCCGTTGAGAGCATAGTGCATGAATCATTATCCGAGTCAGACCTTGGCTCGGAAAATAATTCTTCCCCTTGTGATGTTATGAGTAAATCATCTCCGAGTTCAGTTGTTATCTCTGTGGATGGTTCCCCACCCTGCACTGATGCTTGAAGATCATTGGAAGGCATACCCCACATGATTTCATAATCATCATCATAGTCAACATGTGGGTTAGGGATGTGCTTAGTTGAGGTTTGTGGTTGTTCTACATGTTGGTCAGAAGAGTTGACAAATTACGTAAGTTGATCAAGATCAACTATCAACTTCTTGGTCGTGGCTGTCTGATCAGCTAGTTGTTGAGCCACTGATACCTGTAAAGTTCGTAGTTCTTCCATCAATGTGTGTTGATCTTCATGAAAAGGCTCTTCACTGCACCCGTTGGGTTGATGATGATAATAGCTCTCCTCATCATAGTATTGATCTACATTGTTTTCCTAGTTCCCTCCTACATTACACTCTATGCCTTGAAATATGTCATAGTTGGGTATTTCATAGTAGCTTCCAGGGTGATACATATTATAATTTGCATTATATTCGTAGTTGTATGAAGAGGCTGATTTGAGTTTCCTAGCTATACGATTCACGATTACTTGACACAGAGCCATCACATAGAGAGGAGGTGCGTTGAAGCAGTAAATTGATGAATGAGAATAGTCACCACATAGTTGACATCTAACGGTTGGTGGTGTTGACTGCTTCATTTTGAAGAGAGTTGGTACCTGAAATCAAAGAATGAGTTTATCAAGTTTAACCAACCACTTCAAGTCCAAGAGGATATGCAAGATTAAGTCCTTCACTTTTTTTAGGTTTTTGAAAAGAAAATGAAAAACCCTAGAGAAACCTAAATTGACACGGAATTTGAAAAAAGACGATTCTTACACCGTTGTCCCCGACAACGACGCCATTTTTTGATGGTGCTAGAACTTACACCAAAAGATTAGTCTTCCAATGGAAGTCCTAATATGCACCAAAAACCCTAGGGAGTTGATGTTCTCTCTAGTTTTACCTACAACTAGTGCTAGATAAATGCTCCAACCCCACAAGAGAGTGGAAGAGTACAGATTTAGGATCGAACCCAAAGGACAATGTTAGGAATCTGAGTGTCTTTTTCTCATTTCATATCTATCCAAGTTAATCATGTAAGACCAAGAGTTTGATTTGACTTATTTAACCTAAAACATGCAAAAGCAAAGGCAAGAATAAAATCTAGTTTGAAGATTAAGATCTAATATTAGCAAATGATGATGGATCATTGGGGGTGATGCGGGTTCTCACCACCACTACACATGTATTGTACCTATACCAATCCTAGCAAGACTTGCAAGCAAGATACATGAATGTTATCCAATACTGATGTCTTGTAGGACAAGAGTAATGCACACATCCTTCACGGGTTGAGTAACTCTCATCCGGTACATGTCTATGTGTCAATGAAGAGATGTAGCCTCCGAAGAGAGAACCTTACTCAACCTCATGAAATGTGCATCGGAAAACTAACAAGCGAGCGATAATCATCAATTTGATTAGTATCCTTATAAACTATCCCTCTTTCGAAGAAATAGATACGAGAAACGTGGGAGTGTTGCAATGTCATCCATTCATGGACGAATGGTAAAATACCTTGCACCACTCCCTCCACAAAATGTGTTCCTCGACCCATCAAGGTTGCACTTCCGTACGTCAACTGATTCCATTTCATAGTGCGGAAGTGCAACGATGGAGGTGAGTTTACTCCATCCCTCAGGAAGTGTTCCTAGATACTGAAACGGATGCGCGGTGGATACGCACACCAGAAACCAACACTAAATCGGTATTCGAGTCCCAAGAGCAGTCGTAGACAAACTGCAACGAAAGACAATAGATGCATACAAGAATGCGGCCAACATTCAAGCATGTATGAAATGATTTAGTATTGAAGTGGAAAGATAATATCTTTTAGTACAAATTAAAAAACATGGGCAGTGGGGCTATTCCCCATGCCACAGTGGATGAAACTACTCGCTCCTCATAGAGGGAGCAACAAGGAAAGAGAAGAGAGAGAAAGAAAGCATCATCAGAGCAGAAGAGTAGATCTATGACAACTCGATGTAGATCGCCACAGTCTCCGGGACTGCTCCATCATGGTCGATGACGTACATCTATCCGCCTCGATTCTCGTATCTACCTCTGAGATTACACAAGTAGAATGAGGTGGAACTATGGCGGAGTAATGGTGGAAGTGGGCTGGCAGTGGAGCAGCCTTCTGGACTTCTGGCTCTGGTCCCAGTCTGACAGCCTTGGGCCGTAGTGAGATAGATGTCCAAGACCATGACTCTACCCTTCTATTAATAGGCTTGGCTTGTGTCTTGGACAGATTGGGTTTGTTCTGTAAATTACACAAAATATCTCGGTCCATACAGTTTCTAGCCTTAAATGGTTTGAGAGACCGTGAGAGGCCTCATAGTCTTGGGACCGTGAGAGGCTTCCCAGTTTTGCCTATATGGTCTTGCGCTCATGGTCTTTGGGGGTCTCTGGGTCTTACGCCTCTCAGTCTTGAGACCGTGAGAGGTCTCCCGGTCTTGAGACTGTGAGAGGTCTCTCGGTCTTGAGACTGGGAGAGGCCTCACAGTTTTTCCCACATGGTCTGCCTTTTCTGCTCAATGACCCAAATGGTCCAGCTGCTCGTGTTCACTGTGAGTCGGGAGGTGAGGAGAAGCACTGCTGGGAGTTGAGATGGCAGAGGACGATGTGGGAGAACATGGCATAGGTCGATGGATGTGGGGTCTTCTCGATTTGCAGGTGGGTGTCGTCTCTTGAGATCTTGGGATCATTAGAATTCTCATGGTCTTGAAACTGTGAGGACTCTCACGATCTTGAGACCGTGAGATGAGTCGAAGGTGTAAACTGAAAAGGAAAATCGATCGAGAGGCTAAAACTGAGTGAGGTCAAGATTGAATGAAATTAGAATCGAGTGGCGCGCCACGGCCGTGGTTTGATACCATGGTCGTGGTGACGCTTGAAGCTGTAGGTTAGTGACGTCCTGAGGTAGGGGATGATGCGCCACGACTGTGTTGAGGCACCACAGTCGTGGTGATGCTACTGTCCCACACCCGTGCTGCCTTGCACGGGCATGGTGGGTGAGAACTTCGGCTCTGGTGGTGTTGTGCCATGACCGTGGAGTGACACCACGGTCGTGGTGAGGCTACAACCCCACGGCCATGCCACCTTGCACAGGTGTGGTGGGTGAGAAGATTTGGCACTATTGGAGATGTGCCACGGTCGTGGCATGACCAACATGGTCGTGGGGGGTGGAGACTTGGCACTATTGACGATGCGCCAAGGCTGTGGCATGGAAAACACAGTCGTGGCGATTGTTCTACTTCATGATCTTGATCTGTTGTTGCACAGGCTTGAGTTAGACTCCAAATGGTCTCTACTGGCCTATCGGTCTTAAGACCGTTGGAGTCAAAGATGTAGGGGTCATGACTGTGGGCAATGGTTGAGGATGATCTGCTGAGGAGAGAGAACATGAGTAGGGGAAGATGAGATCAAATAAACAGGAAACTAGGGTAATTAGAACTAGTAATGCACTATTTAGATGAAACTGAAGAGATACTTAAAGTAAACCAAAACGATGGTAGATCAGTTGATACGAGGCACAAAAATCCCTAGAATTGGTGACTGAGAGGATGAATCTGGAGGATTCATCAACCTTCGACCATGAAAATGGTCATCTAGAAACCCAGATGGCCGTTTGGCATATGAGATTGTTATTTTGCTGTTTCCAAATTGCAAACAATATTGCCAATCCAAATCTAATTATTAAACAACATGACATCAACATTAATTCCTTTTTGCAACTGAATCTCCTACGAATTGAGCGATTTCTCACATGGGAGATGGTTGTCTCACTCACCCAGATGGTTGTATGGTGACTCAAGCCAAGTTGATTAGTTCAACATAATGAATCAGTTAGTTCACACCTCAGTTTGAGCAGAACATAGCCAATTCAATTTTTGATCAGCCTGATACTCCAAACGGTCGTATCAACACTTTACCCGATGGCCTGGCACTCCAAACGGCCATCTCACTAAGTGAGCTGATAATCTGGTAGTGTAGCTAGATGTGTGTTGTGTGAATTGAATTCCTAAATACTTTCATAATCGATTCAATCATCATTCAAGATCAAACTCCTCTTCTAGGTGAAGACCTATGTATGTGACCCTATAGGTCCCATATTATGTTGGCACTGAATTTTCATAACAACTTATGACATCACAAGTAATGAGCAATGCCTAGTCACACATCATTGCTACCCAAGTAATTAGAAAGTTGGGGAACAACTTCAACCTAGTATCTATGCTTGGTGTTACAATGTTTGTATAACTCCTTTATCTATGATATCCAGATTGAACTCGAGGCATGGAGTAGTCACCCTCTTCATCATTCAATCTTGTTTCTTGAACCATTGTCGGCTGTCTAAGATATATGTAAGCTCAAGATCAGATATTGACTCACATGTACATGACCATGCATTACTCAGTCTCTCTAATCAAGAGGCCTTGGATATCGCACTCCCTCAGGAGGGACAAATCCCATTTCTATCACTCACATTCAGTCCCCATGTGTCACACTTACCCAATCATCAGCTTTATAACAACCCATGTTTATGATTGAATTTGATGATGTCAAAGCATATTGAATGACATGAGATGGTTGTAGTGATTTTAGGTCTAAGAATCACAACCACCACCATCACTATGATAGCTGACTATGACTACCATGGTAATGGTTTCCATGTGTCAAGTTTATGGTAGGTCTGTCTCATACACTATTCTCTAACATATATCTGTGTTCATGGTTTGATATATCCATATCATGACTAATGATATGCAGTCATCAACCAACTAAAATTTGATCTTATGTGTCATTGTTGTATGTCAACCTTCCACAATAACTACTGATGAGGGACATAATTCGAATATATATATGTATATATATATGTATATATATATGTATATATATGTATATATATATATATATATATGTAATCTTAACATCCATATGATTCCATTTCCCCAAATCACATACTCGAAGACATATGTCATTGAGTAATATAAATCTATAGACATTTATAATATTACATCATTATCTCATAATTGAATTAAACAAAATAAATTGGAAGCTTGCCTTTATTTATTAATAAAATCAATTACAAATTATGCCTCTATAATCATCATATGATGGACCTATGGGCACACATACCCATTGGAAGGGTGTCAACGAATAGTGAAGCAGAAACACACCTTACCAAAGAGTTTGCGAATTTCAATGGGGTCCTTGGTCGAAGCAAAGTGCCTCTCCTTGTTGAGGATTGGAGACAAGTGAGTACAATCTACAAAGACCTCGTTTGGAGGGAGTTAGAGGCGAGATAAATACAATTATGGTTTTATAGTCTTTTTCCTATTCTTTCTTTTAACATTTCTAAACATTATTAAATGTTGAAACTTTTTAGGAACGGTTTGGACTTGATGGAAAGTTGCATCACAAGTCTATTATGTTGCTCGTTGGGAGAAGATATAGAGATAAGCATACAATCCTCAAAATACACTAGTATATATATCATCTTTAACATGGTTAAAATGGATTTTTATGTCGATTTCCAAGCAACACCGAAGTGGGTGACACTAAAGATAGAATCCTACACTGTCATTTCTAAAACTGACGACATAGAGCCGACCCCAATGGCAACTAAAAAAAGAACTAACACCTATATTATCCATAGTAGTGGTTAATTTTTGGAAAACCAACACCTATCTCCATATTCGAACAAATTTTTTTGGTCCATGTTAGAGCATACTTTTTAGTTTTCTATAAATAGCCGACACCGTTGACAAAAAATTGACATATTTTTTTAATATAATTGTCACCAGTAGAATCCATAGTCGTCAGTTATTTTGTAGAAAACTGACGCCTATCTCCATAAATTGACCCGAGTTAGAGCATATTTGTGGGTTTTATATAATTAACTGACACCGTTGACATTAATTGATGGGTTTTTTAGATAACCAACGACTAAGTGTTGTTTTTTTTAATTATCAACTTGCAGGCCTATTGTCTGACTGGTCAGCAGAATGCAGAACTTGTAGTTAATTCTGAATTGTAGATTTACATCATCTTATGATTTTAGCTAGGAATAGGACAGAAATATGTAATAACAAGATGATCAAGATTATATATACATCATATGTTTCACGCACATGTATAAACACAGTTAATTCATTCATATGATTCACACACATGTAGACACTTGTAGTTCCATTCATTCCTCCATTTTCACATTCACACATATGTAGCAACCTATAGTTCTATTCGTTGATCACTTTTCACATTCACACACATGTAGATGCACATTCATTCATTCGTCTTCACATTCACACACATGTATATAGATCAAATTTCAATAAGACAATTCAAAAATAGTCATTCACACATGTATATATAAGCTTGCCTTTCAAATTTTAGAAATGACATCAAATAAAAAAAAGTATGACATCAAAGTTTATAAATGTCATTCTTTACCATCATCAGTACCCCAATAATAATAAAAAATTGCCTCCCTTTCAAAGGCTTTTGCCTATTGTTTTCTTATGTCATCTAGTTGTTCCATCGTATAGGGAATATGTACATCTAAGAACTTTTCCCCTGTAGTGAAGTCACTAGTTTTAAACACTTGCAAAGAGAATGATGTGTATATATATAATTAATAAGTTTGATATTTTCTTATTATCTAATGAGACTATATTTATATATGATGATCAAGACTCTATAATACATGTTGTATGTTTTCAATTTCTTGTGCAACATATCTGACAATTAGGTCCACATACTGCATCACGTAGTATCCACATGCCCAACCGTTGTGTTGTACATCACACTATAAATTTCAACATACAAATTGTTAATAAATAAAAATAAGCACAGTTCACATAAATAATATATGCAGTGGAGTCAGAAAACTACATTAACATTCTCCAAGACTAACACTTTCTTTTAATCACACATGTCTCCTCCAGCTTTTTTGAAATCTTTTAAAGACCGACATATTAATGTAACACGTTAAATTGCATTACTAAATAGTAATGTAATAATAGATGTTAAATGATATAAATATAAAAAATTTCTCACGTGAATAACTGCCTTTCCATTATGTGTCTGGAATTGTCTAATTCGTTCCCCTTAGGATCTAGATAATAAACAGTCAACATCTCAGGGAAAACAACCAGTAACTCCCAATGCTTACCACTAGAGATAAGAAAGTTAAAAATATATAACTCAAAATCCACAATAAAATGTAATTTTCTTAAGTACAAATATTAAGCAAAGTAAACTTACTCAACATTGAATGGAGCTATTATCACACTCTTATTTTCTTTACTAAAATATTTAAAAGTGATAGAGTAGTATAAGGAGGAAGAGGAAGTTATGGAGGTACGCGACCACCGGACGATGAGGTGAGGGAGGAAGGAAGGGAGAGTGAAGCGATGGAAGGGTTGGAGGAAGTATCGGATGACGTAGAAGCCGACATAAACACGACTTCTGACATGATTGGCGGCGGCAACGCTGCGCAAGAAATGAACAGGAATGACCACAGTAGCCCAGTCTTCATTCCGATTGGCAACACAGGACTGAACCTGAACTTCTCCCGAAGCAGAAAGGACCAAACTACAACCTCACCCTATCATAGTAACACCACGGGCGTTAACACGGAAAGCTTAACATCATCGCAGTTCCCTGAACTTCCAAGCAAGAACTCAGGTTCACCGTCTTCGCCTATTCCCCAACAACAGTGGCCATCCTATAGCGAATCCGTGGGACGGAACATGTCTCAAGACCACGGATACATCAGGATCGATCCAGAGGACAATAATACGTTTCAGAAGCCTGAAGATATAATTGTTACTTCTGACAATGGAACTCCTTCCTTCGGTCTGAAACAAGATGCCCGAGAAAACCTCCTTAAACCATGGCAGTTCACTGTCATAGTGAAACTAATGTCTAAAGACATCGGCTTTCTCACACTACAAGATAGAATCAAACTGATGTGGAAACCAAAAGGAAGCTTCAATCTCATAGACTTGGCGAATGACTTCTTTGTGGTGCAACTGCAGAGGGAGGATGATTACCTTCATGCTCTAACAGGAGGACCATGGCCCCTGTTCGGTTCCTATCTCACTGTCCAACGCTGGCAACCAGACTTCTCTCCGGAGTCCCCCTCATCTACGAATCTAGTGGCATGGATCCGCATCCCCAACCTCCCCATACATTTATACAAGGATATTCTCCTGTCACAAATCGGAGATCATATTGGCAAAACCATAAAGGTTGATCTTAATACGCTATCACAACGCCGTGGCCGTTTCGCGAGGATCGCTGTCGAATTGGACATGTCCAAACCCCTCACCCTGCAAGTGCTGATTGAGGGAAACAGATACCGAATTGAATACGAGAATATACCTTACATCTGCATGTTCTGCGGAAGGGCAGGTCACTTGGAAAAAGAGTGTTCTAAAAGAATTACAGCGGAAAACGAAGCCCGGAATTCTGATCCCTCGGCAGACACCTCAACGCAACCGCTACCTCCGCCTGTCCAGGGATTTACCGACTTTATCCATGCCCGCCCCATCCCACGTAAACAAAGAACCAGCAAAGCAGCTAATCAAAAGGAACCAAGGAATAACAACAACAGATTTTAGAGTTTGGATGGCCAACTTCCAGATGATGAGGGAATGGAAGTCATCGATGTGGACAATGTGGCGGAAAGGATTGTAAATGGAATAGATTGGAAGACAAGGAAGAGAAACTCACGACAAAACAAGGTGACACCAGTTAATGAACAACACCAAGAACCCTCGCTGGAATCCATAAAACCGCCGCAAACAAACCAGATGAATGAGCAGGCGAATATCCACCACACCGCAGTACACCCAACTGGAGATGCCCTGGTCGCAGGCAGATCACAGGAACCGCATCCATTCGTCACCACAGACTTCTCCATGGGAGACACATCCGGTCTACCTCACCCCCATCGCAGCACCCAAAGGAACTCAGTAGGTATTCATCTCAGGAACAGGAAAGTGGTACAAACTGGCTCCAGCCCTATCCCTCTTAATAGGAAACGGGGAAAAACATCTCACACACATGACCTTGAAGAAGATGCTAGAAGGATGGACACTTCGAATCTCACCCAAACTGATTAATGCGGATTATCTCCTGGAACATTCAAGGGGCCTGTGACAAGGATACCCACAACGCAGCTAAGGACTTGGCTAGCAAATATGACATCTCAGTCTTATGCCTTCTAGAAACCAGATGCAACGGGAGGAAAGCTCTGAATATAATCAAGAAGCTTGGCTTTGCACATTCGCATAGAGTGGAAGCCACAGGATACTCGGGGGGCATTTGGGTGCTGTGGAAGCACAACATTAACCTTGACATAATCTTCTCGCATCAGCAATTTGTTCACTGCAATGTTAATGGCACCTTATTCACTTTTGTGTACGCCAGCACAACGAGGGGGGGAAGGAAGCTACTGTGGAATTAGCTCTGTACTTTGTCCCAATCCATCACGGAACCGTGGGTTGCCATGGGCGACTTTAATGTGGTCATGTACCCTTCTGAGAAACACGACAGCACCACTTTCAACTCAGCCAACAGCAGGGATTTCCAAGAAGCTATGCTATCCTGCGGGCTGTTTGATCTAGGGGCTTCTGGTGCCCGCACGACCTTCAGGCGTGGGCTTCTTCACGAGCGCCTCGATAGGGCGTTGGCAAATCGATCTTGGATCGATAGTTCTTCAAGCAAGGAGGTCAGTGTTCTTGAAAAAAACCATTCCGACCACGCGCCTATAATGGTTTCTTACATCGATCACCATTCTATCAACAAACACCACTTTATGCGAACCTCAGTTCGTTGGTACTCTATTCCGAGCTACAAAGACTTCTTTTCTGCTGCTTGGCCCAAGGATAAAGATTTACCATCCGCGAACATCAGCTTCCTTGTAAAAGCAAGAAAATGGGACACTGCCACCAGGAAATCTGACAGGATGGAGAAAGATCGCATATCGAACAAAATCAAATGGAATCAACTGAATCTAGCCATATCCTTCGATCATGATACGGCACGAGATACTATTACCCTACAATCAAAATTGGATGACATCCTAAAAAGAGAAGAAGCTGATAGACAACAAAGAGCCAGATGTGATTGGATAAAACTGGGGGATAACAACACACGGTTCTTCCACTCTCTCACCAAAGCACGCCGAGCAAGGAACAAAATCACTTGCCTCAAGGATTCCAATGGCGAATGGACGACTGATGAAGCCACAATCCAGCAACTCATCACATCTTTCTTCTCCAACGTATATAAGGAAGCTAATGCGTCCTTAAGAAGACAGAAGTGCCCTTCCTTCCCGGGTGTTTATACTCGCTTAACCTCAGAACAGGAAACTGCATTGGCGTCCACTCCCAACGAAGAAGAAATACACGCTGCCCTGGTCTCCATGTCTCCAATCAAAGCCCCTGGCCCCGACGGAGTCGATGCTGCATTCTATCAAACAAACTGGAATAATCTTAAGAGTCAGCTCTGTACCTTCATCCAAGGTCCTTTCCACGGCATTCCTCTGCCCCCCAAGTCGACGGACTCTCTTATCATTCTCATCCCAAAAACTACTACCCCAGAGGATTGCTCTCAATTCCGCCCTATATCGTTAAACAATGTTTGCACAAAGTTGTTATCCAGGGTGCTCGCAACCAGAATCAGACCCTTTCTAAAAGACTGGGTGTCGCCCCATCAATCTGCATTCATTCCTGGGAGAAGGATCAGTGACAACACCGCTCTAGTTCAAGAGGTGATACACTCCATGGAGTCAAAAACTAGCACCAAGAAATCCCTGTCTTTAAAGCTTGACCTGGTTAAAGCTTTCGATAAATTGAGTTGGCCGTTCATTCATGATACACTCAATAGAACCTCCTTACCAAGAACCATAATCAACATTGTAATGGAGATTATTACTTCAGGGGAATCTTCCATCCTTTGGAATGGCGATACTACAGGTCCCTTTAAACCTTCATGCGGGGTTAAACAAGGTGACCCCCTGTCACCTTATATCTTTGTTCTTTGTTTAGAGCGCTTCAGTCAGCTCATAGCAGCTGAAGTATCCACTGGGAAGTGGAAACCTATTCTCATCTCTAAAGCCAAGATTCCCATAACCCACGCTAGCTTCGCGGATGATATCATCCTATTCGGGGAAGCAACTCTTCAACAAGCCAAGATTATTAAAGCCTGCCTTAAAAAGTTCAATGAAGCTTCTGGTCTCACCCTCTCTCACGACAAATCAGCAATCTTCTTCTCTGTCAACACACCTAGGGATATGAGGAACCGGGTATGCAGGCAGTTAGGCATACAGGAAACAGGTAATCTGGGCCATCACCTTGGAGTTCCAATAATTCACAGAAGAAAAAACAAAGAACTCTTCCTCAACCTCACCGAGAAAATTCACAAACAGATCCACCAATGGCAGAATAATTTGCTTTCCTTGGCAGGGCGAATTACTCTCGCAAGATCAGTCTTACAATCACAGGCTTGCTATGTTATGCAATCAATTCAACTCCCCGCAGCTACTTGTGAAAAAATAGACCAATTAATCCGGAATTTCATTTGGAACGGCAGCAACAATAGGCGCCTAAATCTGGTTTCCTGGAAAACTGTTACAAAACCTAAACAGCTAGGAGGTCTTGGCATCAAGCGATCCAAGGACTTCAACACCTCCCTTCTCATGAAGATGGCGTGGACCTTTCTGCTTCGTAAAGGCATCCCTTGGGTGAACCTCATGGTGGGGAAATATCACAGTAGAAACCAACCAAGCTCAAACGGTTCCCATCTCTGGCGAAGCATCAGAAAACTCACCCCTACTCTCCTTAACAACTCCAGAAGGATCGCAATCTCCGGGGAAGATACCCTGGCATGGGAAGATGAATGGGTTGGAAGTGGCCATCAACCTTCCATCAAAACTGACCTTACTATCCCAGAGGACCTGGTGGACCTCAAGGTCGCTAGCCTGGTGAAGGAAGACGATACTTGGGATACTGATTTTCTAAATTTCTGGTTCCAGGAGGATACCATTCACTCCATTCTGCACATGCCTACACCCAAGCCGTCATACGGGGTTGACACTCGAATCTGGAAGCTTGACCACAGCCGTATTTTCACGACCAGCTCAGCATATGCTGCTGTATGCAACTGGCAGGAAGAAGATCAACCCCTGTTCAAAGCCATCTGGTCGATTCCAATCCCCCACATAATCAAAACACACTTATGGCTTTTGCTTCACTGCCGCCTGCCCACTAATGTCCTTAGAACCATGAAGAAGTTTACTGAAGTTCCCACATGCCCCAGATGTAACGTCGCTGACGAGGATTGTCTTCATGCCATACGGGACTGTGCTAATTCCAAACAGATCTGGGACAAGATTATACCAGCGGAAGCTGATTATTTCTTCTCGAGCAACAACATTCATTCATGGATGGAATACAATCTCAAAGAACTTCTTCGAATCCAGAACTGGCAAACAACATTTGCAGTGGCATGTTGGAGGATATGGAAGAACCGCAACTCTTTTATCTTCGAACACAGAAGTATACCGCCTACTGTAGTAGCTGTCAATTGTATTGCAGAGTCTTCTTCTATCACTTGTGCTATGTCCCTATCACACAATTCAGGAGGAAACATCACCAACCCACCTCTACCCATTCGGTCCGGTACTACCATTATTCATGCTGATGCAGCCATCTCAAGCAACACACATAAGATCTGCACATGTGTTGTTGCTCAAAACTCTTTGGGACAGTGGCAGACGGGCTCGGCGAATCTCTGTCCTGGTGAGGACGCCATGGAAGGTGAGCTAAAGGCCATCTTGCATGGAGCACAACTTGCTGCTCTTAACTCGCTTGCTGAAGGTCTTATCATTTCTGACTCCTGGAATGCTGTTCAATGGGTTTCACATCGGAAGGACCCTCCTGATAAATATCGCAATCTCACTATGAAGATAAGAGATGCATTGATCCTTGCAGGGATACAGAAGGTGGTGCACCAAATAAGGAATCAAAACAAACTCACCGATGCGCTTGCTAAATTCTGCTTAAAGCAACCATCCTCTCCAACACAATGGCAAATGTGCCCTCCTCAAGGGCAACAAGCTTATCTTTCAGACATTCAGTTGTTTCCCACTTGGTACCCGATGAGTAACTGATGTAGTCGATTTAAAAAAAAAAAAGATAGAGTAGTATAAGGTAAACGATGAAGGTTCTTTATGTACACGACTGATCAATCATGGAACTAGAAATCCCACATGGGTAAATGAAAATTATGTACAAACCCTATGTAAGTGGCTACAAAAAATATAGTACATATGCATTAATATATAAGAAAAAGATCACCATATATAAAATAAGGTATGTAGATATATAAATAAGATCTCACCATATCCATAGTTCTATCATAGATGTATTCATCCAATCATAACAAGACATATCCAAAATATCTTGTATAAATATATTATTAACATATGATTGGCCTGCAACATTCTTCTTAATAGAAACAATCATAGGACAATTTTTGTGATGTTGACCTATCTATATTGCCATACCCTTGCGTTGAGGACCTATCTAGTTGTATAGGTCCTTTGCAAGCCAATTAGGTACTTCAGGAGGAGGTGGAGTTGGAGGAGGATTAGCTATAGTGGGTTTCTTCCATTTGCCATATATATATATATATAATTTTGTATCAATTCTCATGGATAAACATATATACAACTTAACATAATGTAAATTTACCATAGATGATCAGTATGGATGACATACATTTCGGTCCACAAGAGCAGTCCGCCTTCTGCTGCATCAAGTGTGTCAGCATCTGGGTGGGCATATGGCAATGGATGCTGCCTCCAAGAAGCATATACAAACCTCATGCCCACACGAGCCACACCATCAGGTACTAGAGTACCATGAATCATGTGCCTTGGAAGGCGTGGGTAAGCCTCACCCTCTACAATGACGATTTTTTTCAATTTTAGACGGCATTGATTCCACCCCTAGAAATTTATGTAAGAGTAATTTATATATATAAATAAACATATCATGTTCAAAAGACTAGATACTATGTCACTGAAATATATACAATGATGTGCTAGGTCGTGTTTCTACAAGATTACTCCCAACCACCTCTATAAGATCACTTCCAACCACCTCTATCGTAGGGGAAGAGCGGCATGCCACAAGTACTGTTGGAGTGGAAGACTGAGATCGTTGCCACTTTCTCAATGCTTCACTTTCTTATCAACTAACTCATCTACTCTTTTATCAACTAACTGATCTACCTATACATGTCCAAAAGAAATGCTTTTTGAATCGTGAATTCCCTTTACAATAACATTCTAAAAAAATAATAGGTTACCTCAACTTTTACCTTTCTGGACGTATTTGCATTGTGATGGCCCATAGAATGCTCTTAGGCCCACTCCATCCCCTACAACCCTAACAAGTCTAGGATGCTATGGGTTACAGATAGCAAATGTCAATTCATCCCTTTTTCCCTCAGGGATGAACGAGCCTTGCTTCCTCTACTCGTGAGGCTTCTGCTAATCATCATCAATAGAAATTGGTAAGTAAACATAACAAGCATTAATACTAATTGCTTTGAGAATTGAATTTTAACATTTTTACAGCCGCCTCAACAATTATGGGATTGGTTATATCTCCTTTTTATTTTTCCTCCCAACTATCCACACATTATGGTGATGCACAAGTGCAGTGGTAGTAGTAGAGAACTCAACCGTCTCAGTATCAGAAGCAGTAGGTTGCTGAACAGAAGTCGTCTATAGTTTTTAGCAAAGAGCTGCATAGCCACCTGGACCCATTGTGTGGTTATGCTAATGCAGTACACACCTTGCTCTTTGAGCATCACTCATATCCTTTTTAGTAATCACATTGAATTGGTTAGTAAGAATCAAGGTCAATCTTCAATAGGTGAATTCACAAGAATGTATATTAATTAAATTGGGAGTGATGCTTAAAACCTTGAATTCATCACTTTTTCTCCTGGCAACAAATCCGTTCCACTTAGTCGGGTCTAGGTTGTTCCACTCCTCAAGGGCTGACTTCTTCCTCTTATCATCCTATCATATGTATTGTCGGTTGAGAGTTGTCCATAGTTTCTTAGGACCCTCCCACAATGTTGCATCACATTTTTATGATGTAAGCTTTCATCCAGTTCAAATATACTCTGCAAAATTTCATATGTATAATAGTGTATTCTAAAAAATAGAATTGTAAATAACTTTAAAAATAGAATTGCAAATGATAATATCTCACACATAGTTCTTTCCATACTAAGTTTTCCTTCCATTTAGGAACTATATCCCAAGATCCTACATTTACACTACAATGACTACAAGTAAGAACCCCAAGATATGAAACAAACGAGCTACAGTTCTTTCCAATAGGATTTCCTGCATGACCAATTTTGGTCCATTGCCTCTTTGTTGTAGTAACTTGTTCATCGAAGTGATGCCCCTGATTTTTTTAGTTTTTTTGTTGCTCATCAAGTGACATGGATTTTAGGTGGTACATCATCAACCTAAAAATTGACAAAAAAAACATATAGGATATAAATGGACATATATATAACTATATATAGGATATATTGTAAAATTTACATTGTGTGACGGAGCCTTACCGTCATGGTAATCATCATTACGATCATCATACTCATGGTCAGCCATCTCAAAGTGTAGTATAAAAAAATCAAACATTTAACATATAATATAACTAGAAATTAATATAACATTGTAAAGTTTGCATCACTCTAACATTAAAAAAAATAAAACATTTAAAAAAATAAAAACATGCCTCAAATATTGAGATCTTTTAACAATTAGCATTCCTTCAGTGTGATCTCCACACAAATATAAGTCATCGTTAGTTTCAATATTTGGTGTTGGCAACCCAATTGAGAATGGACTTGAGTCATCATACTTATAATAATAGTCTTCTTCATCTATATGAACTTCAATGAACTATCTTTTACCAAGAAGAACAACCGACCATTTTTCATTTGTAGGATCATCGATATAAAATACTTGTTTCACCTGTGATGCCAATATGAATGGTTCACCCTTCTCACCAATCTTTTCAAAATTCACTAATTTGAAACCCAATTCATCCACTATAGCTCCTTTGGTGTTATTAACCCAATTACACATAAAGAGCGGAATTCTGAAATCTTCCTAGTCAGACTCCCATATGTCTTCAATGACACTGTAATATGACATTTTAGCTTCACGTGGACTCTTATCTTTCACACTAGAAAAACAAATGAAGATGCTAGAAGGGTGACCCCACTATTTTGGATGACATTGTTAAAATCTTGACGCTTTGTGTAATATGAGAACCCATTTATGTCAAATCCTTCATAAGACATGACATTCATTTTTTGTTTAAAGGTGACAGATTTGATATTTTCAGCAATATTATTTAGTATTTGAGATAGTTGATGTAAGACTTTATCTTGAAACCACTTAACAAATGTCTTATTATGCTCTCTAGCAAGCCACATTGAATTGGCTTGAGGATATTGTTTCTTGATGAAATTAGTATGTTCTGTGATATGAACACTCACTTTGTCAATGTTGTATAAAATATTCAAGTGAGCTTGTTCCAACAGCTTATGGCTGATTACTTTCATCCATGCTCCTAAAATCCATTTTCTAGAATAGTCCTCAATATTCTTTTCATTTATAGGAGCGTCACTACCATTCATAAAGTCATTATAAAAATGCATAACCTCTCTCGCCACATAACCCTCAATAATACTCCCTTCTGGCTGATAATGTTTTCGAACATCACCTTTAAAAATGCTCATGTATCATTAAAAAGGATACATCCAATGCAAGAATATTGGTCCCAACATTTTCACTTCCCTAGTCAAGTGGACAACAAGATGTACCATGATATCAAAGAATGAAGGAGGAAAATACATCTCAAGCTGACAAAGGGTAACAACCACTTCTCTTTGCAACTTATCGAGATTCTGTGGATCAATAACTTTGTTGCATAGACTAGTGTAGAAGAAACAAAGTCTGGTGATTGCAAACCTTACATGCTTCGGCAGTATAGATCGAATTGCCACGGGCAATATTTGTTGTATTAGAGTGTGACAATCATGAGATTTAAGACCTATCATCTTTACATTTTTCATTGATACCAATCTACAGATGTTGGAAGAGTAGCCCTGTGGTACCTTAACATTAACCAAGCACTAGCAAAAAACATTCTTCTCCTTTCTAGACAACATGTAACAAGTAGGAGGTAAATATGTTCTCCAATTAGTACTAACTAACTTTTGTTAATTTTGTCCTTATTCCCATTTCATGTAGGTCCATTCTAGATTTGATCCCATCTTTAGTCCTACAAGGTATATACAACAACATACCAATGTTGCTATCAAAGACATTTTTCTCAACATGCATGACATTGATGCAATGCCAAAATGCCAAAGAACTCCAATAAGAAAGATCCCAAAATCTTCACTTCTTCTTGAACAAAGATTTGCAACTTTGTGTGGGCATGGTACACTGTGATCTCTTAAAAAATTCATTGACAAAGCCTTTAAATCTTTCATATACAACCTCCCCTAGTATAGGTTTAGGCGCATTCCGTTCCTCATTCCATCCATTGAACACTTTGTGTAACCTTCGATATGGATGGAATATTAGAAGAAACCTTTAATGAATAAGATATACAATCTTGCTGCCATGTTTTAGTCGTATTGAATCAGTGTTCTCTTCACATATAGGACATGCTTTAGATTCTTTTACACTATATCCAGACAAATTCTCATATGCCAGAAAGTCATTAATAGTGCAAAACAACATAGCATGCAAAGTGTGTTATGCCAGAAAGTCATTAATAGTGTGAAGCATCATAGGTCATCACACCTTCACCCTAAGTTTTCTTTAAGTCATTAATCAGAGGTTCAAGATAAATGTTGACATCATTTCCAGGTCATTTAGGGCCCAATATCAACAACGAAAACATAACACACTTATTTTTCATACACAACCAGTGAGGAAGATTGTATATAACAATCATAACAGGCCAAGTGCTATGTTGGTTGCTCAATGTTCTATATGGATTCATCCCATTGGTACAAAGTTCAAGCCTTAGATTCCTGTCTACTTCACCAAATTCAAGGTACAATAAATCAATCTTCTTACATTGTGGGGAATGAGACGCTTGTCATAGGATCCCACCATTATTTTTTTTAACCTCTGCATGCCACCTCAAATTCTTTGCAAATATCAGATTGATAAACAAGTGTTGAAACCATGGTATTATAGGTAGATACCACATCACCTTAACAGGAGAACTAGTTTTGGACTTCCCCAAAATCATCATTTTATACCTTGACACCCCACATTTTGGACAGTCTTTCAAATTTACGTAGTCCTTTTGAAATAATACACAATCATTCAGGAATGCATGTATCTTCTTACCCTCCATTCCCATTGGGCATAATAATTTCTCTAACTCATTTGTTGAGATTGGAAGCCCATTTCATTCAGGAAGAATTTATTTCAACAAAGACAACAATGACGTGAAGCTTTTGTCACTCCATCTATTGTTAGCCTTCAGATTATACAATCTCAACACAATGCTAAGCTTCATAATCTTATCACAACCTATGTATACCGTTCTCTCAACATCATGCATAATGTTCCTAAACATGGAAGGTGGATCGGTGTGCTCTACCTCATAACTATCCAACATCTCATTAATGATGTCTATTGGAACCAATTCGTTCACATCTATGTCATCGGTGACAATTTCTTCTTCCACAAATCACTGCTATTGACATCTACTAATTTTAGGTTTGAAATCCCTCCATGCCAGTACCATTCTGTATATTCTTGTAAAATCCCGTTGCACATGACATGACTTTTAATTTCGTCACCAGTGATGACTTTCAAGTTGTTACCGCAATACCTAAATGGATAATAGAACCTATCTCCAGGTTGTTTCCTATGTTCCTCCACAAATGTAATTGTTACAACCCCCATTTTGGGTTCATTTGGTGAGAATCGTAATTTGTCATATGAAAGATATTTGAAAAAATAATGATATAATTTGTGTGGAATAAAGGGATTTCGTTTAGAATAGCCTTGATGAATTTTTTTGGGCTTTATTGGCTATTGGGCCCAATAACAACGAAGAGACAAAAGGAACTCCATTATTAATAAGAAATGGAGAAAAGAAAAATGTAGAAGCCTTTAGAAGGAAAAAGTATATAATCCAAAGGTGGATTTTGTGCCTCTTGGGTTCCTTGGGTTCCAAGGAGTCCAAATTTGCAAAAAGAAAGCAATAAGACAATAACATATCAATTTAGTATTTATTTAATAAGAAAGAAATTGAAAACAATGGTAAAATGTGGAAAATAAGCGAAAAGAGGTATAATTGAGTTATCCTTGATGGATTTTCATATCCAAAGGATTCCTAATGATAAATAGAATGCCAATGAGGAAAATAAAAAGGAAGATAATGACAAATTCTCAAAAAGATATATTTTAATAAAGAAATAAACAAGATAATGAAAAATAGTGGACATAAATGCATCTACAAGGATTATGAGTGTACCCGTTCCCTTGCGCCCTCTCGCTTTTGCGATTAGGGTTACACAAGAAGTGAACGCCCACCCCCTTTAGATTAGGGTTTTCCCTTGCAGGTTCAAGTGGAGGCATGCGTTGGGTCTTGGCTTCATGACGAAGGAGTTGGCGGACCGTTGTGTAGGACTTAAACTATCATATGATGATGAGGAACCGATTGACGGCAATCTGTTAGGCAGCGGTGATGAAGAAGAAGACCATACCGAATTGGCACTAGTGGGGCGTCTTCTCACAGATCAGACGTTCAACCTGAAGGCGATGGAAAGGAAACTGACACAGGCGTGGAGTCTGTGCAAGACAGTGGTGTTCAAGAAGCTGGAGGGTGACATCTTCGTAATGCAGTTCTCCCATTGGCGAGATAAGCAACGAGTAATGGACGACGCTCCATGGAATTTCGACTGGCATCTTCTATTGTTCAAAGAGATTGATAAGGAGGAGCAGCCACAACATCTGCAAATTAACCATTCACCCTTTTGGGTGCACCTCTATGGCCTACCCTTGGGGTACAGAGGGAAGACAATAGTGCGGGAAGTCTCGGGATGCATTGGCATCGTGGTGGCAACAGACAGAGATGGATCGGGATGGGACACCTCAGTCTGTGTCCGAGTGTTTCTAGATGTCACCCACTCTTTAAGAAGAACCCTAAAGCTCAAGGTGAAGCGCGGACACATCGTTGAAGTGGAAGTCAAATATGAAAGACTAGAAAAGTTTTGTTTCAACTGTGGCATGATAGGCCATGTTGATAGGGATTGCAACAACTATACAGAGGGAGGCGATTAGTAGTAGCATCGGGGAAGATGGCAACGAGTGTCACCATGTGATGGAGCTCCCACTTATGTGGAATTGCGTGCACCACTAAAAATCCTAAAGATGTTAAGTCTTTAAGTTTAGCCTTGCTTATACTAGATCGAGAACTCCACCCACGTATGCTAAGATACATGAAAGTCTTATCGTAGTATAGTTAAGGGTCGAATCCACGGGACAACGTTCTTGTTGGGAACAACAAGATGAAAAACATTAGAACTTCACTTAAACTCTTAATAGTTGGTATTTAAATCAAAAGGTTGGTTTGGTTGTTTTTAGACTAAGAGAAAGTAAAGTAAAGCAAGCAAGTAAATTTACGGATGTTAATAAATGATAAGGAACCACTAGGGTGTGATCAGTTTTCACCGCCACTACACATGGATCAAAACATGCAACATAAAACATAACCTGCAACAAGAGTTTAATCAGTTAGTATCTTCATAGATTTAGTTTCCTTTCGGAGAACTAACTACGAGAAGTGTGGGAATGTTGCAAAGTCAGCCATCCCCGAACAAATGGTCAACTACTTTACATCATTCCCTTCGCAAAGTGTGTTCCTCGACTTATCAAGGTGGTACTTTCATACGTCAACTGATTCCATTTCATAGTATAAAAGTAAAACTATGGGAGTGAGTTTACTGCACTTCTTGAAAAACACTTCTAGATACCGAAACAAATGCATGGTGGACACATGCACTAGGAACCAACAATCAATCGAGCTTCGAATCTAGTAGTACAGACATAGACAATTCATACTAAAAGATTAAGGATAACACAAGTTGGGGATCAAGTAATAAGCATTCATTAAACGATTGATGTTGAACTGAAAAGAAAGCATCTCTATATTGAAAACTATGGATTACATTACATGAAATGAAAACATGGGTAGCGGGGCTACTCCCTGCACCCTAGTGAAAGAGACTACTCGCTCATAGCTAAGACAAAGAAGGAGGCAAGAAGAGAGAGAGAGTGTCATCCCCACAAAGGAGATAGGAAAGTCAACCCCTTGGAAATACATAGAGATGATCTTCAAACTTCACAGGTTGCTTGATGACGAGGTCCCCTCTTCCCACCTTCTTTGGCGAAGAGAGAGAAAGTAGCTTCAAGATGGATTGCGGATCTCAGACCGGTAGCCTTTGGGTGGAGGATGGAAGTTGGATTAGCTCTAGAGTGATAGAGGCAGCCTCGGGGTGTCTGAAAAACCTCTTCCTGGGAGGACCCCTTGGGTCTTATTTATAGGCCTTTAGTGAAGTCCAAATGGTTTGGTAATTTTGGGTCCAAATGGTCTTGGAAACCGTTTGGACTCTGAGACCGTTTGGACCCTGAGACCGTTTGGACCCGGAGACTGTTTGGACCCCGAGATCATTTGGACTTCGAGACCATTTGGACTCCATGCGGTCTTGAGATCGTATGACTCCATGCCGTCTTGAGATCGTATTCCTCCATGCGGTCTTGAGTTCATATGACTCCATGCGGTCTTGAGACCGTTTGACTTCATTTGGTCTTGAGACTGGTTGGCGTCATGCGGTCTTGAGACCGTTTGGCTTCATGCGGTCTTGAGACCGGTTGGCTTCATGCGGTCTTGGGTCCGTTTGGCTTCATGCGATCTTGAGACCGGTTGGCTTCGTGCGGTCTTGAAACCGTGTGAGTCCAAGCGGTCTTGGGACCATGTGAGTCCATGCGGTTTAGGGACCGTTTGAGTCTGTTGTGATTTTTTTGTGTCTTTTTCTGTAAGTAAAAAGGAGAAAAGTTAATCTAACAGTATGTTTGCAGTAGAAGAGAATAGTTAGAGATTTTGTCTACTTTGTTTGAGAAAGAGTGTGGAAAATTGAAGAAAATTACTAAGATAACATAACAAAATTGGAGGTTATCACCCCCCCTAACTTAGAGTCTAGATTGTCCTCAAGTTAGATAGAGCTGAGGCATGTAATGGCGAGGCGATTTTATTCAGTTAAGATTTCTATACTCTTGCTTCAATTCTAAACCTGAGATCTCCTAAGGTTGTATCAGAGCTATTTGCCTTAACTCTTTCAGGTATTGAGAGTTGCTTGGATCTCAGGTTTCTTCCATATCATAGCCCACATTGGGACCACCCGTTTAATTCGGTGCATGTCGTTGACTCTAATTAGTTTTATACTCCTCTAAAAATCCTACCAGAAACTAGAGTGGGTATGAGGGTTGTCTAAAGGCTTGGTGTGTAACTCCCCCTTCAAGTGGGGGAGGGGTTGTCTATGCTTTTAGGATCTCACTATCAAGCATGATACACCTGCCTTCTTGAGGGCAACTGAATGTACTGGCCGAGCGAGTCCTTTATCAGCCTTTCATATATTTTGATACCTTAGGGTTTCACTACCGGGCACGACACATCTGCCTTTGTGAGGGCAGCTAGATGTACCGGCCGAGCGATACCTTTGTGGGTTCTTCATATAGATCCTTATTTATGGCACAACTCTCATGGTTTTATTCAACACTCTGGCTTTTATTCGTAACCTCACAAGCTTGGGATTTGGATATTTGGGAATTTTGATTTGGGCGACCAAGCCTCTTTTATTTGGAGAGAAGAAAACTGTTCATAGAGTTGTTCGACATGCACTTATTTGGTTTCTACTAGTGGTCCACTTGCAAGGTTTCATGATTTGGATGTCACCTGATGTCCCTCTCGTCCTTGAGATTGTTTTGGCTTATTGCGGCCCTGATGTTGTCCTGTGGAGAGTCGGATGTAGAATTGAAACAGAAGCATGAAAATTGAGTGAAGCTGATTTATTAACTGGCCATTGCATGTCTATGTGCTATTCTTGTTATTGCTCTTGAGGACTTGACTTGATTCTAGTGTTAGCAGGGGTGACTTTATTCCAAAGTTTCTTTATTGGGTGAATTATTTAAAACAGAAACTAAATGTGTAAGGGAAACTAAGAAAATTTTGTACGAAATTGAAAAGGGAAGATGGAGATATAGAAATGATACCTTGCCCTTGTCTAATGTACTCCCCCCCTACTTATCATTCACTTTGTCCTCAGAGTGTCAAAGTGATAGGTTGAGAAGTTCACGGACAATGGCATCAGGCCCCTGTTAATCCTGAGTTTGCCCCTGGTGTTCTGAGTAGATTAGCTGCAAACTTTCCGCGTAGGGAGTGGTAATCCACGTCTATCATATCCTCTACTGGTCTTTGAAGTTCCATGATGGTGTACATCTAGTAGAGGACGTGGAAGCCACGGTAGTTGGATTCCCGAATTTGTTGGGGACATTTGTGGTTGAAGGATGGGCGATGAAAGTGTTCTTTGCCGTAAGCTCTTGTGTGCTGACTTAGAAGATTGATTAGTCTGTCTGCACATTCCTTCGCCACCACCTCTGTGGGCATCTTTAGTGTCACTACATAACTCTTTTTTTAGGGATTGAACTGGCTATCATAACTGTTATAGATAGTAGTTGTTCCTTTGGGTAGGTTTGTTGCCAGAAGCATCCAGTGCTCATGATAAAGGAAGGGGAGCATGATAAACTTCGGTGTTGTATGTTGTAGGAAGGAAATTAGTGCTTCAATTTTTGCAAAGTTCTTTAGTTGTAGGAGATCGTCCTTCATATATGCGGATGCCATATAGGTTGTAGGGTGGTTTTGTCCGATAAGAAATTGATATGCAACCATCAAGCTCATGGATAGAGACCCTTTACTGTACAGTTTCTCGTAACGTGTCTGCCATGACCAAAATGTCACCGGACATGAAAACTAGGTCATCATTCTCGGCGTGAAGCCTTGACGGAGGTCAAAATCTGGGAAAGTGGGTTCTATTGCAGATAGGGGCACCATTTGTGATGGCGATCTCCTAATGGTTGCCCTTGACAAAAGATATGTTTTCCCTTTATCCCGTGCCAGATCAAATTGGGAAGGGTCCCATTTTCTTTGCTCGGGAACTATGGCTGGCTGTTTGTTTTTCTTCAATTCTTTTAAGGTTTGTCTGAAAGGTCACTGTTGCGGACGTTGGATTTTTGAAAAGAGGTAATGGGGGATGTCATCTGGTGCCATTGTCGGGTCCTTGAAGAACCTTCTATCACAAATAAGCTCCATGGCGTAACGCCCTCACAGGGAGTGAAAATCTTTGGTGATCAGCTCTGTAAACGGGATTTCTTGCTTTAGCGCTTGAATGTGACGGATAGTGCAAAAAGCACAATCCCCAGATCCCTCAGTTGTTTGGACTTGCGGGTTTATTATTTGGAACCATGGTTGGCACCAGTCTTGACGTAGGGACGGGTGTGCAGCCCAAATTAGCTTGAGAAACCGGAAAGGTATACATCTTGCCTCTCCTGCTTCTTATCCAACAAAATTTATTGTTCCGACTGGTAGTTCAGTGGCACAAAAATTGTACACCTTGGAATCCCGAGCCTCGGTGTCCACAATCATAAACAACCAGTGATGGGAAACTTGAAATGGCACGGTAAGATATCGTGCCCTCCGCGCTAAACCAGCACGCAGCCACTCGATTGACTTTGCTTGTATATCTTTGTATAACAAGCTGATAAATAGAGTAGGTGAGGTGTTGAATACTGGCTGCTTCCTCTTAGAGCTTTTGTAAACTTCTATGCAGTTGGAAAGTAGGACACAGAAGATTGCCATAGACATCGTTGACCATGGTCGTAGGATGTTGCGGAAATCTTCGTGTGTCAGCTTGCGCTTAGTCTTTGTATTGTGGTAAATGATGTCTCCCCCTTCTTTAGCATCATCAACAATAGTGTTCAGGATAAATATGTCCTGAGAATCTAGTGTTGAGATGGCCGCCATATCTAAATTGTGCATCTTATGTGGTAGAGGTGGTGGCAGGGGAAGCTCATGCGGAGGGGGTGAAGACGGTTGTTCCAAATCTTCTATATAGCCTTACAGATATTCATCTGAATTGGAAACAGAATTGAGTTCTTCATCTGTATCTAGGTGTACTCGTTCTGATTCTTCCTGTTCTGGGGGAAAGGGCACTGGTTGGTCAGGTGCGGAAAAAGGGTGAGTGGCTGTTGCTGATGGGCTTGTGCTGGTTCCTAAAATACATTGGTGGAACTCAGCAAAGGCCGCATCTTTTGCAGACTCCCCTATAGATCCCAAGGTAGAGTAATCGAGGAATTGGTCCCCATATGATATATTTACATTTTCATTGTGGGTGGGGGACATGGGATGATGTCCACCTTCTTAGTGGTCTTTGTCATATCCTTTCTGAGAAGGTTTTGCTCCTTGGCTTGGGCCCTCCCCAGTGTTGTCTGGGGCATCAGATTTATCATCTGAGGAGGTGGTATCGTTGTTAGAATCAGATGAGGAGTCGGAGTCATCTTTGTCTTCATCATCGCCTTCTTTGTCAGCTACGGATTTGTCTGTTAGCTTCTTGTGTACTGTCTTTTTGCACAGTCGGTGGATGGTTTGTAAATCGTCAAACGCCACTTGTACATGCTCGTGTGTTTCGAGCAGTGCGTCATGTGTTTCCTTCAGATCTTTGTATCTGTCCTCGGCAGAGAGGAGTCACACTGTAAGATCTGTTACTGTAGCTCATAATGGTTGGATTTCATTGTTCGTCGACTCCTCTTGGAGATTGCTGAATTGTGTGAGAGTGTTGCTGATGTTATCCAAGCACGTGATAAGAGATGTTAAGTGTTGCTTGAGCTCGCAAAGAGTCTTGGGCAGAGGTTGAGTCTGCGTAGAGATCTCATCGACTTGCTTGGCCATCGCTTCTTGCTGGATTTTTACCCCAAGGATCAGCTCGGGCAAGTTGTTGAAGTGGCTGTCGACATGATCAACTTGCCTGGCCATTACATCTTGTCGTTGCTAAAAATCTTGGAGGATGCTTGGCAAGGTGCGGTTCTGTTCGTCGATCTTGGCTAACTGCTGAGATAGTCCCTGCACACAAGAAAAAATGGAGTTCATAATGTTAGAAGGGTCGGTGAGGAGGTTTCAGATGGTGTCGAATTGATGACCAAATTCCTCACCGACATTAGTATTATGGAAGGGTGGGATGGTTGGGGTCTGGTTGGAAAAGGTGGAGTGTCCTTTGGAAGAGACACTGTTGATGGTTCGGCAAACTGTGTGGTGACTATAGATGGTGTCACCAGCGGTGGTGGGGTGGTGGTGGATGGGAAAGGTGGTGATGTTGTTGGTGAAAATGGTGGGATTGATAGTGGTGGGGAAAAGACTGCGGAGATGGATGCGAAGGTGGTGAATTCGGGCATAGTGGTAGAGAAGGGGATGCCTGAGGAGAAAATGGGTGAAGTGGAGGATGTAGGTGGTGGTGTAGTTGTGGAGAAAGATGGTAGAGTGGTGGATTGTGGAAGGGTGGAGGGTGGTGAAGTGGTAGTGGTAAGCTCAGCGGTTAGACTCATAATGAAGGAGTCTAGAGATGAGGTGGTGATTTGTTCTTCAGGGAGGGTGGGTTCTGGTTCTGGATGTGGTTTTGATGTTGATGTCCCCGACAGCTGTTGTTGTTGCGAAAGCCTTTTGGAAGGTCGTTTCACTAGAATTTTTGTTATATGATCTGTCGGGGTTGTGATACTGAGCTCGGTCTGCCCCACTTTGGTTGTCTTAGCTTGTTCTTTGACCGGAGCTAGGAGTTTGGTAATCTCTTCATCAGTAAAGAGAAGTTTGTCTTTGTCATAATCTGCTAGCTTCGGAAGCGGTAATAGGGTCCTGGAAGATTTGACAGTTGGGTAGAAGATGTAATGTAGTTTGGCATCCTTCTCCTTGATAATGTAGGAATTCTTCAAGGTCTGTTCGTTGGTAAGGATGTCGCCCTTGATCTTTCTGCAACGCGGAAGTAATGTGTCCATCCTGAGATATTTGATTATCGAAGTTATGTGCCCACCCATGCAAATTTCTTTCCCTATGGCGTAGGCGGAAATTTTTTGGATGAAGTGTCGGCCAATATTGACCGCTTTTCCATTCAGAATTGACCATAGGAGAAAAAGGTCAGCGGTTATGACATTTCCACTCTCCGTTCTTAGGAAAAGCACACCGGTGAGGATCTTGTGAAGTGTATGCACGAACCAATAATGGATATTGGAGGCTTTGCATGTTTTTGCCTCATAAGCTGGGAACCCTGTTAATGTTTTCCAGAAGGTGTGTCTATTGAATTGTGAATTTTCCGTTCCTGTAGCTTTGGCCATCTTGAGATGCTCCAGGTTGTCGATGAAGATTTCATTCAGAAGATTTTCTATTATAGAGATGTCTTTGCCAAAAAGTTTGGTGACCAGCCTGCGGTCACCTCCGTCCCTTGCTCTGTGGGCAATGTCCACCGTTTCTTTGGTGAGATGGGTAAAGAATTATGTGGTGGGTTCCATATATGATATTTTGGGGACGAAACAGAGTCTGGAGAGGTTAGCATTGTCTAGGATTGTGAGGATTCTATCGTAGATCCCCATCTTGAGTAGTACGATGGAGCAGACGTACTTTATAGGTTTTAGGGTTTTATCAATGGAGGGAAGGGTGTGTATGTAGAGGTTTTCTGGTGGTGGTGCTGTAGTGGTGATGGGGGGGGGAGAAGGAACAATGATGATGGTGGGAGCGGCAACGGAGGTGGTGGTTGGTGGAATGTTTCCTGCGAGGGTTTGCTCCCTTGCAATGATAGGATGAATAGGGTTGTGCAGTCGGAGCCTCGTCGACCTTTCGTTTCCCCTTAGATTTTTCGACTGAGGATTCTTCCTCGGAACGTGGCTCATATTCTGAGCCTTCATCATCATTGGAAGAAATTTCTTCCACTTCTTCTTCAGGTGCCTCAGCTAGGCATTTATTGATGCGGTCGATTTCACACAAAATTGATAGGATGTTGACCTTTGGTGGGGCCTTTCCAGTTTTGTTGTAGTTTTCTACGATCTTTTGTAGCCTGGCTTGGTCCTCTGTGAGTTCTTCTATTGTCTAGTGAGGGTTGCCAGCAGTTCCGGTTGGTTGTTTTGCTGGAGAAGCCATTTCTGAAAAATAGAAAGTCATGTGTTAGAATAAAGATTGATTTTGTATGAGTTATGTAGTTTTAGGTTTTAACAAAAAGCAAGGGGTGTTTTAAAAAGAAATATAAACACTTTTGAAGACTATTTGGCTCCAAATGGTTTTAGGACCGTTTGGTCCCAAACGGTTTCAAGACCGTTTGGTCCCAAACGGTTTGAAGACCGTTTGGTCCCAAACGTTCCAAACGGTTTCAAGACCGTTTGGTCTCAAACGGTTTCATGGCCGTTTGGTTCCGAACGGTTTCAAACGGTTTCAGGATCGTTTGATTCCAAACGGTTTCAGGACCGTTTGGTCTCAAACAGTTTCAAGACCGTTTGGTCCGAAACGGTTTGGAAACTGTTTGGAAGGTGAAACGGTGGGGAGCGGCTGACGAAAGAGGAGGTGACGACGACGATTAAGAAGGTAGGTACAATAGAAAAGAGAACCGCGGCGCTGCCGTAGACGTCGACAAAGGTAAAGATGGTGGCGAAGGAAAAAAAAACGATGATTTGATAGAACAAGGATTCACAGCGGTGCCGTGGATGTCGGCAATGGTGGTGCGCCAACCTTGCTGTTGTGGGTGGGAAAACGACGATGAGAGCACCGGTAACAGGGGAGCAACTTCCGTGAGGGCACGCAGAACCGGGAGGGACAGTCAGTGAAGGGAACCAACATTGCAAGTTGCGCGGGAAATGGGAGTAGAGAAGGAACAAGAAAAGTCGTTCGCACGAGGGTTTAAGGAGGGTCTGGAGTCGAAAGAAAGAAGGAGGGGGGTTATATTTATAGGATTCGGGGGGTTGACCTAGCAAAACTCTTAGGTCAAACGGTCTGACGACCGTTTGGACTCCAAATGGTTTCGAGACCGTTTGGCTCCAAACAGTTTCAGGACCATTTGGCTCTAAATGATTTCAGGACCGTTTGGCTCCAAACGGTTTCAAGTCCGTTTGGGAGGGTTAAGGTTAGTTTGATTTTTATATTTTTATTTTTGTTTTGATTATGTGAATTTTTTATATTTTCAGAAGATAAACCTAAGGTAACTTAAAAGAACAGAGGATAAAGACAAAAGATAAGCGGTGGTACTCAGATCTTTGGTTGCCTCCCAAGTAGCGCCTGGGTTTTACGTCGCTGGCTCGACGAGGTTTCAATGTTGTTATGATGATGTTGTGGCATCTTTGATCTCAGTAGTTTGTCTCGGCATTTTATCTACTGGAGTGTAGTATTTTTTCAATCGATGGTCATTGACTGTCCTTTCTCCTCCATTGTCATCAACAATTATGACAGCTCCAGTCGGGTATATATGTTTGATGGTGAAAGGACCAGACCACTTTGTGCAGAGTTTTCCGGGGAACAATTTGAGCTTGGAGTTGAAAAGAAGGACTTTATCTCCAATATCAATGTCTTTTCTTTTTAGATGACCGTCATGCCACATCTTGGTTTGTTCTTTATAAATCCTAGAACTTTGATACACGGTCATTCGGAGCTCCTCTAGATCTTGTAGTTGGAGTTGTATACTTTCTCTGGCACTGTTGAAATTGAAATTTAGTTATTTAATGGCCCACCAAGCCTTATGTTCCAGTTCCACTAGAAGATGGCATGACTTCCCGTATACCAAACAGAATGGGGTTGTCCCGATTGGAGTTTTATAAGCTGTTCGGTAAGCCCAAAGGGCATCGGGAAGCTTGGTGGACCAGTCAGTTGGTGTCTATTTATGGTTTTCTCTAAAATTTCCTTTAATTGTCTATTCAAAACTTCAACCTCCCTACTCGTTTGTGGATGGTAAGGCGTGGAAACTTTATGATTGACTCCATATTTCTTTAAGAGAGCTTCAAAGCTTTGCTCCAAAAAATGGGCTCCACCATCAGATATGACAGTTTGGGGGACTCCAAATTTGGGAAAAATGATATCTTTAAACATCTTTATGATTGGTTTGGAATCACTGGAAATTGCGGGTATAGCTTCTACCCATTTCGAGACATAGTCCACAGCGACCAGTATGTAAGAGTATCCATATGAAGAGGGGAAAGGACCCATATAGTCTATCCCCCAAACATCAAAAATCTCGATCTCCTACCACATGGTGAGAGGCATTTGGTTTCTTTTTGTTATACCACCAGAGAATTGACACTTGTTGCAAGATTTTACAAAATCATGGGAATCTTTTTCTATTGTTGGCCAAAAGAAACCCGATTGTAGGATTTTCATGGCTGTCTTTTTTGAACTCATATGTCCTCCAGTGGGGCCGGAGTGACAGTGTTCTAGGACAGGAATGATTTCTTCCTCAGGTAGGCAGCGGCGAAAAAGTTTGTCTGCGCATAGTCGAAAGAGGTAAGGTTCGTCCCAATAGTATTGTTTGACATCATGGAGGAATTTCTTTTTGTCATGGTAAGAGGCAGAGGGGTGAATGATTCCCGTAGCCAGATAGTTCATAATGTCAGCATACCAGGGGAATCCTATTGTAACTTTCATTAGTTGGTCATCAGGGAGGGAGTCTCAGATGGGCACTTTATCCTCGTCCTCAACTTCAATACGGCTGAGGTGATCAACGACAACGTTCTCCACTCCGCTTTTGTCTTTGATTTTCAGATCAAATTCCTGAAGCATCAACACCCAGCGGATAAGTCTGGGTTTTGCGTCCTGCTTCTGAATTAGATATCGTATAGTGGAGTGGTCACTGTAGACGATGACCTTAGCTCCAATCAGGTAGGAGCGGAATTTTTCGAATGCATAGATGATCGCCAAGAACTCCTTTTCTGTAGTGGTATAGATCTTCTATGCTTCATCGAGCGTTTTGGATGCGTAGTATATAACAAAAGGTTTCTTGTCGATTCTTTGCCCTAACACAACCCCTATGGCATAATCGCTGGCGTCACACATGATTTCAAAAGGTTGAGACCAATCCGGGGCTCGTAATATGGGTGCAGAGATTAAGGCATTTTTCAGAGTAGTGAAACTTTGTAGCCATTCTTGGTTAAAATTGAACTCAGCGTCTTTGGTCAGCAATTGGGTCATGGGTTTTGCTATTTTTGAGAAATTTTTAATAAAATCTTCTGTAGAACCCTGCATGACCTAAAAATGCTCGAACACCTTTTATGTCTTTTGGTGGCGACAATTTTGAGATAACATCAATTTTTTCCTTGTCCACCTCAATCCCTCTATCACTCACTGTGTCCAAGGACGACACCTTCAGTTACCATAAAATGGCATTTTTCCTAATTCAGAATGAGGTTCGTTTCCTCGCATCGTTGTAAGACTCGTCCAAGGTTGAGTAGATAGCTATCGAAGGAGTCTTCATAAACTGAGAAATCATCCATGAATACCTCCATTATAGACTCTGTTAATCCAGCAAAGATAGAAGACATGCACCTTTGGAAAGTAGCAGGCGTGTTACACAACCAGAATGGCATTCTTCTAAAGGAATAGGTCCCAAAGGGGCATGTAAATGTAGTTTTCTCCTGGTCTTCCGGATGTATAGGGATTTGGTAAAATCCAGAATAACCGTCTAGATAACAAAATAACTTTTGGTGAGCTAAGCGTTCAAGGACTTCTTCGAGAAAGGGCAGAGGGTAGTGATCTTTTCGTGTTGATTTGTTTAATTTCCTATAGTCGATACACATCCTCCACCTTGTCACAGTCCTTGTAGGCACTAGCTCATTTTTTTCATTTAGCACGACAGTGGTTCCCCCTTTTTGGGGACCACTTGGACAGGGCTGACCCAATGGGAATCTGAAATTGGGTAAATAATGCCAGCTTTTAGCAGTTTGAGGATTTCAAGGCAGACCACCTCCTTAAGATTGGGATTCAGTTTTCTTTGGTGCTCTCTTGAAGGCTTGAATTCCTTGACCATGGGTAGTCTATGCATGCATAAGGCCGAGTTTATACCTGTCAAGTCCATTATTTTGTACCCAATGGCTTTCTTGTGCTTCTTTAATTCGTCGAGCAACCTTTCTTCTTGATCTCCTGTCAGAGTGGAACTGATGATAACTTGACATAGTTTATCTTTGTCCAAGAAGACGTGTTTCAGTCCCAAAGGTAGAGTCTTCATCTTAGGGGCCTTGGGTGCCTCTGTTGTTTAAAAAACAGTGACGGATTTGAGCTCGTCAAAGGTAGCCGTAGGTGCTTCTTCAGCATTCTCTAGGTGTTGCAAGCATTGTTGAATCAATTCATTAGCCGAGAATTCGACTTCTGGATTAGTTAGAACATTCTCCAACTCATCAGATGGCTCGGATATTTCCAGTTGGGACATTTGGTGAATTGCATCTAGGAGAAAAACCTCCTCTTGAATGTTGGGTCCTTTTGTTGAGGACTCAGAATTAAATTGCTTCTTTTCCCACTCTCAAAATGATCGTACCAGCTTCAACGTCAATGAGTGCCCTGGCGGGGGCAAGGAAGGGTCTGCCAAATATTATGGGGTATCTTAAATCCTATTTGATATCCATGATGAAAAAATCACATGGGACATAAGCATCTTTTCCTATCCTGACCGGAATGTCTTCAATAATTCCTAGGGGTGCAGTGATAGTAGAATCCGCTAATTGAATAGTCATTGTCGTGGGTAATAAGTCTGTAAAACCCAATCTTTTTCACATAGAGTAAGGCATGATTGATATGCTAGCTCCTAAGTTAGCTAGTCCCTTTTTGCTTGAAGCATTTCCAATACAGCACTGGATACCAAAGGAACCATGGTCCTTCGTTTTCTTTGGCATCTTATTAATGATGATATCATAAGTAGTCTGAGCTAGTTTAACAGTCTCTTGCTCCTCAGTAATGTACTTCCTTGACAACAAAGGGTTTAGGTATTTAGCCCAAGCTGGTACTTCGGATAGGGCATCGAGGAGAGGGATGTCGATATAGAGTTTCTTCATCGCCTCCTTGAATTTTTGGAATCTAGTGTCCATCTTAGTCTCTTTCAATCTACCTGGAAATGATATCCTAGGTTTATATTGCGGGAACTCTGACTCCTTGGGGGCTTGTTCCTTTTCCTTGCCTTTTTCAGTCTCTACAGAATCCTCAGATGCTAGACTTGGGCTTGCATTTGGAACAAAGACAGATGTATCATCATTATCAGGAGTGATCCTTGTAGCTTCGTGAAAGACACGAACTGACCTAGTAGTGACAACATTCAATTGCTCCAGTCTATTCTGGTCATGTCTTGGGTTCGACTCTGGTTGGACAGCAAAAGTGCCTGTTGGAGGTTTCAACTGGGTAGCAATTTGTGCTAATTGAGCCTCTACAACCTTCTGCTGAGCTTGCTGATTAGCGAGCATAGTTTGTTGCGATTGTAGCATCTACCTTATCAAATTCATCTCGTCTATTGGCTGGGACGGGGTATTTTTCTGAGTCAGTTGTTGTTGTCCTTATTGTGATTGTTGCAGAGGCAGCGCTAGCTGAGGTTGCTGCAACTGAGGGTGGAGCTGTGGGTGTAGAGGAGGATGGGTATATTGATGGTAGGAAAATGGAGTTCTGGGGTCGTTGGATCTTGGGAAGTTGTTTCTGGGGTTCCCTTAATTTTGATTAAAGTTGCTTTGGAATCCAGGCGGCAACCCATTGGAGGATCCGCCTTGTGTCTGGTGTTGCGGATTGGCGGTCCCAGTAGGGTTCCCGTATTGAAATACTGGGTGGTTTCTTGGTTGGTTAGGATTATAATAAACTTGTCCAGGAATGGAATGAATATAATTAACTTGTTCTGGCATTTGCTCATCAGGTTGTTCAATGATTGGCTCATACTACTGCGGTGGTGGGTGCATATCCATCATCACATTGTAAAGTAGACGACATGACAGAGTTGGGTGATCGGATGCGTGGCAAGCTTCACAGGTCCCTGTGGCAACTTTAACCTATTGGACTTGAGGGTTTTTCTTCTTATCGAATTCTCCAAGCGAAGTTTCAAGAGTTTCTGTTTATGAGCTATGGTCTTTAAAGCTTCAGCAATAGCCTTCATTTCCATTGATTCCTCAACTTTATAGACCTTGAGGACTCCCTTTCTAGATGATCATCCCCAATTAGATTGATTCTCAACTCCAAGTGTGACGATTTTCCAAGCATCCTCGTAGTTCTTCCTCATAAAATTTCCTCCAGATGAAGAATCTAAGAATTGCTTGATGTCATCACTCACCCCCCTATAGAACGTTTCTATTAATTGATTTTGGGAGATGCCATGATGAGGGCACTTTCTTAGAAGCTCCTTGAACCTTTCCCAAGCTTCTGCGAGTGATTCTCTAGGAAGTTGGGCGAAGTGGTTAATCTGCCCCCTAATTTCGTAAGTTAACGAAAGGGGGAAGAACTTCTCCAGGAATATTTCTTCCAAGGGAGCCCATGTGGTGATGATTGGCTCCCTATCAAGCGAATTGTACCAACTCAAAGCTCTTCCAGACAGAGTGAATTGGAAATAATGTAGCATTATCACATCCAAAGCAACTCTAACCTGCGGGACAAGTCCGCAAAGTGCCTTGAACCTCTTCAAGTGGTCCATGCAGTCATCTCCAGAACCCCCAGAGAATGAGATGCCCTGCATGATCTGAATCCATTGGGTCCGGATCTCGAAGTTGGGTATGTTGATGATCGAAGGCCTAACTAGATGATTATCTTCATAGTTATTAGGGGCAGCATAATCCCTCAATTGTTTGTTTCTTAGCTCTAACTGAGCAACTTGGTTAGCTGCTTCATTTTCAGCTCAGATGCGGGCCTGTTCTTCCGCTCGAATCTCCGCTTGAATCTTAGCACGGGTGTCGGCAATGAGTTGTGCTCTTTGAGAGGCTATGGCGGCATTGACCCTTTCAATCCCTAGTGCAACTTGGCGTTGATCTTCAGACATTTGCTTGGCTCTTTGGCGGTTAAGTCTGATGCAGCAGTGGAAGCTTCTCTCTACCTCAGAGTCGTACTTTGGATCAGGGGAGAATCCGAGGTTATGCGATGATTACATACACGTCTTCTACCTGAGTAGAGAAAGGAATACACCTTTTAGATGATGTCAGAGATATGATGAACTTAAGAGGATATGAATTAATGATTAAAAGAAAGTGTAAAACCCTATCCAACTAGTAAGATTCTAAATGAGATTAAAACATTCCGTTGTCCCCGGCAACGGCGCCAATTTTTGATGGAGCTCCCACTTATGTGGAATTGCGTCCACCACTAAAAATGTTAAAGATGGTAAGTCTTTAAGTTTATCCTTTCTTATACTAGATCGAGAACTCTATCCACGTATGCTAAGATACGTGGAAGTCTTATCGTAGTATAGTTAAGGGTCGAATCTACGGGACAACGTTCTTGTTGGGAACAACAAGATGAAAAACGTTAGAACTTCACTTAAACTCTTAATAGTTGTAAATCAAAAGGTTGGTTTGGTTGTTTTTAGACTAAGAGCAAGTAAAGTAAAGCAAGCAAGTAAATTTAATGATGTTAATCAATGATAAGGAACCACTAGGGTGTGATCGGTTTTCACCGCCACTACACATGGATCAAAACATGCAACATAAACCATAACCTGCAACAAGAGTTTAATCAGTTAGTATCTTCATAGACTTAGTTTCCTTTCAGAGAACTAACTATGAGAAGTGCGGGAATGTTGCAAAGTCAGCCATCCCCGAACGAATGGTCAACTACTTTGCATTATTCCCTTTGTAAATTGTGTTCCTCAACTTATCAAGGTTGTACTTTCATACGTCAACTGATTCCATTTCATAGTATAAAAGTACAATGATGGGAGTGAGTTTACTCCACTTCTTGAAAATCACCTCTAGATACCGAAACAGATGCATGGTGGATACATGCACCAGGAACCAACAATCAATCGAGCTTCGAATCTAGTAGTACAAACATAGACAATTCATACTAAAAGATAAAGGATAACACAGGTTGGTGATCAAGCAACAAGCATTCATTAAATGATTGATGTTGAACTGAAAAGAAAACATCTCTATATTGCAAACTATGGATTACATTACATGAAATGAAAACATGGGTAGCGGGGCTACTCCCCGCACCCTAGTGAAAGAGACTACTCACTCATAGATAAGACAAAGAAGGAGACAAGAAGAGAGAGAGAGTGTGTCATCCCCACAAAGGAGAGAGAAAAGTCAACCCCTTGGAAATAGAGAGAGAGACAATCTTCAAACTTCACATGTTGCTTGATGACAAGGTTCCCTCTTCCCACCTTCTTTGGTGAAGAGAGAGAAAGTAGCTTCAAGATGGATTGTGGATCTCAGACTGGTAGCCTTTGGGCGGAGGATGGAAGTTGGATTAGCTCTGGAGTGATAGAGGCAGCCTCTGGGCGTTTGAAAAACCTCTTCCTGGGAGGACCCCTTGGGTCTTATTTATAGGCCTTTAGTGAAGTCCAAACGGTTTGGTAATTTTGGGACCAAACGGTCTTGGAAACTGTTTGGACTCTGAGACCGTTTGGACCCCGAGACCGTTTGGACCCTGAGACCGTTTGGACTCCGAGACCGTTTGGACTCCATGCGGTCTTGATATCGTATGACTCCATGCGGTCTTGAGATCGTATGCCTCCATGCGGTCTTGAGATCGTATGACTCCATGCGGTCTTGAGACCGTTTGGCTTCATTCGGTCTTGAGACCGATTGGCTTCATGTAGTCTTGAGACCGTTTGGCTTCATGCGGTCTTGAGACCGGTTGGCTTCATGCGGTCTTGGGACTGTTTGGCTTCATGCGGTCTTTAGACTGGTTGGCTTCATGCGGTCTTAAGACCGTGTGAGTCCATGCGGTCTTGTGACCGTGTGAGTCCATGCGATCTTGGGACCGTTTGAGTCTTTTGTGATTTGTTTGTGTCTTTTTCTATAAGTAAAAAGGAGAAAAGTTAATCTAACAGTATGTTTGCAGTAGAAGAGAATAGTTAGAGATTTTTTCTACTTTATTTGAGAAAGATCGTGGAAAACTGAAGAAAATTACTAAGATAACATCACAAAATTGGAGGTTATCACCGTGGAAGCAACATAGAGCAGAGAACGACAGGGAGGAAGGTAGGGGTGGGACACGGAGGAAGCTGACGTTCAAAAAGAAGGATTCGTCGGAGGAGGCGAGTAGAATGGAGGGTGAGGAGGAAGGAAGTAGTGTAGAGGGGGAGACGGGGGGTGAGGGAGATAAGCAGAAGGAGGGAGCAGGATGAGAGAGCATTAGGGTTGGGAGGGTAGGAGGGAGATGCATGGTGAGGTGGGAAACGCTGGAAGTCTCGGGCGTCGTCAAGTGGGACGGGGCATTGTCGGGAGACAGAGGGGGGAAGAACGGGAGATGACAACGGGCGTTGGAATAGGCAGACGGAGGGTGGGACACACGGGCAATGGGAAGGAGGGAACGACGCCGACTGTGAGGGGGACGAAAATGGTCTTCCACACAGACGGTGGGAAGGATGCAGTAGTCATTACGGCTGAGGAAGCATGTGCATCTCATCAACATGTAGATAGCAACACAACAGGGGGGGCGATGTGGGAGAAGTTGACGAGGCATTATACCAAACAAGAGCTATTGGGGCTGAAAGGATGTGAACGCATAAACGATATAGCACCGGAGACAGAGTCTTTGGAGGCAGAGGATGTAACACTCAGACACGCTGAATCAGTGGACCTCAGGAGACAGCAAGCTGTGAGGGAAGGTGATATGTGCCATGAAAAAGAACATCAACAGAGGGAAAGGAAGAAGGGTGATATCAACCTTTCTGAAGGGACTACAGTCCAGATCAGTTTTGCAGAGGGGTTAAAAGAACATGATAGAGTGGACGGGCAAGAACCTCAGTACGGTGAAGATCACAACACAACTAAGCTCAACGTAACAAAAAGAGTTATAATGAGGGCACATAGGAGGAAAGAAGCATGTGTTAGAATGAAACTTGGGAGCAAACAGTCTAAGGGGAAAAAAAGACATCAACCATGGGTCTATAAGATGAGCAGAGGAGCGAGATTGGGAATCCCAGAAGAGGAGGTGGTGTGGGAATAGACAATAGGAAAGAGGGGGAGGAGCGGAGAGGTGTGTAACATGGATCTTGACATGATGCCTACGAATTATTTTAGGGGAAAAAGATACAGGACGTACAGTGAAGACGCACCAGACAGATTTTGGGTCATCAAGACTCAAGTAGCGGAGATTGGCGGAGCCATATCCCACGAAGGGCAATGAAAATATTCAGCTGGAACTGTCAGGGGTTGGGCAACCCTGACACGTGCAAGGCTCTCTGAGCTTGGGTTTGGAGAGAGCGTCCAAACATAGTTTTTGTTATGGAAACTATGATCGCTGATAGGAAATTGGATGATGTAAGGAGGAGTTGTGGTTTTACTAATGGCTTGTGCATTTCTAGTGAGGGGCGGGCATGTGGTTTGGGTTTCTGGTGGAAGGATGAGGAAGTGGAGGTGATTAACTATTCTCAAAAGCATGTGACTGCGGCGGTCAAGAATACCACCACAGGCGTAACGTGGAGAGCGGTGGCAATTTATGGCTGGACACAACAAGCAGAAAAGTTCGAGATTTGGGAACTGATGAGGAAGATAAAGGGATAGGCTGAGGGTCCTGTTGTTTTCTTTGGTGATTTCAATGAGATTGTGTCAAATGCTGAGAAGAAAGGGGGCCCACCCAAAGAAGATAAATTAATGCAGAATTTCCGGGATGTTATAGATGACTGTGAGCTGATGGATATTGGTTTTGAGTGAAATGCCTTCACGTGGAAATGGGGACTCACTGAAAGAACCCTTGTACAAGAGAGACTTGACAGATTCCTTCCCGATCTTGATTGGAGGAACCTCTTCACATATTGCAAGGTTTTACAGCTACCCATATACGAGTCGGACCATGCACCTATCATTCTAAAGGCGGACAGGAGGGACAACAATAAGAAGAGAAAAGGTCACTTCATGTTTGAACCAATGTGGGTGGGGGAGGGAAGTTGCTCTACTATTATTAGGGAGGCATGGGAAGCTACTGAGGGCAGTGAGTTGGCAAATAAGTTGATGAAATGTAAGGAGAGCCTAAAAGCATGGGCAACTGAGAAGTTTGGAGAAAGGAAAAGGAAGGTAAAGGAGCTGGACAACGAGCTTAAGGGGCTGCAAGCTCTTTTGCCGGACCAAACAAACCTTGATAGGGCGGCGGAAAAATCAAAAGAACTTCAATACTGGCTACAGAAGAATGAGGAATATTGGGCTGCCCAGGCATGCGTAAAAGAACTGAGAGAGGGAGATCGCAACACTGCATATTTTCATCAAAAAGCTTCAAATAGGAGGCAGAGAAATATGATTGACTACTTGGAGGATGAATAAGGGGTCATGAGGACATAGGAGTGGGACATCAAAGCAATCATTATGAAACACTTTGCAAAACTCTTTTAGACTAGTAATCCTACGGGATTTGATGAGGCTACTAAGGGGCTGCGGGAGATGGTATCGGCGACCCAAAGGGAGGAATTGGAGAGGGATATAGCGGATGAGGAGATATGGGCAGTACTAAAATAGATGCATCCTAATAAAGCACCTAGTCCGGATGGTATGAAGGCGATGTTCTATCAAAACTATTGGGGAATTGTTGGGAAGGATGTGGCGAGATACATCAAAGGGTGGTGGAAAGGGAAAGAAATATAGGGGAGGTAAATGATACTTGACGCAATTTTACTATGCGCTAAAACGCAAGTGAACACGTCGAGTAGTACAGGCCTTTGTGAGGCCCGAGTCGAACACAAGGATACTCGGAAGTGTTGGAGACTCCTACTAACTATTTGCGATCAGCTAAACCTAATAACAAATTTAGGGTTGTTGTTAAAAATAAAAGAAAACAAAAACAAAATAAAACAAACGATAGATTAAATGTTAATTTATTCAATTCAAAAGGGTATCTTTAGTATTGCGGTTTCACCGTGGGTTTTCATTATATTAGATTTTATATAATGCCTCAATCTTATCTCTCTATCCGGGTAGTGGCCTGAAAAGAGAATTACCCACTGTCGTAGTGCAATTCACTACCTAGGTTTAGGTCGGTTCCACCGTCGTAGTAACCTATACCCTAAACTAGGTGCATTATGAACGATCTCTCAGTATCCACCATTAATTTTACACCACCTTGGTCAAGGGATTTATCGATTAATGTAGATTTCGTCTCTTTTCAGCCGTTAATCCTTCTTTCAAAGTGATTAAGGGCATTAGGTTATTATTATGGTGATCAAGCATAACAATATATTGAGAAAATGAAACTATACCACGGATTTAAGAGATAAAATATGATTTACTATTATAAAACTGTCATACAATGAATTCCCGGGCTACTCCCGGTCCTAAAGACGAAGGAGATTAGCCCTGCATGTTCATCTCACACAAGTACATGGTAGAAATAGGGGAAAACATGTGAAAAACGTGGAATGAAAGGGAAAACCCCTGAACGGAGAAGAACCGGTTGATCCTTTGTGTAGAACACGTGCTCTCCCGCCTTTCAGTGGTGAAATCCGTCTTCTGCGGCGTCTGAATCAACTGGTATGAGCTTCTAGCCTCCGTTCTCCTCTCTACTGCTCCTCGATACTTGTGCAATGGCTCATCCGATCATCCTCTCATCTGGGCGGCCGTCATTAGGTATAACTCCCTCATTAGGTCGCTAATTAACCACGGCCGTCCGATTGGGAACAATTTGAATCAAATGCATATCTGACGGTGGTCGATGGTATCAACCCAGTGTGGTAGCGGCAACCCTTCTTTCTTTTTGTTCGAGTGCCTGATGTGGTGTCGATACCATCGACTTGGGTCGATGGTATCGACTACCCTGTAGCGTCAGTTTTTGTTGTTTTGTGTCGCTATAGCCTCCGTGCGTCGATGGTATCGACTTGGCGTCGATACTATCGACTGCTTCTTTTCCAGCAGCCTGAAGGTGACTCGATACCATCGACTTCCCAGTCGATAGTATCGACGATTTGCTGCTCCTTTCAGCTGGCAACCTGTGACCAAGTCGATGGTATCAACTTCCGTTGATGGTATCGACAAAAGCAAATACTCGTTTGTCCTGAAATTTAAACATGGAACCAAATAAATTCACACAAATAATAATATTTTGACAATTAATGCTCAAAACGATGTAATAAGGGAGATTTGACATAAAATGATAGCAAAGACGAAAATAGATGAATTATGCGATATTAACCATGAAAATGACTAATTAAAGCATAAAACACATATGAAATAGGTCTACAAATGCAACTCAAAATCATCGCATCAAACTCCCCTAAGCATGAACGTTGCTCGCCCTCGAGCAACTAATCCTTAGAATAGAATTGCCAATGTCAAATGAAAAACAACACACCACAACTAACGTCCCATATGACTCCCACTGGACATTCACATACCAGCCCTCTCTAACCACAGAACGGTAATTACCCTGAAGGCGACAATAATCATCAATAAAAGAAATTGACCTCAAAACCGATGAACACTATCACATAAAGAAGTTAACATAATAAAACTCGCCAGTTCATACTTGGTGCACCTTGTGATCGCCTAAACTACGTTGCTCGCCCTAACTACCATCTACATGGAAGCAGTTCTCCTGATGTACATTAGTGAGGAGAAATTCACGGTGGCCTACCAATCCGAGCAACGGGTGGATGAAGATAGGTGGCTCATGGAAGAAAGTGGAAGTATTGTACTGTTTCAACATGCATAATACAAAAATGTCCTACGTGATGCAAATGCACATGAGAAATGCCCTAATGCCTAAAATTGGGTGAAATGATGCATGTACTAACCATCCATCTCAAAACAAAATGGACGTCTATTTAAGCTACATCATGTACTCCATTATCTCGAAATGCAGGTGATATTACGTTCCTTTCTCCTTCTTATTCTACTTTCTTCTAAATAACTCTTTTTTTTTCAATTTCCAGCCCTTATATCCATAATTGATAAAGAATATTTTGTTGGGCTTATTTTCTTCATATTCAGAAATTTGCACTATTTAGAAGGTATGGAACAATTTAATTCACCATCTTGAGAAAAATTGAGATACATGATATACTTTATGCATGTAAATTATGAGTGCAACTACATGGCATGCACCTAAGGGAAATGTGCATGTATCACTATTCTAATTTTTTTTTAATTTTTTTTATATATGCAGAACACATAGGCCAAAGCAATGCATGCCCTATCTAGATGCTATGCAATCAAAAAGAGTTAAAAATGTACTTTACTTCCAATTCTTGGGTGGATTATGGAAACAATGAGGTGGAACGATCACAAAACTAGATGACTGAACCTTAGAAAGATATTATGTGTCCCTCCTTACTGACCTGTGTAGTAGCTTAGAGGTTTCTCTCTCTTACATCCAATTAGCGTCTCATTACCATTTGGTCAGATTAGGCTCCAACAACCATTTCCATCCACTTTCATGAATCATTAGGAGTCTAGTTGTGAAATTTTGTTTTAAAGTTGACAAAACTAATCATTTTCATAGGATATGTGCCCAAGGTTAAACAAGACAAGCTTTTCAAACACACACATTTTTTTTAAAATTGCCCTTGATTTTCCCATGCACTATTAATGAGATGACAAAAACTTTATGACACTAGATAGCATGTGGATCCTACAAAAACTAAAATTGCAAGAAACAAATAACATGAACAAAAGTAGAAAATCTAAAAACTAAAAACAATAAAAGATAAAGCTGTTCCAACTACCGCCCTAAGCTTGAATTCGACTATGGCCTCATAGTCAAAAACAAACTTAAAGATTGGAACAGTGATACCGGATCAATCTTGTGGTGGTGGAGGTGGGTAGTACGGAGCCGTCGGGTCCCAAGAAGGATACTCCCCCGGGAAGCTTGGATCAAACTGGGCCCTAGGTGGAGGTTGTGGGTAACCTCCAAAATAATTTTGGCTCCAATAGTGGTCATAGAAGGGCTCGTGCTGCATCTCGATCCGTTACAACCGATTATGTATCTGTTGTTGGTTGTCGAGGAGAAGACGTTCATTCTTGAACATCGCCCTTTGGTTGTCCAGTATCTAGTTCGTAGTGTCTTGAATACCGGCATACATTCCCATATGCTGCTGCTGGGTCTGGTGGATATCTTGCAGCATAGTGTACATGCCTTTCATGGAATAGGCATCCTCGCTTGGTTGCGAGGGCTGTGGGGGTGGCGGAGTAGGCTGAGATGATGAAGATGCACCCGGATGCATCCGCGGATGCTTCCGTGGTGCCACTCATGCTCGAAGAGGTGTAAAGGCCTCCTCTTCCTCCTCAGCATCGTCATCATTTCTGTCATCGCCGCCTTCTTCATTGGAGTCCGCGATGGCTATGATTGGCCACCGGAAATGTTGTGCACCTTCAATGTTGAAAACGGGATCGGGAAGAGAACATTCTAGATATGCTTGATTTACGTGGCAGTGCGCAAACGACACGCCATCTCGGAGAAGAATAGATTGGACCGGTTCAAATGCTGCAAGTTCACCTTGCTTCTTGTAGAGAGAGGAGTGAGGGTTTGGAAATTCCAGCCAAGATATGAAGCCAGCTTGGTGATGAGCCCACCGAAGTGAATTGGCGCTTTCCTCGTACTCCTCTTCACGTCCAATACTCGTTGCAGAAAGAAAGCACCCCAGTTGCATTCTTGTCTTTTCAGGAGTTTATACAGAAAGAAAAGATCCGACCCCTGAAATTTGCTGAGGGCCAGATCACCCCGAGCAAAAACTGTGGAACTGAGCACCCGGTGCAAGACCCGGACGAATGGGTGCTCGAAGTCGGCTATCGCGGCGTTGTGGTAGCTCATCGACTTGCCTTGCGGCACTGTCACCAACTCGGAGAAGATGGCGTCGTAGTCGGTGTGGTTGTCCGGCCGCCGGTAGTCGTACTGCGAATGGTTCCAGTTAAAGATCACGTTGAATTGCTTGAGCGTGAGGGTGTAGTTGATGTTGAATAGCCGGAATGACACCCGGCCCTGGATACACTTGCGATCGGTAGCTACAATGTCGTAGGGCACGATGCAGACGTCCAGTGACGCCATGAACTCCGCTACCAACTCTTTATACGTCGGCCAGTCACCAAAGAACGGTTGGCCATCTTGGTGAAATTCTAGTTCGCCAGGCCTTATGGGTGTGTGACGGGCCTACCCATGCAGAACGTAGGCCAAGTTGGACTCGAATCCGAGATCTCGGATCATCTCCCGGTCCACATACCGGCTGGGCTCTATCTTCCTCCGCGTGATCTCCTCGTAGATCTTTCGGACCTCCGAGGAAGGATGGACAAGGCGGGGATGTGAAACCGACCCTGGCGGTGGTGGCACGAACTCCGACAGAGTTGCGCGTGAGGAAGAAGCTCCGGCGGTATGCACCATGTTGGCGACGATAAAAGGGATTAGAGAAGGAGAGCTCGGTGACGATTGGAGAATCGGATCTCCGCTCGGTGAAGATCTTCGCTCGGTGCTACTCTTCGTCGGCTTGGATGGCTCGGGGGATTGCTCGACACAAAGGAAGAAGATCACTCTGAAGGTGTGACGTCAAATGACGTAATGAATCTCCTTATATAGACTTGGTCGGCGCCACTGTTGGCCCGTCGATACCATCAACGCGAGTCAATTGTATCGAAACTTGTCGATGCTATCCGCCCCCTCACTGGTATCGACGGTCGTCGATGGCTGGATCTTGAAATCCGGATCGTAGACGTGTCGATACCATCGACTCGAGTCGATGGTATCGACGCCGCACCTGGATCGATGACGTGGAAGCCGCGACCGTCGTTGATTTGTTTGCCTGGATCAGTGACATGGATGGTCGATACCATCGACGGGGGTCGATGGTATCGACTTACCTTTGTTGCAACACCTCCGCTTTGCGTCTCAACCTGTAACCGTGTCGATACCATCGACGAGGCCGTCGATGGTATCAACTGGTGTCTCGATACCATCGACTTTATTTTCACGACCTGCCTGTTGGTAGGTCGATACCATCGACGAGGCCGTCGATGGTATCGACTTAGAACAAAATCTGCAGTCATCAACCTGTACCCTAGTCGATACCATCGACCTTTGTGTCGATGGTATCGACTTTGCCTCAGCCTGCACACAAAACAAATTGATCACGACATCTTTTTTACAATAAAAACTAAGTAAAAACAAATTAGACTACGAATGTAAATGAACTAAACTAAGGTACCAATGGTTGGGTTGCCTCCCAACAAGCGCCCTTATTTAACATCTTAGGCTAGACGGCTTTCGGCACCTCATGCATCCGAAAGTGAGATGAGTTTAACCTCATTCACCTTCCTCTTGTAATTTTCGCCAAAATAGAGCTTCAATCTTTGTCCATTCACCAAAAATGAGTATCACCATCACACAATAAGATAGCGCAGTGTGGTTTGATCTCTTCTACCACGAACGGCCCACTCCACCGGGATTTGAGCTTCCCGGGATGTAACTTGAGTCGTGAGTTGAACAACAAAACACTATCTCCTTTCTTGAACATGCGCAACTGGATGTGATGATCGTGGATCAGCTTTGTGCGCTCCTTGTATATCTGTGTGTTCTCATATGTCGTCATCCGTAACTCATCCAGCTCATTCAATTCAAGCATTCTCTTTCTTCCCACTTCATCGTAACTTAAATTGAGCCTTCTAAGCGCCCAATGGGCCTTGTGCTCCAACTCTACCGGTAGGTGACAAGCCCGGCTATACGCCAACCTAAAAGGCGTGTTGCCTATAGGTGTTTTGTAAGCCATCATGTAAGCCCATAAAGCATCCGATAATAGGGCACTCCAGTTCTTCCTCGTGGACGCCACCGTACGCTCCAAAATTGTTTTAATTTCACGATTGGAGACCTCCACCTGCCCTTGGGTCTGCGGGTGATATGGGGTACCTGTGTTGTGCTTGACCCCATATTTCTTCAATAAAGTCGAGAACTTCTGATTCCTAAAATGCGTACCCCCATCACTGATTATCATCTGGGGTACCCCAAACCTGCAGAAAATATTTTCTTTCACGAATCTGCACACTACAGTGGAATCATTAGTCCTTGTGGGGATTGCTTCCACCCGCTTCGACACATAATGAACTGCTAACAAGATATATAAATTGGAATTTGAGGACACAAAGGGTCCCATGAAATCTATGCCTCACAAATCAAATACCTCCACTTCCTGAAACACATTCAGGGGCATTTCCTGTCTCTTTGAGATATTACCTGCTCACTGACAAGGATCACATTGCCTCACAAAGTCGTAGGCATCCCGAAACAAAGTTGGCCAATAAAGGCCGCTTTCCAAAACCTTAGCTGCCGTACGCGAGCTGGCGTGGTGTCCTACCGTAGGTGATGCGTGGCAATGACATAAAACGCTCTCGTACTCCACTTCAGGCACACACCTGCGCAAGATACCATCCCTGCATTTCTTAAGAAGAATTGGATCATCCCAAAAATAGTATCTCAAAGAATGGAAAAATCTTTTCTTCTCCTGATATGACCAATCTTCCGGGATGATCCCGCAAGCCAAATAATTTACAATCTCAGCAAACCAAGGATCCTTAGAATTAATTTTCAAAATCATGTTCATCCGGAAACGTCTCGGTTATGGGTATATGTAGATCTTTTTCGTCCACCCTTTCTAACCTAGACAAATGATCATCAACAACATTTTCAATCCCATATTTATCCTTGATTTCAATGTCAAATTCCTGTAGGAGAAAAATCCACCTAATGAGTCTAGGCTTTGTGTCTTTTTTCTCCATCAAATATTTTATTGCGGCATGGTCAGTCCATACAACTACTTTAGATCCAACTAAATACTGCCGGAATTTTTCAAAAGCGAACACAACGGCGAGTAATTCTTTCTCAGTAGTTGTATAATTTAATTGGGCGTCATTCAAAGTCTTTGAGGCGTAAAAAATCACGCCGGGTTTATTGTCCACCCGCTGCCCCAATACGGATCCTACCGCAAAGTCCGAAGCATCACACATTAATTCGAAAGGTTTTGTCCAATCCGGCGTTTGAACAACCGGTGCAGAAATCAATTTTTCTTTCAAAACGTCGAACGCATGTAGACACTTATCATTGAAATCGAATACAACGTCTTTCTCCAAAAGCTCGGATATAGGTTTCGCGATTTTAGAAAAATCTTTTATAAATCGCCGATAGAACCCGGCGTGTCCCAGGAAACTTCTTACCCCTTTAACAGAATTTGGTGGGGGCAACTTGGAAATGACCTCAATTTTGACCGGATCTACCTCCAGACCTTTGCTAGACACCTTGTGTCCTAGCACTATCCCCTTAGTCACCATCATGTGACATTTCTCCCAGTTGAGGACCAATTGTGTGTCCTCACAACGATGTAAAACTTTGTCCAGGTTATAGAGACATTCATCAAACGATGCACCATACACCGAAAAGTCATCCATAAAAACCTCGAGACAGCGCTCTACCATGTCAGAAAATATGGCGAGCATACAGCGTTGAAACGTCGCCGGTGCATTGCATAAACCAAACGACATTCGGCGATAAGCAAAAGTCCCATAGGGACAAGTGAACGTAGATTTCTCTTGATCCAAAGGATCAATCGAGATCTGGTTGTACCCCGAGTATCCGTCTAGAAAACAAAAGTGCGATCGACTGGAAAGACGCTCTAAGATTTGATCAATGAAAGGTAAAGGAAAGTGATCCTTTAGCGTGGCGGCATTCAAACGGCAGTAATCAATACAAACTCGCCACCCGGTTACCAATCGGGTGGTGACAGGTTCATTCAACAAATTTTTGGTGACTCACCCTGTGTGGGACTCACCCATGTCGAGTCTGATATGGCGTAGATAATACCTACAGCAAGAAGTTTAATGACCTCCTTCAGAACCTCCATCATGCTCGGATTAAGACGTCGTTGAGGTTGAATCACGGGCTTGGCTCCCTCCTCGAGCCGAATCTTGTGCTGACATAGAGTAGGGGAAATCCCCTTGATATCTGCAACAGACCACCCAAAAGCTCCCCGGTGGTTCTTCAGCACTATCAACAATTGTTCTTCCTCATCCGCACTCAAATAAGAAGAAATGATCATCGGTAACTTGTCTTCCTCAGCTAGAAAGACATATTTGAGATGTGGGGGCAGTGACTTTAGTTCCAACTCCGGCGGGCTGATCAGAGATGATTGAAGCAGCGGGGGAAGTTCACCTAAATCTTCATAATGCCTCGCATAGAAGCATGGAAGCATCTAAAGCATTTTAGCGCACTCCTTGAGTGATTTTCTCCGCATCCAATCATATGTAATATTTAACAAGCAAGCCTCCAATGGTAATTCTGGGTATGCACCAGAAATAGAAATAGCAATCATATCATCCTCCAGAGAAAGCGGAATGTCCTCATTATCATCATTAGGAAATCCCACAGGTTTGCACAAAGAAACTACTTTGGTCTGCTCCATGATATCCACAGCCAAAGTTCCATTGTCCACCTTGCTCATCACATGAGCCATGTCCAGAAATGGCTTCCCAAGGCAGAGTGAAATATTACAATCCAGATGTTTTACCATATTGCATTGTTCCTTTGCTTTAGATGATGAAGTACTCGTAGGCATGACCATCTCAAAGCGGTCATCGGCTATGCCCAAGGTCAAGCGACCTCTCCCCATCTCTAAGATCATGTCAGCTGTAGCTTGGAAAGGACGTCCAAGTAACAACTCATTGCCATGTTCATCCTGCATCTCCATGACCACAAAATCTGCCGGAAAGACAAACCTATCCACCTTTACTAAGACATCTTCACAGATTCCATAAGGCTTCACCACAGAGTTGTCCGCCAATTGAATCGTCATATTGCTTGGCCGTGACTCCTTCAATCCCAGCTTTTTGAATGTCGAAAGGGGCATCAAGTTGATGCTTTCCCCTGAATCACACAACGCTTTGCCAAATTTAACCTTCCCAATATAGCAAGAAATGTTAAAACACCCTGGATCTTGTCTCTTTGGCGGCAAAGTGCCCATGATGAAGGAACTCACTTGCTCCTTTAGCACGACAACCTCTGTATCCAGAATTTTCCTCTACTTAGTAATGACATCCTTTAGAAACTTCCCGTATGAAGGAATTTGCTCAATGGCTTCCAGTAAAGGAATATTGACAGAAAGCTTCCTAAAACTGTCCAAAAACTTCTTGAACTGTGCATCTGCCTTCCTTGCCTTAGCGCTATTAGGATACAGGACCGGAACAGCTTGTGCCTTTTGATGAGGTGGCACATAAGGCGTCTTTTCTGAGGTTCCTCCTCTGCAACCTGTTCTTCAATATCATCCACAGTTGTATCTTCAACCTGCCCTGTGACTGGTGCGGGCTGTTCTTCATTGGTTTCACCTTCTCCTTCAGCTTGTGGTGTGCTTGTTTCTTCAGCTCTTGGATTCAACACTTTCTTGCCGCTTCTAAGCAGAATAGCCTTTGCTTGTTGGTTTCCCCCGGGGACATTGGTATTCCCCGGAAAACCCTGATGTGCCGGTTTCTTCAAACTGGCGATCTCGGCTACCATCTGTGCCATGGATGTCTCAATGGTCCTCATTTGAGCCCCATGGCTATGCAATGTTTGCCCAAATTTTTCATGTATTCTCCTTGCTGCTTGATTTGCTGGCCAAATGTATTCATTAGCTCTTGATTTTGCTTTATAACCTGATTGAGCAACTCCGTGCTCTTGTCTTTTGCAACTGGAGAGGGCTTGGCATCCAGATCCTGCAGAAAATTGTTCGTATCCTTCCATGAGAACTTTTTGTCTTTTCTCCATGAATAATCATTGTTCCTATAACCTTGCTGCTGTCTCATGTATTTGACTTGAGCCTCATCCCCAGACTCAATATCCTCCTTTTCCAGTAGCTTCTTTGTGAGAAGATCAATCTTCTCATTCAGCTCTTTCATCACCTTAGACTCACCTGCTACTCGAGCTTGCTCTATCATGCCTCTTTCTCTCTCACCCCATGACTGCTTTCTAGCCATATTCTTTAGTATCTCCCAGCATCTGGTGTCTGTATTGTTCAGAAAGAAACATTTCCCAGCTGAATCTAGATTACTCCTATCATGCTCGGAGAGAGAAAAATAGAAGATCTTCACCTGCGTCTCTTTATCCATCCCGTGATGCAGGCACCTCCTCAGCATGACCTGAAATCTCTCCCAGGTCTCAGAATATGTCTCACCGGCCTGTTGGGTAAAATTGTGAATCTTTCGGATCATGTCGTTAGTCTTCTCAGGAGGGAAGAACCTCTCGAAGAAGACCTCCACCATATGGTCCCAGGACTCCACAAACTCATCATCTAAATTGTGTAACCACTCTCATGCCGCTCCTGCCAATGAACTCGGGAAAAGCTTGAGATATAGTGCATCCTGTGGAAACCTATCAATTTTTACCATGTCACAGTTCTCAACAAACTGGCTGATGTGTGTCACAGGATCCTCATTCTTCAGCCCATGAAAAGCATTTGATTTCACCAGATTTATCAACGCCGGATCAATCTTATATGTCGGTATGTTGATTGCCTGCTTCTTTATAGGCCCCTTGGAAGCTGATGAGGAAGAAGCCTTGATCTTCTCCCATATAGTCTGTGGCTCGGCCATCTCTTCCTATTCAAATTCAGATCTACCTCTTCTTGGTGCTCTTGCTCGTAATACTCCTCATCCTCAGGTCCCGTTAGCAGAACCTCGGGTGCGCGATTCGTGTAGTCAGTACTACGCATTTGCACCATGCAACGTACCTGAAATAGGAAAGTTTAAGTTCAGTACAGTGCTTTGACGAGTATCAAAATTAACGAACAATAAAAAGAAAATATTTGAATTTGTTTCAAAATAAAAGAAATTGTGGCCTAGAGTTGCCGCTCGTAGCACTCAAAGTGCCAACAATTCGCCGTATCCCCGGCAACGGCGCCAAAAACTTGACTCAATTTTACTATGCGCTAAAACGCAAGTGAACGCGTCGAGTAGTACAGGCCTTTGTGAGGCCCGAGTTGAACACAGGGATACTCGAAATTGTTGGAGACTCCTACTAACTATTTGCGATCAGCTAAACTTAATAAAAAAATTTAGGGTTGTTGTTAAAAATAAAAGAAAACAAAAACAAAATAAAATAAACGATCGATTAAATGTTAATTTAATCAATTCAAAAGGGTATCTTTAGGATTGTGGTTTCACCATGGGTTTTCATTGTATTAGATTTTATATAATGCCTCAATCTTATCTCTCTATCCGGGTAGTGGCCTGAAAATAGAATTACCCACTGTCGTGGTGCAATTCACTACCTAGGTTTAGGTCGGTTCCACCATCGTAGTAACCTATACCCTAAACTAGGTGCATTATGAACGATCTCTCAGTATCCACCATTAATTTTACACCACCTTGGTCAAGGGATTTATCGATTAATGTAGATTTCGTCTCTTTTCAACCGTTAATCCTTCTTTCAAAGTGATTAAGGGCATTAGGTTATTATTATGGTGATCAAGCATAACAATATATTGAGAAAATGAAACTATACCACGGATTTAAGAGATAAAATATGATTTACTATTATAAAACTGTCATACAATGAATTCTCGGGCTACTCCCGGTCCTAAAGACGAAGGGGATTAGCCCCGCATGTTCATCTCACACAAGTACATGGTAGAAATGGGGGAAAACATGTGAAAAACGTGGAATGAAAGGGAAAACCCCTGAATGGAGAAGAACTGGTTGATCCTTTGCGTAGAACACGTGCTCTCCCACCTTTCGGTGGTGAAATCCGTCTTCTGCGGTGTCTGAATCAACTGGTATGAGCTTCTAGCCTCCGTTCTCCTCTCTACTGCTCCTCGGTACTTGTGCAATGGCTCATCCGATCATCCTCTCGTCTGGGCGGCCGTCATTAGGTATAACTCCCTCATTAGGTCGCTAATTAACCACGGCCGTCCGATTCGGAACAATTTGAATCTAACACATATCTGACTGTGTCGATACCATCGACGCGGGTCGATGGTATCGACCCAGTGTGGTAGCGGCAACCCTTCTTTCTTTTTGTCCGAGTGCCTGATGTGGTGTCGATACCATCAACTTGGGTTGATGGTATCGACTACCCGGTAGCATCGGTTTTTGTCGTTTTGCGTCGCTATAGCCTCTGTGTGTCGATGGTATCGACTGCTTCTTTGCCAGCAACCTGAATGTGACTCGATACCATCGACTTCCCAGTCGATAGTATTGACGATTTGATGCTCCTTTCAGCTGGCAACCTGTGACCAAGTCGATGGCATCGACTTCCGTCGATGGTATCGACGGAAGCAAATACTCGTTTGTCCTAAAATTTAAACATGGAACCAAATAAATTCACACAAATAATAATATTTTGACAATTAATGCTCAAAACGATGTAATAAGGGAGATTTGACATAAAATGATAGCAAAGATCAAAATAGATGAATTATGCGATATTAACCATGAAAATGACTAATTAAAGCATAAAACACATATGAAATAGGTCTAAAAATGCGACTCAAAATCATCGCATCAATACTCTTGTTGTGCTCATCCCGAATACCTACAAGCCAAAGACAATAGGAGAATTCAGACCTATCAGTCTTTGTAATGTGGTGTACAAGATAGCATCCAAAGTCCTGATGAACCGTTTAAAGCCTCTTATGAACACCATTGTATCTGAGAACCAAAGCGCTTTTGTCCAGGGAAGAATGATAACGGATAATGCACTCATAGCATATGAAGTTTTCCATTCTATGAAGAGAGACAAGGGAAGGAAAAAAGGCAGCCTCGCGTTGAAATTGGACATGTCCAAAGCGTATGACAAAGTGGAGTGGAGATTTCTAGATGTCACTATGGAGAAGATGGGGTTTGGGATGAAGTGGAGGAATAAAGTCCAAGAATGCATAACGTCCATCCAACACACCTTCTCCATTAATGGAGACAAGACCCAAAGCACAAAGCCTGCACATTGACTTCGTCAGGGTGACCCTCTCTCCCCCTATCTTTTCATTTTGTGTGCTGAAGCTTTCTCAACCTTGATTTCTACCGCTACACATGACAACCTTCTACACGACATCAAGCCAAGTCGAGGTGCACCCTATATCTCACATCTTTTCTTTGCAGATGATAGCATCCTTTTTGCAAGAGCAACCATTGTTGAATGTCTGAAGATAATTGAGATTATTAGCCAATATGAACAGGCATCGGGACAAATGATAAATTTCTCTAAGACGGAGGTTATTTTTAGCAAAGGGATGAAGGAAGACAAACAAGAGGAGTAGAGGAAGCTACTAGGTATGAGAGTAGTGGACAGACACACCAGATACCTGCGTCTCCCGACAACCATGGGAAGGTCCAAGAAGTAGGTGTTTAGCTTCATTAGAGAAAGGATTTGGCGGAAACTCCAAGGATGGTCGGAAAAGTTGTTGTCAAAGGCAGGGAGGGAAGTCCTAATCAAAGCGGTTTCCTAGGAAATACCCACATACATCGACGCCGCACCTGGATCGATGACGTGGAAGCCGCGACCGTCGTTGATTTGTTTGCCTGGATCAGTGACATGGATGGTCGATACCATCGACGGGGGTCGATGGTATCGACTTACCTTTGTTGCAACACCTCCGCTTTGCGTCTCAACCTGTAACCGTGTCGATACCATCGACGAGGCCGTCGATGGTATCAACTGGTGTCTAGATACCATCGACTTTATTTTCGCGACCTGCCTGTTGGTAGGTCGATACCATTGACGAGGCCGTCGATGGTATCGACTTAGAACAAAATCTGCAGTCATCAACCTGTACCCTAGTCGATACCATCGACCTTTGTGTCGATGGTATCGACTTTGCCTCAGCCTGCACACAAAACAAATTGATCATGACATCTTTTTTACAATAAAAACTAAGTAAAAACAAATTAGACTACGAATGTAAATGAACTAAACTAAGGTACCAATGGTTGGGTTGCCTCCCAACAAGCGCCCTTATTTAACATCTTAGGCTAGGCGGCTTTCGGCACCTCATGCATCCGAAAGTGAGATGAGTTTAACCTCATTCACCTTCCTCTTGTAATTTTCGCCAAAATAGAGCTTCAATCTTTGTCCATTCACCAAAAATGAGTATCACCATCACACAATAAGATAGCGCAGTGTGGTTTGATCTCTTCTACCACGAACGGCCCACTCCACCGGGATTTGAGCTTCCCGGGATGTAACTTGAGTCGTGAGTTGAACAACAAAACACTATCTCCTTTCTTGAACATGCGCAACTGGATGTGATGATCGTGGATCAGCTTTGTGCGCTCCTTGTATATCTGTGTGTTCTCATATGTCGTCATCCGTAACTCATCCAGCTCATTCAATTCAAGCATTCTCTTTCTTCCCACTTCATCGTAACTTAAATTGAGCCTTCTAAGCGCCCAATGGGCCTTGTGCTCCAACTCTACCGGTAGGTGACAAGCCCGGCTATACGCCAACCTAAAAGGCGTGTTGCCTATAGGTGTTTTGTAAGCCGTCATGTAAGCCCATAAAGCATCCGATAATAGGGCACTCCAGTTCTTCCTCGTGGACGCCACCGTACGCTCCAAAATTGTTTTAATTTCACGATTGGAGACCTCCACCTGCCCTTGGGTCTGCGGGTGATATGGGGTACCTGTGTTGTGCTTGACCCCATATTTCTTCAATAAAGTCGAGAACTTCTGATTCCTAAAATGCGTACCCCCATCACTGATTATCATCTGGGGTACCCCAAACCTGCAGAAAATATTTTCTTTCACGAATCTGCACACTACAGTGGAATCATTAGTCCTTGTGGGGATTGCTTCCACCCACTTCGACACATAATGAACTGCTAACAAGATATATAAATTGGAATTTGAGGACACAAAGGGTCCCATGAAATCTATGCCTCACAAATCAAATACCTCCACTTCCTGAAACACATTCAGGGGCATTTCCTGTCTCTTTGAGATATTACCTGCTCACTGACAAGGATCACATTGCCTCACAAAGTCGTAGGCATCCCGAAACAAAGTTGGCCAATAAAGGCCGCTTTCCAAAACCTTAGCTTCCGTACGCGAGCTGGCGTGGTGTCCTACCGTAGGTGATGCGTGGCAATGACATAAAACGCTCTCGTACTCCACTTCAGGCACACACCTGCGCAAGATACCATCCCTGCATTTCTTAAGAAGAATTGGATCATCCCAAAAATAGTATCTCAAAGAATGGAAAAATCTTTTCTTCTCCTGATATGACCAATCTTCCGGGATGATCCCGCAAGCCAAATAATTTACAATCTCAGCAAACCAAGGATCCTTAGAATTAATTTTCAAAATCATGTTCATCCGGAAACGTCTCGGTTATGGGTATATGTAGATCTTTTTCGTCCACCCTTTCTAACCTAGACAAATGATCATCAACAACATTTTCAATCCCATATTTATCCTTGATTTCAATGTCAAATTCCTGTAGGAGAAAAATCCACCTAATGAGTCTAGGCTTTGTGTCTTTTTTCTCCATCAAATATTTTATTGCGGCATGGTCAGTCCATACAACTACTTTAGATCCAACTAAATACTGCCGGAATTTTTCAAAAGCGAACACAACGGCGAGTAATTCTTTCTCAGTAGTTGTATAATTTAATTGGGCGTCATTCAAAGTCTTTGAGGCGTAAAAAATTACGCCGGGTTTATTGTCCACCCGCTGCCCCAATACGGATCCTACCGCAAAGTCCGAAGCGTCACACATTAATTCGAAAGGTTTTGTCCAATCCGGCGTTTGAACAACCGGTGCAGAAATCAATTTTTCTTTCAAAACGTCGAACGCATGTAGACACTTATCATTGAAATCGAATACAACGTCTTTCTCCAAAAGCTCGGATATAGGTTTCGCGATTTTAGAAAAATCTTTTATAAATCGCCGATAGAACCCGGCGTGTCCCAGGAAACTTCTTACCCCTTTAACAGAATTTGGTGGGGGCAACTTGGAAATGACCTCAATTTTGACCGGATCTACCTCCAGACCTTTGCTAGACACCTTGTGTCCTAGCACTATCCCCTTAGTCACCATCATGTGACATTTCTCCCAGTTGAGGACCAATTGTGTGTCCTCACAACGCTGTAAAACTTTGTCCAGGTTATAGAGACATTCATCAAACGATGCACCATACACCGAAAAGTCATCCATAAAAACCTCGAGACAGCGCTCTACCATGTCAGAAAATATGGCGAGCATACAGCGTTGAAACGTCGCCGGTGCATTGCATAAACCAAACGACATTCGGCGATAAGCAAAAGTCCCATAGGGACAAGTGAACGTAGATTTCTCTTGATCCAAAGGATCAATCGAGATCTGGTTGTACCCCGAGTATCCGTCTAGAAAACAAAAGTGCGATCGACTGGAAAGACGCTCTAAGATTTGATCAATGAAAGGTAAAGGAAAGTGATCCTTTAGCGTGGCGGCATTCAAACGGCAGTAATCAATACAAACTCGCCACCCGGTTACCAATCGGGTGGTGACAGGTTCATTCAACAAATTTTTGGTGACTCACCCTGTGTGGGACTCACCCATGTCGAGTCTGATATGGCGTAGATAATACCTACAGCAAGAAGTTTAATGACCTCCTTCAGAACCTCCATCATGCTCGGATTAAGACGTCGTTGAGGTTGAATCACGGGCTTGGCTCCCTCCTCGAGCCGAATCTTGTGCTGACATAGAGTAGGGGAAATCCCCTTGATATCTGCAACAGACCACCCAAAAGCTCCCCGGTGGTTCTTCAGCACTATCAACAATTGTTCTTCCTCATCCGCACTCAAATAAGAAGAAATGATCATCGGTAACTTGTCTTCCTCAGCTAGAAAGACATATTTGAGATGCGGGGGCAGTGACTTTAGTTCCAACTCCGGCGGGCTGATCAGAGATGATTGAAGCAGCGGGGGAAGTTCACCTAAATCTTCATAATGCCTCGCATAGAAGCATGGAAGCATCTAAAGCATTTTAGCGCACTCCTTGAGTGATTTTCTCCGCATCCAATCATATGTAATATTTAACAAGCAAGCCTCCAATGGTAATTCTGGGTATGCACCAGAAATAGAAATAGCAATCATATCATCCTCCAGAGAAAGCGGAATGTCCTCATTATCATCATTAGGAAATCCCACAGGTTTGCACAAAGAAACTACTTTGGTCTGCTCCATGATATCCACAGCCAAAGTTCCATTGTCCACCTTGCTCATCACATGAGCCATGTCCAGAAATGGCTTCCCAAGGCAGAGTGAAATATTACAATCCAGATGTTTTACCATATTGCATTGTTCCTTTGCTTTAGATGATGAAGTACTCGTAGGCATGACCATCTCAAAGCGGTCATCGGCTATGCCCAAGGTCAAGCGACCTCTCCCCATCTATAAGATCATGTCAGCTGTAGCTTGGAAAGGACGTCCAAGTAACAACTCATTGCCATGTTCATCCTGCATCTCCATGACCACAAAATTTGCCGGAAAGACAAACCTATCCACCTTTACTAAGACATCTTCACAGATTCCATAAGGCTTCACCACAGAGTTGTCTGCCAATTGAATCGTCATATTGCTTGGCCGTGACTCCTTCAATCCCAGCTTTTTGAATGTCGAAAGGGGCATCAAGTTGATGCTTTCCCCTGAATCACACAACGCTTTGCCAAATTTAACCTTCCCAATATAGCAAGAAATGTTAAAACACCCTGGATCTTGTCTCTTTGGCGGCAAAGTGCCCATGATGAAGGAACTCACTTGCTCCTTTAGCACGACAACCTCTGTATCCAGAATTTTCCTCTACTTAGTAATGACATCCTTTAGAAACTTCCCGTATGAAGGAATTTGCTCAATGGCTTCCAGTAAAGGAATATTGACAGAAAGCTTCCTAAAACTGTCCAAAAACTTCTTGAACTGTGCATCTGCCTTCCTTGCCTTAGCGCTATTAGGATACAGGACCGGAACAGCTTGTGCCTTTTGATGAGGTGGCACATAAGGCGTCTTTTCTGAGGTTCCTCCTCTGCAACCTGTTCTTCAGTATCATCCACAGTTGTATCTTCAACCTGCCCTGTGACTGGTGCGGGCTGTTCTTCATTGGTTTCACCTTCTCCTTCAGCTTGTGGTGTGCTTGTTTCTTCAGCTCTTGGATTCAACACTTTCTTGCCGCTTCTAAGAAGAATAGCCTTTGCTTGTTGGTTTCCCCCGGGGACATTGGTATTCCCCGGAAAACCCTGATGTGCCGGTTTCTTCAAACTGGCGATCTCGGCTACCATCTGTGCCATGGATGTCTCAATGGTCCTCATTTGAGCCCCATGGCTATGCAATGTTTGCCCAAATTTTTCATGTATTCTCCTTGCTGCTTGATTTGCTGGCCAAATGTATTCATTAGCTCTTGATTTTGCTTTATAACCTGATTGAGCAACTCCGTGCTCTTGTCTTTTGCGACTGGAGAGGGCTTGGCATCCAGATCCTGCAGAAAATTGTTCGTATCCTTCCATGAGAACTTTTTGTCTTTTCTCCATGAATAATCATTGTTCCTATAACCTTGCTGCTGTCTCATGTATTTGACTTGAGCCTCATCCCCAGACTCAATATCCTCCTTTTCCAGTAGCTTCTTTGTGAGAAGATCAATCTTCTCATTCAGCTCTTTCATCACCTTAGACTCACCTGCTACTCGAGCTTGCTCTATCAGGCCTCTTTCTCTCTCACCCCATGACTGCTTTCTAGCCATATTCTTTAGTATCTCCCAGCATCTGGTGTCTGTATTGTTCAGAAAGAAACATTTCCCAGCTGAATCTAGATTACTCCTATCATGCTCGGAGAGAGAAAAATAGAAGATCTTCACCTGCGTCTCTTTATCCATCCCGTGATGCAGGCACCTCCTCAGCATGACCTGAAATCTCTCCCAGGTCTCAGAATATGTCTCACCGGCCTGTTGGGTAAAATTGTGAATCTTTCGGATCATGTCGTTAGTCTTCTCAGGAGGGAAGAACCTCTCGAAGAAGACCTCCACCATATGGTCCCAGGACTCCACAAACTCATCATCTAAATTGTGTAACCACTCTCATGCCGCTCCTGCCAATGAACTCGGGAAAAGCTTGAGATATAGTGCATCCTGTGGAAACCTATCAATTTTTACCATGTCACAGTTCTCAACAAACTGGCTGATGTGTGTCACAGGATCCTCATTCTTCAGCCCATGAAAAGCATTTGATTTCACCAGATTTATCAACGCCGGATCAATCTTATATGTCGGTATGTTGATTGCCTGCTTCTTTATAGGCCCCTTGGAAGCTGATGAGGAAGAAGCCTTGATCTTCTCCCATATAGTCTGTGGCTCGGCCATCTCTTCCTATTCAAATTCAGATCTACCTCTTCTTGGTGCTCTTGCTCGTAATACTCCTCATCCTCAGGTCCCGTTAGCAGAACCTCGGGTGCGCGATTCGTGTAGTCAGTACTACGCATTTGCACCATGCAACGTACCTGAAATAGGAAAGTTTAAGTTCAGTACAGTGCTTTGACGAGTATCAAAATTAACGAACAATAAAAAGAAAATATTTGAATTTGTTTCAAAATAAAAGAAATTGTGGCCTAGAGTTGCCGCTCGTAGCACTCAAAGTGCCAACAATTCGCCGTATCCCCGGCAACGGCGCCAAAAACTTGACTCAATTTTACTATGCGCTAAAACACAAGTGAACGCGTCGAGTAGTACAGGCCTTTGTGAGGCCCGAGTTGAACACAGGGATACTCGAAATTGTTGGAGACTCCTACTAACTATTTGCGATCAGCTAAACTTAATAAAAAATTTAGGGTTGTTGTTAAAAATAAAAGAAAACAAAAACAAAATAAAATAAACGATCGATTAAATGTTAATTTAATCAATTCAAAAGGGTATCTTTAGGATTGTGGTTTCACCATGGGTTTTCATTGTATTAGATTTTATATAATGCCTCAATCTTATCTCTCTATCCGGGTAGTGGCCTGAAAATAGAATTACCCACTGTCGTGGTGCAATTCACTACCTAGGTTTAGGTCGGTTCCACCATCGTAGTAACCTATACCCTAAACTAGGTGCATTATGAACGATCTCTCAGTATCCACCATTAATTTTACACCACCTTGGTCAAGGGATTTATCGATTAATGTAGATTTCGTCTCTTTTCAACCGTTAATCCTTCTTTCAAAGTGATTAAGGGCATTAGGTTATTATTATGGTGATCAAGCATAACAATATATTGAGAAAATGAAACTATACCACGGATTTAAGAGATAAAATATGATTTACTATTATAAAACTGTCATACAATGAATTCTCGGGCTACTCCCGGTCCTAAAGACGAAGGGGATTAGCCCCGCATGTTCATCTCACACAAGTACATGGTAGAAATGGGGGAAAACATGTGAAAAACGTGGAATGAAAGGGAAAACCCCTGAATGGAGAAGAACTGGTTGATCCTTTGCGTAGAACACGTGCTCTCCCACCTTTCGGTGGTGAAATCCGTCTTCTGCGGTGTCTGAATCAACTGGTATGAGCTTCTAGCCTCCGTTCTCCTCTCTACTGCTCCTCGGTACTTGTGCAATGGCTCATCCGATCATCCTCTCGTCTGGGCGGCCGTCATTAGGTATAAATCCCTCATTAGGTCGCTAATTAACCACAGCCGTCCAATTCAGAACAATTTGAATCTAACACATATCTGACTGTGTCGATACCATCGACGCGGGTCGATGGTATCGACCCAGTGTGGTAGCGGAAACCCTTCTTTCTTTTTGTCCGAGTGCCTGATGTGGTGTCGATACCATCAACTTGGGTTGATGGTATCGACTACCCGGTAGCATCGGTTTTTGTCGTTTTGCGTCGCTATAGCCTCTGTGTGTCGATGGTATCGACTGCTTCTTTGCCACCAACCTGAAGGTGACTCGATACCATCGACTTCCCAGTCGATAGTATCGACGATTTGCTGCTCCTTTCAGCTGGCAACCTGTGACCAAGTCGATGGCATCGACTTCCGTCGATGGTATCGACGGAAGCAAATACTCGTTTGTCCTAAAATTTAAACATGGAACCAAATAAATTCACACAAATAATAATATTTTGACAATTAATGCTCAAAACGATGTAATAAGGGAGATTTGACATAAAATGATAGCAAAGATCAAAATAGATGAATTATGCTATATTAACCATGAAAATGACTAATTAAAGCATAAAACACATATGAAATAGGTCTAAAAATGCGACTCAAAATCATCGCATCAATACTCTTGTTGTGCTCATCCCGAATACCTACAAGCCAAAGACAATAGGAGAATTCAGACCTATCAGTCTTTGTAATGTGGTGTACAAGATAGCATCCAAAGTCCTGATGAACCGTTTAAAGCCTCTTATGAACACCATTGTATCTGAGAACCAAAGCGCTTTTGTCCAGGGAAGAATGATAACGGATAATGCACTCATAGCATATGAAGTTTTCCATTCTATGAAGAGAGACAAGGGAAGGAAAAAAGGCAGCCTCGCGTTGAAATTGGACATGTCCAAAGCGTATGACAAAGTGGAGTGGAGATTTCTAGATGTCACTATGGAGAAGATGGGGTTTGGGATGAAGTGGAGGAATAAAGTCCAAGAATGCATAACGTCCATCCAACACACCTTCTCCATTAATGGAGACAAGACCCAAAGCACAAAGCCTGCACATTGACTTCGTCAGGGTGACCCTCTCTCCCCCTATCTTTTCATTTTGTGTGCTGAAGCTTTCTCAACCTTGATTTCTACCGCTACACATGACAACCTTCTACACGACATCAAGCCAAGTCGAGGTGCACCCTATATCTCACATCTTTTCTTTGCAGATGATAGCATCCTTTTTGCAAGAGCAACCATTGTTGAATGTCTGAAGATAATTGAGATTATTAGCCAATATGAACAGGCATCGGGACAAATGATAAATTTCTCTAAGACGGAGGTTATTTTTAGCAAAGGGATGAAGGCAGACAAATAAGAGGAGTAGAGGAAGCTACTAGGTATGAGAGTAGTGGACAGACACACCAGATACCTGCGTCTCCCGACAGCCATGGGAAGGTCCAAGAAGTAGGTGTTTAGCTTCATTAGAGAAAGGATTTGGCGGAAACTCCAAGGATGGTCGGAAAAGTTGTTGTCAAAGGCAGGGAGGGAAGTCCTAATCAAAGCGGTTTCCTAGGAAATACCCACATACATCATGAGAATATTTCAGCTGCCTATGGGAACCATAGCGAAGATACAGAGGATGGTGGCTAGATTCTGGTGGGGGGCAAAAGATAAAGAAAGGAAAATGTCATGGCTAAGCTGGGAGAGAATGTGCAGGCCTAAGATAACCAAGCTGTCCTGGCTAGGCAACTGTGGTGAATATCCAACAGCCCAGAATCCCTAGTGACTAGGGTGCTCAAAGCTAGATACTTTCCAAAGACATCCATATGGGAAGCGAGGCGGGGATATAATCCCAGTTATTCTTGGAGGAGTCTATGGGGAGCAAAGGCACTACTAAAGGAAGGGATACAATGGAGAGTGGGCGACAGAACTGCGGTGGATATTTGCAAAGATAATTGGCTGTCGAGGGAGAATGATACACTTGCACATTTTAAAGGGAAGATGGTCCAGAATACAACAATGTTAGAGAGCTGATGACAGAAGATGACACTCAATGGGAGGTGGAAAGAGTTTGAGAATGCTTTCCGGACCACTATGTTAAAAGAATATGCGCTATCCAACTCAGCGTGCGGAGACCTAACGACATTTTAATGTGGTGACCTTCAAGGGATAGAGAGTTTTCGGTACGTTCATCCTACTAGCTGGGTATACTCGAAAAAGAGGAATTGAGGAATTTTGTGCAGCGACAAGGTAATGATCTTTGGAAAAGAATACGGCATGCGGGATGGAGTCCAAAACAGCCCATTTTTTGTGGAGGGCATGCACGGGATGTTTAGCAACAAGGGGACGCCTCTATGATATGCACTGTCTGGGGGATGGTAAGTGTATGTTGTGTGGATCCGAGAAGGAGACAATACCTCACATGCTCTTTCACTGCCCCAACGTAGTTGAAGTATGGGAGTAGACACTGAGAGGAGTGCAAGCATGGGTGGACGATGCTAGGGATGAGGATATCACCACGTCTGTGGGGGCTACACTGGAAAGGAGATCCATGCAAGAAGTGGAATACTTAGTTGTTGGCATGTGGACGGCGTGGAGGACTAGATGCATACAGACATTCCAAAACAATGACATACAGAGTGGCTACATGTTGAGGAGTGCCTTGATGATGATGTGAAGGGGAGGGCAGCGTCATAGCCAGATGGAGGGAGAGGAAGGGCGGGGTGAAGCCATGCAGTAGCAACGTGACAGGGCAGCTGACACACAACCAGGAGAAGTGTCGGGGCACGCGGAACAGCAGGGAAGAGGAGTAGGAGATGGGGTGGGGAGAGGGAGTGACAGGATCAGCGATGCTCCGTTGTGCGACGTGAGGGATGCTAACGCCCAATAGGGGGTGAAGGAGGAGACGTCGGTGTGAGAGCAGCTAGTGGGCGTTGCGGTTGGGTGAGACCATCGCAATGCAGATTAAAGATAAACGTAGATGGGTCAGTGGGTGAAGATGGGGGGGGCGCGGGAATTGGTTTGGCAGCTAGGGATGATGCGGGAAGGTTGGTGGGGGTTGCAGGGGAGAAGGTAAACTCAGGGACGGATGTCGCCATATCGGAAGTGCTAGCGGTCAGAGCAGTGTTGCTGTGGGAGAAGGAGGAAGGACACGACAACATTGAAGTAGAAACAGATTCATTGGAGGCCGTCCATGCATGCACAAGCAAGAAGATGTGAAGGGATTATCTAGGAGCTATTGCTGAAGATGTCAAAGAGTTGAAATTTCAGTTTTACTTATTTAGCTTTCTTTATGTTAATCGTAGATGTAATAGGGTTGCCCACGAGGTGGCCAACTCGGCTCTTCGGGGCCATGTATCTAGGTTTTCTTTTTCTCAACATTTTCCTTTGAATTTGCTGTCTCTTGTAAACCTTGATTTGATCAGTTAATAGTAGTAACGGGGAGCCCCAATCATAGCGCTTCCCGTCCCTCTTTCAAAAAAAAGAAGGATTATGAGTGTCCAATAAAAAGGATTTCTAAATATTATAATTCCTTAAGGTCCAAGGAAACCCAAGATAATAATTTTATAGCAAAGGAAAGAGAAAATAGGTGAGAAATATCAATAATTATGTGTTAACTTGGAACTGAAGTAAAGGACTCGTTTTGTTTTGATAATTATCCCAATTTTTGCAGGATGAAAGATAAAATCATAAATGAGATTCCCTTAAAATTTGAGGTGAAAAGGAATTACAGATTGGGAGTTATTGCTTTTTCAAATTATCCTCAAATTTGTGAGTTATCTTGGAAAATATAAAAAATCCTTTCCTTTGGTCGAGCGTGTGTGATGATGAACATTGGATCTTGATCTAACAGGCACTACTATCGATGAGTCCCAGTGGAACTCGGGCTGTAGCTCGGTTAGAGGGGGGATTTTCCCCATCATTTTCTTACAATCCAACGTATATGTGCGCATGGAAAGTACTCCATTGGGTTCGGGAGGAAGAAACAAATCTTCCCGACCCTAAGTTGGCAGGATTTTATCGCGTCTATGTGAAATTCCCAAATGGGCTAAAGCGTAGTTGACGACGAGTATCGGGAACCCTAAAAGGAACCCCTCTTATCCTATAAATAGACCCCTACGAGGTTCCTCTCACCCTCACGAACCCTGGTGGCAGCTCCCTAGGTCGTCTCACCGTCTCCCTCTCTTAATGTTTCCCTCTCCCGCGAGCCTCCGCCGTGGCACCGCTACATGTTCTGTGGACAGAAGAGAGGAAGAAGAAGGGATGAGGACTATCTGATTTGGGGACCACGATAGACTCACAAAGGATCCATGGCCCAGGATCGTGTGCGCCTACAGCTCAGAGAGAGTGGAAGCGAGCGACCTCAGCTCTAAGATCGGGTCAACCGCTGACCATGACAGTGATCCAACGTCCCTCGTTTTTCCAATAAGAAAGGTAATTAGCCTCTCTAACTAGAAAATCCAAAAAATGCCTTTTACTTACAAAAAGCGTAGTAATTAGTAGGAAGGTCAGATGAAGGAACTTTATACATGAATTTTGTATAGAAAAATATGAGTAACAAGATAAAAATGGTTTGATAACCTAATTCTATTCCGTTTTACAAAAGTACCTTAATTTGGTAGAAAAATGTATTAAAAGGTAATTAGAAACCCTAATTGTATATAAAGGGTGAATCTTTGTGGATTAATAGGTTAATTTGAAGAGTATTAACCTATTGATTATTAAGATAGAGTTTTCATCCATTTTGAATGCAAAGTTGACTAATGTAGGGTTTTAATCTATATATAAAGGATAATATGTATAGAAACCCTAATTTAGGGTAAAGGGAGAGGAAAAACCTTATTTATTTCGAATTAAGGAAATAAGTTGCTAAATAATGATCCTAAGTCTGTTAGGAGTATTAGGATGAGAAATTTAAAGGTTTTATGTAGTTTTGTTGAATTAAGGTTCATACTATTAAAAGTGAACGCAAAACCCTAATTCCAAGGAAACCCTAAAATTGGGATAGAAATCCTAAGAAATAAGATGAGCCTGGATAAAAATGATAAAAAGAACTTTATATGTTTATTTTAGGATTTCTATTCATATTTGCTTGCTTGATTGGGTTACCCTACTTAATTGATCCAGTCACCAAAACTACTGTTACATGTATGTGGTTACGCTTATGAATAATCGCTCTAATTTCATGGCGATTCTCGAACGTTTTATCGGTTGCTTGGAAATAACTTTCGGATGCCTATTTATTTCATGCAACTATAAAGTGACTATGTTTATCACTATAAATGTGCATACATGACTGGCTCAGATCCTGGTCCACCTCTGTGGCTTTGTAAAGGCTAAAAAGGGGTAACCTAGAGAAAGGTTTAGGTTATCGTGAGTTAGAAATTGGGCTACCCACGTGTAGTGCCATGAGACTCTTTAGCATGTCATGAGTTAAGGAGTGGGCTACCTACAGGTAGTGCCATGTGACTCAACCCTAGAAACTGGCTCACCTGTTAGGAGGGATCATGAGGGGTTTAATGGGGATCTACCATTAGGAAGGTAGCATCCAGGTCCACTACAGGGACAATGCAAATGCTAGGGTATGTAGGGATTGAGAAATTGTGCGGAAAACGTAAAGTCGTTTGTTTAAATCATAATTGACTGATTACATTGTTATCATAGTTGCATGATTATTGTTTCCCCCACATACCAGCTTTATGATGACCGACATTTTGTTTGTCTATGTTTTAGGTACGAAGCCAAAAGGACAAACAGTAAATCATCATATTATGAAATACATGAATTAAACTACAAGGAGGATTAGTTAGAGTAGAATTCATAAGTGGATAGAAGTTTAGAGATCTAAGATTTCAAAATGTATGCAATGTTTTTATTTTATCATAGCTTTTCAATATAGTCTGGTAGAATTTGATAATTATTATTGATTATTTGTCGAACCTTTGATCCAGAAATTAGGTTAATGACTCTGACCTTCTGTTCTCCCTTAATTGGGGGTTACCAGGAGATGGGGTCGTTACAGTAATAAACTGATCAAGACCAACAATAAACTCTGGGGTGCAGTGTTTTGGAATGGACATCAACGATCTATCCATTCTATGATCAAAGAGAAAATAAGTATATATTAGGTTTTAGGGATTACATATTAAGTTAAGGATTTATATATAGATTAGGGTTTCATATTTTAGATTTAGGGATAAAGATTTAAAGATTAGGGTTTCGCGTTAAAATATTAGGGTTTAGGGTTAAAAGATTAGGGTTTAGAGTCTTATAATAAATGTGTGTAGCACTATCACATTTTGGAACACCTAATCTCACTAGTAAGTGTATTATGTGTATTGGGTTTTTAAGAAAATTTCGGCAACATTTCCCCATAGTTATCCAAGTACATCGACGTACATGGGCAAATGGCCACCAACATATGTACTTAGAGAACAAATGGAGAAGTGATGAAGAAAAATCATGAAAATCGAATATACATTATAGACTTACTTCCTAAGTGAGATTAAGTGTTCAATAACAGTCCCAAACTGGGGACCATCTAAGATTTACTCATAATGAGTAAATCTGGAATGGGTTTCTATGCCAACAAAATACATGTATGTTGTCATTCCTATACCTGCAATCCTTGTTTCATCGTTCATATCCTAGGTTTTATGCAACAACATTTAATTCAATTCATTCTTCTATTTGGAATAGTTAATCAATAGAGCAAGCAAACATTAATATTAATTAAAAGAACTAGATTAGGCACCTTGATTTGAGTTGATTTACAACACCAACATCTGGTAATCTAAATCATACCCTAGTCTAGGTACCATATTCGATAACATTGATTTCAACATCTCTAATGTACATGCATGTTCATCATCAAGGAATAAATTATTCATGACCATGGGAGGCATAGATGAGCTAAGGTAAACTATAAATTAAGGATAACAAACTAGAAGGCAAATTACACTAAGATATAGCAATCCTAATTATATAACACTAATCAATGCAAGAAAAATAAATGGTCTACGGGAGTCTCTTACCTAGAAGTAGGGCAAGAAGCAAGCGCCTAATCTCATAGAGTGAGTGGCGGCGGCACAACTCAGTATCCCAAGGTCAATGAATGGGAGGCAATGGGAGCAGTGGCATAGCTTAGTAGCTCTTCAACAGCGGCAGTGGCGAGCAAGGCCAATGACGCGGTGGCGGTGTGGCTCAGTAGCTCCTCAGCAATAGTGGCGGTGAGGAAGCACAATGGCAGTAGCGATGGAGAGTAGCTCCTCAGCTCCGCCAGTGAGGATGAGTGGAGGTCCCAACAGCAGTGGTAGTGACTGTCGCGAGTGGAGGAAAATAGAGGTCGACAGCAGTGAGCGGCAACAAAATTGCTAGAATCACCACAAACCTAGTGAAACCACGATGAAATAGAAAATGGGGAAGAGTCTATTTTATGCGGGTGCTATTAAGTTAGCTATAGTCGTTAGTTGTTTATAAAAACTAATGCCTAATTCTAATCGTCATCGGTCACATTGAAAGTAGACATATAAGTGCAAATTTAAACAAAAAGTTGCACTCAGTTAGGGTTTTAGTCATCGATTTCTAGATATAACAACCGACGTCTATTCACATATCAAAACAATTTTTTTTGTTCTTATATTAGTACCATAGTTGTCGGTTCCCCAACAAAAATCCACCAAGAAGAAGAAAATTGGGGGGGGGGATATTTTCGTGGCAACAAGGGTCAAAAACACCTTGTCGTTTGTTATTTATCAAAAACTGACGACTAATGACGGGATAAAGTTTGTCTCACAAAGGGTGATTAGTCGTTACTTTATTGCGAAAACCGAAAACTAATGAGGGATAATTTTTTTCACGGAGACATGGCACAAAACATGTGTCATTGGTTTGGAATAGCCGACGCCGTATTGAAAATTTTGGAGGCAAATTTTTTTCCGTAGAAAATTGTATTTCATGGGTAATTTTAGATGTCGATTTCTTTGAAAAGAAATCGACATTAAAGTAAAAGTGATATCTGTGTCTTTTCTAAATTAGCTGGACTTCACATATGGTGATGGTTGTATTATTCAGCTGACGTTGTTGTACTATGGCATTGGTTTTTTATGTGTAACCAATGCCATAAAATGTGTCATTCTATATAATTTCTATACTAATGAGATATTATGTCTTTGGAGACAAGAATGATCATGATCCCTATCTTAAATGAAACTATATTAATAAAAAATGATCGGAAGGAGTTTGTTCAGATGAGAAAACAAATGCGTTTAAGGTATTAAATTAATTACATTTTTATGATTTCTTATGGTTACTTAACAATATATCTTTAATGTATTAATCAGACCCTTCACGATTCCAAAAAAGATAGGCCTGACAAGAATATGAAAAACCAATAGTTGGATTCAGGTGGTTATTGGAAATACCACTGATGAGAGAGTAATAGTGTGATAAAGGGCAAGGGAAGATCAAGGGAAACAACAAGAGCAATGACAAAAAGTTAGGGAAAGAACAAGGGTCTTCTACTTCTACTCCTTCTACTTCTAAGTCTTGCTTCTGGACAATTGCCTCGCTATATTGAGTGGATAGATGCTTGAAGAAACAAAGTCAGAGAAATCTCTGTCCAAGCAACACAGGAGGTAGCTCCAAAAATGGTAAATTTCTTTGTCTCACTATAATGTCCATGTTATTTATTTTACTCGATTATTAAGTTTTACCGATTAGTCGATTTTTGATGATAATTAGTTGGAGCTGGCTACCCTAGAAAAGAAGGGAAAGCTCACCCCTTAGGACACACATGATGAATTTACGAATGCTCTAGGGATATAAGAGCATCCTAGACGTATTAGGAGCACTGGAACTGGGCATGATATAAAATCTTTTTTTGGCGCATCCCAGAAAAAGTGCAAACAAGCCAAGAAGGGGGAAGTGGACCAGGAGTACGTGCAGAGATTGGTAGATGCAACCTTGGAGAAATATAAAGCTACTCAAGTGGTGCAAGCTTCTCTAGTAGTGATAGAACCTATTCATTAGTTACCCACATAGTGCATTGGGAGTAGTCCTTCAGACCCACTTGGCACGACTGAGGTAATATTCAATTCAAGTCAATTTATACATACATTGTGATAAAATAATCCCTCTAGTCCATATTTATGTTTGTGAAATTAAATTTTGTGTTTCATAAAATTTTATGTGGCCAAAAAATGTTGTCTTGTCATCAATGTTCCATCCAACAATGTCATCATAGATGCTAATGGTTCTATTGCCTATGTGGTTCATGGTATTCCCCTTCCCGCTGATCACTTTCATGTGAGAGTCATAAATGTCTTTCCTGGAATGAGTGCCACACCTCTCTCATACGAGCACCCAAATGCCACTTTAGTTAGAGAGGTAGAAGGTGACTTTACTCGATGGCCCAAACAACTAATTTATTTCTTTAGGTATCCCAAATGTATATTGAAACTTATATATATAATCAAAAGCTAGTATGAGAATACATGCATGCAACCTATAGTAGCTAAGAAACCCCTAAGGTTTCCAAAGCCACCGCCCCCACATTTTATTCCACTTGAGTTTTTCAACTCCTTAGGCCCTAACTGCAAGACATTGACAAGATGTTTACACACTATGGACCTAATAGATACCATTGTGATTAGCGTTGGGAAGGAGATTGTAGGTATAAAATGAGACAATATTATAATATTGAGAGAAGTTTTTGAGCTATTTTAGTATGATTGGTTGAACACATCCGTGATATGACTTTGGATATGGTTAGTGAGAATACCCCCATCATAAGTGAAAATTGTTTAATTATTTATTATATATTATTTGAGTATTGCATACATATTGTTTCAGTCATATATATTACACAACTCATGAATTTGAAATAGACAATGTGAGATTTCTAAAGACATCATTGATTAGTGGTGTACTTAGATATCTGAGTGACACCAAAGATTATGTGACTACTGCAATTCAATCTTTTAGTGTTTCCAAGACTATGATCTTATCTCTCTTCAATGTTAGATAAGTTTTTGTCTTCTTGTTTATAGTCTAACCTTTGAATACAATTTGTTTTGAGATTTAATTTTCATTTTATTTTCCTTCTATTCACTCAGAAATAGTCATTGACAGTTGTTAGTGATTGTTCTTGAGACTTGGACTACGGATTTGTTTGAACCTCTAGGTGAACAACTGACACCAAATGAGGGACACCCAATAAAATTTGTGATTCACACGTAAGCATAGTTTTTCATTTCCCAACATGTCTATTAATACTAGTATATGCACGTGCTTAGCACGTGGCTATTTTATATTAAGTAAATAATTATTTACTTATTGTATTCATAAGGAAAAGAGTTTGTGATACCATTTTATGTCTTCTAAAAAAATTGTTTTGCTACATAATTATGAGGTTTACGGACATTCATGTTTTAACTTATGATCTTCTAAGGGCATATTATCCTTTCATGTTTTACTCATATGATAGGCCTTGGGCATCATTAAATTTTAAAATGATAGTGACATTGTTTGTGATATGTCATTATTCATTTTATAGTCATCATAATTCTACACATTGTTTTTGAGTGATAATACACCTTATTTCATGTAAATGTAAATCATAGTTCTTATAAAGAAAGAGAATCTGTAATGTATGCACACAATTTCTTGACATGTTATACATGTCTCAAGACAACCTCTGATTTAATAGTTTAGAAACATAATTCTATTATAATTGATAAATTTTATTACTGAGATATATCATGTTTTGAATATAGAAAGTCCTGGAAACAAAGTAGTTAGAGGGTCGTTACCTTTTTCTATTCACTGGTGTGAATGTCTACTTCATTTAGATAACACACATTTCATAACACGTCATGTGGGAACAATGAAATTGTAATAATTTCTAATATGAGAACTAAATAAATCACTAAACATGAAAATCTTACAAAAATTCAAAAATTGAAGATCCAAAAGGATATGAAACTATGTATAAATAACCATCCCCTACAATGTTTTCCATATATGTGAAAACATTACTATATATGTTAGGTACAACCCACAACATTTCATGAATAATATAAGACATCACAAAGAATATAGCTACACAAGAAAGTAGCACATATATATATGGAAAACAATACACCCTATTATCTTAATAATTCTTCACTCTAAGATGGACAATAATTTTTGCAGTCAACAATGAGCATACAAAGATGCAAACAACCAAGTAATCTAGTTAAAGTCTAGAACGTATGTACATCAAAAAAAAATATATGTTAGGTACAACCCACAACATTTCATGAATAATATAAGACATCACAAAGAATATAGCTACACAAGAAAGTAGCACATATATATATGGAAAACAATACACCCTATTATCTTAATAATTCTTCACTCTAAGATGGACAATAATTTTTGCAATCAACAATGAGCATACAAAGATGCAAACAACCAAGTAATATAGTTAAAGTCTAGAACGTATGTAAATCAAAAAAATAAATTGGAGGGGATAGTATGAGTGAAGAAACAGAGTACATACACAAATAATTCTTTGTGCTTCATGCAATGATCTTGGGCTTGTACATTGGAAATTTTATTCGAATTTTGCATATATTTAAAAAAATTGTTAGTGTAGAACAACTTGTACGACAAGTAAAAGAAATTGGTTAAGTTTACCATGTCTAAAGTGTTCATAATAGACAACAAAACCTAGTAATCATTAAAGAAAACTTTAAATAATAGTATACTTCACTTTTTTAGAAAGTGTATGATATTGTTGTGAAAATTCTTTACCTTACCATTGTGTATAATATGATATTGTCATGTCATTGCATTCAACAACAAACAATGATCTAGGGTCAAAACATGAAAACTTAACAACTAAGGCTGACATCAACATACAAATAAACGATGTAGAAAGTAAGAATCACATTATTTGTTCTTATTAGAGAAGAAATAAATAATAAGGTTCTACATAAATTAATTTTCGCAAGATTGATTAAGTCATATGTATATCTTGGGTATCATGTGGCAATATTTCCATACATCCGAACAACTTCAAAATAATAGCAACATATTAACGATCTTTATAGTGAATACACATGTTTTCAAAGTTATGTCCATAGCTTTTTTGTTAATAATGTATGTGAATGTTGGGACTTATAACACTATATCACTAGTATCATATCCAATAAATATATAATTTGCAACATGGTTATACTTATTTGAGGAAGTTATCACGAATAATATGTATTACCAACTGTATAATCTAAATTGATAGTTAAATTACTAACACAACAGAATATATTATAGGCTAGGATATTTATGTGCATTTCATTTCTCTCCATATTACTCACCAAAACATATAAGTTGAAATTTATAATGTACAACTAATTTTTATTTTCTAGAATAAAGTGCATTCCTACATGCCACCCTTGGGTAAATCATGAAATGTATAATAATCTACATTATGTACAATTTCTAAAAATGTTGAGATGGAAGTACATCAATTATCATCATTCTCATTTCTTAAAGGCTTTTAGGTAGGCAATGTACATCTTCAAGGTTTCTAATATAGTTTATTTGTGATGGCGTTGTTATAATATACAAAAGATCCAATCAATTTTTCTACATCATTTGTTTCAAATAAAATGTACATAATTGGAATAGTATTCATAGAAAATTATGAAAATAAGAATTTTCTCTATCACTAAACAAGTACGAGTAAGAATATCTAACCAATTCAAAGTATGTCAAATAGTGAAATCCTCAAGAACTGCTTCACATAAAACAATGATGGAAAATTATCAATTTGATAAGGATATAGAGTCACAAAATCAATGAATCATTTGTTTCAAATAGAAAGTACACAATTACAAATATTATTCATATTAAACAATGAAAATAAGAATATTATCTATCATCCAAAAAGTACGAGTCTTGACATTTGAAAAAAACAAAGTTTCTCAATAATGTCAAAATTTCAAACATCGGTGGATAAAAAAGAATTCTATATAGTATATCTATTTCATAAGGATGAAAAATAAATATAATTTTACATATTTTGTATTTCTATAAAAATAGAACACTAAAGATCATGTGACATGATTTTTCATGGACTTGAAATTTTTTATGTCATCCTTATCAATAGGTATGTTTTTTTTTCTAAATGTCTAATAATGAATAAAGTAAACAAGGTCACACTATCATATTTATGGATGAAATAAAATTTATCTACTTTAGTAATTTTGATAGACATAATAATAAGATATAAATTTCATAATTTTGACCCAAAGAAGACATCATATGGTGTTGGATTAACTTCTAAAGCTAACTTTCCTGAATTCTTATCAAAATCTAAGTTCACTACTACAGAAATAGATTTTAACGTCACATTTAGAGACGTCAGTTATTACAGAAAACCGATGCCTAAACACCAAAATGTCGGCTAATTATAGAGACTAACATCTATATTTGATGTCTGGCCAGACACTGGTATCACTTTTTATTTAGCGTCGGTTCCCTACAACGAACCGACGCCTAAAATGGCCCGCCAAATCTAATTTTTCGAGTGAAAAAAAATTACCCCCAAAGTTTCACATATGATGTCAGTTTTTTACCTAATAACCGACGCCCAACGACAAAAAAATTACCTAAAAAGTTTCAATATGGTCGTCGGTTTTTTTAGAAAAACCGACGCTAATAAGGTTTCGCGCGCTATCCCTGCAAAACGTTCTAGGGTTAAGATTGTCCAATGGACGTAGGTTTTTTTTGGCAACTGATGCTGATTGTTATTAGGTGTCGGTTTCTTAGAAAACCGATGCCTTTGTAAACTTAATAGTCCTCGAGAATCAGATTCTTCCCCATTCTCTCTGTTTCATCACAAAATTCACCCCCGCCCGAAGCTGTTGTTCCCCCTGCTCCTGTGGTCTTTGCCGCCGCCTGATCAAGCCGCCGCCCCCTGCTGTATTCTTCCTCCAACCCACTACTCCTCACACCATCACCGCCGCCAATAGGGACGTTGCTAGCTAGCTTCTCGCTTCTTCCACACCGCTGACAGGTAGGTCGCTTCCTCTTCTTCTTCCTCCTCCTCTTCTTCTTCCTACTCCCTCCTTACCAAATGGATAAAAGCAAGGCACGACCTATGGGGTGGACATGGCCATGGCTGTGTTCGCTGAGCATGGCCTTGTTGGCCAGCACGGCCGTGGTTGGCCAACAGAACCACAGCCGTGGCCAACCCACATGTTCGTGGCCTTGCTTTTATCCATTTGGTAAGGAGGGAGCAAGAAGAAGAAGATACATTTGCAATTGAATACTAATGCTTGACCTAATTGTGATAAAGTGGATTTTCTACAATTTTGTGCATAATTACTCTTGTTATTTTAAGTCCTCACTATTTATGTCTCCTTTGACTTCATAACTCTATAATTTCCCCCAAAGTCAAAGATTCCACATTTTGAGTCAATATGATACACACATATGCATGAAATCCTAGTGTTGTTATACCATTTAATCCTTTGATAAAAATCTTGATTATACATGATCTTTTTTATTTTAATTTTGCACAATTGTTCTAGACCCTATTATGAAGCTATGGTCCAAATTTAAGACCATTTGGACCTCCCTACGATTTGTTATGATTTTCCTAAGATCTATCCTTTTTAGCCATTCCTTTCCTTCTTTTTTTCCCTTGTTGGGCTGATTTTTCCGCTCTAAATGGGCCGTGCAGATGCTGACCCGGGGTGAGGCACTGGCCCGTGCACCCTCAGATCTTGATCCGATGGCTGCGGGGTCATCCTCTACCTCAGATCGGCCTGCTACCGTGGCCGTCGGGTAGGGGAGCCCGAGCCACCGGATCTCGCCCGGTTCTTGACCTTTTGCACGATTTGAGTGCCTTTGAGTCTGATTTTGAAATCTGCATTGTATACATATGATTTCACACCGAATCAAGGGGTTTTCCCAAACCTTCTTTTCCCCTTGTGCCAGCTTCCGCCATGGCCAAGCTTGGCCTAAATAAACCCTAAACCTAGCCTCGAAACCCTATAAAATCCCTCTCACATAAGTCCCCCTCCTATATTTTCTCCGTTTCCCTTCTCCTTTGTTCTTCTTTTCCCTCCTCCTTCTCCTGGTTGGGGCGGTGCCGCCATGGGCTTCCCTGTCGGCTTTGGGGGTTTTGTCACCCACCATCGCGGCGTAGACCTGCGCTGACCCCAGTCAGTCTCGAGGAGTAACGACGAAACCTTCGTAGGACATGATGGGCTTCCACACGCTTGCCCCTGTCCGCTCTGGCGAGACACATAGCCACAAGCAACAGAATGCTGCGGGCCTACTCATGGATGGAGAAGACACCCAGATTCATCTGATCATGGGTGGGCGGTCAGGATCGCGAGCCGCCAACCATCCCAGGTCAAGGCGTTCAAACCCACGCCTAAGGGAGTCAGGCGATATGGATCGTAGGATCAATCGATCCATAGTGCTCTCACATCATACTGATGACATCATTCAAATAATGAGATGCTAGCATTTCTCCGATTTTCCATATAGTTCTTGGTTTAATCTTTAAAATTTGATATCTCGCTGATCCTAAGGCCAAATATAGTAAAATTATATATCAAATTTTTCGTTTTGAAAAGATCTACAACTTAGGCATGATTTCAGGACCTGAATATGATCCTAGATTTCCTATTTTTCCTAAAATGTCACCTTTTGATCTTCTTAACATATTTAATACAATGTTACAATGAATTTTGGAACTTTGATGCATATATACCCACCTAAGCACCAAATCCGTAACTATAATGTCTTTGTAGCCCTAATGAAGGTCCTACTCTCCCTATTTCTCATAAATGATTCCTATCCATGTTGGACTATAATGATGCACATTGCTCTTGTGATTCCAACCTTGATTCCTTATGACTCGATTGCTCGCATGTGACTAGTTGTGACTATAATGATGCATTTGCCATAGATTGCAAATATTGTTTCTAATGGACACCCGACTAATCTTGTTATGTGTTTCTAATGACCAAGTGTTGCTGATCTAAAACCATCCCTTATGCTTGGCTCTTCTTCCTTGATGATAGTTGATCTCGATTGCCCTATTATGAGTCTTTAGCCCTATAATGTGCATGTATATGCCTTAAACCTTGAAATAGTCATATATAATGAATGGAACATCATAATGGCTTGAAACTTGAACCACACCATCATGATGACCTCTACATCAGTACAATATCATATAATGAAACAATAATCAACTTGGAACCCACCTTGATCAAAACCCTAAAATGAATCTAATTAGGATTAATGATGAGAATCTAATGTATACATATAATCTTGTTGTAAATCAGGTTGGCTTATGATCTAGATGGTGATGGTTGAGTTAAGAATCTCTGAATCAGGTATGGGCCTTATCTAGTTATATGACTATCACTTTCTTGCTTGAAAAGACATATATTGTATGCTTGTTTGTTTACTTGCCCAATATTTCCATGTAGTATTGCTATGTCTTACTCGATGTTTGCCTCATCGATTTTAAAACTTGAACACATATATATACAAAACTCCATTATAGTATTGTTGATAAAGGGTTAGCTCTTGGCTATGGCTTTGAGGTCCCTCTCGTATAAAAGGGTTAGCTAATTTTGCAACCCTTACGGACCCTTCCAACGAGAAGTTGGTCAAAGGCCTTAAACATGATTGATATTGTTGATATAATGGAGTGAAACGACATAAAATATGGTTTTGCATTTGTTAAACAATTAACATGTTTATTCTTGTTCGTTTAGTCTTGAAATCTTTTCAAAATTATGCAAAGCTTATACATATATGTATCTTTCTGCCCCATACTCAACACCTCGTGTGTTAACCTGTTTCTCATATTTTGTTTTTAGGTTCAGAGATGGCTAGAAGGTTGACGGGCTTGGTTAGCTATGCTAGGTGTACTTGTTGTAAGATCCAGTTTTAGTGCACATGAATGACTTGTACCTTGACTTTAGAAATATGTAATTGAATTCATGAATATAATACATTTTGTATAATTTATATTTGTTGAATGTTGAGACTGTGTTGGTGCCTTTATCTAGTTATTTGTTCATGTGTGCTAAGTTTTACGCTTCCGCTTGTTGCCTTTGGTATACGTTTGGTTCATGGGATTGGATTCTGGTTCCGTGAGAGATAGTATTAGAGCATGAACAATAACTACACCAAACATTACTCGCATGAAACACAAACTAAACTCACCTTACATCTCAACCCTAGAAACTTAAGGAAATATCCTTGTGGATTAGGTTGAATTAGCCTCTAGGTTAGAACCTAGATGTTCTAGAACTAGGTGTAGACTTGTGTAAATTACCTCCCTTGACATGATTCGCGACATGTGCTTAGGATGTCTACACAAGTGTGCCCCATGTTCTTGCTAGTTCTCTAGGTGTCATGATACTAGACTGCCTCATGAGTGTGGTAACTCATTTTGGTTTTGGTTTTATTCGGATGGAGTATGGTGGTTTTCATCGCCTGTTTAAATGTTGGAGAAAACATATTTCAAGTATTATTATATGTACATATGAAAAATGTACATATGAAAAGGCAGTGAGTTTCCATGCATCCTAGAAGAAAGAGATGTAACATCAAGTCTAGATGAGAGAGTTTCTATGATAGTGATAGTCTCTAGAGTTGTCTAGAGCCATGATATAGGTTAGGCAAGTGAGTAACATAGAAACCTAAGATGATGATAATGATATTGATGATGATGTTGATGTTGATAAGACCCATGTTTGTCCTTGAGAGGGCCAAGTAGTTAGATGAAATGAAATGAGTTTGACCATGCAACCCTAGATAAAACTAGCATCTTATATGATACATACCACTTGGTTGATGTGCTAAACATAGCTAGTGGATTGACATGCTTGCTTGTACCTAGTCTTGTATGTGTGGAGATATGTTATATGGTTCAAGACCAACACGGGCCTCAATCTCCTTACAAAGGAAGACCTCTAGCATGGGACATATGAATAGGGTGACCTTTTCATACGAGTCGACTCACCTCGGGAGAAGGTTAGAGTACCTAAACTACTAAATATTTGAAATGTTGAAAAATAGGAATGATGAAATACTTGATGACGATTCCCTAGCTAGAATACTTCTAAGTATATGAGTTGAGTGACCTAGTGTGTGGTTTCCTTGAAAATGTTGAGCCCTATATTTCTTATTGAAAATATCTAACCCTAGAGAAAGAGGCAATTGAAAATTTGATGCTTTCTATATAGGTGAGGAGGATGTCCCAAGACCCTAAGATAATGTATATGATGTGTGATATCCATTATGAGCCTCATACTCGGGTTAGTAATTGTATATAAAGGAGTCTAGTGGTTACCCTTGTTCTTCAAAAGATGGGTAGAAATTATTGTTATGGGTAGAAGTTTGTGTCTAGAAGGTCTTGTTGGACATATATATGTCTTAACTTGAGTGGCTTGAGCTTGTGGATCTCTTTCTGATACAAGTGAGAAAGTTTCAGAACCTTAACGTTGATTGTAATGTTGTTCCTTGAATGATTCTCGATACATGAAAGAATCTCACTTGAGTTAAAATTTTGATAAATATACAATAGTCACTTTGGTAAGCTAGACCTAATACAAAAATATACTATACATAAAATATGTAGCTCTGAAATCATGAACTTGATACGATGATGTTTAGAGATCTTACCTTGAATAATCAGGTGTAACATGCCTAATCTCATACCTAAATGAAAAATGATCAACTCGATATGATAATGCTCTTGGGGTAATAACTCGAATAAAAAAGATGAATAAATTTCTTAATTTGAGATTTGAATGGAAAAATGATGATCATAATTGATTAGAGTTGGTAGAAATTTTGTGGAAAAGAAAAAACATGCATGAAATCTAGAGTAAAGATGATATGCACACTCGACGATAGTCTCGTTTGAAGCCATGACCATGAACAAAATCTTTTGAGAATTGATAACATAGATTTTGATGATACCCTTTGGTCTCATATAAAGATATGAACAAAAACCCTAATGTATGGATACTAGGTGATGGAAAACCCTAATGCCATGAGGATGTCATAATATGGTGGGATAATAAGTAAATGTGTATATCATCGATATGAGTTCACCCTTGATGGAAGTAACCTAAGTGTGCATCCCATGTGAATAATTCATTGAAAACCATGGAGGGACATCTATATTCGGTAGATTTTGACTTTGACTCTTAGATATGATCTATGATGAATTTTGAGGACGAAATTTCTTGTAAGGAGGGAAAGATGTGATAAAGTGGATTTTCTACTATTTTGTGCATAATTACTCTTATTACTTTAAGTCCTCACTATTTATGTCTCCTTTGACTTAAGATCTCTATAATGTACACCAAAGTCAAAGATTCCACATTTTGAGTCAATATGATACACACATATGCATGAAATCCTAGTGTTGTTATACCCTTGAATCCTTTGATTAAAATCTTGATTATACATGATCTTTTTTATTTTTAATTTTTCACAATCGTTCTAGACCCTATTACGAAGCTATGGTCCAAATTTAAGACCATTTGGACCTTCCTACGATTTGTTGTGATTTTCCTAAGATCTACCCTATTTAGCCCTTTATTTCCTTTTTTCCCCGTGTTGGGCCGATATTTCCACCCTAAATGGGCCGTGCACATGCTGACCCGGGGTGAGGCACTGGCCCACGCAGCCTCAGATCTCGATCTGATGGTTGTGGGGTCATCCTCTACCTCGAATCAACTTGCTACCGTGGCCGCCGGGTAGGGGAGCCCGAGCCACCAAATCTCGCCTGATTCTTGAACTTTTTGCACGATTTCAGTGCCTTTGAGTCCGATTTTGAAATCCACATTGTATACATACGATTTCACACTGAATCAAGGGATTTTCCCAAACCTTCTTTTCCCCTTGTGGCGACTGCCACCATGGCCAGGCTTGGCCTAAATAAACCCTAAACCTAGCCCCGAAACCCTATAAAATCCCTTGCACATAAGTCCCCCTTTTGTATTTTCTCCCTTTCCCTTCTCCTTTGTTCTATGTTTCCCTCCTCCTTCTCAAGGTTGGGGCATTGCCACCATGACCTTCCCCTTTGGCTTTGGGGGTTTTGTCACCCACCATCGTGGCGTAGACCTGCATTGACCCCAGTCACTCTCGAGGAGCAAGGGCGGCACTTCGCGGGACATGTTGGGCTGCCACACACTTGCCCCTATCCCTTCCAGAGAGACACACAGCTAAAAGCAGCAGAACGTTGTGGGCCTACTTATGGATGGGGAAGACGCCCAGATTCGTCGGATCATGGGTGGGCGGTCAGGATCGCGAGCCGCCAACCATCCCAGGTCAAGGCATTCAAACCCACCCCTAAGGGAGTCAGGCGACGTGGATCGTATGATCGACCGATCCACAGTGCTCTCGCATTGTACATATGACATCATTCAAATAATGAGATGGTAGCATTTCTCAAAATTTCCATATAGTTCTTGGTTAAATCTTTAAAGTTTGATATCTCCCTGATCCTAAGGCCAAATATAGTAAAATTATATATCAAATTGTTCCTTTCGAAAAGATCTACGACTTAGGCATCATTTCAGGACCTGAATATGATCCTATCTCTCCTGTTTTTCCAAAAATATCACCTTTTGATCTTCTTAACATATTTAATACAATGTTACGATGAGTTTTGGAACTTTGATGCATAAATACCCACCTAAGCATCAAATTAGTAACTATAATGTCTTTGTAGCCCCAATGAAGGTCCTACTCTCCCTATTGCTCATAAATGATTCCTTTTTACATACACAACCATGTGGGACTATAATGATGTACATTGCTCTTGCTCGCATGTGACTAGTTGTGACTATAATGATGGATTTTCCCTAAATTGCTAATATTGTTTCTAATGGATACCCAACTAATCTTGTTATGTGTTTCTAATGACCAAGTGTTGCTGATCTAAAACCATCCCTTATGATTGGCTCTTCTTCCTTGATGATACTTGATCTTGGTTGCCCTATTATGAGTCATTAACCCTATAATGTGCATGTAAATGCCTTAAACCTTGAAATGGTCATAAATAATGAATGGAACATCGTAATGGCATGAAACTTGAACCACACAATCATGATGACCTCTCGATCAATACAATATCATATAATGAACCAATAAGCAACTTGAAACCCACCTTGGCCAAAACCTAAAATGAATCTAATTAGGGTTAATGATGAGAATCTAATGTATACATATAATCTTGTTGTTAATCATGTTGGCTTATGATATAGATGGTGATGGATGAGTTAAGAATATATGAATCAGGTATGGGCCTTATCTAGTTATATGACTATCACTTTCTTACTTGAAAAGACATATATTGTATGCTTGTTTGTTTATTTTCCCAATATTGCCATGTAGTATTGCTATGTCTTACTCGATATTTGTTTCATCGGTTTTATAACTTGAACACATATATATACAAAAATCCATTATAATATTGTTGATAAAGGGTTATCTCTTGCCTATGGCCTTGAGGTCCCTCTCGTATAAATGGGTTAGCTAATTTTGTAACCCTTACGGACCCTTCTGACGGGAAGTTGGTCAAAGGCCTTAAACATGCTTGATATTGTTGATATAATGAAGTGAAATGACATAAAATATGGTTTTGCATTTGTTAAACAATTAACATGTTTATTCTTGTTCGTTTAGCCTTGAAATCTTTTCAAAATTATGCAAATATTATACATATATGTATCTTTCTACTCCATACTCAACACCTCGTGTGTTGACCCATTTCTCGTATTTTGTTTTTAGGTTCAGAGATGGCTAGAAGGTTGATGGGCTTGGTGAGCTATGCTAGGTGTACTTGTTTTAAGATCCAGTTTTAGTGCACATGAATGACTTGTACCTTGTCTCTGGAAATATGTAATTGAATTCATGAATATAATACATTTTGTATAATTTATACTTGTTGAATGTTGAGACTGTGTTTGTGCCTTTATCTTGTTATTTTTTCATGTGTGCTAAGATTTATGCTTCCGCATGTTTCCTTTGGTATATGTTTGGTTCATGGGACTGGATTCTAGTTCTGTGATACTAATTCTCCAAATTTTGATGCATTTTGAATTAAGATATTAAAACCCTAATACACATTTCACCATAATCTTGAATTAACTATATTGATGAAATCTTGTAATCAATCTATCTAAGATATTAAAACCCTATTGTTAAATCTCTAATTTTGTAGTGATGTGTCACCCTAACATTTACATGAATCCCTATTGTATGATGTAGATTGATGATAATGCATGAGCTAGTTTGAAATTTTGAAATCAATTATGAATCTCTACATCCCTAGGTCATACTCATTTATGCGTAATCTTTATCTTGATGATGAACATGCATGGACACTCGAAATGTTGAAATCAATGTTATAGAATATGATACCTAGATTAAATGATGTTACATGAAATGTAGGATATGTATGATGAAACTAGGATTGTAGGTATTGGAATGACAACACACATGTATTTATTGGCATAGAAACCCGTCCAAGATATACTCATTATGAGAAAATCTTGGATAGTCCCCGGTTTGGGTATGACATTAATGGATTCACATATTACACAAAGTGCCAACATGATAAGAGTGTCGTCCAAAACAGTGGGGTCACCCTTCAAGCGTCGACTATGTTTTTTGCAAGTGCAAAGGATAAGAGTCCACGTGAAGATAAAATGTCATATTATGGTGTCATTGAAGACATATGGGAATTTGACTACATAGATTTCAGAATTCCGCTCTTCAAATGTAATTGGGTTGATAACACCAAAGGAGTTATAGAGGATGAATTGGGTTTCACTTTAGTGAACTTTGAAAAGATTGGCGAGAAGGGTGAACCATTCATATTGGCATCATATGCGAAACAAGTATTTTATATCGATGATCCTACAAATGATAAATGGTCATTTGTTCTTCATGGTAAAAGACAGTTCATTGAAGATCATATAGATGAAGAAGAGTATTACTATAAGTATGATGACTCCAGTCCATTCTCAGTTGGGCTGCCAACACCACAAAATATTGAAGCTAATGATGACTTGTATGTGCGTGGAGATCACAATGATGGCTTGTTAATTAATAAACGATTGCAATATTAGAGGCATGCATGTTTATATTTTTTATATGTTTCATTTTTCAATGTTTCATTTGTATATGTGAACTATACAATGTTTCATTATCTTCTAGTTATATATGTCAAATGCTAAATTTTTGATTTTTTAATGAAAATTTCAGATGGATGAGCATGGGCATGATGACCATGATGTCCATGATGAGCATGGTGAGGATACCAATGCGCCGCCTCAAAATGTAAGTTTTAAAAATATATCATATATTTCTATCTATATGTCCATTTATAGTTATATCATGTAAGTGTGTTTATTTTATCAAATTTTATGTTGATGATGCACATGTACCCTCTGAAGCACTTGAGGCACTAGATGAGCAATATTAGAAAGTTGACAAGAGAAAGGGCATCACTATGATGAAGAAGTTAACAGTGCTAAGGGGCAATGGACCCAAACTGGTTGTGGATTTTGATAATACATGAAATGCAATTGGAGTGAACCGCAATTCGTTTGTTTCATATCTTGGGTATGTTACTCGTAGCCATTATGGTTGTAAGATAGATTCTTGGCATAAAGTTCCTAAGGGGAAGAAAGACTTAATACGGAAGAATTTATGCTTGAGTTATTATTATTTGCAATTCTATTTTGTAGATTACTAATTTTTTGGATACTAGTTAATAGCAATTCTATTTTGCAGAGTATATTTGCATTGGATGAAAAGCTACATCGTAAATGTATGATGCAATGCTGTGGGAGGGTCCTAAGGAAATATAGAACAAATATCACCAGAGAATACATAAAAGATGGTGAGTAGAGGAAGAAGTCAGCCAATGAACAGTGGAACGTCAGCCAATGAACAATGGAACTTCTTAAACCCAGAAGAAAGGGACGGTTTGTTGCTTCAAGAAAAACTGATGAATTCAAGGTATTAGGTGTTACTCCCAATTTAATTAATATACATTGTATTCACCTATTCAAGATTAACCTTTAGTGTTACTAACCAAATCAATGTGCATACTGACTAGGCTATCAGTGACACACAAAGAGCAAGGCGTGCACTGAATGTGCATGACCACACAACGGGTCCAAAGGGCTATGTAGGCATTCACCAAAGACTATAGGCTGAGTCTACTGCTCAGTCTATTGCTACTCAGGAGTCTTCTACTATAGGTACCGCACCTATGCCTCACCATGATGTCTGGATAGCTGGGAGAATGGAGAAATAAAGAAGCCCGCAACTGCTGAGGGAGCTGCAAAAATGGTAAAATACAACTCTTACAGCAATCATTCGAATATTGATTATTTGTGGTGTTTACTTACCAATTTTTGTTGATGGCGATTAGCGGGAGCTGCACGAGCTGAGGAAACAAGGCAGGTTCATCCCTGAGGGCACAAAGGATGAATTGACAATTGCTCTGGGTAACCCAGAGCATCCTGGACGTGTTAGGGGTGCAGGCGTTGATGTGGGCATCAAAGCGTTATTTGGGCCATCCCAGCGTAAACATGTCCCAAAAGTGGGAATTTCACAAGAAGAGGTAACCTATTCTTTTTTTAGAATGTTACTGGAAAAGGGAATTCAATAATCAGAAGCTAATGTTTCTTTTATCTATGTATAGGTAAATAAGATAGTTGATAGGAGAGTCGATGAAGTTGTTGATAAGAGAGTCAAGGAAGCAGTTGATAAGACACTCCATGAAGCAATGAGTAAGTGGCAACCATCTCTGACTGCCACTCAGACAGTACCTATGGCATCCCGCTCTACTCCTACTGCAAACGTTAGGAATAATCCTGTAGACCCACCACCTAGCACATCCGCTATAAGTATTTTTATGACATAGTAGCTAGTCTTTTCAAGATAATATATTTTCAAGATGAAATATATATATATATATATAACATTCTTTAAGTAAATTTGTAGGGGTTGAAGCCATGCCGTCTAAAAAGTAATGAATATGTCGTTGTAGAGGCATCGAATTACCCATCCCTTCCAGGGGAAATGTTTCATGGGTCTCCATTACCATATGGTTCAGTTCGTGTGAGCCCGCTACGTATATTACCCAGTTGGATGGATCTTCAATTGCCATATGCCCACCCAGATTGTGAAATGCTTGGTAAGGCAGAAGTAGGAGTGATATTGTAGCCCAAAGCAGATGTCGTCTGTACTAAAATTGTATGGTAAATTTATATTATGTTAAATTGTTAGTGTGTATATATGAGGTCAATTGATCTGAAATTATATATACAAGTTAAAACGAAGACACTCAGAGCATCTAGGCCTCCACCTCCACCTCCTACATTACCAAGTTGGGTTCCACAAGACCTACCTGCCCCGTTAGGTCCTAATTGTAGGGGTATGGAAGTATGGTTAGGAAAACATGATATAAATTACCCTATAAATGTTTCTATAGATGCGGATTCTGCAAGTCAATCATACGAAAACAAACTATTTATACAAGATATTTTGGAGTTGTTTCGCTATGATTGGATGAATACATCTATGATAGAGCTATGGATAAGGTGAGATCTTGTTTATACATCCATATACCATGTGTAGGATCCGGTGATCTGATTTCTTATATATTAATGCATACATAATACATGTTTTACAACTACTTAGACAAGATATGTGCAGATTTTTCATTTGAACATGTAGGATTTTTTATTCTATCTTTGATTAGTCTAGTAGCTAAAGACCCTTTGCCAGTTCAACAATACTGCTATGATGCTTTTACAAATTTTGGTCAAAATAAGAAGACGGTGATAATAGCTCCATTCAATGTGGAGTAAGTTTACTTTGCTTATAATTTGGACTTAAGAAAATTACATTTTTATTGTGGATTTTGAGTTATTAATTTTTAACCTTTTTACCTCTAGGGGTACGTATTGGGAGTTACTAGTTATTGTCCCAGAGACGTTCACTGTCTATTATCTAGATCCTAAGGGGACTAAATTGAATCCAACATATGGACACGCAATGAAAATGGCATTATTCTGGTGAGAAATATTTCATTTTTATATCTATTAACATCTGTTATTACAATACTATTTAATTATGCAATTTACTGTGTTACATTAACATGTAGGGGTTTACATGAGTTCAAAAAGGCTAGATGAAAGGTCCCCAGGAAATAGAACCAACCAATAATTTGGGAGAACGTGGAAGTAAGTTCCCGACTCCAATGTAGATATTATTTATGTGAACTGTGCTTAGTTGTATTTTTTAATATTTTATATGTTTCAATTTATAGTGTGCTATACAAGACAATGGTTGGGCATGTGCATACTATGTGATGTGATTTATGCACATGATTATCATATATGTCGCAGTGGACATCGATACCATACATGAGGTATTATATATAGTCTCGTTAGATAATATGAAATATATCAATCTTATTTATATATTATTAATTATATATATACATCATTCTCTTTGCAGGTGTTTAAAACGGACCCCACTATAGGTAAGGCCTTTTCAGATGTACATGCTTCCTATACAAAAAAGAATTAAATTATGTAAGAGAAGAATGGGAAAAAGCCATACAAGTAGTCGGGTTTTAAAATATAATTGGGATGTTGATAGCAATAATGACTAAAGAATGATTTTTTTTAATTGTCATATGTGTGAATGTTTCTACATGTCTGAATATTTCTACATGTGTCTGAATGTTTATAAATGTGTGAATGTGAAAATGAATGGAACTGCAGGTTGCTACATGAATGTTTCTAAATGTGTCTAAATGTTTATACATGTGTGAATGTGAAAATGAAAGGAACTGCATGTTGCTACATGAATTTTCTACATGTGTCTGAATGTTTCTACATGTGTGAATGTGAGATTAAAGGAATTGTAGGTTGCTACATGAATATTTCTACATGTGTCTGAATGTTTCTACATGTGTGAAAATTGAATGGAACTACATGTTGTTAAATGTGTGAAAATAAATCTTGTTAATTTTGCAGGTTTGTGGCCTGTTGTTGGTTGATATCAATGGATGTCATAAACCTACAGTTCAGTTCTACTGAACTACAGGTTTTTGCATCCTACGACCAACCACAACAGGCCTGCAAACTGATAAGAAAAAAAAATCAAAACATAGGCTTCAGTTATTAGTCAAAAACCAACAACAAAGGCTTACAACGTCAGTTACTGCCGTCTAATGTGGCCAGATAACACGGTCGTGCTGGCCATAACACGACCGTGCTGGCCAGCATGGCCGTGGCGGCAGGTGATATGGCGTCGGTTATTACTAAGAAACCGACGTCGATGGTGTCCTAGATGGCGCCCTTTTGTGGTGCGAAGGGTTTTGGCGTCGATTTCCCTACTAATAACCGACACCTATAGTGCCCCTGCTGGCGCCCTTTTTGTGGCATGAACGGTTCTGGCATTGGTTTTCCCACTAATAACCGATGCCTATAGTGCCCCTACTGGCGCGTTTTGGGTGGCGCGAAGGGTTCTGACGTCAATTTTCAAACCGACGCCTAAGGGTTGACCTTTTAGTGTCGCCCACATATGTGTCTCTTTTTAACCATCGCCAAAGGCCTTAAATAACTGACACCAAAGGTCGGTTCAGTAGTAGTAGTTTTAAAACCAAAGTTTTATTTATTTATAATATACTTATACAATAATTATATGAGCTCCGTTGTTCATGGAGTGCACCATACGATATGTTATTTAAATATTTTATGATGCTCTTCTAGTTAGGAAATTTATTTATTCTATAGTTAGTAATGACATAAAATTCATGAACCTCTAAATATATATAATAATTTCATGAAGTAAACATTTTTTTATCAATTACGTAATTGTGAAAATAAAATAAATTAAAAATGCGTCATAATCAAATATTAGTAATTTTTTTGCATAACATACTCCTTGTTGATGGGCACTTTTTTTTACCGTTTTTATTCTTTGTTGTATTTGAAACCACTATTTCTTTGTGACCATTGAAATTCTTGTATAGTAGTATTTACTTTCGTAGTCCCTTATTAAGAATAGGCACCAACATAATGTAAAATACAAGAAACATGTTTTTCTACTAATCTAACAATTTAGAATGTAGTCATTTGGACAATCCTATCGTATACAAATTGACGTCCATTTTAAATGAATAAAATTTGAGGAGTAATATACATCATAATTGTATTAGGAAACTAAAGTAATTACAAAAATGATGTCATTTGAACTACAATGTTTGAGACCTTTTTTACCTTAATAAAATAGAGATACCAAAAATGAATACAACATTCATACCAAATATATATATAATGTCTATTAGACTAAGTTGAAGCCTTAGTGTCAAGTGTATATTAGCTCATAAGAAAAACTATTGTAGTCCCTCTTCTGACTTCATTAAAAGACAACATCAATGTGTTTTATTTATTATAAACCAAACAACAACTTAATATAAAGATCTATTGAAAAAATTATGACAAATCTCTCACATAAAAGATGTTTTTATTATCTTCATGTCTCGTTGTTAAGACCAAGAAAGACGTGACTAAAGGTGACTACAACAATAAAGGAATATATTTGTTGTTTCTTAGTGTCTAAATGAGTTATCCTTTATCATGCATCGATGAACTAGTATTGTCTTTAGATCCCTATTTTCTAATACATAATCATCTCTAACACTAATTTTTGTCTTCGGTGGCAATCTAAATATATCTTGCTCATGTGATGTATGATTACATTCTCATACAACAATACTATTACATGTAAATAAACCACATCCACTAAATAATTGATTTGTAGTGGAAGTATTCGTACAAATTCCTCACAAATTAATTATGTGATTCATCAATATCTAGCACGAAATAAGACAAATTACATGAGAATCATATTAACATTATACAAAGATAAAGCCTTCAAATAAATTCTCCATATATGTAATTTTCTACAATAAACATAAAAACTCTCAAAGACAATGTATTTAATGAGATAATTTAAAACTAAGTCAATCATAGTTGAAGCATTAAGATCCAGTGAACGTGTTTGTGTAGTTACATCTTAACCTCGATTGGTAATATTACTTATATAAACGAAAAAATATGACACAACAACCATTGTAGAAATAGATGAGCTCAAATAGGTGATGTATGGTAACTTGGAAGTTAACTTTTGTAGCAGTTTTGAAAGGTGGTACTCACAATATAATTCATCACACCTAGACCACAAAATCACTTTTTATAGTTTCAAATTCAAATCTAATCATGCCCAAAATTACCCCAAGAAATTAAATAGGGCATTCTTGTACCAAACGTATCATCTATGGATGATATCAAGGACCATGCCCATATTGATTCATGGGTGTTGCACATGTATTGCAGCTAGTTATGCTCACCTTGTGTAATGAAACCAAAAATCTAGATCTTATTAGCAATAGAATTATGGGTTATGCCTTTGACCATATGAAGTACAAAATGACAAATTTAGAGAAAGTAGCAGTCAATCCAATTTATTATGATATCTAGTGAGGTCATAGAAACTTTATCTTGATGTCTGTTCAGGCGACAAAGAAAACAACATAAGAAAAGACCATTGGACCTATTTAGGCTTGTGCAACTGAAAATAAGAAAAAAAACATAATTATCATAATGCCAACGAGATATAGTTAAGGGAGATTTTCAAGAAATATATGGCTCTCGATATCTTGCTTTTACTTGTCATTTACCTTTTTCTCACCATGCTATGGTTTTGAATTAATAGAGAAGGACATTGTGCATCCCATAAAATGGTCCACATTACGTAAGCTTTTTATATTTTCAACAATTAGTTGTGTCCCATAATTTAAAATAAATCTGAATTACATCGAAACAGGAGACAAGCGGGCAACAAGCTGCGCCACTAGTCCTTTCTAGATGGCAAAGCCAATCCTGGTCCCATAATTAGCCTACAAGGAGCCATTGATTAATGTCAAAGAGAAGATATATCTATAATCCTAAACCAAGAAACCCATATTCAAAGTGAACAAAATATATTTCGATCAGAATTGTATCCTTATTGGTACTTTATGTCACTAACACAGAAATAATGTGAATGAGTTCAACATGGATGCAATCATGAAAAGCTAATGTTTTACATTTATTCAAACAACCATAAGGTGTTTTTCCTGAGTGTATGAAATACCGTCCAATTGCATTGCACAAGAGTTACTGAGTAGATAAGCTAGGAAAATTACCTCAGAATTTCTCATTCACAGTGACCCCCAAAGGTATCTGGTCTAGCTGTGCTACGGCAATCGAACGAGCAAAGCATCACCAGTTTCCTGAATTTGCATCACTATGTCTATTTCTCTAGTGGCATGCTGCCAGGATTTTTCTAGCACATCATGGTCGGCTGATACGCAGGCTTGTGTCTTACTTGCTGGGTTTCGAACAAAGTTATTACTTGATAGATTTATGACGGGATGATACCCATAGTTGCCGCCGTTGCATCAAGATGGGAGTAGAAATTGGAGATAGCGATGGTATTAGAACGACAGGTAGTGTTTTGCAATAAGAATGAAGAGGAAATTAAAATAAGGGGAAAAGGGTTTGTGAATCGAGAAGAAGATATGGCATGAGCACCCTTCCTTCACCTGTTCATGCAAGGCACCGACAACATAGAGAGCATTTCATCATTCCGTTGTAAAGCGACTGAAGCGCGAGGAGATCCTTTGGCTTTGTCCCATCTCAGGCGAACACAGAGAGCCGCTGAGGGTGCCGAGAAGCCATGTCACGATACATTGAAATGTGCGGAGGCACGGAAGAATAGACACCTGTCCAGTTCTTGTTGGACCAAATCTCCAACAAAACCTGTAAAGTGTCAAGATGACGGTTTCACCTAATTGTTAGCATCCTAGACGAGGTCCGCCGCATGTTGCATAACGACGGATATACAGCTAAGAAACGATATATTTGTTAGAGTACATCAATTATCATCATTCACATTTCTTAAAGGCTTTTAGGTAGGCAATGCACATCTTCAAGGTTTCTAATATAGTTTATTTGCGATGGTGTTACTTATTATAATATACAAAAGATCCAATAAAATTTTCTACATCATTTGTTTCAAATAAAAGGTACACAATTGGAAATAGTATTCATAGAAAATTATGAAAATAAAAATTTTCTCTATCACTAAACAAGTACGAGTAAGAATATATAACCAATTCAAAGTATGTCAAACAATTAAATCCTCAAGCACTACTTCAAATAAAACAATGACAGAAAATTATCAATTTGATAAGGATATAGAGTCACAAAATCAATGAATCATTTGGTTCAAATAGAAAGTACACAATTACAAATACTATTCATATTAAACAATGAAAATAAGAATATTATCTATCATCCAAAAAGTACGAGTCTTGACATTTGAAAAAAACAAAGTTTCTCAATAAAGTCAAAATTTCAAACATCAGTGGATAAAAAAGAATTCTATATAGTATATCTATTTCATAAGGATGCAAAGTAAATATAACTTTACATATTTTGTATTGCTATAAGAATAGAACACTAAAGATCATGTGACATGATTTTTTGTGGACTTGAAATTTTTTATGTCATCCTTATCAATAGGTATGCTTTTTTCTAAATGTCCAATAATGAATAAAGCAAACAAGGTCACATTATCATATTTATGGATGAAATGAAATTTATCTACTTTACTAATTTTGATAAACATAATAATAAGATATTAATTTCATATTTTTGACCAAAGAAGACATCATATGGTGTTGGATTAACTTCTAATGCTGACTTGCCCAAATCATATCAAAATCTAAGTTTTAAAACCAAAGTTTTTATTTATTTGTAATATACTTATACAATAATTATAGGAGCTCCATTGTTCATGGAGTGCACCATACAATATGTTATTAAAATATTTTATGATGCTCTTCTAGTTAGGAAACTTATTTATTCTATAGTTAGTAATGAAAAAATTCAAGAACCTCTAAATATATATAATAATTTCATGAAGTACAAATGTTTTATCAATCACGTAATTGTGAAAATAAAATAAATTAAAAATGCGTCATAATCAAATATTAGTACTTTTTTGCATAACATACTCCTTGTTGATGGGATTTTAATACCGTTTTTATTCTTTGTTATATTTGAAACCACTCTTTCTTTGTTACCATTGAAATTCTTATATAATAGTATTTACTTTCACAGTCCCTCATTAAGAATAGGCACCAACATAATGTAAAATGCAAGAAACATGCTTTTCTACTAATATAGCAATTTAGAATCTAGTCATTTGGTCAATTCTATCGTATAAAAATTGACGTCCATTTCAAATGAATAAAATTTGAGGAGTAATATACATCATAATTGTATTAGGAAACTAAAGTAATTACAAAAATGATGTCATTTGAACTACTATGTTTGAGACCTTTTTTACCTTAATAAAATAGAGATACCAAACATGAATACAACATTCATACCAAATATATATATATAATGTCTATTAGATTAAGTTGAAGCTTTAGTGTCAAGTGTATATTAGCTCATAAGAAAAACTATTGTAGTCCCTCTTCTAACTTCATTAAAAGACAACATCAATGTGTTTTATTTATTATAAACCAAACAACAACTTAATATAAAGATCTATTGAACAAGTTATGACAAATCTCTCACATAAAAGATGTTTTTATTATCTTCATGTCTCCTTGTTGAGACCAAGAAAGATGTGACTAAAGGTGACTACAACAATAAAGGAATATATTTGTTGTTTCTTAGCGTCTATATGAGTTATCCTTTATCATGCATAGATGAACTGGTATTGTCTTTAGATCCCTATTTTTTAATACATAATCACCTCTAACACTAATTTTTGTCTTCGGTGGCAATTTAAATATATCTTACTCATGTGATGTATGATTACATTCTGATACAACAATACTATTACATGTAAATAAACCACATCCACTAAATAATTGATTTGTGATGGAAGTATTCGTATAAATTCCTCACAAATTGATTATGTGATTCGTCAATATCTAGCACGAAATAAGACAAATTACATGAGAATCATATTAACATTATACAAAGTCAAAGCCTTCAAATGAATTCTCCATATATGTAATTTTCAACAATAAACATAAAAACTCTCAAAGACAATGTATTTAGAGAGATAATTCAAAACAAGTCAATCACAGATGAAGCATTAAGATCCGGTGAACGTGTTTGTGTGGTTACATCTTAACCTCGATTGGTAATATTACTTATATAAAAGAAAAAACATGACATAACAGCCATTGTAGAAATAGATGAGCTCAAATAAGTGATATATGATAACTTGGAAGTTAACTTTTATAGCAGTTTTGAAAGGTGGTACTCACAAGATAATTCATCGCACCTAGACCAAAAAATCACTTTTTATAGTTTCAAATTCAAACAACCATAATGTGTTTTTCCTGAGTGTATGAAATACCGTCCAATTGCATTGCGCAAGAGTTACTGAGTAGATAAGCTAGGAAAATTACCCCAGAATTTCTCATTCTCAGTGAGCCCCAAAGGTATCTGGTCTAGCTGTGCTATGGTAATAGAACGAGCAAGGCAGCACCAGTTTCCTGAATTTGCATCACTATGTCTGTTTCGCTAGTGGCATGCTGCCAGGATTTTTCTAGCACATCATGGTCGGCTGATACGCAGGCTTGTGTCTTACTTGCTGGGTTTCGAACAAAGTTATTACTTGATAGATTTATTACGGGATGATACCCATAGTTGCCGCCGTTGCATCAATAAGAATGAAGAGGAAATTAAAATAAGGGGAAAAGGGTTTGTGAATCCAGAAGCAAGCCATGCAAAAGGTATGGCATGAGCACCCTTCCTTCACCTGTTCATGCATGGCACCGACAACATAGAGAGCATTTCATCATTCCGTTGTAAAGCGACTGAAGCGCGAGGAGATCGTTGGGCTTTGTCCCATCTCAGGCGAACACAGAGAGCCGCTGAGGGCGCCGAGAAGCCATGTCACGATACATTGAAATGTGCGGAGGCACGGAAGAATAGACACCTGTCCAGTTCTTGTGGGTCCAAATCTCCAACAAAACCTGTGAAGTGTCAAGATGACGGTTTGACCCAATTGTTAGCATCCTAGACGAGGTCCGCCGCATGTTGCATAACGACAGATATACAGCTAAGAAACGATATATTGGTTAGAGTCCAATATGGCTCAAATGTCAGACGTGTTGGCCATGTTTTACGTGGCAGAAGAGTCCAGCTGGTTTATGGATTGTGGAAGACGGAGACCAGTGGTGGTGTTTAGAAGAGTAGAATAGTAGATTTACATCATATGTCAGTTTAATAAAATAATACATCTATTAATTTAACTTATTGGGGGTATGAAAACATTCCGTGTGGAGGGAAAGTAGATAAAAAAGAAATTAATAACTTGAAAGAGTGTTGATGTATATAGTCTTCTCATTCCAATTGCATAATATATGACCAATTCTGCTTAATTACATTTATTAACGTAGTTGTAAATCTGCATGGCCCTAACACTAGTACAGAAATGGCTTATAACGTCACATTTACAGTTGTATCCAAAAAATCGACGCCTAAACCCTACAACGTCGGCTGAATACACAAACCGACATCTAAATGTGAGGACCGACCAGACATGGGTATCGGTTTTTATTTAGCGTCGGTTGCGCAATAAGAAATCGACGCCCAAAATCGCCCACCAAATCTAATTTTTTCAGTGCAAAAAAAATTATTTCCAAAATTTCACATACGTTGTCGGTTGTTGACCACGAAACCGACGACTAAATATTTTTCGCGTGACAGAAATCGAGTCCATTTTTGTCGTCGGTTTTCATTCAATAACCGACGCCAATTTGAGTTCGCGTGATGTCCCCTTGAAAATTTTTACCCCCAAAATTGCCCAGTTGGCGTCCGTTGTTTATGGCAACCGAAGACTATGGTCGTAATTCGAGAACATTTTTTTTGGTATATGTAGATAGGCGTCAGTTTTCTAGTTGAAATCGACGACTATGATTTAACATAGGTGTCAGTTTCATTATGGTGACCGACATCTAATGGTGTTAAACGTTAGATTTTTATAATAACCGATGTCTATAGTTAACTTAATAGTACTCACACGAACCAGACTCTTCCCCTGTCACTGTTTCATTCCCGATTTCACTAGGTCTGGCAATTCCTCTCTGCCACTACTCTTCTCCGTCGCTGCTGCTCTTCTCCGCTGTTGTCTTCTCCGTTGTTGGTCTTCTCCGCCGGCGGTCCTCCTCTCTACCACTTCTCTTCTCCGCCGCTGCTGCTCTTCTCCGTCGTCGGTCCTCCTCTCCGTGGGTCCTGTTCTCCTCCAGCCAGAGCGCCGCCACAGTTCCTCTTCTCCTCCAGCCAGAGCACCGCCACAGGTCCTCTTCTCCGCTGTGGGTCTTCTTCTCTGCCGCCGCAGGTGCTCTCCTCCAGCCGATCCTCCTCTCGCCAGTCCTCTCCTCCAGCCACAAGCCAACGCCAGTAGCCAGCGCCAACAACAGTAGCCAAGAACCAGAGATCACCACTATCGTCTCCTACTACTGCTCGTGGTCTCCTACTACTGCTCACCACTGTCGTTGTCATTGCCACTGCTAGAGGTAAAGCCTTCAATAGAAATGTTTATTTAATAGAATTGATGATTGCCTTGGTTATTAATAATGTGTCTGTTTAATTTTAACATATATCATACTACATATTAACTTAATTATGTACACAACTTATCCATGGTTATGCAATAATGTATAAGTGGACTAAATATCAATTTACTCCATATGTGTTCATCTATTTTCCATTACTTGGTATATGAATATGTTGTGATATATTATAGCCTCCTATACAATTTGGTAATCTAACCCCTCTCAAATAATTATTAATTCGTTAATCACCCTAGGTATCTAATATTATGAATCACATAATCCCCTAACTCAAACCAGAATCTAATTATAATTTTGGGTTCTTCATAGTCCAATTAGCAAATCTACCAAATTTGAAGTAAATCAAGTAATTAACCCTAGCTATATGTAATAATAGTAGGAAAAAGAGTGAATAAGCATAGACAAATAAACCTAATTAGATGATGATGTAGTAGATCTAAATCATATTGGACTAAGTTCCATCCTTAGGTAGTGTGTCAAGATCAATATTTTATCACAGGCTCATTATGAACCATTAGATTTAGATCTTAGGGTATCTCTACCCTCCTAACTATGAAATTGGTAACTTGTTTCCTTATTGAGTATATTGAGAATCCTAATCACCCTTCTTGCTTAATGATGAACTCTAATGCACTCATGTGATATGCTTGGAATGTAAATGATGAACTTTGCCCTAGATTGCCAATCATGCTTCTAAAGACATCAATAATAACCCTAACTTGAAGAACTAGGATATGAATGATGAAACTAGGATTGTAGGTATAAGAATGATAACATACATATATTTGTTGGGCTAGAAACCCATCCAAGATTTACTCATTAGGAGTAAATCTTGGATAGTCCCCAGTTTGGGACTATTCTGGAACACTTAATCTCACTTAGGATGTAAGTGTATAATGTGTATTGGGTTTTTAAGAAAATTTTAGTAGCATTTCCCCGTTTGTTCTCTAAGTACATATGTACTTAGAGAACAGTGGGGAAATGTTGCCGAAATTGTTTTGAAAACCCAATACACATTATACACTTACTAGTGAGATTAGGTGTTCAAGAATGGGATAGGTGGTACACATTTATTATATATATGACCTTAAATCCTAAACTTTTAACCATAAACCCTAATATTCTAACCCTAAACCCTAATATATACTTGGTTTCTCTTTGATCATAGAATGGATAGATCATGGATGTCCATTCCAAATCACTGCACCCCAAAATTTATTTATGATCTTGATCAATTTATTAGATTTACTGAGGAACATAGGAAACAAGATGGACATAGGTTCTACCATCCATGTAGGCATTGCGGTAACATCTTGAAATTCAACACTGGTGACGAAATCAAAAGTCATGTCATGTGCAACGGGATTGTATAATAATATTGAGGAGCATTTTGGCAAAGGAATTTTGGGATCACAGATGAAAGTAAACAGACGTGAGCAGTTGGAACAAGGTCACTTGTATATTTTACACAACATCGAAGAAGTGAGTGTTTATATCGAGGAACATACCAATTTCATCAAGAGACAATATCCTTGAGCCAATTCAATGTGGCTTGCTAGAGAGCATAACACGATATTTATTAAGTGGTTTGAAGATAAAGTCTTACATCAACTATCTCAAACACCAGATAATCTTACTGAAACTATCAAATGCCTCACCTTCAAACCAGAATTGAATGTTATGTCTTATGAAGGGTTTGACATAAATGGATTCTCATATTACACAAAGAGTTAAGATGATAAGAGTTTCGTCCAAAATAGTGGGGTCAGCCTTCAAGCATCTTCATTGTTTTTTGCAAGTGCAAAGGATAAGAGTCCACGTGAAGACAAAATGTCATATTACAGTGTCATTGAAGACATATGGGAGTTTGACTATGTAGATTTTAGAATTCCACTCTTTAAATGTAATTGGGTTGATAATACCAAAGGAGTTATAGTGGATGAATTGGGTTTCACATTAGTGAACTTTAAAACGATTGGCGAGAAGGGTGAACCATTCATATTGGCTTCACAAGCAAAACAAGTATTTTATATTGATGATCCTGTAAATGATAAATGGTCGGTTGTTCTTCATGGTAAAAGACAGTTCATTGAAGATCATATAGATGAAGAACAATACTATGATAAGTATGATAACTCTAGTCCATTCTCAGTTGGGTTGCCAACACCACCAAATATTGAAGCTAATGATGACTTGTATGTGCGCGGAGATCACAATGAAGGATTGCTAATTGATAAAGGATCGTAATATTAGAGGCATGCATGTTTATATTTTTTATATGTTTTATTTTTCTGAATGTGAACTTTTCAATGTTTTATTATCTTCTAGTTATGTCAAATGATGAATGTTTGATTTTTTAATGACACTTTCATATGGTTGGGCATGAGCATGATGACCATGATGATGATTACCGTGAGGGTGAGGATATCAATGTGTCGCCTCACAATGTAAGTTTTAAAAATATATCCTATATTTCTATCTATATGTTCATTTATAGTTATATCCTGTAAGTGTGTTTTTTTGTCAAATTTTAGGTTGGTGATGTATCCCCTGAAGAAATTGGGGCACTTGTTGAGCAGCAAAAAAAAATTGAGAAAGTGAGGGGCATCACAATGATGAACAAGTTACTACAACAAAGAGGCAATGGACCCAAACTGGCTGTGGATTTTGATCATTAAGGAAATCCAGTTGGAGTGAACCACAATTCATTTATTTTATATCTTGGGGTTTTTACTTGCAGCCATTGTAGTCCTAACTTAGAATCCTGGCATAAAGTTCCCAAGGGGAAGAAAGACTTAGTATGTAAGGAACTATGCGTGAGTTATTATTATTTGCAATTCTATTTTTTTAGATTACTAATTTTTAGGATACTAGTTAATAGAAATTCTATTTTGCAGAGTATATTTGATTTGGATGAAAAGCTGCATCGTAAATGCATGATGCAACACTGTGGGAGGGTCCTACGGAACTATAGGACAAATCTCACCCAATATTACATAAGTGATGCTCAGAAGAGGTTCTTGATTGATTTTCAACTCTAGACATTGATCACTTTTTGACTAACTCTACAATAATAATTTTTGTTTGTATTCTCTTAAAAAAATAAATTTAGGAAGAAGGCAATCACTCAGCAATGGAACTACCTAGACCGTAAAGACTGGGAGGAGTTTGTTACCCAAAGAAAAATGGATGAATTCAAGGTATTAAGCGCCACTCCTAATTTAATTAATATATGTTCTTATATATTCACCTATTCAAGATTAACCTTTAGTGTTACTAACTAAATCAATGTACTTACTAACAAGGCTATCAGCGATGCTCAAAGAGCAAGGCATGGCATGCAATGAATGTGCATGACCACAAAATGGGTCCAAGAGGCTATGCAGGCATTTGCCAAAGACTACAGGCTGAGTCTACTGCTGCTCACGAGACTGCATAGTCCTCTACTATTGGTCTCGCACCTCTGCCTCACCATGATATGTTGATAGCTGGGAGGTAAAACAAGAAGGGAGATATAACAGAGCCTGCAACTATTGAGGCAGCTGCAAAAATTGTAAAATTCAACTCTTAGAGCAATCGATATTGACCATTGTTAAGTTTACTTACCAATTTCTGTTAAAGTCGATTAGCGGGAGCTTCACGAGCAGAGGAAGGAAGGCAAGTTCATCCCTGAACGCACAAGGGATGAATTGACTGTTGATCTTGGTAACCCAGAGCATCCTGGATGTGTTAGGGGTGCAGGAGTTGGTGTGGACATAAAAGCATTCTTTGGACCAACACAACACAAATATGTCCCAAAAGAGGGACTATCAAATGTTGAGGTAACATGTTCTTTTTTTAGAATGTTGTTGTGAAAGAAAATTTCATAATCAAAATTTAGTGTTTCTTTTATCCATGTATAGGTAGATGAGTTAATTAATAGGAGAGTTGAGGAAGCACTTGATAGGAGAGTTGAGGAAGCACTTGATAAGAGACTCAATGAAGCAATTAGCAAGTGGTAGGCGTCTCAACCTACCACTCAGACAGTACCTGTGGCGTGCCACTCTTCTCTTATTGTAGAGGTGGTTGGGAGTATTCATGTAGACCCACCACCTAGCACGTCCTCTATAAGTATTTTTATGACATATATAGTAGCTAGTCTTTTCAATATGATATGTTTATGTATATATGTATATAACATTCTTTACGTAAATTTGTAGGGGTTGAAGTCATGCTGTAACGACCCTGCCTCCCGGTAACCCCCAATTATGAGAGACTCGAAGGTCAGAGCCGTTATTCAATTAACAGGATCAAATGTTCGACAAATAATCAATAATAATAAGGAAATTCTACTTACTAACTGGAATTTGGTACAAAATTAAAACTTTGCGTACCTTTTAAAAGTTTGGAAATCTATCTATTCAAGCTTGAATTTACTCTATCCAATCCTCCTGGCACTTTATGTTTTATTTTCACAATGTGTCACTTTACTGTTTGTTCATTTCAGGGTTGTACCTAAAACGCCAACAAAAAAACATCGGTCAGTATATCGAAATATACTGGTATGTGGGGACAACCAAAAGTTTGCACATATGGATAACAATCTAATTATCACAATCAAGTTTATTAACAAGCCAATTTACATTGTCCAGTATGACATTCTCCACCCCTTTTGCCCAAACCCCGACATACCCACCTTAGGGTTTCCTTTTCTAATGACTTAAGGCCACCTTCTCAATCCCGATCTTGGTTCCTGGGGTCACCAATCATGGTGCCCTCTAGTCATGTAATATCATAGGCCACCTTATCATTCCCGAGCTTGGTGCCTGGGGTCACCACTCAAGGTGTCCATTGGTCTACCCATTTGGGCCTGACCTTTGGCATCATCCATCAGGGTGGCATGTAGGTGCGAGAATACATACTTCTATTATTAATGTGATAATCATGGTGACTTTATAGTTTGCAAGTATGAACATCCAAACTGATAATTTGCATTCAATGCGGTTAACCATCCGGAAAATCCTTGGGAAACTAAGGCGGTTATTCATAATTAACCACATACCTGATTTGTAGATTCAACAAGCTAATAATAATTCCAAGCAAGCAAGTAATCCAAGAAGCAGTTCAACAATCACAAAATTCCTGAAAAGCACACGTAACCTATTTACTACACTTTATCAAGAATATATCTATTTAATTGACTTGGATTCACTTTCTAGGGTTTCTAATCTGAATTGGGTTTTATTAGGGTTCTTTTTACAACTTTCCTCATTCATACCCTAGAAAAGAAGTTCTAAGTGCAAAACCCTAATTACTCACATATTCACATTACAACCTTTTTATCATCTTAGGTTCCTTCCGGATTAACAACTCCTAGTTCATTATGATCTAATTCACATATGAATTCCATTTATCATTAATTCCAACTTTATCCATTAGAAAACCCTAATTATCATGTTAAGGGTATCTATCCATGATTAGGAAATTTTTATATTCCAAATATCTTAGAACCATCATTTAACAACATATTATCATATTTTTCGAATTAAATATGATCTTATCCTCTTTTACCCTAAATTAGGGTTTCTAAGTGCTTAATCGTTCATAATTGGTGTAAAACCCTAAACCATGCAATAAATCATCTAGATCAGGTTCAAGTTCGTCATTAACGTTTCAACAGGTTACTATTGCTTAAATTCACCAATTAAGCATCATGAACTTAACCATTAATTTCAATTAGGGTTTCTAACATAATTTCAAAGCACTTTTTATTAAATTAGCACACTTTTGCAAATAAGAACAAAATTAGGATTTAAATGTATTTTTATTGGATTCTACGCGTTCTCCTGATCAATTTTCATATTTTGCTTGTTTCCATCGGAGCTACCAATTATTTTATGTGATTACTCCAAGCTTAATCGAAAATCGACCAATAACATGATGCCACGTCGGCATTATATCCAATTAACAGCTAAGTAGCGCTTCGGCTCAGAAAACTGATGAAAAGACCAAATGGTCCTTGAGTCATGAGCATACCTGCAGTGGTGATTGAGTCTTTTGACTCTAATCATCTTCTACCTCACGATCTCCTTGTTCGCGAGCCGGCTCCCAGCCACGGTCAACCCTTCTATTGACTCCGCGATCTGACATCATATTGGAGCAGTCATCTCCGCGAGCAGCTCCGGCTAGGACCCATGAAGCTGATCTGCTCCTCCATTGCCAATGATGGTGGTTGTTCTAGTATAAACCACAGTGCCGCCGCCACCTCTTTTCTCAGACCCGCGACTAGAGATCATAGCCAAGTTCTGTTCACCGCCCCCACCGTAAAGACGTGCCTGTGCGTGCGGTGGTGACTCCTCCAAGCCTCGTCAGCCCCTGGGGCACCCCTCCAACTCGCCATAAGATGGGCCACATGGAAGGACAACACCCTATCCGGCGGTCGTGCACAACAAAGAGTGAAAGGGCTCATTTTCAGGAATTGGTGGTAGGGAGAGTCCTAGGCGATCTCAGTGTCACCGCCTATGATCTCCGTTCCTCAAACGGGTCTAAGAACCTATAAATAGGCAATTTTCTACAAGCTTGTTTGTCCATGGAGAGGACACTTGCACCAATCCTGGAAAAACCCCAAAATTTGACAGAAACAATAAAAACATGGGTCTTTTGGTTCGGTTTGGACTCCCAAAGTTATTGGATCACTCCCCCAGACTTGCACAACAATCGTACTGAGAGAGAATCCAGATCGAGCAAGACTTTGTATGTTCCTAGTTCTTCTCGAACTGGACGAGGAACAACCACCATTGGATTTGGATGAACGGTGATGATTGCCCACGTTATATTAAAAGGAAATGATTTAAAGAAATCGTGACATTTACTATAATCCCGACACTTTAGAGAACCTTGTAAAAGCCATAACTCCCAAACCAAAGATCCAATTTCTCCCAAATTTTGAGGGTAAGTCCATAATGCCTTAATATACCTCTATACCAAAATTGGGATCATTATATAAAAGAAAACGTTAATTTTATGTATGTGCAATATATCACCTAATTATATATGTTTCTCACATATTTTCTCTTTCTCTTGATAATAAATTATTATTTTGAATTCCTTCAACATCAAGGAACCATAATGGTTCAAAATCCCATCTTGGGAATATTCTTTAGCCTCTCACTTATCTTTTATCTATTATTTTCTCATTATCCTATTTATTTCTTATCGAAATATCTCTTTTGAGGATTTCTCTTTATCTCTCTTCTATTTTCCTCATTAGCATTCCTTTTAACATTAGAAATCCTTCGGATACGAAATTCCACCAAGGATTACTCAATTATACCTCTTTTCAATTATTTTCCACATTTCATCAATATTTTCAATTTCTTTCTTAATAAAGAAATACTTAATTGATCTTTTATTTTCTTATTGCACTCTTTATGCAACTTTAGACTCCTTGGAACCCAAGGAACCCAAGAGGCACGAAGTTCCTCTTTGGATTTGTCTACTAGAGGTTTCCACATTTTTCTTTTCTCAAATATTCAGTTATTCATTCACCAATTGAATTTTCATGTTAATTGGGCCCAATAGCCAATAAAGTCCACAACACAATCATCAAGGCTATTGTAAACAAAATCCATTTATTCCAAACAAATTATATCATTTTTTTTCAAATATCTTTAATATGAGAAATTACATTTCTCACCAAATGAACCCAAAAATTGGGGTTGTAACATCCTTCCCTTCTTATAAGAATTTTGTCCTCAAAATTCCATCAAGTAAGCAAACAAACAAGATAAGCCTTTCTTATGTCCATCAGGGCTCCCATGTGGCTTCACCCTTTCCATGGTGCTTCCCAAGAACCTTCATCATCTCATATCCTTCCATCTGAGTTCTTTCTTACCTTGGTATATCGTACCCTCATAGGTGACTCAGGACTTTTCAACCTCTCAAAAGGCTGAGTAGGTTCAGGGCTGAGCACATGGCTTGGGTACCTCACATAGTGCTCCAGATCGGACTCATGTAACACATTATACATCATGTTATCCCGAGGGGCAAGGCTAAACACAACCATCTCCACCAATCCATCTCAAATGGACCCATATATCGAGGACTCGTCTTTCTCAACTGTAGCTTAGAGGGGTCGGATTTTCACATCACATAATCTCCCACAGTGAACTGCATGTCAGTATGCTTTGCATCATCTCTCAACTCATGTCACCACTGGTCTCTCTCTCTCTCTCAGCCATTACACAATCAAAGCGACTTCATCTCCACACACTGTGGTTATTTTCTGACCTTTACGAGGCCTCCTTCACCAACATCATCTTAATGATGTGGTGACCGACACAACCTCCTTCTAGAACTTCTTTCATCCCGACAAAGGCTATGGTGGTTATCATCACATCTTACAAATGACAAGAACTATCTCTATGTATCACCCTGAATGAGCACACATGCTCTCCTCAGATCCTCTAGTCTGGATCATACTAACCATTAGTAAGGGGTGATGAGCTGTACCAACACTGAGTTCTGTGTGTTTCTACTTCCATCTCATGGAAGTGAACCTTTAGGTCGTACTCAAGAACTTTTGAACTCACTTCATTGTGTAGTTGAACCATCTCTCTCTCTTATGTAGTTCAACAGAATCTGTCTCTTGACAATACTCTTTCTTTCTCATGTCATCTTGGTAAGGCGATTTACCATAACCCATATAGCATCTTGACCTTCCTAGGTCTAGGGGAGACTCACAACATCCTCAGTGATGAACTCCCATTCCCTCTCAGAACTCTTTATACTTTATATCCATGCACCGGGTTACTGGTGTTCGTCCTTCACCTCCTGACTTGCATGGTCACATACTACATGCAATATCATATTAAGCATCCCAAGTACTACTATCACTTACTATCTTTCTAGTATCACAGTGTTTGGTGATCTTAAACCATGATCTCCTGTATGTCATGATTCCTAAAGATCAATTCCTCAGAAACCCTAAACCACTCTCATCAGGGTTTTCTTACCTTCCTATCCAAAGAAGTGCATCTGAGGTTCTACAACCATCCTTTTATTGCATCAAGGGCTAGGCTGGCTAACCAAACAACTACTAACTTGATCAATTGATATCGTTACATCTGAGTGTTAGCCATACTTATCTCTTTTTCAAACATAGGGTTAGCCTAACAACCTCAACTCCTTCTAGCTTCCATCTAAACTGGGCAATTATATCTCAACCAGAGCATTCATTACCACTTCACCTCCTTAGGTGTTAGGTAATGTTGAAGACATACACCTCCATGTATTCCACTTACTATCTCATCTCAACTCTAAGTTTGTCTTCATCAAGAAACTTTGAGCTCATCCTCATGGTGATCAAACTCAACCTTGTGATTCCTTTAACACTTGCAAAAAGCCACCTAGTTCATGATAAAACATCCACACAAGATGATCTCCTTAATACTCTTAGTGTTTGTAAACCATCCATGTATCATTCGATCCACAAGGGTATGTTATCATCTCTATCCTTGTAGCTACGTTCCAACTCACATCATCTTTATCCTTGGTGTATGGCATGCGTACTGTCCTATCTCTCACTACCATAACAAGAGGAAATAAGCATTTGGCTACAGTCCAAATACAAAGTTCTTCCTGTTCCAAGAATAGATATGGTACATCCCACCTTTCCAGTACACCTTTAAATCTAAGTTAGAACATGCAACTTATGTCTCTACATCACAAACATCATGACATCAAAATTACTTCCATGGAAAATTGGTCTTGAACTTACTTGGTCCAAGTGCAATCCTTGGTCATCTCCTCTCGGTCTATAGGGTACTGACACTTTGGGGTCATCCCTCTTCCCTTATGCATCCAGAGAGTGCCCTACTCATCCGCCCTTTGGGTCCCATGAGTTCATGAAGGTGATCAATCTCCTAACCCATGGCCCTCAAACGATGATAGCTGTTATCTCCTGACCCTATGGTCATGTGCAACTAGGGAATTAGGCAACTCCTACTTCCATCGGTCTTATCCCTACCTGACCCTAGGATAGACTTAGGATTTTAACATAGTACATGTCCAACTTAGAACCTTACCCAATCCTTCATCATCTCTCTCTACATTTCTGGTTTGTCTTTCATCCTTTCACAGGGGTCATGGTGACCTGCCTACCTTGGTCAGGCCCCATATCGGTTACCTACATGGTAACACATCCATATGCACTTCAAGATGGTTATCTATGGGTCTACAGGTTCATTCTCATGCCATGTACTTTTCACTTAGTTTCTCAAGATCCTATGAAACCTCTTTAGGTTACCACAAAGCCAATAAAACTGGTATACACCCTACGAAAGGATCCCTCTCCCAGGATGGGAGGAAACTAAAACTCTTGACAACAAGGTCACAACCTTCCTTATGGTTAGGGTATACATCCACATGAGCATGATTAGCCCTATCAAGCACAAGCAAACCACCTATTAAACGATGCTAGGTCATACTTGTTTTCTTTCCTCAACATTAAATCAACTTAGTCATGAGGGGTTCATCAAAGATACCCTTAAATTAAGGGGTTTCCTTTACCTCTATGCATGAGGAGTACCATGCTCGAAACAATAGAGACTCAAATCTCATCATGAGCATTGGGTATACTGCTTCCCCTCTTAGGCCTAGGAACCCTAGGTTCACCTTTGGGTGTCCAACCGCATGCTCAAACTCTTAACCACGAATCAAGCATGTATAAGGCATTACATGCACTCCTTGTAATCCTTCAACTCGAGCAACACATCAGGGTCGAGTTCTCCTCAAGGACAACCAACAAGGTACAAGGCCTCACAACCTATTACCAAACCTCTCCAGGTCTAAGGAACTCTTCTTCCTGTCTCAGAAGGTAAATGTCTATACTATAGGCACATACATACCAGAAGTATCATCCTCTCTCTAGGGTTTGGTTCCTCTAAAGGCCACTAAGATAAAATTAGACTCCAGGGGTCAAGCATAGGGAAACCACTATCATCCACTTAGGTCGCATCATCCTCGACTCCCCACTGTTCTTGAAATCTCAGGGTTTTAGGATTCCAACCTTCTTGCTTGGTTTCCTTCTCTCTCTTTAGAGCTAACTCCCCATCCAGCCATACTACTAGAGGTCCTCTCTCCATGAAGGATCAAGCTCACAGGCATACCTCTATGTAGGTGAAGCCTATTCTCAAACTTATGTTTGCTCATGATTATCCATATCTCTTTATGCTTATCTCATAAGCCATCCATCGTGGCCTTCTGGCCAGGGTTTCAACCTACTACCGTACTACTGACGTACTCTGGGTGCATGCTATCCCCTTATTGCATAAGCCCATAGGGTTTCTATAGGTCCTTCACTAACCTCATCAATGAAGGAGCTATCCTTCACTCTAACTGTTGGGTTTTAGGGGAGGCAGAGAAGGCAGCGGAAACAAAAAATTTTCTCCCCCAAACCCGAAACAAGGAAACACGTCAACGTCTATATAATAGGAAAGGATGGTTTGAGGAATCATACCTTGTCCCAAGGCTTGCTTGGCGACAATACCTCGCGCATTGTGCGGTCTTCAACTCCGGTCTTGGACCGTGTCTTTGCATCTCCTGGTCGCACCGGGACTGACGACTCCTCCTCTCACCGGGACTGTCGGGGTTGATAGTTGTCCTCCTGAGCGGCAAAAACCTCTCGCCTCTGAAGTAGTCCACATGGACCACCTGGAACTCCACACTCCTTGTCCCACAAGGAAATGGAAGGAGTCGCACCCTCCTGTTGACGTACTAGTCGCCAACACACTCTCCTGCCTCCAGTTGCAACTGCAGTTGTCCTTCCCTTGCTGCACCTCCCTTTGCGGGAAGCACTTGCTCGGGCTCTCTCTCGGTTACCAAAACCAGAGAGAATGACAACTTTGCAGAGCAACTGGTTGCACTGAGTTGTTCTTTGAGAAGCCCCCAATACCCCTATATATATAGGCGGGTCATGGGACAAGGTTCTCTGTCCCCGACAATATGGGACTAAAAGCAGGAGTAGAAGGGTTCGAGATTTTCCACAAAAGCAACCAACTCGCAACTTGAACCGATCGGTTCACAAGTGAACCGGTCGGTTGGGGACCTGAACCAGTCGGTTGGAACATCAACTTATCGATTGGGACCCATGAGCCGATCGGTTCACTTCTGAACCGGTCGGTTTGTGGTCCTGATCAGTTCCCGATTGACTTTCCTTCTTTTGTTTCTAATTGGTATCGAATACCAATCCTTGTTCCAATCAAATTGGGCAAGTGAAACGCAAGGAAAATTCTCACCGACCTGACTTTCCCAACTTGCTCGGTTGCACCAGTTGAACCGATCGTTTCAACACTTGAACCGATCGTTTCACTCTGACCATGAGCCGATCGACTCAACACTTGAGTCGACCGGTTCAACAACCTCAGCCGACCGGTTCAACACTTGAACCGATTGGTTGGGAGTGCAGGTTGTGCAGAATCAGTCAATTGCGATTTCAAAAAATCCGATACTCCAATCAATATGTCCAACACCTTGAACATTATGATATTTGAGCTATCAATTAATTGAGTGTTTAATTAAACTACTAAACTCCTTTAGTAATCAATCTAAACATTGTTTGTGGACAAAACTCCTCTTCCAAGTTAAATCCTATGTGTGTGACCCTACAAGTCCATTTCACGTTGGCAGTGAAAGTCCATAACACTTATGACTTCACAAGCAAACAGCGGTGCCTAGTCACACATCATTGCTACCCAAGTGAAAGTAGAAAGTTGGAGACAACTTTCATCCTACAATCCGTGAATGGTGTTACAACAAATGTATAATTTATTTGTCACTGATATCCCGAATGAACTCGAGGCATGGAACAATCATCCTGTCAATGTTCATTCACTTTCTTGATCTCAGAGTAGATTGAACGAGATATGTATGACATCAATATCACATACTGATTCACACATGCGTGCGCACGCCTATCTCAATCCTACTCATCAAGTGGCCTTGGATATCAAACACCCTCAGGAGGGACAAATCCCATATCTATCACTCACCTCTCAAAAGCCCCATGTGTCAAAGCCACCCAATCATCACCTTTATAACAACCCATGGTTTAGGACTGCGTTTGATGATGTCAAAGTGTGCCCAACGACATGTGTTGAGTGCAGTGATTTCAGGTCTAAGAATCACACTCACCACCATCATTGTGAGTACTGACTGTGACTACCATGTCATGGTTCCATGTGTCAAACTCACGGTGGGTCTGTCCGGTATACTTGTTATATAACAAGTACCTATGTGTTTGGTTTGATATCTCTATATCATGACTAATGAGATTCTGTCATCAACCAACACCACAATCTAGTCTTGTGTGTCATTGCTGTCTATCTACCTTCCACAATGACATCCGACTATGGACATAACAAGAATGTACAAACTCTTAGCAACTGTATGATCTCATCGTTCAGGTCCTTAACCTGAAAGCATACATCATTGAGTACTGTCATTCTCTAGACATTCAATCTGTTCTATCACTATCTCATATGACTGAACCAGAAAGAATTGGAAGCTTTCCTTTGATGTTTATCAAATCAATCTTAATGTATCCCACCAATCATCCCATGATTGCCTCTCAGGGCATACATACCAACAGACTCCCACTTGCACTGCGAGCCAATCACCCTTGAATCATATTCATTAGTGATCTTCAAACATGTCCCACATGTTACTGTGCTCTAGTGCGAACATAGTGAGTTATGGCAACACCTTGCCAAAGTCAGTATAAATTGCATGTCTCTCATCTCTTCACTGTACGTCACACGTATGAGATGGAGTTGCCATAATATGCGATCTAGTATTCCTTTGCTAACTTTTAGCCACATTGCATGATCAAGGATTCCATACTTGTCATCAATGAGTGGAATATCTATAAGTTCATCTCATGAACTTCCAGATCCATATAGTATCCACTGCAGTTCTCTACGACATAGATACTCGGCATTTTCTTTTAAATGTTTTTATTGGAACACTTCCAATCATTAACAAACTTTCACTTTTATACATCCTATGTATATTTTGCGATTAATTTTCTGTCCTTTCGGAAGTTCGCATCAATGTAACTCTTTACATCAGACTCTTCCTTATCACCATAGAACTAGTACTTCTCAAGTACTTATCAAGTTCTCATGGTATTCCAATAACCCTTACTGGAAGCAGACATACATCCACTCGTCATGTCCCACATACGAGTTAACAGGATGAGCACATCAAATTGTCATGTCATACATACAAGATGATGAATGCATTTTATTCTTGCCATGTCCATACATGCAAGATAATGGGATGATTACATACATGATAGTTCCATATCTATTCTTAGTGTTCATATTCTTCATAAGAATTGGACACTTAGCCTTGGGATACTAACTCCATGTAGCATGGACAAGTTTTCTTCCACTAAATCTGTGCATACTGAACTCTTCAGTACAGATTGCCAATGTATGCTTTCTCTTTTTAGGTCAAGAGATTTTTGAGAACTATCTCTATATATCTCTATTCCTATCACATAGGAAACATATCTATCTTCCTTAAAGATAATTTTCCACTTTTGGATTTCCATTTTAGAACATTTCCATTTCACATCAACATGTGGAATGTGAATACACTCCCACTAAATCATAGATCCCTTCTTTATCTTTGACATATCAGTCAAACCCTTTGACTATATCATCAAAGTAAAGATCTAATTCTGAGTTACTTTTACTCAATCAATCACATTGATTAGTCCATTGTAACTTATAGAATTCATTTGCATTAGTGGATTCATAAACCTTATAGGTTGTGTCACGTACACATCCTTGTTTTATTCCTCATAGGAATGCGGTTTTAGTATCCATATGCTAAATGTCTTAGTCATTAAGTTGCAATCAACAAGCATCATCCTTCTCAAAATGTTATCCATGTGTCTTAACACTTAAGACTCATTTGCACTTATGGATTTTATCCAATGGGTGCTACCATCAAGGTCATACCTTATGGTTCACATGGATGTCATTTAGGATGTAATGGTCATAAACCATGACTAAAAATTTGATTCCTCATATTTATCTAGATAGTTGTCTCATCACATGAACAACTCATCACATAGATAATTGAGGTGTATCTGTTAAGGATATAAGAACTCACAACCCTTGTGATTCTTAATTTCTTTTATTAGTGTGGGGTATTCATTTATTAAGAAGAATTCAATTATTTGATAATCATTCTCTAACTCCTTAGAGTATGATTCCTTCTTGATTTAGACATCACCATGCCTTAATCATGAGTTCACTATGATAATCACTCAAAAGGATCTCAAACATTTGGTCCAAGTATTTCATTCATTGATCTCATCAAGAATTAACACTTTACCAAATTTGTACTTCATCTATGATAATCTTGAACACTTCAAGATATTCATATTGGTATTTCTCTAAACACCATTTGAAGTATTATCACTCATTCCAATAGGTATGTAAATACATCACATGTATTATACCTAATAGGATAATCATTCTCTCACTACCATTAGTGAAGATTGATTAATCATGTCCAAGATATTCATGTCTCTTACTGGTTCTCTAACCAAAAGAGTCTAGATTTATCCATCATATGGAAACTAGAAATGAATCCCTCATGATTGATGCTAATTAGATTGTTAGAGTTATCAATAACTTTAGGTATCATTTTATCTTATACATACCATGTATTATAAGATAAACAAGGCATTGCCACAAAGATCATATCTATAAGATTGAAAGATCAACTTTATTAATTGCCATCATTGTCATACAATATGCAAAAATAAAGTGTTTCTATCTATTGGCAATATATGAAATAGCAGTTCTCAACTCTATTTCGTGCCCTTTAGGCTGAAATGAACTGAAAGGTACTCCTATCTATGGCAGCAACACTTGCTCCAATGATGGGTACTTCTTTCTTGGTCCTTTCACAAAGGCCATCACTTCTTTGCGGATATTGCATATCATATATGACATATCCATATCTTGGTATCATATACCTCGGATAAAGAAGCAGTTCATTTCATGATACCTTAGGTGGAGATCTCCATCCCCTCCTTCATCTTCTTTTGTTCTTCCAGATGTAGAGGGCAATCCCTCATACACCCTTTCCCCATGTGCCTTGAGGATGAAGACGGCTTGGATTGCTGGCTAGCATCAGAACACTTCTTTTCTTTGCCCTTATCCTTGCCCTTAAGAATTACCTATCATTTATCTCATCAAAGATTATGGTTAGTCTTTCTTCATACTTGCCTCAACATGTCCTCAACATGTCCAACAACTCTGTCAACGCTTATCAAAGTTGTTCATGTTGTAGTTTATCATGAATTGTATGACTCTCACAACATTTGTTGTATCATACCAATAGCCAACTCTTGGCTCAAAGGGAATCCTTCTTAGTCAGGTTTTCCACATACCCAATCACATTGAGTGTGTGAATACCTTACTGGATCTCCTTCTGTCATGACATACTAGGATAGTTTCTTGGAGACATCATATGTCTCATGTTGTCTCTGTAACTCATAGTTCAGACAACACAACATCAAACACTCCTCATCAATGTCATCCTCGATATGCTTCCATAAGCATACTTTCAACCATTGATATGGTGGGATTGATTTTATCTGGTCTTGGTATAACTAGGACTTAGAGCTTTCGCTCTTTGAGAACACTTCTCATCATCCTAACCAATCGTGAAATTATTCCCATTTAATTTGTTGGTCTCAAAGACCGATCGCAAATAAAGTGATTATTGTTGATTAACCATTTATTTTAACAAAAGGAAATATATGCAATTTCAGTCCAAAACTCTTTTGACTTGTTTGATTAATTTGAAAAGTTGATGATAAAATTTGGCCTTTAATTAATTATCTCTCCCACTATTTTACTTCAAATTGATATCCCTCACCATCAATTCAGAAGATTGCAGCGTACAACCTTCTAGTGGGCAAGATCCTGAAATCCTCTAAGTCATGGACCAGCTTGGGCTATCACCCACAACATAGATCTCTCAGGTAGGCAACTCTTGCCAATTGCATCATATGCAACTCTTGATAAGATGTCATATGCAACTCCTTGCCATGATCATCTCCATGCATCAAGGCGCTAGATCCTATCTAGGTCACCATGTTAAGTCCGACCCAAAGCAAACACGATGAATATGCACCCTGCTTGGGCAGACCCACACATTCATCCTTCACGCTTCCACGAGATAGACGGTGCACCACGCTTGGGCATGCCCACACTTGGTCGATCAAGCTTTTCACGTGTGTCGCATTTGCAAGGCATCTAAAACTTAATATTTAATGAGAGATTTGGTTTTTATATACATATACATATCCAATCACCACAATACATAGTATGTATCATATACATGCTGTATCCCACAGAAAACATGCTCAAACGATAAAAAGCGATGATTATGGCCATCCTAATGTGATTCCTTGAGCCAAGAGGAATCACGGTCATCTAGGTCTACATCACATGCAACCTGTAAAAGATGAACTCTGTGCCTTGCCATCCGAGTTGATCAACTCGTCTCATGAATGATCTGCTCTCTCTGGCCGGTTGTCTGGTGCCACCAGCCGATCAGTTGGCTCCTCCAACCAATCGGTTCGCCTGGACGTCGTGCATCTCGTCATGTCCGCCACCTGGTCGTCTCGCTCCTCGATCGGTCATCAACCGATCGGTTCACTCCTTGAACCGACCATCTGGAATGTCAACCAATCGGTTCACGCCTTGAACCGATCATTTCAGTTGTCGTCCGGATGTCCGTCGTTCTTTGACATAACAGGAAATAAAATCTATCCTATTATTACATTACTTAAAAGAAGAAACCCTGAGTTACATTCGGGGGGAACAAAGGTAGGAAAGAATATCAAATTATTTCGAGTTACATCAGGAATAAGAGAGGGAAGATCAGTGCGCAGACCGAGATGCAAGCAACCACAAAAAACCACACACATATAGGGGTTTATAGGCCATAATCATGCTACACACATCCACCACAAAACTCATTTAAGGGAGATGCGTATCGAGTGCATTAATAATACATATCATATATGTAATTTGGGATTTGTGGATTTAGGATTGGACATGCATAAAGCCAATATTATTCGCATCGCATGCAATAAATAAAGGCGAAAAACCAAAATTGATCATATCGATATTCCCAAAATATAGAGCAGTTGACGTGGCTCTGATACCACTGTTGGGTGTTAGGGGAGGCAGAGAAGGCAGCAGAAACAAAATTTTTCTCCCCCAAACCCGAAACAAGGAAACGCGTCAACGTCTATATAATAGGAAAGGATCATTTGTGGAATCATACCTTCTCCCAAGGGCTTGCTTGACGACAATACCTCATGCCTTGCACGGTCTTCAACTCCGGTCTTGGACGGTGTCTGTGCAGCTCCTAGTCGCACCGGGACTAACGACTCCTCCTCTCACCGGGACTGTCGGGGTTGACAGTTGTCCTCCTGAGCGGCAGAAACCTCCCGCTTCTGAAGTAGTCCACATGGACCACCTGGAACTCCACACTCCTTGTCCCACAAGGAAGTGGAAGGAGTCGCACCCTCCTATTGACGTACTAGTAGCCAACACACTCTCCTGCCTCCAGTTGCAACTGTAGTTGTCCTTCCCTTGCTGCACCTCCCTTTGAAGGAAGCACTTGCTCGAGCTCTCTCTCGGTTACCAAAACCAGAGAGAACGACAACTTTGCATAGCAACTGGTTGCACTGAGTTGTTCTTTGAGAAGCCCCCAATACCCCTATATATAGGCGGGTCATGGGACAGGGTTCTCTGTCCCCGGTAATTGTAACATCCCTGACCTGGGTTATGAGTTAACCCTAGGTGTTTTGCCTAAATATGTGAATAAATCTTTGTGATTAACTCTTAGCATGTAATTAAGTTTCTCAAAAACATATATTTCAGTATTTGCTCCTTTTTATTTAAAGTTGTAGCATTGTTTTGATATACAGGGGACCTATGTGCAATTTACCCAGTTAAAAGGGTTAGATTGCAATTTGCACATGTTGGTATGTTCCTCTGATGTTGAGACATCATGAGAATCTTTTTGGTAAAATTTGAGGGATTTCCCATGCTAGGGCACCAAGGTGCAGCTGTGGAAGCAATCCCGGTGCTTGAAACCCTAGTTTGGGGTAAAATGCAATTTACCCAAATTAAGGGATACAACTTGTGAAATATGTCATCTAATGTATCGTTTTAGACTCTTGCCATCATTAAGAGAAGAAATGATGAGGAAGTCACCTCAATTGAATTATCAAGTTATGAGATATGCCTTGTGATTGAACAATCAGGGTATATGTGCAATATCTCTTTATGTATGTACTTTAGTATTAGATTGCTCTCCTTTACCTTCTTTTTCTAAGACCTTAAGAGAAGGTTTGTCCTTAGAATAAAGAGGAGGGGACGAACAAGTAAAGAAGGAGGGACTTAGTTGGAATTATGGACAACTTATGAACTAATGTTGAAAATCCTATCCCATGTATATAAGCTCTCCTTCCCTTAGTTGCAAGGGAACTTAACCTTCGTTCCCTTACTGTTTCATTTCACCAAATACGACCAAGGACTGCCTTGGAGCTAAGGAGGACGACCAAGGGGTGCAAGGTAGGTTTAAACCCCTCTTCTTGCCTAATTCCATGGCTAGAACTCGAATTCAAGGTCATCTTCATGGCTAACTCTTGAAACCCTACCTTTCTAGCCGTCTCTTTTCATCCTTCCTTGGAGTTTTCACCTTGGCCAACCTGTGGGAACTCAAAGACGCCATTAGAGCTTGGGGCTTGAAAGCTTGGAGCTCAAGAAGCAAGCTTTAGGCGGGTTTTATAACTCTAAACCCATGCTTTACTATGTGCATCTTTATATGCGTTTTGATGATAGCTCTTAGTGTTTCCCTACTTTTCCCTGCTATTTTGCAAGCAAATCCATGGGATATTCGTATTGTTGTTGAGCTAGGAGATGAAGGCGTGATTTCCAAGAAAAACCCACCGCTTTTCACTTCCTTAAACGGTCTCAAAAGTTTGTTCTCTCAGTCTCAAGACCGCGAGGTGAGCAAATGGTCTCGAGACCGCGACAGGGAAAACGGTCTCCAAGACCATTTGGCCCCGTTGACCGGGCGTGGACCGTATACGAAACCTGTTCCTAATTATATAGGATAATTACCCTCAAAATGTGGGAGGCTAACTCCAAAGGAATCGGGAGATATGACCTTTTTAAGTAACAACTTTAAATGCATTAATTCCTGATTCTCAAACGGTATGAAATTTCCTTTTTGGGCAAACGGTCTCAAGACCGTGTAAGTTCGTTGACCAGGCATTGACCGTATGATATTACTGTTCAAAATAATGTTAATTAACAACTCACCAAGTTTTATGGTCTAATTCCAAACGGGCTAAGAGTTGAAGGGTGAATACTAGGGCTAACCCTAGATGAAACCAGTACTGAAATTATGGTGACCTAATTAGGGTTTTTAGGGTTGATTGACCTAAACGGTCTCAAGACCGTTTATGGGTTACCCAAACGGTCTCAAGACCGCGAGGGAAATCAACCATGACCGTTTGGAGGTCTGGGGTCAAGAATAGTTGACCAATTGAAGGTATAATTACACCAAATTACTTTGCAATTACTTTATTGATATGATCATCAACTCAATGGGTCAAACCTTGATGAATTTGCACTACAATCCAAAATTGGATGGGCAAACGGTCTCAAGACCGTTTGGAACTCATCCAAACGGTCTCAAGACCGAGAGGACAATCACCCAAGACCGTTTGAAGGTCTAGGGTTAAGTAATTTGACCAATTGAGGACCTAATTGCAAATAAGCTATCAATTTGATCAAAATTCTGTTTTGTGGCTCAATCATGGTTCAACCCCTACCAAATCACCTTAGAATTTGATGCAATATTGGGAAAACGGTCTCAAGACCATGTGGGGCCCACCCACATGACCTCAAGACCGTTTGGGCCATGTTTGGGCCCAATTGGAGCTCAATTGAAGGGTTCAACCTTGTATTAGTGCACATTGTTGAGTGTTGATGGGTGAACATTGATAGACTCTAATTGAATCGACTTCAACCCTAATTGGTCAACAATTGAGAGTCCATTGAATGACTAAGTGGTCAAGCATAATCTTAATTAACCCAATCCATAAGTGGTAAACGTAGCTTTGACCTTTTGAGGGCTTCAATATTGGTTGACATTATCGGTTGTATCATCGAATCCCGTTGATGGTCTAAGTGGTTAAGACCATGTGAGCTCGCGGACTCAAGGTCGTGTGGAGGCTCACGGTCTCAAGGTCGTGAGAGGGCTCGCGGTCTTAAGACCGAGAGGGGGCTCACGGTCTCAAGACCGCGAAGGGCCTCGCGGTCCTGAGGTCAAGATGGGCAAACGGTCAACGTCTCTTCGCGGTCTCAACATCAATTTGATCTTTGCGGTCTTGAACAACTTGAAGGGCTTTGCGGTCTTGAACCACTTGAAGGGCTTCGCGGTCTTGAAGCCTAAGGAGGCTCGTGGTCTTGAATATGGAAGAGGGCTCGCGGTCTTGGAAAGTCAAAGTGGGCAACCGGTCAACACTTTCAAACGATCTCAATTCGATTGAAGGTTGATAATTGAAATCAATCAATGTGATGCAAGGTTGACTTCATTCAATCAATTGATGATATAAATGGTCCAATGTTTCCCTAATCGAACCCTAATGACAACCTAGGATATTAAGGGGTTAATTGACTAAGGTTTGGACCATGATGATGATCAATGGGGTGAATTACCAAAATACCCCTGAAGGGTCAATTGAGTTATATCTTGCTCAATTCAAACCCTAATCACATGATGATGATGTTTTAGCCATGTTAGCCTATGATGACTTAATCCGACTTGATCTAGGGTGATTTTGACATCACCTAACCTTATGATGAGAGAGAAAGTACTTCTAGAGAGAGAAAGTACTTCTAGAGAGAAAAAGTACCCTTTTTAAGTGGAAACTCAATTGAAACATCCCCAAACACAAAAATGAGCATAATTAGGGTATGATCCACCTGTGTGAGATCATAGAAACCCTAATTATGATAAATGATAAACCTTTAACTAATCTAAGAGCATCAATGAAGATGTTACTCATACATGATGATGTTATGAGTTCAATTCACCTTAATGTGAATAGTAAACCCTAATTCAAGGGTGATGACATGTAATATGAATAGTAAACCCTAATTCAAGGGTAATGGCATGCATTTGAGTATTAAACTATAATGAATGAGAATTAGAGATGTAACTCTCATGACAAATATGGGAAGTACATTCCTTATTTCTGTATTACCTTTATCAGTTGTATTAACCATGCAGGTTCTGATATGAAGGTAATCATATCCAGGTATGGATGTTGATGTTATATTCATTAAAGGCATGATGATTAGCCTTATGAATAAGTAAAGTAATTTGATGTCTTGTCAATGGCATCCTATGCTGATAATGAGCTGTGAGAGCCATGAATACCATCAAAGTCATGCCTTAGAGATGACTTGTGATGAGGATAATGAGGAATGATGACTGATATGAGTTAGGCCTGTTACATTTAGTATTCTTCTTTTATAGCTGCTATGCTACTGTTATTGTTTGAAGAACAATGTATGCTGTTAAAGAATACTGAATGTACCTAACTAATCAAGTATAATGTAGAGCCCTGATCATAGATCCATCATTGTCAGAAATTAAGTGATGGTGAAACAGGTTTTCCTCAGGGAACTCCTGGAGCACATACTTTTGAGTATGTGGGGTACATGGATGTGTAGAACCTTACATCCTAGTGTAGGAAAGTCATGTAGATGTGGAATCCATCCATCCTTCACTATATTTTCATACCGTATCAGTGGTAGGTAAACATGAAACCTCCTGATGACGAAGAAAGCATAGATATCTATATCAGTGGTAGGTAAATATGAAACCTCCTGATGACGAAGAGAGTACAGAATGCCACTGTGACTCTAAAATAGCGAAGGACCAGTTTACCCTGGTGAGCTATAGTAGTAGAGACACGAGATGTCCTACAAGTGATCCTCTTACTGACTGAGGAAGGTGAAGGTCATGAGAATCCGGCTCTCTTAATGACCTATGTATGATACTGATGTGACTTCTCAGCGATCAGTTGGAGTATGAGTGGTAAGCCTCATCTCCACAGGGCATAATGTTGTTTGTAAAACATAATCAACCATGTAGTATAACTTGTTAGAGATAACTCCAAGTTAGTTGATTGATGTTACATTGCAATAGTGTTTATAGTCTCCATATCTTCTAAATTGTAGAGATCTTGTTATACCTGCAACGGTTATAGAATACTTTGATGGCTTTACTGCTTAAGATATTCTTTGATGTTATAATAAAGCTTCTGGCGAAGAGTTATAACTCTCGCTGGGACAATTATGTATAATTGTCTCACCCCGTAGACTTCAACTTTTTAGGTGGACGTCAGAGACGAAGGAACCAGCCTACAGGTGATCAGTCTCAGCAGCAGCACCAAGGGCAGCAGTAATCTCAGGTGGAGATTGTCTTGCCATGTGATGTAGTTAGAGTCAGTCCTATGTGTCCTCTGTACTCTCAGGTCTTGGAGTCTTTTGTATAGTGATCTTGAGATTTTGTATCTTGATGTATATAATTACTCGAGAAGTAATTATCCTGAGATGTAAACAGTTTATCTCTCTTTATGAAAGAAGCTTTTATGGATCCAAGCTCTTGTCTCGAAAAGTTTTAATTTTCCGTGATTTTTGTCTTCCGCTGATTACCGATTCGCTTCCGCTAAGTTTTAATCGTGTTTATGTCATGGGTTGGAGATCAGAGCCCACAACTAGTGGTATCAGAGCTCCAGGTTCAATTGAGTCTACAGAGGCATAGGACTTAGGATGTCGAGTCTACCTTTAGTACTCCTTTCTCATCTAATAGAATCTTCTGCTCCTTAGGAGAAGAAGATACATAAGAATGTTTGAACATCGTGATGAGCACGTGGCAGAGAGTAGTGCTAGTGCACCTCAAGGCGGTGCAAGGGTTCCGAGAATAGAACAACCTGCACCTGAGTCGCCAAGAGAGCCACCCCAGTTCGACCCAGCTGACATGAATGACCCAGTTGTACAGACGATGTTCGGGTAGTTCATGACTGCCATGACACATATAACCGATAGGATGCCCATTCCTGCACCTAGGGAACCTGTCCAGACTGAAGCACAAGGTATCGGTAAGACATTCGAACGACTTCGTCATGTCGGAGCTACCGAGTACTTCGGAACTGCCGACCCTGCAGATGCTGACTTATGGTTGACAGAGTTGGAGAAGGCTTTCATGATTCTTATGATTCCGGAAGCTGAGAAGGTTAGACATGCTGTCTATCTTCTCAAAGGCAGTGCTGGTCACTGGTGGAACATGGAAGAGCAGAAGAGACCTGGAGTAGAGTTCTCATGGGAAGAGTTTCGTCGGGAATTTATCAATAGATATTTTCCAAAGACCTTCCTAGATGAGAAGATCTCTCAGTTTGAGAAACTAAGGCAGGGTATGATGAACATTAGTGAGTATGAAGCTAAGTTCATGGAGTTGTTGCGGTTCTATCCGCACATGGCTGCTACGGACGAGGAAAGAATCAGAAGATTCAAAAAGGGTTTGAATTCTGATATGTCAACCCCTGTGTCTGCCTTAGAAAACAGAGAGAGATTCTCTACCTTCGTTGAGTCAGTCTGAAGGATAGAGAGATCTGTGGTTGAGAAAAGACAAACCCATAAAAGATATCCACAGTTCCAGGGTTCTTCATCTAGGGATTCCAAGAAACCTAGATTCTCTGCACCTAACCCCCCACCACCCAGATCGAGTTTTCAAACTCAATGGACACCAAGCAGAGGTAGAGGACGGAGTCAACCGCTTCAAGGGGCGCACAGTTCTGCATCTGAGTCAGTCACTGGACCACCCAGACCACAACAACAGGAGAGGAGTTGCTACAACTGTGGTAAGGTGGGACACTTGATGAAGGATTGCTGTTCTAGGCCTGTCGGTGTGACACAACAAACCCCGAGACAGAATCAACAGGGATCTCAGAATAGACAACATCAAGGAGCAACTCGAGGACGTGGACAAGTGTCTCAAGCTGGATCATCAGCACCACCTCAACACCAGGCGACTGCGAGGTTCTATGCTATGAACCCACCTGAGGCAGTGGTCAATCCACGGGTAGTAGCAGGTCAGATATAATTTTTATATTCTGATATGTCTACATCCTGTGTTGTATCTGTTCTGATTGATCCGGGTGCTACACACTCTTTCATCACTCATGAAATGATTCGTAACTGCAATGTGACTGTTAGTCATAGAGCAGATAGTTTGTTGTTAGAGACTCTGTTGAGTGGGTCTGCCGTTTTGCAGGAGGTATGTTCTTCCTGCATCCTTTTCTTTTCTGACCATCGCATTCAAGTGGATCTTATACCACTTGATATGGAGGGATTTGATATAATCCTTGGTATGGATACCTTAGAAAGGTATAGCGTTGTCTTGGATTGTGAGTCCAAGTTGGTTGTGTTTGCTGATGAAAGCAACACATGGATCTTTCAAGGTGAAAGAAAGATTCTGCCCACCTGTCTTGTGTCAGCTATGGTTGCTCATAAGCTGTTGAGGCAAGGATGTTATGCATTCTTAGCCCATGTGGTAGATGTTACCAAGGAAAGTTCCAGTCCTACCGAAGTTTTTTAGTTAGGGAATTCAAAGATGTGTTTCCTGAAGAACTTCCTGGTATACCACCACCTCGGGAGATTGATTTTGAAATTAATCTGATCCTAGATACGAAACCCATAGCTCAAACTCCGTATAGGATGGCGCCTGCCGAGATGGCAGAACTCAAGAAACAGCTTCAAGAGCTACTTGAGAGAGGTTTTATCCGACCGAGTACTTCACCTTGGGGTGCTCCGGTCTTGTTTGTTAAAAAGAAAGATGGGTCATTGCGGTTGTTCATCGACTACAGACAACTCAATAAAGTAACAATAAAGAATAAGTATCCTCTGCCGAGGATTGATGATCTCTTTGACCAGTTGCGTGGTGCAACAGTCTTTTCAAAGATAGACTTGAGGTCTGGATATCATCAACTCCGCATTAAGGATAGTGACATATCCAAGTCTACCTTTAGGACAAGATATGGTCACTATGAGTTCACGGTTATGTCGTTTGGACTAACCAATGCACCAGCTGCATTCATGGAACTCATGAATAGAGTTTTTCGATCTTTCCTTGATCAGTGTGTTGTCGTCTTCATACATGACATACTGATTTATAGTAAGGATGCTCAGCAGCATGAGCAACATCTTCGCCAAGCTTTGACCTTGCTAAGAGAAAATAAGCTGTATGCTAAGTTTAGCAAGTGTGAGTTCTGGCTGCCGGAGGTATCTTTTCTTGGACATGTGATATCCGCCTCGGGAATTCGTGTTGACCCTACAAAGGTAGAATCTATTCTACAATGGGAACAACCGAAAACACCGACGGAGATTCGAAGTTTCTTGGGGTTAGCTGGCTATTATCGAAGGTTCATTAAGAACTTTAGTTCTATAGCTTTACCTTTGACCAAGTTAACCCGGAAAGATGTTTCTTTTTCTTGGAGTGATAAGTGTCAACAATCTTTCCAGCTGCTGAAGGAGAGGTTGACAAGTGCACCTGTGCTAGTGCTACCTGAACAAGGAAAAGGATATGTATTTTTCTGTGATGCTTCCAAGAACGGACTAGGATGTGTGTTGATGCAGGATAAACAAGTGATTTCTTTTGCTTCCCGACAGCTTAAGAAACACGAGGAGAATTATCCAACACACGATCTGGAGTTAGCTGCTGTGGTTCATGCTTTGAAGATCTGGAGGCACTATCTCTACGGAGAAACATTCCAGATTTTCACAGACCACAAAAACCTTAAGTATATCTTCTCTCAGCATGAGCTCAACATGAGGCAATGTCGCTGGATGGAATTAATCAAGGACTATGACTGTACAATTGATTACCATCCAGGCAAGGCCAATGTTGTTGCAGATGCCTTGAGTAGGAAATCAGCAACATCAACCATGAATAGAGCACAACTAAACTCTTTAGTATGCTCTAGAAGAGATATGCTTATCTCTTTAAGGCAAGACAATGTACAGTTGAAGGTGTCATTGTTAACCGGTTTGTTAGCTGAGATGCATATTAAACCTACTCTAAGGGAACAGATTAAAGAGGCACAGCTAGGTGATGCTGTAGTTCAACATATAAGATCTGAGTATGGAAATGAGAAGCAAGATGGTTTTCATGACTCAGAAGATCAAGTAGCTTGTTATAAGGGAAGAATGATAGTGCCAGATGTGGACAACTTGAAAAAGTTAGTCATGGAAGAAGCCCATTCTTCCATGTATGCTATGCATCCAGGGAGCACCAAGATGTATCAGAATTTGAAAGATCTGTATTGGTGGCCTGGGATGAAGAAGGACGTTGCAGAATTTGTTCTGAGGTGCCCCGTGTGTCAGCAAGTTAAAGATGAACACCAGAAGCCTGCAGGAACGATGCAACCTTTACCCATATCGCAGTGGAAGTGGGACCATGTGACCATGGACTTTGTTGTTGGCCTACCCAGGACAAGCAAAGGACATGATTCCATTTGGGTAATTGTTGATAGGTTGACTAAGACAACACATTTCTTACCTGTCAAAACAACCTATTCTGCTGAAAGGTTATCAGAGTTGTATGTTCAAGAGATAGTGCGTTTGCACGGAGTTCCTGTCACGATAGTTTCTGACAGAGGTCCTCAGTTTACCAGTCGTTTTTGGGAACAGTTGCACAAAGCCTTAGGCACTAAGCTGAGGTTTAGTACGGCCTTTCATCCACAGACTGATGGACAGTTGGAAAGGACCATACAAACCTTAGAAGACCTGTTGCGAGCATGTGTTCTCCAGTTCACCGGAAGTTGGGATCTACACCTAAGCTTGATAGAGTTTGCCTATAACAATAGCTATCAGTATAGTATTGATATGGTACCTTATGAAGCCTTATATGGTAGACGTTGTAGATCACCCTTGTGTTGGTTTGAGACTGGTGAGCACCAGTTGTTAGGTCCTGACCTGGTGCAGCAAACCACGGAAAAGATTAAAGTTATACAACATAAGATTAAGACTGCTCAGGATTGGCAAAAATCTTATGCTGATAAACGTCGTAGACCCTTAGAGTTCCAGGTTGGAGACAGAGTGTATCTTAAGGTCTCACCTTGGAAAGGGGTCCTTCATTTTGGAAGGAAAGGGAAGTTAGCTCCTAGATATATGGGGCCTTACCCAATCATTGAACGGATTGGAAAGGTAGCATATAAACTAGAGCTTCCCCCAGAATTACAGAGGTTCCATCCTGTGTTTCACATTTCTATGTTGAAGAAATGTCACCCAGACACCGAGTCAGTTCTACAACCTATGGAGGTAGAATTGAATGATGACATATCCTATGAGGAAGGACCAGTGTCAATCCTTGAAAAACGAATTAAAAAATTAAAGAAGAAAGAGATAAGTCATGTGAAAGTCCTCTGGAACCATCGTGGTATTGAAGAAGCCACTTGGGAGTTAGAGGATGAGATGAGAAGGAAGTATCCTGCCCTTTTCTCGTAGTATGTTTTATCGATTTCGGGGACGAAATCCTTGTAAGGGGTGGATAATTTGTAACATCCCTGACCTGGGTTATGAGTTAACCCTAGGTGTTTTTCCTAAATATGTGAATAAATCTTTGTGATTAACTCTGAGCATGTAATTAAGTTTCTCAGAAACATATATTTCAGTATTTGCTCCTTTTTATTTAAAGTTGTAGCATTGTTTTGATATACAGGGACCTATGTGAAATTTACCCAGTTAAAAGGGTTAGCTTGCAATTTGCACATGTTGGGATGTTCCTCTGATGTTGAGACATCATGAGAATCTTTTTGGTAAAATTTGAGGGATTTCCCAAGCTAGGGCACCAAGGTGCAGCTGTGGAAGCAATCCCGGTGCTTGAAACCCTAGTTTGGGGTAAAATGCAATTTACCCAAATTAAGGGATACAAATTGTGAACTATGTCATCTAATGTATCTTTTTAGACTCTTGCCATCATTAAGAGAAGAAATGATGAGGAAGTCACCTCAATTGAATTATCAAGTTATGAGATATGCCTTGTGATTGAACAATCAGGGTATATGTGCAATATCTCTTTATGTATGTACTTTAGTATTAGATTGCTCTCCTTTACCTTCTTTTTCTAAGACCTTAAGTGAAGGTTTGTCCTTAGAATAAAGAGGAGGGGACGATCAAGTAAAGAAGGAGGGACCTAGTTGGAATTATGGACAACTTATGAACTAATGTTGAAAATCCTATCCCATGTATATAAGCTCTCCTTCCCTTAGTTGCAAGGGAACTTAACCTTCGTTCCCTTACTGTTTCATTTCACCAAAGACGACCAAGGACTGCCTTGGAGCTAAGGAGGACGACCAAGGGGTGCAAGGTAGGTTTAAACCCCTCTTCTTGCCTAATTCCATGGCTAGAACTCGAATTCAAGGTCATCTTCATGGCTAACTCTTGAAACCCTACCTTTCTAGCCGTCTCTTTTCATCCTTCCTTGGAGTTTTCACCTTGGCCAAACTGTGGGAACTCAAAGACGCCATTAGAGCTTGGAGCTTGAAAGCTTGGAGCTCAAGAAGCAAGCTTTAGGCGGGTTTTATAACTCTAAACCCATGCTTTACTATGTGCATCTTTATATGCGTTTTGATGATAACTCTTAGTGTTTCCCTACTTTTCCCTGCTATTTTGCAAGAAAATCCATGGGATATTTGTATTGTTCTTGAGCTAGGAGATGAAGGCGTTATTTACAAGAAAAACCCACCGCTTTTCACTTCCTTAAACGGTCTCAAAAGTTTGCTCTCTCGGTCTCAAGACCGCGAGGTGAGCAAACGGTCTCGAGACCGCGACAGGGCAAACGGTCTCCAAGACCATTTGGCCCCATTGACCGGGCGTGGACCGTATAATACACCTGTTCCTAATTATATAGGATAATTACCCTCAAAATGTGGTAGGCTAACTCCAAAGGAATCGGGAGATATGACCTTTGTAAGTAACAACTTTAAATGAATTAATTCCTGATTCTCAAACGGTCTGAAATTGCCTTTTTGGGCAAACGGTCTCAAGACCGTGTAAGTTCGTTGACCAGGCGTTGACCGTATGATATTACTGTTCAAAATAATGTTAATTAACAACTAACCAAGTTTGATGGTCTAATTCCAAACGTGCTAAGAGTTGAAGGGTGAATACTAGGGCTAACCCTAGATGAAACCAGTACTGAAATTATGGTGACCTAATTAGGGTTTTTAGGGTTGATTGACCTAAACGGTCTCAAGACCATTTAGGGGTTACCCAAACGGTCTCAAGACCGTGAGGGAAATCAACCATGACCGTTTGGAGGTCTGGGGTCAAGAATATTTGACCAAGTGAAGGTATAATTACACCAAATTACTTTGCAATTACTTTATTGATATGATCATCAACTCAATGGGTCAAACCTTGATGAATTTGCACTAGAATCCAAAATTGGATGGGCAAACGGTCTCAAGACCGTTTGGAACTCATCCAAACGGTCTCAAGACCGACAGGACAATCACCCAAGACCGTTTGAAGGTCTAGGGTTAAGTAATTTGACCAATTGAGTACCTAATTGCAAATAAGCTATCAATTTGATCAAAATTCTGTTTTGTGACTCAATCATGGTTCAACCCCTATCAAATCACCTTAGACTTTGATGAAATCTTGGGCAAACGGCCTCAAGACCATGTGGGGCCCACCCACATGACCTCAAGACCGTTTGGGCCAAGTTTGGGCCCAATTGGAGCTCAATTGAAGGGTTCAACCTTGTATTAGTGCACATTGTTGAGTGTTGATGGGTGAACATTGATAGACTCTAATTGAATCGACTTCAACCCTAATTGGTCAACAATTGAGAGTCTATTGAATGACTAAGTGGTCAAGCATAATCTTAATTAACCCAATCCATAAGTGGTCAACGTAGCTTTGACCTTTTGAGGGCTTCAATATTGGTTGACATTATCGGTTGTATCATCGAATCCTGTTGATGGTCTAAGTGGTTAAGACCATGTGAGCTCGCGGACTCAAGGTCGTGAGGAGGCTCGCGGTCTCAAGGTCGTGAGAGGGCTCGCGGTCTTAAGACCGAGAGGGGGCTCACGGTCTCAAGACCGTGAAGGGCCTCGCGGTCCTGAGGTCAAGATGGGCAAACGGTCAACGTCTCTTCGTGGTCTCAACATCAATTTGATCTTCGCGGTCTTGAACAACTTGAAGGGCTTCGCGGTCTTGAACCACTTGAAGGGCTTCGCGGTCTTGAAGCCTAAGGAGGCTCGCGGTCTTGAATATGGAAGAGGGCTCATGGTCTTGGAAAGTCAAAGTGGGCAAACGGTCAACACTTTCAAACGATCTCAATTCGATTGAAGGTTGATAATTGAAATCAATCAATGTGATGCAAGGTTGACTTCATTCAATCAATTGATGATATAAATGGTCCAATGTTTCGCTAATCGAACCCTAATGACAACCTAGGATATTAAGGGGTTAATTGACTAAGGTTTGGACCATGATGATGATCAATGGGGTGAATTACCAAAATACCCCTGAAGGGTCAATTGAGTTATATCTTGCTCAATTCAAACCCTAATCACATGATGATGATGTTTTAGCCATGTTAGCCTATGATGACTTAATCCGACCTGATCTAGGGTGATGTTGAAATCACCTAACCTTATGATGAGAGAGAAAGTACTTCTAGAGAGAGAAAGTACCCTTTTTAAGTGGAAACTCAATTGAAACATCCCCAATACACAGAAATGAGCATAATTAGGGTATGATCCACCTGTGTGAGATCATAGAAACCCTAATTATGATAAATGATAAACCTTTAACTAATCTAAGAGCATCAATGAAGATGTTACTCATACATGATGATGTTATGAGTTCAATTCACCTTAATGTGAATAGTAAACCCTAATTCAAGGGTGATGACATGTAATATGAATAGTAAACCCTAATTCAAGGGTAATGGCATGCATTTGAGTATTAAACTCTAATTAATGAGAATTAGAGATGTAACTCTCATGACAAAGATGGGAAGTACATTCCTTATTTCTGTATTACCTTTATCAGTTGTATTAACCATGCAGGTTCTGATATGAAGGTAATCATATCCATGTATGGATGTTGATGTTATATTCATTAAAGGCATGATGATTAGCCTTATGAATAAGTAAAGTAATTTGATGTCTTGTCAATGGCATCCTATGCTGATAATGAGCTGTGAGAGCCATGAATACCATCAAAGTCATGCCTTAGAGATGACTTGTGATGAGGATAATGAGGAATGATGACTGATACGAGTTAGGCCTGTTACATTTAGTATTCTTATTTTATAGCTGCTATGCTACTGTTATTGTTTGAAGAACAATGTATGCTGTTAAAGAATACTGAATTTACCTAACTAATCAATTATAATGTAGAGCCCTGATCATAGATCCATCATTGTCAGAAATTAAGTGATGGTGAAACAAGTTTTCCTCAGGGAACTCCTGGAGCACATACTTTTGAGTATGTGGGGTACATGGATGTGTAGAACCTTACATCCTAGTGTAGGAAAGTGATGTAGATGTGGAATCCATCCATCCTTCACTATATTTTCATACCGTATCAGTGGTAGGTAAACATGAAACCTCATGATGACGAAGAAAGCACAGATATCCGTATTAGTGGTAGGTAAATATGAAACCTCCTGATGACGAAGAGAGTACAGAATGCCACTGTGACTCTAAAATAGCGAAGGACCAGTTTACCCTGGTGAGCTATAGTAGTAGAGACACGAGATGTCCTACAAGTGATCCTCTTACTGACTGAGGAAGGTGAAGGTCATGAGAATCTGGCTCTCTTAATGACCTATGTATGATACTGATGTGACTTCTCAGCGAGCAGTTGGAGTATGAGTGGTAAGCCTCATCTCCACAGGGCATAATGTTGTTTGTAAAACATAATCAACCATGTAGTATAACTTGTTAGAGATAACTCCAAGTTAGTTGATTGATGTTACATTGCAATAGTGTTTATATTCTCCATATATTCTAAATTGTAGAGATCTTGTTATACCTGCAACGGTTATAGAATACTTTGATGGCTTTACTGCTTAACATATTCTTTGATGTTATAATAAAGCTTCTGGCGAAGAGTTATAACTCTCGCTGGGACAATTATGTATAATTGTCTCACCCCGTAGACTTCAACTTTTTAGGTGGACGTCAGAGACGAAGGAACCAGCCTACAGGTGATCAGTCTCAGCAGCAGCACCAGGGGCAGCAGTAATCTCAGGTGGAGATTGTCTTGCCATGTGATGTAGTTAGAGTCAGTCCTATGTGTCCTCTGTACTCTCAGGTCTTGGAGTCTTTTGTATAGTGATCTTGAGATTTTGTATCTTGATGTATATAATTACTCGAGAAGTAATTATCCTGAGATGTAAACAGTTTATCTCTCTTTATGAAAGAAGCTTTTATGGATCCAAGCTCTTGTCTCGAAAAGTTTTAATTTTTCGTGATTTTTGTCTTCCGCTGATTACCGATTCACTTCCGCTAAGTTTTAATCGTGTTTATGTCATGGTTTGGAGATTAGAGCCCACAGTAATATGGGACTAAAACTAGGAGTAGAAAGGTTCGAGATTTTCCACAAAAGCAACCAACTCGCAACCTGAACCGATCGGTTCAGAAGTGAACCGGTCGGTTGGGGACCTGAACCGGTCGGTTGGAACACCAACCGATCAATTGGGGCCCATGAGCCGATCGGTTCACTTCGGAACCGGTCGGTTCTTGGTCCTGATCAGTTCCCAATTGACTTTCCCTTTTTGTTTCTAATTGGTATTGAATACCAATCCTTGTTGCAATCAAATTGGGCAAGGGAAACGCAAGGAAAATTCTCACCGACTTGACTTTCCCAACTTGCTCGGTTGCACCAGTTGAAGCGATCGTTTCAACACTTGAACCGATCGTTTCACTTTGACCATGAGCCGATCGACTCAACACTTGAGCCGACCGGTTCAACACTTGAACCGATCGGTTGGGAGTGCAGGTTGTGCATAATCAGTCAATTGCGATTTCAATCAATCCGATACTCCAATCAATGTCCAACACCTTGAACATTATGATATTTGAGCTATCAATTAATTGAGTGTTTAATTGAACTACTAAACTCCTTTAGTAATCAATCTAAACATTGCTTGTGGACAAAACTCCTCTTCCAGGTTAAATCCTATGTGTGTGACCCTGCAGGTCCATTTCACGTTGGCAGTGAAAGTCCATAACACTTATGACTTCACAAGAAAAGAGCGGTGCCTAGTCACACATCATTGCTACACAAGTGAAACTAGAAAGTTGGAGAACAACTTTCATCCTACAATCCGTGAATGGTGTTACAGAGAATGTATAATTTCTTTGTCACTGATATCCCGAATGAACTCGAGGCATGGAACAATCATCATGTCAACATTCATTCACTTTCTTGATCTCAGAGTAGATTGAAGGAGATATGTATGACATCAATATCACATACTGATTCACACATGTGTGCGCACGCCTATCTCAATCCTACTCATCAAGTGGCCTTGGAAATCAAACTCCCTCAGGAGGGACAAATCCCATATCTATCACTCACCCCTCAAAAGCCCCATGGTCAAAGCCACCCAAGCATCACCTTTATAACAACCCATGTTTCAGGACTGCGTTTGATGATGTCAAAGTGTGCCCAACGACATGTGTTGAGTGCAGTGATTTCAGGTCTAAGAATCACACTCACCACCATCACTGTGAGTACTGACTGTGACTACCATGTCATGGTTCCATGTGTGAAACTCATGGTGGGTCTGTCCGGTATACTTGTTCTCTAACAAGTACCTATGTGTTTGTTTTGATATCTCTATATCATGACTAATGAGATTATGTCATCAACTAACACCAAAATCTAGTCTTGTGTGTCATTGTTGTCTATCTACCTTCCACAATGACATCCGACTAGGGACATAACAAGAATGTACAAACTCTTAGCATCCGTATGATCTCATCGTTCAGGTCCTTAACCTGAAAGCATACGTCATTGAGTACTGTCATTCTCTAGACATTCAATCTGTTCTATCATTATCTCATATGACTGAACCAGAAAGAATTGGAAGCTTGCCTTTGATGTTTATCAAATCAATCTTAATGTATCCCACCAATTATCCCATGATTGGCTCTGAGGGCATACATACCAACACTAACATGCACGACCCTTTCTAGGGTTGGGTCGTCAAAGGTACTAGGTCATCTAACCTCTCATGGATCGTATGGAATCCCAAGGTGTGTCCATCCATGACATCTAACTCATATGTCATCTCTCTCTCTCATACCTTCACTTAGGGTTAGGGTTAACATCATCCTTAGAGGATGTGCTAAGTCTCTACTTTTAATGGAGGTCTCTACCTCCAAGACTAACTCTCTCTACTTATCCTCCTGACAAGAAGATCTAGCCTCAGGTCTTTCCTGAGGGCAATGACAACTCGTGTCATACTTAAGCATGTATCTATTCTTTAGTTTGCGCTTAATATATTAAGCTTATGTCCATGACATCTTATTTACATGCTTTTCATTAATTTGGTGGAGGATTCCTTAGACCTCATTAACCTTACCCATACCTCAAGAGGGTGAGGAGAAGAGAGAAAACCGTAATCCTTAAGGTGCTTAATAGAATTTGAGTTGAGAAGGGATGAACAACATGAGAGAGTCATAAAGGTATCTTATTTCGAGTCATATCCTAAGACATCAGCTAAGAAGTCACACAATCTTGGAGTCCTCGTATTCTGACTAGCGGTGCAGAGGAAAATTTTTCCAGCCCCTGGACGTGATCCTTTTCTAGACACCTCAGTCTTTCAGACAATCCTCTAATAACTCCCTTGGGTTCTATGGTGTTTGTAAAATTTAATAATTACTAATGATTAGATGAAGAACCTATGCTCTGATACCAATTGTAACAACCCTGCCTCCCGGTAACCCCCAATTAAGGGAGACCCGAAGGTCAGAGACGTTATTCAATTAACAGGATCAAAGGTTCGACAAATAATCAATAATAATTAGGAAATTATACTTACTAACTGGAATTTGCTATAAAATTAAAACTTTGCATATCTTTTAAAAGTTTGAAAATCTATCTATCCAAGCTTGAATTTACTCTATCCAATCCTCCTGGCACTTTATATTTTATTTGAACAATGTGTCCCTTTACTGTTTGTTCATTTCAGGGTTGTACCTAAAATGCCGACAAACAAAACGTCGGTCAGTATATTGAAATATACTGGTATGTGGGGACAACCAAAAGTTTGCACATATGGATAACAATCTAATTATCACAATCAAGTTAATTAACCAGCCAATTTACATTTTCCGGTATGACATTCACCACCGCTTTTCCCCAAACCCTGTCATACCCACCTTAGGGTTTCCTTTGCTAATGACTTAAGGCCACCTTCTCAATCCCGAGCTTGGTGCCTGGGGTCACCAATCATGGTGCCCTCTAGTCATGTAATATCATAGGCCACCTTATCACTCCCGAGCTTGGTGCCTGGGGTCACCACTCAAGGTGTCCATTGGTCTATCCATTTGGGCCTGACCCTTGGCATCATCCATCAGGGTGGCATGTAGGTGCGAGAATACATACTTCTATTATTAATGTGATAATCATAGTGACTTTATAGTTTGCAAGTATGAACATCCAAACTGATAATTTGCATTCAATGCAGTTAACCATCCAGAAAATCCTTGGGAAACTAAGGCGGTTATTCATAATGCACCACATACCTAATTTGTAGATTCAACAAGCTAATAATAATTCCAAGCAAGCAAGTAATCCAAGAAGCAGTTCAACAATCACAGAATTCCTGAAAAGCACACGTAACCTATTTACTACACTTTACCAAGAATATATCTATTTAATTGACTTGGATTCACTTTCTAGGGTTTCTAATCTGAATTGGGTTTTATTTGGGTTCTTTTTACAACTTTCCTCATTCATACCTTAGAAAAGCAATTCTAAGTGCAAAACCCTAATTACTCACATATTCACATTACAACCTTTTTATCATCTTAGGTTCCTTCCGGATTAACAACTCCTAGTTCATTATGATCTAATTCACCTATGAATTCCATTTATCATTAATTCCAACTTTATCCATTAGAAAACCCTAATTATCATGTTAAGGGTATCTATCCATGATTAGGAACTTTTTATATTCCAAATATCTTAGAACCATCATTTAACAACATATTATCATATTTTTCGAATTAAATATGATCTTATCCTCTTTTACCCTAAATTAGGGTTTCTAAGTGCTTAATCGTTCATAATTGATGTAAAACCCTAAACCATGCAATTAATCATCTAGATCAGGTTCAAGTTCATCACTAACATTTCAACAGGTCACTATTACTTAAATTCACCAATTAAGCATCATGAACTTAACCATTAATTTCAATTAGGGTTTCTAACATAATTTCAAAGAACTTTTTATTAAATTAGCACACTTTTGCAAATAAGAACAAAATAAGGATTTAAAAGTATTTTTATTGGATTATATGTGTTCTCCTGATCAATTTTCATATGTTGCTTGTTTCCATCGGAGCTACCAATTGTTTTATGTGATTACTTCAAGCTTAATCGAAAATTGACCAATAACATGATGCCACATCGGCATTATATCCAATTAACAGCAAACTAGCGCTTCGGCTCAGAAAACTGATGAAAAGACCAAACGGTCCTTGAGTCATGAGCATACCTGCAGGGGTGATTGAGTCTTTTGACTCTAATCATCTTCTACCTCGCGATCTCCTTGTTCGCGAGCCGGCTCTCAGCCACGGTCAACCCTTACGTTGACTCCGCGATCTGACATCAAATTGGAGTAGCTATCTCTGCGAGTAGCTCCAGCCAGGACCCATGAAGCTGATCTTCTCCTCCATTGCCAATGATGGTGGTTGTTCTAGTATAAACCACAACGCCACCGCCACCTCTGGTCTCAGACCCGTGACTAGAGATCATAGCCATGTTCTGTTCACTGCCCCCACCATAAAGACGCGCCTGTGAGGCCTCGTTAGCCCCTGGGGCACCCCTCCAACTCGCCAGAAGATGGCCAACATGGAAGGACAACACCTTGTCCAGCGGCCGTGCACAGTAGGGAGTGAAAGGGCTCGTTTTCAGGAATTGGTGGTAGGGAGAGTCCCAGGCGATCTCAGTGTCACCGCCTATGATCTCCGTTCCTCAAACGGGTCTACGAACCTATAAATAGGCAGTTTCCTACAAGCTTGTTTGTCCATGGAGAGGAATCTTGCACCAATCTTGGAAAAACCCCAAAATCTGACGGAAATAATAAAAACATGGTTCTTTTGGTTCGGTTTGGACTCCTGAAGTTATTGGAGCACTCCCCCAGACTTGTACAACAATCGTACCGAGAGAGAATCCAGATCGAGCAAGACTCTGTATGTTCCCAGTTCTTCTCAAACCGGACGAGGAACAACCACCATAGGATTTGGATCAACGGTGATGATTGCCCACATTATAATAAAAGGAAATGATTTAAAGAAATCGTGACATTTACTATAATCCCAACACTTTAGAGAATCTTGTCAAATCCATAACTCCCAAACCAAAGATCCAATTGCTCCCAAATTTTGAGGTAAAGTCTATAATGACTTAATCTACCTCTCTACCAAAATTGGGATCATTATAGAAAAGAAAACGTTCCTTTTATTTATGTGCAAGATATCACCTAATTATATATGTTTCTCACATATTTTCTCTTTCTCTTGCTAATAAATTATTATTTTGAATTCCTTCAACATCAAGGAACCATAATGGCTCAGAATCCTATCTTGGGAATATTCTTTAGCCTCTCACTTATCTTTTATCTATTATTTTCTCATTATCCTATTTATTTCTTATCAAAATATCTCCTTTTGAGGATTTCTCTTTATCTCTCTTCTATTTTCCTCATTATCATTCATTTTAACATTAGAAATCCTTGGGATACGAAATTCCACCAAGGATTACTCAATTATACCTCTTTTCACTTATTTTCCACATTTCATCAATATTTTCAATTTCTTTCTTAATAAAGAAATACTTAATTGATCTTTTCTTTTCTTATTGCATTCTTTATGAAACTTTGGACTCCTTGGAACCCAAGGAACCCAAGAGGCACGAAATCCCTCTTTGGATTTGTCTTCTAGAGGTTTCCACAATTTGCTTTTCTCAAATATTCAGTTATTCATTCACCAATTGTATTTTCTTATTATTTGGGCCCAATAGCCAATAAAGCCCACAACACAATCATCAAGGATATTGTAAACAAAATCCATTTATTCCAAACAAATTATATCATTTGTTGTTCAAATATCTTTAAAATGAGAAATTACATTTCTCACCAAATGAACCCAAAAATTGGGGTTGTAACACATGTCGTCTAAAAAGTCAAAAATATATCGTTGTAGAGGCACAGGCTTACCCAGCTATTCTAGGGGACATGTTTCATGGGATATCCAGTACCAGCTGGTGCAGTTCGTGTGAGCTCGATACATGTACTCCCCAATTGGAGGGATTTTTCATTGTCATATGCCCACCCAGATTTGGAAATGCTTGGTGAGGAAGAAGGCAGAGTGATAATGTGGCCCAAAGTACATGTCGTCTATATTAATATTGTATTGTAAATTTACATTACATTAATTTGTTAGTATGTATATATGATTCAATTGATCTGAAATTATATATACAGGTCAACAGGAAGACACCCATTACTTCTCGGCCTCCACCTCCACCTCCACCTCCAGAAGTACCAAGTTGGCTTCCAAGGGACATACACGCCTCGTTAGGTCCTAATTGTAGGGGTATGGCAGTATGGATAGGCGAACATGATCCAAATTGCCCTATACATATTACTATTCTGGAGGATGCTGTAGGTCAATCATACAATAACAAGCTATTTATAAAAGATATTTTGGAATTGTTTCGTTTTGATTGGCTGAATACATCTATGATAGAGCTATGGATATGGTGGGATCTTCTTTATACATCCATATACCTTATTTTATATACGTTGATCATGTTTCTTATATATTAATGCATACGTAATACATGTTTTGTAGCTACTTACACATGATATGTATAGATTTTTCATTTTCCCATGTGGGATTTTTCTTCCATCTTTGATTAGTTTTGTAGATAAAGACCCTTCTTCAACTACTTCATACTACTGTGCTTCTTTTAAATATTTTGGCAAAAAAAAGAAGACGATGACAATAGTTCCATTCAATGTCGAGTAAGTTTACTTTGCTTATAATTTAGACTTAAGAAAATTACATTTTTATTGTAGATTTTGAGCTATTAAATTTTAACTTTCTTACCTATAGTGGTAGGCATTGGGAGTTACTAGTTATTGTCCCCAAGACGTACATTGTCTATTATCTAGATCATGTGGGGAATGAATTGAATACATTATATGGACACACAATAAAAAAGCCATTATTCCCGTGAGAAATATTTCGTATTTTTATATCTGTTAATATCTATTATTAGATTACAATTTAATTTTGCAATTTAATGTGTTACATTAACATGTAGGGCTTCAAATGAGTTCAAAAGAGATGGAGGAAAGGTCCCCAAGAAAAAGAATCAGCCACTAATTTGGGAAAATGTGAAAGTAATTTCCCGACTCCAATGTATATATTATTCATGTGAACTGTGTTTATTTGTATTTTTGAATATTTTGTATGTTTCAATGTATAGTGTGCTACACAAGACAACGGTTGGGCATGTGCATACTATGTGATGCGATTTATGGACCTAATCATCAAACATGCCGTAATGAAAATCGATACTATGCATAAGGTATTATATATAGTCTCATTAGATAATATGAAATATATCAATCTTATTATATATTATTAATTATATATATACATCATTCTCTTTGCAGGTGTTTAAAAAAGACTTGACTATAGGTGGAAAATTATTAGATGTACATACTCCCTATACGAGGGAAGAATTAGATGATGTAAGAGAAGAATGGGAAAATACCCTATAAGTAGTGGGAATTTTTAAACATAATTGGGATACTGATGGTGATAATGACAATGATAAATAAAGAATGATATTTCTAAACTTTGTTCTCATAATTATTTTTGTGTGAATGTGAATGAATTTTTCTAAATTGTCATATGTGTGAATGTGAAGATGATCAATACATGAATGTTTCTACATGAATGTGAAAAGTGATGAAATGAATGGAACTGTAGGTTGCTAAATGTGTGTGAAAATGGAGAAAATTTGAAATGGAACTACTGGTTTCTACATGTGTGTGATGAAAAATAATATGAATTAAATATTCTTATACATGTGTGTGATCATAAATTGTTGTCTATCTTGTTAATTTTGTAGGTTTGTGGTCTATTGTTGGCTGATATCAATGGATGTTGTAAATCTGTAGTTTAGAACTGAACTGCAGGTTTTGTATCCTTCTGACCAACCTTACAACATACCTACAAACTAATAAGAAGAAAAAAAACCAGCACATAGGCATCAATTATTAGTATAAAACCGACAACAAAGACACACATAGTCGGTTATTAGACAAAAACCGACGTCTATGTGGCTATGGGTGTCAGTTAGATATAAAAACCGACGTCGATGGTGCCCTTACTGGCACATTTTATTGGAGGTGGGAAGTGTTATATAATTTCGATTTTTGTGAAACACCGACGTCTTTGACCTGGATAGAGTGTCTGTTTTATTAAATAATCGACGCCTATAGTGCCCTTGCTGGCGCTTTTTTAGTGGCGGGAAGGGTTATGACGTCAGTGTTAAAACTGACGCTGAAAGTTTTGACTTTTAGCGGCGCCCACTTGGATGTCTCTTTGAAACTATCGCCAAAGGCCTTAAATAACTGACACTAAAGGTCAGTTATGTACTAGTGTAACAAGATCGTGGTTGGGCATGCACATATTACGTGATATTATTATATGCACGTGGAACAAATCAAATGTATTGATAATATAAATTAATAGTCTTGGATCATACTAATGAAGTAGCCTCATTTGATAATAAAAATAATCAAATCTAATTAGAAATATCATTCTCTTTGTAGTTGTTTAAGAATATTAAATCCTATACATTACATCAACTGAATGAACTACTTGAATAGTGGGCGGACAACTTTATGAAAAATGTGTACTTGAATAAAAATTTGATGTTTGATTGATACTTTTTGGTAGTTAAAACATTGATGTCAGATTTTTGATATGTATTTGTAAGTGTGAATTAAATGTTGATGTATATTTTTTATGTAATTATTATACATTATGACTTAAAATCTGAGACGACAACTGATGTTGATATGTATTTGTGAGTGTGAGTTAAATGTTGAGTGCATATGTGTGTGTAAATTTGAATGTGAAGGAGTGAGGAAGACAATGATTTTTATTTGTGCATATATGTATGAAATTGAAGTGTGGCTGAAAAATGAAACAATTGAGTTGTGAGTTCATGGATTTGTGTGTATTTGAAGTGAAAAATGATAGAATGTGGCATGTTTGTGCCTACTTTGAATAATATATTTTTTCTTACATGTGTGCCAATCTATTTTTAAGCCCTTATCCTTGTAGAGAGCCTGCTATTCTTCAGAACTTTCAGTTCTGAAGGAAAACAGTCTTCGAACAAGCTAGCATGATGGACAGTTTGTCTACAAACCTCCTATATAAAAAAAATATAAACATTTCTCGCTGGTTATATTTAAATAAATGACTACATTTCCACTTCACATCAGTTATTTACAGCAAATCAATGGGATATACCTACTTTTGAATCACTGATAAAACCAACATCAAGTTATTCTATGTCAGTCATTTGTCATAAACCAACCAATAAGGAAATATTAATGACTTTGTTTGATTTTCTAGCATCCGATGAGAAGAGGTCAAAATAGACCATAAATATGTCACCCACTGCGTGTTAAGTGATCGTTTCCTCTGTAACAATGAACTAACGACAAAAGGTATTGTCATCGATTTATAGAACCGATGAAGAATGGTTGTGTTTTAGTGTCCCCCACTTGGTCGTTGGTTTAAAACTGATATTGAATGCCTAAATTAATTGATGCCATATCCCCATTCTATAGTAGTGAGTGACATTCATGTTGATCATTTCTATGAAAAATTAACAACCATTGTCAATATTGTTGGAACCTCTTGTAAGCGTACATAAGAACTACACTCTGCAAAATATGTTGAAAATGCAGAAAAATTGTGAACGGTAAACTTGTAACATGAAGGGGACTAAACCAAATAGGTTACTTACAATGCCTGGAGATAATTGGTGGAGTTCTCACTATTCGTTAGTGTGCAACCTTATACATATGTATGATTCAACATGTGTGGTGTTAAGTAATATCATAGGAAAAAGGAAGTATGCCCTCTTTCAATTGAGATGCAGACTCGAAATATACAACGATGACATCATTCAATTAGTGTTTATATTGCTATTAATGATGGAAGTTTTACAAATTAGTGATTCTCTTTGTCAAGCATTGCAATGCCAAGAGCAAGAAATGGTGAATGCCATGAATTTGGTTGCAGTACAAAGTCCCTTATTCTAGCCATGAGGGAAGATGACTGGGAGAGCTTCATGGATGTTGTCAAAATATTTTGTGATGAGCACAAAGTAGATATCTCTGATTTAGCTTCCTGTTACCTAAACTGTGCATGCGTCCAACATCAATCTAGTGGAATCACAATAGAACATCATTTTTGAGTTGATATATTTACTACTGTGATGGATTCTCAACTACATCAGTAAAAGCATCGATTCAATAAACAAGCATCATAACTTATTTTGCTTACATCATCACTTGATCCAAGACATGGTAATAGATCTTCCAATTCTACTGATATACACATATTTTCTGATGAATATAATCACAAGATTTTAGTGCGGAGGAAAAAGATGCATTTAGGCTTGAGTTGAAACATTGCAAAATTGATCATGTTTCTGATCCTGATATGCAAAACCTTAGAAGAATTGTTGATTTATGTCAGACCTTAGTTCAAAGTAGAAAGGAAAAAATTACAACCAGATCTATAAAGTAATTCATCTTGTTTTGACACTCCATGTTTCAATTGCTACCATGAAAAGGGCATTTCTACTATAAAACTTGTGATGACAAGATTACACAATAAGATGAAGGGTGATTCCTTTTCTGATTTTATGATTATATATATTGAGAAAGGAATACCTACAAGCTTCACAAGTAATGAAATGATTGACAAGTTCTATATTTTAATGGACCGCAAAGCACAACTCAAATGAGCTCTTATAATTATAAAACATATATTTTTATGGTTTTGTACATTACATTTTAGAAAACAATCTACCCATATTACTCGCTCCCTCAACCTAAAACTCTTGGTTCCATCCATATATATAATATATATTATATAATATATATATAAATATTATATAACATATATATAAATATTATAATATATATATAAAAATATTATATATACATATAAATATTTATATTTATATATATATACCTATATATATCTCTGTGTGTGCATGTATATGTATATATATGTATGTATGTATATATATATGTATATATATCTATATCTATATATATATATATATATATATATATATATATATATATCAGAATTAAGTAAATATATTCCGACTACCCCCTACAATTATAGGAGGTCAAGAGTTACATATAGCCCCATGCTCGCTATACAACACGTACGTGAGCAACTCACACATCTAGCTAATTCGTAGTCTCTTTTTTACAATTTTATAAATTTTTACAGTAGTAGTACTCACATTCCTAACTATGCCTCCATGCTTGCGGGCATTTCTATTGGTATGTATGCCCTGAGAGCCAATCATGGGATGATTGGTGGGATACATTAAGATTGATTTGATAAGATCAAAGGAAAGCTTCCAATTCTTTATGGTTCAGTCATATGAGACAATGATAGAATGGATTGAATGTCTAGAGAATGACAGTACTCAATGACGTATGCCTCTAGGTTCAGGACCTGAATGATGAGATCATACAGATGCTAAGAGTTTATACATTCTTATTATGTCACTAGTCGGATGTCATTGTGGAAGGTAGATAGACAAAAATGACACACAAGAATAGATTGTGGTGTTGGTTGATGACAAAATCTCATTAGTCATGATATGGAGATATCAAACCAAACACATAGGTACTTGTTAGAGAACAAGTTTATCGGACAGACCCACCATGGGTTTGACACATGGAACCATGACATGGTAGTCACAGTCAGTTCTCACAGTGATGGTGGTGAGTGTGATTCTTTCACCTGAAATCACTACACTCAACACAGGTGATTGGGCACACTTTGACATCATCAAACGTTGTGACGATATTTCTCGGGAAAACACAAGATCAACGAATGTGGAAGCGATTAACTAGTAGCAGAATTATTAAAAATCACTAAAAATTTAAAAACTTTTCGTAAATAGATCCATAAATAGTAAAACTTTCTCATAAAGAAACATGATAAGTTATTTACAAGCTGATCCATCATTACATCTCTGTAATGTCATATCTCGAGGTTACAACCATCAGCTGCCCTGTTATCTGTACAAGGCAAGATACAAAAATCTCGAGGCATTAAGCCAAAAATCTCAGACCCAATTTTAAGCATCTACTGACTCCTAGGACATGAGAGTACAGAGACGACACATAGGACACTCTATCTACAAGACTTGATAGATAGTGTCTCCACTTGAGGATCACTGTTGTCCCTAATGTTGCTGCTGCTGCTGCTGTTGTTGCTCACCCACTGATGGGTTCCTTCGTCCTCGACGTCTACCTAAAAAGTCGAATCCCACGGGGGTGAGACAATTAAATAATTGTCGCTTCGAGAGTTATAACTCTCCGCCAGAAGCATTTTTAATGCAATAATGGAATAACATTAAGCAGTAGAACTATAAACATTCAATAGCAGGTTTAACATTGTATAAACTAAGTGAAGCAACCTTCCTTTAATCAATCATTTCAATTATAACTTAATTGAATGACAAGACATATAACAATAAGGAATATGAAGAACATGTATACTAGTTACTATAAACAATGTAACATCAATCATTGTTTCTCGTAGTTCAACCTAAGCAAATATGCTACACGGCTGATTACATTTTACAAACATTTTTATGCCCTGAGGAGATGAGTTACACCTCTCATACTCCAATCGACCATTACGAAATCACAATCGGTACCATACATAGGTCATCAGAAGAGTCAGATTCCTATGACCTCATCCTCCTCAGTCAGTATGAGGAACAACATACAGGACGTCTTGTGTTTCTGCCATAATAGCTCTCCAGGGTATTCTGGCAACTTCACTATTAGAGTTATAGTGGCGTTATGTACTCTCTTCTCCATCGAGGGATTTCTTATTTATCTCACATCGATGTGGCATTAACAACATCATCGAGAGATTAGTGATACATCATCCCGACATAAACATATAACAAAGGATTGAGAGATTAAAAGTACATCTCATATCAAATCCTACATTAGGACGTAAGGATATTCGCATTCATAACCCCCACATACTCAAAAGTATGCTCTCCAGGAGTTCCATTAGGAAAAAGCTATTTCACCATCATTTAACTACTGACAATGATGGATCTATGGTCAGGGCTCTACATGATATCATTATACTTGATTATTTAATTACATTATGACATTCTTTTAGCATCAGGCATGTTTCCAAACATAAGTCAATAAGACAATTTCCATAAAGAAAGAGTACTTATTGTATCAAGTTTATGTCACATATTGTTAACACTGGGATATCAATCCCTAACCATCTCATCATTTTGATTCAGGAATATGGGTATTCAAACCCTTAGATCATTAAAACACTTGTTACCAGGTAACATATTGTCATCAAGTCATTTATCAGCATGACCTTGATTGTAGCACTGCAGATATTTCTCATGGCTCATACAGCCTATCAAATATCATATGTTACCTCATACTAGGAAACATAACATATCTTTACTTTCAAAGCTTATAAAGTGCTTTCAATAAATGTAGCATCATAACCCTTACCTGGCTATGCTCACTTCTTTATAAGGACTTGCATGGTTAACATTACTGATAACATGCACATTGTAACTATATCAGCACAATACAAGTTCTTTCCAATTTAAATATAGAATACCACGGCCGTGCTATCTTGCACGGTCGTGCAAGAGTAAGCCACCACGGTCATGCTTCATTACACGGTCGTGCCACAGAGGATTCACCACGACCGTGTCATATCACCACGGCTGGTTTCTAGGGTTAGGTTTCCTTTTTAATTCAATTAGGGTTATTCAACCCCTTTAACTTATAAAGGCATAATGATTACTCATTCCATAATCAAGTATAGTGTTTTATGCTTAAAAGCATAACCCAAATTAGGGTTTACTATTCACACCATGACATTTCCCTAGTTTAGGGTTTACTATTCACATTATATCACAATACCTTAAATTAGGGTTTACATTTCACTTTACAATGAATTAAGATCATACCATTATCATGTGTGAGGATTACTTCCATTAATGCCCTCAAATTAGGTTAAGATTCACTAACCATCATAATTAGGGTTTCAATGATCTCACTATGAAGGATCATACCCTAGTTAGATGTATTCATACATATTGGAAGTTTATTACTTGATTCTCATTCATATTAGGAGTCTTCTCTCTCCTTTTTCTATTAGATGATGTTTACATCACTCTTGATTAGGTTAAGTCAAATCAACCTTGACATCATGGGTTATGTCATTACTATTGTGGTCATTAAATAGAATGACATCAAACGTTTTTAACCATTTTAGATCTCAAACGGTCTTGCACACAAACTCCCCAAATGGTCTTGGATGGACCTTGAAACCGTTTGGTGTTGTTGACTGTTTGGTCTATTTGACTTTGAAACTGTTTGATAAAAAGCACACTCAAGACCGTTTGCCCAAGATGAGGTGAAGGTCGTTTGGTCATGAAGATAGTTTGGCCAACTTTGACTTTGAAACTGCATGGGCAAAACCAATCTTGAAAATGCATGAGCACCAAACGGTTTCGGATCGTTTGGTCCGAAACGGTCTTGAGACCGTTTGGTCCCAAACTAACTCAAAACCGCATGGACCAAAAAGTGTCTCAACCACTTCAATTGAGTTAGGGTTTCCAATGTTGAACCCCTCAATCAACCATGCACCTGTTAGCCACTTATCGATTGAGTTAATTAGGTAAATCCTCTACTGATTTGACACTCAATTGACCCTCAATTGATCACCAATTAGGTCTTAGATCAATTGAATTAGGGTTTGGAATCGATTACCCTTCAACACTCCTCAACATGAGTCTAATTGATTTGAATCCATGGAACCATGAATCAATTTGGTCATGACCTGACCCCAAATGGTCTTGGGATCATTTGGATGACCTCCAAACGGTCTTGAGACCGTTTGCTCAAGTCAACATCAAAAACTAACTCAACCTATTAAGGTTTGGCTCATTGAATTGATTATTAGGTCACTAATCAATTGCACTTCAACTTTTTATCTTTAGATCTCCAACCACTTGACCATAGTAAACCTTAGACCTCCAAACGGTCTTAGGTGACCCCCAAATGGTCTTGGGATCATTTGGACATCCTCTAAACGGTCTTGTGACCGTTTTCCCATTATGTCATAAAAAACAAGTCATTCACTTAAGGTTTGAACCCTAGGTTTGGTCACCAAATCAGCTCTTAATCATTTATCAACTTGTTATCATTGGACCCTCAATTGGTCAACCCCACTTAACCCTAGACCTCCAAATGGTATTGGGTTATCACCAAACGGTCTTTAGACCATTTGGGTGATCCCCAAATGGTTTTGAAACCGTTTGGGACACTCAACCCAAACTTCAACATGATTCACTTATTGAAATTAGCAATTAACCCGATTAGGGTTTAGGTGATTAATGTGCCTTCAATTGGTGATTTACTTGGAATTAGATGATGATTTTTGGTAGGTGATTAGTCCAAATTATTTACAACAGACCTCCAAGCTTCGTATATTTAATGGTGGATGAAGCTCCAAAGGTATTCCAAGGTCCGTTCTTCAAGATTTGGATGGAGAAGATGGCTAGAAAGAAGAGTTGTGTAAGGAAAACTACTAAACCAACCTTGTATTAGAGTTTTCACCATGAATTCGGGATAGATGGTGGTCCAAATTTACCAACTTAGCTTGGTCATCTTCCTCAGTTCTCGAGCTCCCTCTTGGTCGGTCCAAAGCAAGAAGATGAGGAGAAAGAACTAAAGGAACGATCCTTTGCTTTGAGGAAAAAAGGGTGCTTATATATTTGGGTATTATCAAGGCAAAGAAAAAGATAATTGTTTCTTTTATTTCTTAAACCTATCCACTCATGATCGCTCCACCCTTGGCCACGTTTCTTCCTCCTTTTCACATGTAAAACCTCTCTCTTATCCAAGGTTAAAGGAAAAGAAACCATATATCTTAATAAGCTATATATATGAAAGGCCATTTTGCTTAAAACTTGGTTATTTAGATATTAAGGTTATCTTTCTTGTTTGATCCTTGAAATAAGGCACCCCTCTCATTTTATTTGCTCCAATTGATGCCAAGAAACGTGAGAGATACTCTAGAGGGTACAGTTTACATGTTACACCCTATGTTTTGGGTAAATTGCACTTTACACCAAAACTAGGTTTTAAAGCACAAGGATTGCTCAACAAGCTATATCTTGATGCTCAAGCTTGTGAAATCCATATCACTACATCATATTCATTCTTATGATGTCTCAATATCAGAGGAATATCTTAACATGTGCAATTTGCAAGTTAACCCCTCAACTTGGGTAATTTGCACATTAGTCCAAAATTAACAAAACAATATTACAACATTGTTCAAAAAATGACTGGAAAAGAAATATAAGTTCCTCAAAAGATTTAATTACATAACACAAGATAACCACAAGCATCGAATTACATATTTAAGCAAAACACCTAGGGTTAGTTCATAACCCAGGTCAGGGATGTTACAAATTATTCACCCCTTACAAGTATTTCGTCCCCGAAATCAACAAAACATATTAAGATAAAAGAGCAGGGTATTTCCTTCTCATCTCTTTTTCTAGTTCCCACGTGGCTTCTTCAATACCACGGTGATTCCAGAGAACTTTCACAAGACTTATGTCTTTCTTTTTCAACTTTTTAATTCTTTTATCAAGGATCGATACAGGTCCTTCTTCATAAGATATATCATCATTCAATTCTACTTCCATAGGTTGCAGAACTGACTCTGTATCAGGGTGACATTTCCTAAGCATGGAAATGTGGAACACAGGGTGTAACCTCTGTAACTCTGGTGGTAACTCTAGTTTATAGGCTATTGTTCCAATTCGTTCAATGATTGGATAAGGCCCCATAAACCTAGGAGCTAACTTCCCTTTCCTTCCAAATCTCAGAACTCCTTTCCAAGGTGAGACCTTGAGGTACACTCTGTCTCTAACTTGGAACTCTAAGGGTCTATGACGCTTATCAGCATAAGATTTCTATCTATCATGTGCAGTCTTTATCTGTTGTTGTATCACTTTAATCTTCTCAGTGGTTTGCTACACAAGATCAGGACCTAAAAGTTAATATTCACCAGTTTCATACCAACATAGGGGTGATCTACAACGTCTACCATACAAAGCTTCATAAGGTACCATATCAATGCTATGTTGATAGCTATTGTTGTAGGCAAACTCTATCAAGCTTAGGTGCAGATCCCAACTCCCCGTAAACTGAAGAACACATGCTCTAAGCAAGTCCTCCAAGGTTTGTATAGTCCTTTCTGACTGTCCATCAGTCTGGGGATGAAAGGCTGTACTAAACCTTAACTATGTGCCTAAAGCTTTATGAAGTCGCTCCCAAAAATGACTCGTAAACTGGGGACCTCTATCAGAAACAATGGTAACTGGGACTCTGTGTAGTCGTACTATCTCATCGACATATAACTGTGCCGGCTTCTCAGCAGAATATGTTGTTTTGACAGGTAAGAAATGTGTTGTCTTTGTCAACCTATCAACTATTACCCAGATGGAATCATGTCCTTTGGCTGTCCTGGGTAGACCAACCACAAAGTCCATGGTTACATGATCCCACTTCCACTGTGGTATGGGTAAAGGTTGTATTGTTCATGTTGGCTTTTGGTGTTTAGCTTTAACTTGCTGACACACATGACACCGCATAACAAACTCAGCAACGTCTTTCTTCAAACCAAGCCACCAATACATATCTTTCAAGTTTCGATACATCTTGGTGCTTCCTGGATGCATAACATACATTGAAGAATGAGATTCTTCCAGGACTAACTTTCTCAAGTTACCCACATTAGGCACTATCATCCTTCAATGATAACAGGCTACTTGGTCATCTGAGTCATGGAAACCATCTCGTTTCTCACTACCATACTCCGATCTAATCAGTTGAACTACATCATCAACTTGTTGTGGCTCCTTGATCTGCTGTATCAAAGTAGGTTTTATGTGCATCTCAGCTAACAACCCAGCTAACAATGATACTTTTAACTGTACATTGTCTTGCCTTAAGGAGATAAACATATCCCTCCTAGAGCATACCAAGGAATTTAGTTGTGCTCTATCTAAGGCTGGTGTTGCTGATTTCCTACTCAAAGCATCAGAAACCACATTAGCCTTCCCTGGATGATAATAAATTGTACAATCGTAGTCCTTGATTAACTCCATCCAGTGGCATTGCCTCATATTAAGCTCATGCTGAGAAAAGATATACTTAAGGTTCTTATGGTCTGTGAAAATATGGAATGTCTCTCCATAAAGATAATGTCTCCAGATCTTCAAGGCATGAACCACAACAGCTAGTTCTAGATCGTGTGTCGGATAGTTCTCCTCATGTTTCTTAAGCTGTCGGGAAGCAAAAGAAATCACTTGTTTATCCTACATCAACACACATCCAAGTCCATTCTTGGAGGCATCACAGAAAACTATATATCCTTTTCCTTGTTCAGGTAACACAAGAATAGGTGCACTTGTCAACCTCTCCTTCAACAACTAAAAAGATTGTTGACACTTATCACTCCAAATAAAAGGAACATCCTTCCTGGTCAACTTAGTCAAGGGTAATGCTATAGAACTGAAGTTCTTAATGAACCTCCGGTAATAGCTTGCCAACCCTAAGAAACTACAAATCTCCATCGGTGTCTTCGGCTGCTCCCATTGCAGGACAGATTCTACCTTTTTAGGGTCAACACGTATACCTAAAGCAGATATTACATGTCCAAGAAAAGATACTTCTGGTAACCAGAACTCACACTTGCTAAACTTAGGATATAACTTGTATTCTCTTAGCAAAGTTAGAGTCTAACGAAGATGTTGTTCATGCTGTTGAGCATCCTTACTATAGATCAGAATGTCATCTATAAAGACGACAACACACTGATTAAGAAAAGGTCGGAAGATTCTATTCATGAGTTCCATAAATGCAGCTGGTGCATTAGTTAGTCCAAATGACATAACTGTGAACTCATAGTGACCATACCTCGCCCTAAAGGCAGACTTTGGTATGTCACTATCCTTAATATGTAGTTGATGATATCCTGACCTCAAGTCTATCTTTGAGAAGACGGTTGCACCACGTAACTGGTCAAAGAGATCATCATTCCTCGGCAAAGGATACTTATTCTTTATTGTTACTTTATTTAACTGTCTATAATCAATGCACAACCGCATTGACCCGTCTTTATTCTTAACAAAGAGGACCGGAGCACCCCAAGGTGAAGTACTCAGTCATATGAAACCCTTCTCAAGCAACTCTTGCAACTGTTTCTTGAGTTCTGCCATCTCAGCAGGCACCATCCTATATGGTGTTTGTGCTATAGGTTGCGTCTCTGGGATTAAATTGATTTCAAAATCAATCTCCTGAGGTGGTGGCACGCCTGGAAGTTCTTCAGGGAATACATCTTAAAATTCCCTGATTACAGGAACTTCGGCAGGGTTAGGACTATCCATGGTAGTATCTACCACATGGACCAAGAATGCATAACATCCTTGCCTCATCAGCTTCTCAGCAACCATAGCTGACACAAGACAGGTGGGTAGAATCTTTCTTTCTCCTTGAAAGATCCATGTGTCTCTATCATCAGCGAACATAGCTTGCTTGGATTCACAATCCAAAACAACCTTATATCTTTCTAAGGTATCCATCCCAAGGATTATATCAAATCCATACATCTCAAGTGGTATAAGATCCACTTGAATGTGATGTTCAGAAAAGAAGAGGATGCAGGGAGAACATACCTCCTGCAACACAACAGACCCCATCAACGGAGTTTCTAGCAACATACTATCTTCTCTATGACTTATAGTCAAATTGCAGTCAAGAATCACTCTTCGAGTGATAAAGGAGTGCATAGCACCTGGATCAATTAAAACAGATACTATGTACGATGTATACATATCAGAATATAACAATTCCATCTGACCTGTCACAACCCGAGGGTTGATCACTGCATCAGGTGGATTCATCACATAGAATCTTGTCGTCGCTTGTGGTTGATTAAGTGCTTGTTGACTAGGTGTCGATGATCCAGCTTGGGATGTTTGTCCACGTCCTCTAGCACTTCCTGGGAACTGTCTTCTTTGGGATACTTGCTGACTCTATCTCTGAGGTTGAGTTACACTCACTTCTCTGGCTCTGCAATCTTTCATCAGATGTCCCATCTTTCCACATATGTAACAACTTCTATTGAGTTGTTGTGGTATGGGTGGTCCTGTAATTGACATAGATGTTGAACTACAAGCTCCTTCTAGCGGAAAACTTCATCCTCTACGCCTATTTGACATCCACTGCGTCTGGGTATTGGATCTAGGTGGTGGTGTAGGTGCGGAAAATCTTGGTTTCTTGAAACCTTTAGATGAAGATCCTTGGAACTGGGGATACATCCTCTTGTTTTGGGTCTGTCTCTTCTCTGCTACATACCTCTCTACCCTCCTGACAGATTCCACAAAGGTAGCAAACATTTCCCTGTTCTCCAAAGTAGACACAGGAGTAGTTAACTCAGCGTTTAACCCTTTCTCTAAATGCCTAATCCTTTCTTCATCTGTAATTGCCATGTGCGGACAGAACCGCAAAAGCTCCATGAACTTAGCCTCATACTCGCTAATGTTCATTGGACCTTGTCTTAACCTCTCAAACTGAGAGATTTTCTCATCCAAGAACATCTTAGGGAAGTATCTATTAATAAATTCCCATAGGAAAGCTTCCCATTCAATCTCCACACCTGGCCTTTTCTGTTCTTCCATGGTCCACCAATGACTAGCACTCCCCTTGAGTAGATACACAACATGTCTAACCTTCTCAGCTTCTGGGATGTTCAGGATTCTAAAGGCCTTCTCTAGTTCAGTTAACCACAAGTCAGCATCTACTGGGTTAGTTGTTCCAGCATACTTTGTGGTTCCAACTCGGCGAAGTCGTTCAAACGTCTTGCCGATTCCTTGTCCTTTTGGATGGGTAGGTGCCCTAGGTGCAGGTATAGGCATCCTATCAGTCATATGTGTCATGGAAGTCATAAACTGCCCAAACATGGCATGGATGGCATGGTTCCCCATGTCAGTTGGATTGAAATGGGGTGGTTCAGGCACATGTTCTTCTCTATCTGGGTCTCTTGCACCTCTTCTGGGTGCAGCAGCACTACTCTCTTCAACGTGTTCCTCATGTGGTTCAGACATCCTTAGTTTTATCTTCTTCTCCTAAATGAGCAGAAGACACTATTAGACATACTAGAAGACACTAGAACAGACTCAACAACCTAAGTCCTATGTCTCTATAGACTCAGCGAACCTAGAGCTCTGATACCACTAAATTGTGACGATACTTCTCGGGAAAACACAAGATCAATGAATGTGGAAGCGATTAACTAGCAGTGCAATTATTAAAAATCACTAAAAATTTAAAACTTTTCATAAATAGATCCATAAACAGTAAAACTTTCTCATAAAGAAACATGATATGTTATTTACAAGTTGATCCATCATTACATCTCTGTAATGTCATATCTCGAGGTTACAACCATCAGCTGCCCTATTATCTGTACAAGGCAAGATACAAAAATCTCGAGGCATTAAGCCAAAAATCTCAGACCTACTTTTAAGTATCTACTGACTCCTAGGACATGAGAGTACAGAGACGACACAAAGGACACTCTATCTACAAGACTTGACTGACAGTGTCTCCACCTGAGGATCACTGTTGTCCCTGATGTTGCTGCTGCTGCTGTTGTTGCTCACCCACTGATGGGTTCCTTTGTCCTCAGCGTCTACCTAAAAAGTCGAATCCCATGGGGGTGGGACAATTAAATAATTGTCCCAGCGAGAGTTATAACTCTCCGCCAGAAGCATTGTTAATGCAATAATGGAATAACATTAAGCAGTAGAACTATAAACGTTCAACAGTAGGTTTAACATTGTATAAACTAAGTGAAACAACCTTCTTTTAAGCAATCCTTTCAATTATAACTTAATTGAATGACAAGACATATAACAATAAGGAATATGAAGAACATGTATACTAGTTACTATAAACAATGTAACAATGAATCATTGTTTCTCGTAGTTCAACCTAAGCAAATATGCTACACGGCTGATTACATTTTACAAACATTTTTATGCCCTGAGGAGATGAGTTACACCTCTCATGCTCCAATTGACCATTACGAAATCACAATCGGTACCATACATAGGTCATCAGAAGAGTCAGATTCCTATGACCTCATCCTCCTCAGTCAGTATGAGGAACAACATGCAGGACACCTTGTGTCTCTGCCGTAATATCTCTCCAGGGTATTCAGGCAACTTCGATATTAGAGTTACAGTGGCATTCTGAACTCTCTTCGCCATCGAGGGATTTCTTGTTTATCTCACATCGATGTGGCATTAACAACATCATCGAGAGATTAGTGATACATCATCCCGACATAAACATATAATGAAGGATTGAGAGATTAAAAGTACATCTCATATCAAATCCTACTTTAGGACGTAAGGATATTCGCTTCCATAACCCCCACATACTCAAAAGTATGCTCTCCAGGAGTTCCCATAGGAAAACTTGTTTCACCATCATTTAACTACTGACAATGATGGATCTATGGTCAGGGCTCTACATGATATCCTTATACTTGATTATTTAAGTACATTATGGCATTCTTTTAGCATCAGGCATGTTTCCAAACATAAGTCAATAAGACAATTGCTATAAAGAAAGTGTAATTATTGTATCAAGTTTATGTCACATATTGTTAACACTGGGATATCAATCCCTAACCATCTCATTATTGTGATTTAGGAATATGGGTATTCAAACCCTTAGATCATTAAAACACTTGTTACCAGGTAACATATTGTCATCAAGTCATTTATCAACATGACCTTCATTGTAGCACTGTAGATATTTCTCATGGCTCATTGACGTGTATTTTACTACGCGCTTAAACGCAAGTATACGCGTCGAGTAATATAGGCCTTGTGAGGCCCGAGTCGAACTCAGGGATACGTGAATTATTGGAGACTTCTACTAACTAATCGCAATCAGCTAGACCGATTAACAAAGTAGAATTTGTTGTTGAAATTAAAAGAAAATAAAAATGAAACAAAGAAAATAATCGATTAAAGGTTAATTTAATCAATTAAAAGGATATCTTTAGGATGGCGGTTTCACCGCGGGTCAACATTGTATTAGATTTCATATAATTCCTCACACTTCTCTCTCTATCCGGGTAGTGGCCTGAAATGAGAATTACCCACTGTCGTGGTGTAATTCACTACTTAGGTTTAGGTTGATTCCACCGTCGTAGTAATCATTCCCCTAAACTAAGCGCATTAGGATCGGTCCCTCAGTTCCCACCATTAATTTTACAACTCCTTTGTCAAGGGTTTTATTAATTAATGTAGAATTCGTTTCTTTTCAACCGTTAATCCTTCTGTCGAAGTGATTAAGGGCATTAATTTACTATTATGGTGATCAAGCATAACAATAGCAATAGAGAAAACGAATTTATACCACGGATATGAGAGAAAAATATGAATTATCAATATAAAATCATCATACAATGTATCCCCGGGCTACTCCCGGTCCTAAAGATTGAGGGTTTTAGCCTCTCATGTTCATCTTACACAAATACATGGTAGAAATTGGGGAATTCATAAGAAAAACGTGAAATAGATGGGAAAACCCCTGAACGGAGAAGAACCGGTGGATCCTTGGCGTAGAACACAGCTTCCCCCGCCTGTCGGTGGTGGAAATTGTCTTCGGCAGCGTCCGAATCACCCGGTATGAGCTTCTCGGCCTCCGTTCTCCTTTTTCTCCTCCTCGGCACTCGTGCAATCCAAATATGAGATCCCCCCTTTTGTCTGGGCGGCCGTCATTAGGTATAAGTCCCTAATTAGGTCGTCAAATAATGACAGCCGTCCGATTGATATCAAAACAGATCCAACGCATATCTGCCGGCGTCGATACCATCGACGCGGGTCGATGGTATCGACCCAGCGGATTAGCGGCAGCTTTCCTTTCTTTTATTCTGAGCGCCTGTGGTGATCTCGATACCATCGACTTGGGTGTCGATGGTATCGACTCCTTTAGCGTCGGTTGTTGTCGTTTAGCGACGCTGTAGCTCTCCTTGTGTCGATGGCATCGACATCCGTCGATGGTATCGACTTAATCCTCGCTAGCAGCCTGGAGACATCTCGATGCCATCGACTTGGGCGTCGATGGTATCGACTCTGTATTGCTCTTCTCGGCTGACAACCTGTGGCTTGGTCGATGGTATCGACACCCGTCGATGGTATCGACGGATGTAGATACTTGTTTTTCCTGAAATTGTACAACAAGACCAAATAAATCCACACGATTTATGATAAGATGATCAATAATGCTTAAAATAATGAAATAAAGGGGATTTGATATAAAATGATGGCAAAGACCAAATAAAGTGAATTATGCAATATTATCCATGAAAATGAGTAATTAAGGCACAAAACACATATGAAAAAGGTCTATAAATGTGACTCAAAATCATCGCATCAAACTCCCCTAAGCTTAAACATTGCTCGCCCTCGAGCAACTAATCCTTAGAATAAAATTGCGAATGTCAACTAACAATCAAAACACCAACCCACCTCACAAATGACTCCCACTGGACGTTCTCAAACCGGCCTACCCTAATCACAGAACAGTAATTACCCTATAGGCGACAATAACCATCAATAAAAGAAATTATCCTTCAAACTGATGAACACTATCACATAAGGCAGTTATCATAATAAAGTTCGCCGATTCAGCCATGGTGCATCTTGTGATCACCTACTCTACGTTGCTCGCCCTAACTACCATCTACATGGAAGCAGTTCTCCTGATAAACATGAGTGAGGAGAAAATCACGGTGGCCTACCAATCCGAGCAACGGGTGGATGGAATGGGTGGTTCATGGGAGAATTTGGAAGTATTACACAGTTTCAAAATGCATATAACAAAATGCCCTAAATGATGCAAATGCACATTAAGAATGCCCTACCGCCTAAAAGCGGGTGGAATGATGCATGCCCTAACCTTCTACCTCAAAATGAGATAGAAATCTACTCAAGCCACATCATGTACTCAATTCCCCTGTTATACAAGTGATATCATTCCTTTCTCCCTCTTATTCCATTTCCTTCTAAATTCTCTTCTTTTTTTTTTTTTTTTTTAACATTTGTTCATATTTCCAGAATTTTTTTTTTCTTCTGTTTTTTTTTCTTTCCAATTGGAGATCCTTGCTTTATTTCGAGGGTATGGAACAAATTAGATCACCTATTTAGGAAAACTGAGATACATGGTGTGCCTATGCATGAAAATCATGAAATTGTGAGTGCAACTACATGACATGCACCTAAAGGTAATGTGCATGTATCACTATATATATATTTTTTTTATTATTCTATGCAAAAACATGAAAATAACAATGCAAAACCTATCTACATGCCATGCACGCAAAAGAAATTGAAACTGCACTTTACTTCCAATTCTTGGTGGATTATAGGAAATGGGGTGGAATGATCACAAGATTAAGTGACTGAACCTTAAAAGAAAATTATGTGTCCCTCCTTATTGACATGTGTAGTAGTAAAAAGGGTGCTTTCTCTTACATCTGATTAAGGTCTCATTACCATTTGATTAGGTTAGGCTCAAACAACCGTTACTATCCACTTTCCATGAGTCAAAGGGTGTGGGTATGACATATTGGTTCAAAGTTGACATAATCAATCATTTTCATAGAAAAAGTTCCCCAAGGACAACCAAGTAAAGCTATTTAAATGACACAGAAAAATTTTCAATTCCCTTTAATTTCCCCATGAAAACAGCTAGATGACAATTTTTACGACATCCACAATTACACTAGATAGATGTGGATCCTACATAAAAACTTAAAATTGCAAAAACAAATAACAAAGCAGAAACTAAAACAACTAAAGAAAAGATAAAAGATAGAGCTGTTCCAGCCACCCCCCTAAGCTTGAATCCGACTATGGCCTCATAGTCAAAAACCAACTTAAGGGTGGAACAGTGATACCCTGATCAATCTTGTGAAGGCGGTGGTGGGTAATGTGGTGCCGTAGGATCCCAAGACGGGTACTCCCCCTGGAAGCTTGGATCATAGTGGGTCCTCGGCGGAGGCTGTGGATAACCTCCAAAGTAGTCTCGACTCCAGTAGTGGTCGAAGAAGGGCTCCTGCTGCGTCTCTATCCGCTGCAACCGGTTGTGCATTTGTTCTTGGTTGGCGAGGATGAGCCGCTCGTTCTCGAACATAGCCCTTTGATTATCAAGCAACCGGCCCGTTGTCTCACGGATGCCGGTATACAAAGTCATATGCTGGTGCTGCGTCTGCTGGATGTCCTGCAGCATGGTATACATCCCTTGCATGGAGTAGGGATCCGCAGCTGGCTGTTCTTGCTGTGGTGATGGCGGCGGGGGCTGAGATGATGAAGATGCACCCGGATGCATCCTAGGACGCTTCCGTGGTGCCACGCGTGCTCGAAGAGGTGTGAAAGCCTCCTCGTCTTCCTCCGCCTCGCCTTCTTGGTCGTCACCTCCGCCTTCTTCTTCCGAGGACTCGATGGCTATGATGGGCCATCGGAAATGCTGCTTGCCCTCAATGTGGAAGACGTCGTCCGGCAGGGATGCCTCCTGGTAAGCTTGGTTGACGTGGCAATGAGCGTACGCCAACCCGTCCCGGAAAAGAATGAGGTTTGAACGGTGCAAGTGTTGCACGTTCAACTTACTCCGCGTAGAAATCGGAGTCATGGACTGAAAGTTCAGCCCCAAGTAAAGCGCCAACTTGGTGACAAGACCACCAAAGTGTATTGGAGCCTTCCTTGTGCTCCGCTTCACCGCCATGACGCGCTGTAACCAGAATGCTCCCCAGTTGCACTCTTGACGCTTCAGGAGGGCGTACAGAAAGAACAAGTCGCTCTCCTGAAACTTGCTCAAAGCAAGATCGCTCCGCCCGAAGAAGGTCAAGCTAAGCATCCTATGCAATACCCGGACGAACGGGTGTTCAAAATCAGCTACCGCGGCGTTGTGGTAGCTCACAGTCTTCCCTGCCGGTACCGTACAAAGCTCGGAGAAGATCTTGTCGTAGTCGGTGCGGGCGTCGGGACGTCGGTGATCGTGGCGGCTGTGGTTCCAGTTGAAGATGTCGTTGAACTGCTTCAACGTGAAGTTGTAATTGTTGTTGAATAGACGGAAGGTCACCCTTCCCTGGATCCACGTCTGGTCCGATGGTACCACATCGTTTGGTACGACGCAGATATCAAGGGACGCCATGAACTCGGCCACCAGTTCCTTGTATGTGGGCCATTCGCCAAAGAACGGCTGCCCATCCGCATGACAGTCCATCTCATAGAAGCGACCGGTGTGCCGCGCTTGCCCGGCCAACACATAGGCCAAGTTGGCCTCGAATCCCAAGTCCCTGATCATGCCCCGGTCCACATACCGGGTGGCCTCGAACTTCCTCTTCATGATCTCCTCGTACACTTTCCTCGTGTCCATGTTGGCGTGAATAAGGCGTGGACGAGAGATAGAAGCTGTTGGAGGAGGAACAAACTCCTCGATCACCATTGGATGCGCGCTCGATGAAGATGCTCCGCCCGTATGCACCATGTTTGCGAGAAGAAGAGATTAAGAGAAAAGAGCTCGGTGAAGATGGAGAGAAAATCTCCGCTCGATGAAGATCTTTGCTCGGTGACGCTTCTCCGCAGGTGCAGAGGGCTCGGGGGAGTGCTCGACGCAATGGGGAGTACTTGCTCTGAGGGTGTGATGTCATATGACGTTGCAAGTCCCCTTAAATAGACTTGATCGGCGCCCCTGTTAACCCGTCGATACCATCGACGCGGGTCGATGGTATCGACACGTCTCGCGGGTAGCCGTCTCTGTCGCTGGCATCGACGGCTGACGTTTGCTGGATCGCGAAACCCGGATCGCTGACGAGTCGATGCCATCGACGGATGTCGATGGTATCGACGCAGCCCCCGGATCGCTGATGTGGCTGTCGCGGTCGTCGCCGATGTCTTCATTCGGATTGGTGACATGTCCGTCGATACCATCGACGAGTGTCGATGGTATCGACCTGCATTTGTTGCAACACCTCCGTTTCTGGCTCTCAACCTGTGATGATGTCGATACCATCGACGAGGCCGTCGATGGTATCGAGTTGACTGAGCAAAACTTGTCTGAATATCTCCAGAGATCTCGATGGTATCGACAGGGGTGTCGATACCATCGACTTTATCCTGGAGATCAACCTGTGACCATGTCGATACCATCGACGGATGCGTCGATGGCATCGACACAGTGCGATTTTTGCTGGTTGCAACCTGTGCCCAAGTCGATGCCATCGACTGATGTGTCGATGGTATCGACTCTGCCTAATCCTGCACAATTAACAAACAGATCAAGGTATCATTTTTAAACTAAAATCTAAACGAATTAAAAACAATCTATCACTAAAATGAAACTAGCCTAATGTACCGTTGGTTGGGTTGCCTCCCAACAAGCGCCCTTGTTTAGCGTCTTAGGCTAGACGTCAGTCCTTCTTCTCATTCATGTATAAGTGAAATGAGTTTAACCTCATTCACTTTCCTCTTGTAATTCTCACCAAAGTATAGCTTCAAGCGCTGCCCGTTCACCAAGAACGTGGTCTCTCCATCTCGCACGAGAATCGCTCCGTGCGGTCTCACTTCTTCCACCTCAAAGGGTCCACTCCATCGGGATTTCAGTTTCCCGGGATGCAACTTGAGACGAGAATTGAACAATAAGACACTGTCTCCTTTCTTAAACGTGCGTATCTTTATGTGGCGATCGTGGATCAGCTTTGTGCGCTCTTTGTAAATACGGGCATTCTCATACGCCGTCATGCGTAGCTCATCCAATTCATTCAATTCTAGCATTCTTTTCCTCCCGGCCTCGTCATAGCGCAAATTCAGCCTTCTTAGCGCCCAATGGGCCTTGTGCTCCAATTCTACCGGAAGATGACACGCCCGGCCATACACCAACCTAAAAGGCGTAGTGCCTATAGGTGTTTTGTACGCCGTTCGATAAGCCCAAAGTGCATCCGGTAACAATGTACTCCAATTCTTCCGTGTAGATGCTACGGTCCTTTCTAAGATCTTTTTGATTTCTCGGTTTGATACCTCCACCTGTCCTTGCGTTTGTGGGTGATATGGGGTGCCAATGTTGTGTTTGACCCCATATTTCTTCAAAAGTGACGCAAATTTTTGATTTCGGAAGTGTGTGCCTCCGTCACTAATAATCATCCGAGGAATCCCGAACCTGCAGAAAATATTCTCCTTTACGAACCTGCAGACTACATTCGAATCATTAGTCCTTGTGGGGATTGCCTCCACCCACTTCGACACATAATCCACGGCAAGCAAAATATAAAGATTTGAATTTGAGGACACAAAGGGTCCCATGAAGTCAATGCCCCAAAGATCAAATACCTCGACTTCCTGAAACACATTCAGGGGCATTTCTTGTCTCCTTGAGATATTACCTGCACGCTGGCACGGGTCACACTGCCTAACAAAATCATAGGCGTCCCGGAACAAAGTGGGCCAATAAAGGCCGCTCTCCAAAACCTTAGCTGCTGTCCGTGAGCTAGCATGATGTCCTCCCGTAGGTGACGCGTGACAATGATGTAGAACACTTTCGTACTCTACCTCCGGCACGCACCTGCGAAGAATTCCATCCCTGCATTGCTTCAACAATATTGGGTCATCCCAAAAATAGTATCTCAATGAGTGGAAGAATTTCTTCTTCTCTTGATATGACCAATCTTCCGGGATGATTCCGCAAGCTAGATAATTTACAATATATGCAAACCATGGTTCTTTCGAATCAATTTTCAAAAGTTGTTCGTCGGGAAAGGTCTCGGTAATGGGTATATGCAAACCTTGCTCATCCACCCTCTCTAACCTAGACAAGTGGTCAGCCACCACATTTTCAATTCCCGACTTGTCCTTAATTTCAATATCAAATTCTTGTAGGAGCAAAATCCACCTAATTAGTCTCGGCTTGGCATCCTTCTTCTCCATCAAATATTTTATTGCGGCGTGATCCGTCCACACAACCACCTTAGAACCCACTAAGTATTGCCGAAATTTCTCAAAGGCAAAAACAACAGCAAGTAACTCTTTTTCCGTGGTTGTGTAATTTAATTGAGCATCATTAAGTGTTTTTGAGGCGTAGAAAATCACCGCAGGCTTGTTATCTACCCTTTGCCCCAAAACAGCCCCCACAGCATAGTCAGACGCATCACACATCAACTCGAAAGGCTTTGTCCAATCCGGCGTTTGCACAACCGGAGCCGAAATCAGCTTTTCCTTCAAAACCTCGAATGCGTGAAGACATTTCTCATTGAAATCAAAAACTGCGTCTTTTTCCAACAATTCCGATAATGGCTTTGCGATTTTTGAAAAATCCTTGATAAAACGCCGATAAAACCCAGCGTGTCCTAAAAAGCTTCTCACCCCTTTTACAGAATTTGGTGGGGGTAGCTTAGAAATCACCTCAATTTTTACGGGGTCTACCTCTAGACCCTTGCTAGACACCTTGTGTCCTAGCACAATTCCTTCTGTCACCATCATGTGACATTTCTCCCAATTGAGGACCAAGTGTGTGTCCTCGCACCGCTGCAACACCTTATCTAAATTATAAAGGCATTCATCAAAAGATGCTCCATAGACTGAGAAGTCATCCATGAAGACTTCAAGACACCGCTCCACCATGTCAGAGAATATGGCGAGCATGCAGCGTTGAAAAGTCGCCGGCGCATTGCATAAACCAAACGGCATACGGCGGTAGGCGAAGGTCCCATAAGGACATGTAAACGTAGACTTCTCTTGATCCAACGGATCAATAGAAATCTGGTTATACCCCGAATAACCATCTAAGAAACAAAAATGCGACCGACCGGCTAAGCGTTCCAAAATCTGATCAATGAATGGCAATGGAAAATGATCTTTCAGAGTGGCGGCGTTCAATCGGCGGTAATCAATGCATACACGCCACCCGGTTACCAGTCGGGTGGTGACAGGTTCATTTAAAAGATTGGTAGTGACAGTGATTCCCTCCTTCTTAGGGACTACCTGCGTGGGGCTCACCCACGTCGAATCAGAGATTGCATAAATGATCCCGGCAGCAAGCAACTTGATGACTTCCTTTTTGACAACCTCCATCATGCTTGGATTTAGACGTCTTTGAGGCTGTATGACTGACTTAGCTCCTTCCTCAAGCCGAATCTTATGTTGACAAAGTGTAGGGGAGATCCCCTTGATGTCCGCCACTGACCACCCAAAGGCTCCACGGTGGTTCTTGAGCACTATCAGTAGCTGCTCCTCTTCATCCGCACTCAAGTATGCAGAAACAATCACTGGCAACTTGTCCTCCTCGGCTAGAAAGACGTACTTCAAGTGCGGGGGCAATGGCTTTAACTCTAGATCAGGTGGGCAGATAAGGGATGATTGTAGCGGTGGGGGCAGTGTACCCAAATCTTCATAGTGCCTCGTGTAGAAACATGGAAGCATTTGAAGCATTTTGGCGCACTCCTTGAGTGAAGTACTCCGCATCCAATCATAAGTGACATTACACAAACACGCCTCTAGAGGCAATTCCAGATATGCATCACCGACAGAAGTTATTATCACATCATCCTCCCACGAAGGTGGAATGTCCTCATTCTCATCATTTGGAAACCCGACAGCCTTGCATAAAGAGACAGCTTTCGTTTGCTCCATAAGGTCTACCGCCAAGGTCCCATTGTCTATCCTGCTCATCACATGGGCCATATCTAAAAATGGCTTCCCAAGACAAAGTGAGATATTGCTGTCCACATGCTTCACCATGTTGCACTGTGCCTTTGCTTTAGTAGATGTATTGCTGTTGGGCATGACCATCTCAAAGCGATCATCCGCAATGCCTAAGGTCAAGCGACCTCTCCCCATCTCCAAGATCATGTCAGCTGTAGCTTGAAATGGGCGACCAAGAAGTAACTCATTACCGTGTTCGTCCTGCATCTCCATCACAACAAAATCAGCGGGAAAAACAAAGCGGTCTACCTTTACCAAAACATCTTCACAGATTCCATATGGTTTCACCACAGAATTATCGGCCAATTGGATAGTCATATTGCTTGGCCTTGACTCCTTCAATCCAAGTTTCTTGAATGTAGAAAGGGGCATCAGATTGATGCTTGCCCCGGAATCACAAAGCGCCTCGCCAAATTTGAACTTCCCGATAAAGCATGAAATATTGAAACAGCCAGGATCCTGTCGCTTTGGCGGCAAAGTGCCCATAATAAAAGCACTCACTTGCTCCTTTAACACCACAACCTCAGTGTCGGGTATCTTCCTCTTCTTGGTGATTACATCTTTGAGAAACTTTCCATAAGACGGAATTTGTTCAATTGCCTCTAACTAGGGAATATTCACAGATAACTTTCTAAAGCTGTCCAGAAATTTTTTAAACTGTGCATCCACCTTTCTTGCTTTTGCGCTATTGGGGTAGGGGACCGGAACAGTATGTGCTCTTTGATGAGGTGGCACATAGGGGGTTAATTTCTGTGGCTCCACCTCATTGGCTTGTCCTTCCTTACCATCTTCGGTTGTGTCATCAATTTGCTCTATGACTGGTGCACGCTGCTCCTTAGCGGTTGCTTCTTCTACTGTGTTCTGCGGTGTGCTGGTGTCATCCGCCCTTGGATTAAGCACCTTCTTACCGCTCCTCAACAATATGGCCTTGGCCTGTTGGTTTCCCCCGGGAACATTGGTGTTCCCCGGAAAACCCGGATGTGCCGGCTTTTTCAAGCTTGCAATCTCCGCTGCCATCTGTGCCATTGAAGTCTCTATAGTCCGCATCTGAGCCCCGTGGCTCTGCAACGTCTGCCCGAACTGGTTCATGAATTCACCCTGCTGCTTTATTTGCTGCCCAAAAGTGTTCATCAACTCTTGATTCTGCTTTATGACTTGATTTAGCAACTCCGTGCTCTTGTCCTCCGTGACCGGTGCAGGTTTGGCGTCCGGATCTTGCAGGAAGTTGTTTGGATCTTTCCATGAAAATTTCTTGTCCTTCCGCCATGAATAATCATTGTTCCTGTACCCTTGTTGTTGCCTCATATACTTGACCTGAGCCTCATCCTCGGACTCATTGTCTTCCTTCTGCAGCAACTTCTTTGCGAGAAGATCCATTTTCTCATTCAGCTCTCTCATTGCCTTTGACTCACTGGCAACCCTTGCTTGCTCAACTGGGCCTCTTTCTCTTTCTCCCCAAGACTGCTTTCGTGCCATATTCTTCAGTATTTCCCAGCATCTTGTATCAGTGTTATTTAGAAAGAATCCAGAACCGGCCGAGTCCAAGTTGCTTCTATCATGCTCGGAGAGAGCAAAGTAGAAGATCTTCACTTGGGTTTCCTTGTCCAATCCATGATGTGGACATCTCCTCAACATGACTTGAAATCGCTCCCAAGTCTCAGAATAGGTTTCACCCGCCTGTTGGGTGAAATTGTGGATCTTTCGGATCATATCATTGGTCTTCTCAGGAGGGAAGAACCTCTCGAAGAAAACCTCCACCATGTGATCCCATGACTCAACAAACTCGTCGTCGAGGTTGTGGAGCCACTCTCTTGCTACTCCCGCCAAGGAACTGGGGAATAACTTGAGATAAAGCACATCTTGCGGAAAGCGATCTATCTTCACCATATCGCAGTTCTCCACAAACTGACTAATGTGTGCCACTGGATCTTCATTTTTCAGTCCGTGAAATGCATTGGATTTGACCAAGTTAATCAGTGCTGGGTCGATCTTGTATGTAGGTATGTTTAGCCCTTGTTTCTTTATAGGCCCCTTTGATGCCGAGGAAGAAGACGCCTTGATCTTCTCCCATATTGTCTGTGCTTCAGCCATTACTTCTTCTTGTTCCGGCTCAGATTCAGAATGTATATCACTGTGGTGTTCCTCCTCGTAGTTGTCCTCGTCCTCTGGTCCCGCAGATGGAACCTCAGGTGTGCGATTCACGTAGTCTCGACTACGCGTGTGCACCATGCAAAGCACCTGAAATATGGAAATAGGGGTTCAGTACAATGCTTTAGTCGAGTCAACACAAATATAGAGAAATAAAGGAATTTTTGAAATTGTTTTAAAATAAATAAAAAAAAAAATTGTGGCCTAGAGTGGCCGCTCTTAGCACTCAAAGTGCCAATAATTCGCCGTGTCCCCGGCAACGGCGCCAAAAACTTGACGTGTATTTTACTACGCGCTTAAACGCAAGTATACGCGTCGAGTAATATAGGCCTTGTGAGGCCCGAGTCGAACTCAGGGATACGTGAATTATTGGAGACTTCTACTAACTAATCGCAATCAGCTAGACCGATTAACAAAGTAGAATTTGTTGTTGAAATTAAAAGAAAATAAAAATGAAACAAAGAAAATAATCGATTAAAGGTTAATTTAATCAATTAAAAGGATATCTTTAGGATGGCGGTTTCACCGCGGGTCAACATTGTATTAGATTTCATATAATTCCTCACACTTCTCTCTCTATCCGGGTAGTGGCCTGAAATGAGAATTACCCACTGTCGTGGTGTAATTCACTACTTAGGTTTAGGTTGATTCCACCGTCGTAGTAATCATTCCCCTAAACTAAGCGCATTAGGATCGGTCCCTCAGTTCCCACCATTAATTTTACAACTCCTTTGTCAAGGGTTTTATTAATTAATGTAGAATTCGTTTCTTTTCAACCGTTAATCCTTCTGTCGAAGTGATTAAGGGCATTAATTTACTATTATGGTGATCAAGCATAACAATAGCAATAGAGAAAACGAATTTATACCACGGATATGAGAGAAAAATATGAATTATCAATATAAAATCATCATACAATGTATCCCCGGGCTACTCCCGGTCCTAAAGATTGAGGGTTTTAGCCTCTCATGTTCATCTTACACAAATACATGGTAGAAATTGGGGAATTCATAAGAAAAACGTGAAATAGATGGGAAAACCCCTGAACGGAGAAGAACCGGTGGATCCTTGGCGTAGAACACAGCTTCCCCCGCCTGTCGGTGGTGGAAATTGTCTTCGGCAGCGTCCGAATCACCCGGTATGAGCTTCTCGGCCTCCGTTCTCCTTTTTCTCCTCCTCGGCACTCGTGCAATCCAAATATGAGATCCCCCCTTTTGTCTGGGCGGCCGTCATTAGGTATAAGTCCCTAATTAGGTCGTCAAATAATGACAGCCGTCCGATTGATATCAAAACAGATCCAACGCATATCTGCCGGCGTCGATACCATCGACGCGGGTCGATGGTATCGACCCAGCGGATTAGCGGCAGCTTTCCTTTCTTTTATTCTGAGCGCCTGTGGTGATCTCGATACCATCGACTTGGGTGTCGATGGTATCGACTCCTTTAGCGTCGGTTGTTGTCGTTTAGCGACGCTGTAGCTCTCCTTGTGTCGATGGCATCGACATCCGTCGATGGTATCGACTTAATCCTCGCTAGCAGCCTGGAGACATCTCGATGCCATCGACTTGGGCGTCGATGGTATCGACTCTGTATTGCTCTTCTCGGCTGACAACCTGTGGCTTGGTCGATGGTATCGACACCCGTCGATGGTATCGACGGATGTAGATACTTGTTTTTCCTGAAATTGTACAACAAGACCAAATAAATCCACACGATTTATGATAAGATGATCAATAATGCTTAAAATAATGAAATAAAGGGGATTTGATATAAAATGATGGCAAAGACCAAATAAAGTGAATTATGCAATATTATCCATGAAAATGAGTAATTAAGGCACAAAACACATATGAAAAAGGTCTATAAATGCGACTCAAAATCATCGCATCACTCATACAGCCTATCAAATCTCATATGTTACCTCATACTAGGCAACATAACATATCTTTACTTTAAAATCTTATAAAGTGCTTTCAATAAATGTAGCATCATAACCCTTACCTGGATATGGTCACTTCTTTATAAGGACCTGAATGGTCAACATTACTGATAACATGCACATTGTAACTATATCAACACAATACAAGTTCTTTCCAATTTAAATATAGAATACCACGGCCGTGCTATCTTGCACGGTCGTGCAAGAGTAAGCCACCACGGTCGTGCTTCATTACACGGTCGTGCCGCAGCAGATTCACAACGATCGTGTCATATCACCACGACTGGTTTCTAGGGTTAGGTTTCCTTTTTAATTCAATTAGGGTTATTCAACCCCTTTAACTTATAAAGGCATAATGATTACTCATTCCATAATCAAGTATAGTGTTTCATGCTTAAAAGCATAACCCAAATTAGGGTTTACTATTCACACCATGACATTTCCCTAGTTTAGGGTTTACTATTCACATTATATCACAGTACCTTAAATTAGGGTTTACTATTCACCTTACAATGAATTAAGATCATACCATCATCATGTGTGAGGATTACTTCCATTAATGCCCTCAAATTAGGTTAAGATTCACTAACCATCATAATTAGGGTTTCCATGATCTCACTATGAAGGATCATACCCTAGTTAGATGTATTCATACATATTGGAAGTTTATTACTTGATTCTCATTCATATTAGGAGTCTTCTCTCTTCTCTTTTTATTAGATGATGTTTACATCACTCTTGATTAGGTTAAGTCAAATCAACCTTGACATCATGGGTTATGTCATTACTATTGTGGTCATTAAATAGAATGACATCAAATGTTTTTAACCTTTTTACATCTCAAACGGTCTTGCACACAAACTCCCCAAATGGTCTTGGATGGACCTTGAAACCGTTTGGTGTTGTTGACCGTTTGGTCATGAAGACTGTTTGCCCAAGATGAGGTGAAGACCATTTGGTCATGAAGACCGTTTAGCCAACTTTGACTTTGAAACCGCATGGGCAAAACCAATCTTGAAAATGCATGAGCACCAAACAGTTTGGGATTGTTTGGTCCCAAATGGTCTTGAGACCGTTTGGTCCCAAACCACCTCAAAACCGCATGGACCAAAAAGTGTCTCAACCACTTCAATTGAGTTAGGGTTTCCAATGTTGAACCCCTCAATCAACCATGCACTTGTTATCCACTTATCAATTGAGTTAATTAGGTCAACCCTCTACTAATTTGATACTCAATTGACCCTCAATTGATCACCAATTAGGGCTTGGATCAATTTAATTAGGGTTTGGAATCGATTACCCTTCAACACTCCTCAACATGAGTCTAATTGATTTGAATCCATGGAACCATCAATCAATTTGGACATGACCTGACCCCAAACGGTCTTGGGATTGTTTGGATGACCTACAAATGGTATTGGGACCATTTTCTCAAGTAAACATAAAAAACTAACTCAACCTATTAAGGGTTGGCTCATTGAATTGATCATTAGGTCACTAATCAATTGCACTTCAACTTTTTATCTTTAGATCTCCAACCACTTGACCATAGTCAACCCTAGACCTACAAACGGTCTTGGGTGACCCCCAAACGGTCTTGGGATCATTTGGACATCCTCTAAACGGTCTGGAGACCGTTTTCCCATTATGTCATAAAAAATCAAGTCATTCACTAAAGGTTTGAACCCTAGGTTTGGTCACCAAATCAGCACTTAATCATTTATCAACTTGTTATCATTGGACCCTCAATTGGTCAACCCCACTTAACCCTAGACCTCCAAATGGTATTGGGTTATCACCAAACGGTTTTGAGACCATTTGGGTGATCCCCAAATGGTTTTGAAACCGTTTAATCCACTCAACCCAAACTTCAACATGATTCACTTATTGAAATCAGCAATTAACCCGATTAGGGTTTAGGAGATTAATGTGCCTTCAATTGGTGATTTACTTGGAATTAGATGATGATTTTTGGTAGGTGATTATTCCACATTATTTACAACAGACCTTCAAATGGTCTACAACTGGTCAACACATCCAAACGGTCCTAATCCAATTGCTTCTATGCTGTTTGTGAAACCGTTTGTATTCAAACGGTTTGATACCGTTTGCTCCCAAACAGTTTGGGAAACCGTTTGTGCAAGAGGTGGAAGACCATTTGCTAAAGAAAGATTGTGGATAAACTTTGGAATTAACGTCATCATATTCTACCTAAAGAACAGGGACTGAGCTTCATGGAAATACTAGCAAGAACACTTAAAAGTGTCTAAAGAAGAAGAATAAGCAACATTTCTAAGAAAGAAAGATGCAAAAGCAAAGCTTAAGGGTTAGAGTTATAAAACCCACCTTTAGATCTGATATAGAGATCCAAACTTCATAGATTTAATGGTGTATGAAGCTCCAAAGGTTGTCCAAGGTCCATTCTTCAAGATTTGGATGGAGAAGATGGCTAGAAAGAAGAGTTGTGTAAGGAAAACTACTAAACCAACCTTGTATTAGAGTTTTCACCATGAATTCGGGATAGATGGTGGTCCAAACTTACCAACTTAGCTTGGTCATCTAACTCTATTTAAATGCTACCTCTTTATTGGTCCAAAGCAAGAAGATGAGGAGAAAGAACTAAAGGAACGATCCTTTGCTTTGAGGAAAAAAGGGTGCTTATATATATTTGGGTATTATCAAGGCAAAAAAAAGATAATTATTTCTTTTATTTCTTAAACCTATCCACTCATGCTCACTCCACCCTTGGCCACGTTTCTTCCTCCTTTTCACATGAAAAACCTCTCTCTTATCCAAGGTTAAAGGAAAAGAAACCATATCTCTTATAAAGCTATATATATATATATATGAAAGGCCATTTTGCTTAAAACTTGGTTATTTAGATATTAAGGTTATCTTTCTTGTTTAATCCTTCCAATGAGGCTCCCCTCTCATTTTCTTTGCTCCACTTGATGACAAGAAACATGAGAGATACTCTATAGGGTACATTTTACATGTTACACCCTATGTGTTGGGTAAATTGCACTTTACACCAAAACTAGGTTTTAAAGCACAAGGATTTCTCTACAAGCTATATCTTGGTGCTCAAGCTTGTGAAATCCATATCGCTACATCATATTCATTCTTATGATGTCTCAACATCAGAGGAATATATTAACATATGGAATTTGCAAGTTAACCCCTCAACTTGGGTAATTTGCACATTAGTCCAAAATTAACAAAACAAGATTACAACATGGTTCAAAAAAGGACTGAAAAAGAAATATAAGTTCCTCAAAAGCTTTAATTACATAACACAAGATAACCGCAATCATCTAATCAAATATTTAAGCAAAACACCTAGGGTTAGTTCATAACCCAGGTCAGGGATGTTACAAACGTAGTCCTGAAACATGGGTTGTTATAAAGGTGATGACTAGGTGGCTTTGACACATGGGGCTTTTGAGGGGTGACTGATAGATATGGGATTTGTCCCTCCTGAGGGAGTATGATATCCATGGCCACTTGATGAGTAGGATTGAGATAGGCGTGCACATGCATGTATGAATCAATATCTGATATTGATGTCATACATATCTCGTCCAATCTACTCTGAGATCAAGAAAGTGAATGAACGTTGACAGGATGACTGTTCCATGCCTTGAGTTCATTCAAGATATCAGTGATAAAGGAATTATACATTCACTGTAACACCATTCACGGATTGTAGGATTGAAAGTTGTTCTCCAACTTTCCTTTTCACTTGGGTAGCACTGATGTGCGACTAGGCACCACTCTTTGCTTGTGAAGTCATAAATGTTATGGACTTGCAGGGTCACACACATAGGATTTAACCTAGAAGAGGATTTTATCCACAAACGATGTTTAGATTGATTACTAAAGGAGTTTAGTAGTTCAATTAAACACTCAATCGATTGATAGCTCGATATCATAGTGTTCAAGGTGTTGGACCAATTGATTAGTGTATCAGATTGATTGAAACTGAAATTGACTGATTTGCACAAGTCTGCTTCCCCAACCAAGCAGCTCAAGAGTTGAACCGATCGGCTCATTTTGTGAACCGATCGGCTCAGCTGGTGAGACGATCGTCTCATATGTAATGAGACAATCAGCTCAATTGTTGAACCGGTCGATTCATATGACCAATCGAGATCATTTGGAAAGTAAGAAGACTATTTTGCAAATACAATTTGTTTCACTTGTACAAATTCGATTTGGACAAGGATTAATATTTGATTAATCGAAAACAAATTTGAAAGTCAATTTGAGTTGGATCAGGACCATGAACCGATCAGCTCAGAAGTGAACCGATTGGCTCAGGTGCCCCAACCGATCGGTTGAGGTGTGAACCGATCGACTCAACTCCCCAACCGACCATTTCATGCATGAAACGATCGGTTCAGGTGGCGCAGTTGTTTGTTTTGTGCAAAATCTCAAACCCTTCTACTCCTTCTTTAATCTAGCATTTCTCGGGATAGAGAACCCTGTCCCATGACCCTCCTATATATAGAGGTATTGGGGGCTTATCAGGAACACAACTAAGTACACCAGTTGCTCTGCAAAGTTGTCGTTCTCTCTAGTTTTGTTAACCAAGAGAGAGCTTGAGTGATGCGAGGATTTTGAGTCACATTTATAGACTTGTTTTACTTGCATTTTATGTGTTTATTCGTCACTTTGGTGGTTAATAATACATAATTCACTTACTCTATTCTATAATCTCTTTCAATATCAAATCTCTCATATTTTATCTTTTTTATCATAAACGATTTATAATAATGGGTTTTATCTCAGTTGATTTGGCTTTGTCTTGCAATTTCAGGAAAAATGTATATATACATCTGTCAATACCATCGACATCTGTCGATAGTATCGACACAGTCACATATAGATAGCTGTAAGGAGCCAAGTAGTGTCGATACCATCGACTGGGAAGTCAATGGTAGAGAGTTACCTTCAGGTTGCCAACGATCAGCCGGTCGATACTATCGACACAAAGGTCGATACTATCGACGTTCTACAGCTTCAGTGACGGAAAAGCGACAAAACCGACGCCTAAGGGTGTCGATACCATCGAAACTCGTCAATGGTATCAAGTCTGCATCAGTCAGGACGTCAGAGAAAAAAGGAAACCTGCCGATCTCCCGAAGGGTCGATACCATCGACGCGCGTCGATGGTATTGATGCCGTCAGATTAGTGTTTGTTTCAGATCAACCTGAATCCAATAGTGGTGATATTTTGGCGATCTAATTTGGTGTTTATACCTAATGATGGTGGCCAGGAGCAAGGGATCACGTCATTAGCCACTGCACACATCCCGAGGAGAGTTGAAGAGGAGAACGGAGCCCATAAGCACGCCCTGACCGTTCTGAGAGCCGAAGAAGACATTTTCCACCGCCAAAAGGTTGTAGGTCACACAATCTACATCGAGGAATGCTTGGATCTTCTCTGTTTAGGGGTTTACATCACTTCATCCACTTTTTTCTCCATGTTTTCCCTTTCTTCCACCATGTCTTGCTCTGAGATGAACATGCAGGGCTAATCCCCTTTGTCTTTAGGACTGGGAGTAGCCCGGGTAATCATTGTATGACGTTTTTATCATAGTAATTCATAATTTGTCTCCTAAATCTGTGGTATGATTTCGTTTTCTCCATTATATCATTATGCTTGATCACCCTAATGATAATCTAATGCCTTTAATTGCTTTGAAAGAAGAATTAACGGTTGAAAAGAGGCGAAATTCACATTAACTCATAAATTCCTTAAACAAGGTGATGTACGGTTAATGGTGGAAACCCAGAGGTCAATTCTAATGCACCTAGTTTAGGGTATAGGTTACTACGACAGTGGAACTGACTTAGATTTAGGTAGTGAGTTGTATCACAACAGTGAACAATTCTGACTACATGCCACTACCCAGAATGAGAGATGAATTTGATTAATTATGTGGAAACTCATATAATGAGAAACCGTGGTGAAACCGCAATCCTAAAGATTCCCATCTAAATTGATTAAACTCAACATTTAATCGATTGTTTTGTTTTCTTTTATTTTTATTTTCTTTTTGATCAACTCTTAAACCCTTTTTAACCGGTCTAGCTAATTGCGAACAATTCGTAGTAGTCTACCAATAGTTCAGTGTCCCTGAGTTCGACTCGGGCCTCACAAAGGCGTATATTACATTGACGCGTGCACTTGCATTATACGCACGGTAAAATTGCATCAAGTATTTGGCGCCATTGCTGGGGACACAAAAATTGTTGCCACTACGAGTGCTGCAAGAGGCCAGTCTAGGCCACATTTCTTTTATTATCATTTTTTAAATTCATTGTTTATCTGTCATATCTAGCAATCATCTAGCACGGTACTGAACCTAAATTATTACTTTGCAGGTACTAGTGCATGGCGAAGATGCGTAGCACAGACTACACACAACCATCACCAGAGGTTCCACCATTGGGACCAGACGATGAGGAGAACAACATCCAAGACCAACCTAAAGATATAGATTCAGATTCTGAACCAGAAGCTATGGCTGAAGAACATACAATATGGGAGAAGATAAAAGCTTCTTCCTCGTCATCATCGACGGGACCAATAAAAAAACTGGCAGTCAACATTCCCATGTATAAGATTGACCCGACACTGATAAACTTGGTCAAGACTTAGGCATTTCACGGGCTGAAGAATGAGGACCCAGTTGCACACATCAACACATTTGTGGAAAATTGCGATATGATCAAGATTGATAGGTTTCCACAAGAGACACTTTACCTGAAACGGTTCCCCAGCTCTTTTGCAGGTAATGCACGTGAATGGATGCATAACCTGGAGGATGAGACCGTTGAAACATGGGATCAAATGATCGAGGTGTTCTTCGAGAGATTCTTTCCGCCCGAGAAGACTAACGATCTAGTACGGAAGATCCACAATTTCAGCCAGAAAGCTGGAGAGATGTATTCTGAGACTTGGGAATGTTTTCAAATAATGCTGAGGAGGTGCCCACATCATGGGCTTAACAAGAAGAAACAAGTCAAGATTTTCTATTTCGCTCTTTCTGAGCATGACCGAAGCAACCTGGATTCAGTAGGTTCAGGGTTCTTCTTAAACAACACAAGCACAAGGTGTTGGGAGATTTTGAAGAACATGGGAAAAAAGCAATCATGGGGCGACAAAGACACAATAGAGCAAGTTCGAGCTGTAGGTGAGTGAAAGGTCATCAAAGAGCTAAATGAGAAGATGGACCTTCTAGCAAAGAAATTACTTGCAAAAGAAGATGTAGAATCTGATGATGAAGCACAGGTGAAATTTATTCGCCAGCAACAGGGGTACAGAAACAACGACTATTCTTGGAGGAAAGACAAGAAATTTTCATGGAAGGACCCAAACAATTTCTTGTAGGACCCTGATGCAAAACTACAACCGTCGACAGAGGATAAGAGCAATGAGTTGCTCAACCAAGTAATCAAGCAGAATCAAGAACTCATGAGCACATTTGGCCAAAAGATTAAGCAACAAGGAGAAGTCATGGGGCTCATATGAGAACTATAGAGACATCATTAGCGCAGATGGCAACTGAGATAGAAAATCTGAAAAAGCCAGCGCAACAAGGGTTTCCCGTAAATACAAATATTCCATGGGGAAACCAACAAGCTAAGGCAATTTTTCTACGAAGTGGTAAGAAGATTTTAAACCCCAAGGCCGATGAACCGAGCACACCCCAGTCAAAAAACATAGGTGAGGCCACATAGGAGGTTCCGATTCCAATCACAGAGCTGGTAGAGGATGTGGTAGAGGATGTCACATCAGAACCCATTGTTGAGGAGGATACGTAGAAGAGGATGCCACATCAGAGGGAACAGACTGTCTCAGTCCCATATCCAAATAGTTTGAAAGCCAAGAAAGTGGATGCTCAGTTCAAGAAGTTCCTAGATAGCTTTAGGAAGATTTCTGTCAACATTCCACTATTAGAAGCAATAGAGCAGATACCCCCTTACGACAAGTTTCTGAAAGACATAATCACAAAGAAGAGGAAGATTCATGATACTGAGGTTGTGGTTCTTAAAGAGCAAGTGAACACCTTCATTATGGTCACATTGCCACCTAAAAGACAAGATCTGGGCTACTTCAATATTTCATGTTACATCGGTAAAGTGAAATTCAGTGAAGCATTGTGTGATTCTGGGGAAAGTATAAATTTGATGCCTCTCTCTACTTTCAAGAAGCTGGGAGTGAAAGAATCAAGACATAGTAATATGACAATTCAGTTGGCGGACAATTTTGTGGTTAAGCCGTACGATATTTGGGAGGATGTTTTGGTTAAAGTCGACCGGTTTGTATTTCCAGCAGATTTTGTGGTAATGGAAATGCAAGATGAGCAAGGAAATGAGCTACTCCTTGGAAGACCCTTCCAAGCTACTACAGATATGATACTCGAGATGGGAAGAGGCCGTTTGACATTGGGAATTGTGGATGACCGATTTAAAATGGTTATGCCCCCAAGCGCAACACAATCAAAAGCAAAGGAGTAGTGTCGAATGGTGAAACATTTTGATCAGAACATTTCTCTTTGTCTAGGGAAGTCGTTTCTAGATATGGCTCATGTAATGACCAAGGTAGAGAAGGGGAAACTGGCTGTAGACATTATGGAACAGACCAAAGTTGTTTCTCTTTGCAGGGTTGTGGGTTTTCCAAATGATGAAGAGGAGGAAATCCCTCTTTCTACTTAAGATGATGCAATAACAAGTTCTGTCCTTGATGCCTATCCATAACTGCCTCTTGAAGCTTGCCTTGTCAATATAATGAATGATTGGATGAGAAGCAAGTCGTTACAAGAATGTGTCAAGATGCTTCAAGTGCCTCTATGCTATTATGCCAAGTATTATGAAGATCTTGGGCCACTCCCACCACCGCTTCAGTCATCTTCGATCAGTCCACCAGAGTTAGAATTGAAGCCACTGCCGCCTCATTTAAAGTATGCATTCTTAGCCGATGGTGAGAGACTACTAGTGATTATCTCAGTATATTCAAGTGTCGATGAAGAGGAGCAATTGATGATCGTGCTGAAGAACCATCGTGGAGCATTCATGTGGTCAGTTGCGGATATCAAAGGGATTTCCCCTACACTGTGCCAGCACAAGATCTGGCTCGAGGAAGGAGCCAAACCTGTAATACAGCCACAACGCAGACTCATTCCAAGTATGATGGAGGTAGTAAAGAAGGAGGTGACCAAGCTCCTTTCTGTAGGCATCATTTACGCTATCTCCGATTCGACGTGGGTAAGCCCCACATAGGTAGTCCCTAAAAAGAGGGGAATTACTATCACTCACAATTTTTTTAAATGAGCCGGTCACGACTCGTTTGGTAACTGGGTGGCGTGTGTGCATTGATTACCGTAGATTGAACTTTGCTACGTTAAAAGATCATTTTCCTCTTCCGTTCATTGATCAAATTTTAGAGCGACTAGCAGGTCGATCTCACTTTTGTTTTCTAGATGGTTACTCTGGCTACAATCAGATTTTCATTGATCCTAAGGACCAAGAGAAGTCCACCTTCACTTGTCCTTATGGAACATTTCTATATCACCATATACCCTTTGGTTAATGCAACACACCAGCAACCTTTCAGCGTTGCATGCTTGCCATTTTTTCTGATATGGTTGAGCGCTGTTTAGAGGTCTTCATGGACAATTTTTCCATCTATGGTGTGTCTTTTGATGAATGTTTATATAATTTGGATAAAGTTTTACGATGATGTGAGGACACACATTTAGTTCTAAACTGGGAAAAATGTCATATGATGGTTAGTGAAGGGATTGCTCTTGCACATAAAGTGTCTAGCAAGGGGTTGGAGGTAGATCCAGTTAATATTGAGGTTATTTCCAAATTACCCTCACCGAATTCAGTTAATGGGGTAAGGAGTTTTCTCGGTCACGCATGATTTTATCGCTACTTTATCAAAGATTTCTCAAAAATCACTAAACCATTATCTGAACTACTTGGGAAAGATGCGGTGTTTGATTTTAATGAAAATTGTTTGCATGCTTTTAATGTGCTCAAAGAGAAGTTAATTTCTGCATCGGTTGTGCAAATGCCGGATTGGACAAAGCCTTTTGAATTAATGTGCGATGCTTCGGATTTTGCAGTGGGGGCTGTTCTTGGGCAACATTTTGAAAACAAACCCGCTGTGATTTTCTATGCATCCAAGCCTTTAAATGAAGCACAACTTAATTACACTACAACTGAAAAGGAACTTCTCTCCGTCATTTTTGCATTTGAAAATTTTCGGTAATATCTTGTAGGGTCAAAAGTTGTGGTATGGACAGACCACACCGACATAAAATATTTGATGGAAAAGAAAGATGCCAAACCTAGATTGATTAGGTGGATCTTATTATGACAAGAATTTGACATTGAAATTAAAGATAAGGCGGGAACAGAGAATTCGGTTGCATGCCACTTCTCTAGGTTATAACGGGTAGATGAGAAGGACATTAATATACCCATCACTGAGACATTCCCTGATGAGCAAATCCTTTATGTAAAATCCAAGGATCCATGGTTTTCATATATTGTTAATTATCTTTCCTGTAAAATAATCCCAGATGATTGGACATAACAAGAGAAAAAGAAAATTGTCCATTATTTGAGATATTATTTCTGGGATGACCCCATTTTGTTGAAGCAATGTAGGGATGGCATTTTGCGCAGGTGTGTACAGAAGATAGAATATGACAGTGTGCTTTGTCATTGTCACACACTACCAACTGGTGGCCATCATGCAAGTTCCATAACAGCGGCCGAGGTGCTTGAGAGTGGCCTTTATTGGCCTACACTTTTCCAGGACACATACGATTATGTGTGATGATGTGATTCCTGTCAAAGGGCAGGTAATATTTCCAAGCGACAAGAGATGCCCCTCAACGTGTTTCAAGAAGTTGAGGTGTTTGATCTGTGGGGTATTGATTTTATGGGACCCTTTGTGCCCTCGAACTCTAATTTGTACATTTTACTTGCTGTTGATTATGTATCGAAGTGGGTAGAGGCAATACCCACAAGGACTAATGGTGTTGTTGTAGTATGCAGGTTTGTAAAAGATCACATTTTCTGCAGATTTGGTGTGCCAAGGATGATTATCAGCGATGGAGGTAACCATTTCAAAAATCAAAAGTTTGCTTCGTTGTTGAGAAAGTATGGGGTAAAGCACAATATTGGTACCCCGTACCACCCGCAAACACAAGGGCAGGTCGAAGTGTCCAACAGAGAAATCAAGAAAATCTTGGAGCACAAAGTGGCTTCGACAAGAAAGAACTGGAGTACTTTGCTACCAGATGCTTTATGGGCGCATAGGATGGCATTTAAGACACCTATAGGCACTACACCTTTTATGTTGGCTTATGGGTGGGCCTGGCATTTGCCGATAGAATTGGAGCACAAGGCGCACTGGGCGCTAAGGAAGTTGAACTTGACTTATGATGAGGCAGGGAAGAAACGCATGCTAGAGCTCAATGAGCTAGATGAGCTGAGGATGAACGCCTATGAAATCTCGAGGATTTATAAGGAGAAAACAAAGCTTATTCATGATCGACACATTCAACTGTGTGTCTTCAAGAAGGGAGATCGTGTGCTACTGTTCAACTCGAGGTTGAAACTGCATCTTGGGAAATTGAAATCCCGGTGGAGTGGACCTTTCATTGTGGAGGTGGTACGGCCACATGGTGCCATCATGGTGCGTGATGGAGAGACGACATTTCTGGTTAATGGACAGAGGCTGAAGTTGTACTTTGGTGAGGACTACACAAGGAAAGTGCATGAGGTCAAACTCATAACACTTAAGGATGCATGATAATCTTGATTTTGTCTAGCCTAAGACGTTAAATAAGGGTGCTTGTTGGGAGGCAACCAAACCATTGGTAGTTTCGTCCATTTTCTTTCGCATTTACAAGTTAGTTTGGTTTAATTATGTTTTTAGTGTAAAAATGATACCTTGATCATTTGTTCAGTGTGCAGGTCTGAGGCAGAGTCGATAGCATCGACCATTGTGTCGATGGTAGCGACATGGGTGCTGGTAGGTGACTGCAGCAAATTTTCTGAGTCGATACCATCGACGGCCTCATCGATGGTATCGACCTACCATCAGTGACGCTGAAGAAACAACCAGATCGGGGTCAATAGTATCGACACTGATGTCGATATTCATGAGATCCCTGAAGATTTACAGACGATTTTGTCTCAGTGAAGTCGATACCATCGACGGTCCTGTCGATGGTATCGACCCGACTACAGTCAGAAAGCGGCACCCGGGCCTCACGAGGGCAAATTGATCCATACAGAGTCGATATCATCGACACTCGGTCGATGGTATCGATGCGACACATCACCGATCCGTGAGAAGAAATCAACGACGACCGCTAAATCAAGGAAGTCGATCCGTGGGATGGGTCGATACCATCGACACATGTCGATAGTATTGACACGTCATCGATCCGAGCCCCCACATCAGGCCATCGACAACCGTCGATACTAGCAAAGACCCGGATTGTGCTACAAGTGTTGATACCATTGATACCTCGTCGATGGTATCGATGCTGCAACAACAGCGCCGGGTTCAGTTATAAAAGGGAGGGTTATTTCTCCGATCTCTTCACATCTTCGGAGTTTGTTCCTTCTTCTCGTGCATTGATCGTTGTTCTGTGATCGGAGGCCTTCTACGAGTGTCCAAGGATCGTGATCTCTTCACCATGCCCTGCTTTGAGTGGAGATCATCTTTTCCAACCTTCACCAAGCTCTATCTCCTGTTCCCTTTCTCTCTCAGACGATGGTGCAGACGGAAGGAGCGTCTTCTTCAAGGGCGGTCCCAATGTAGATCCCGACTTTCGTTCCTCCGCCACCCAGATCCGTTCCTCATCTGAGGATTGTTCATCCATCGGTAGAAGTACGCAAGACATATGAGGAATTGCTCAAGCAGACGATCGAGCCAACCCGCTACGTCGATCGGAGCATGGTTCACGACCTTGGGTTTCAGGCCAATCTTGCTTATTCCCTTAAAGGTCAAGCAAGGCATACAGGAAGGAGGCCCAATGAGATGGAGTTCCATGCTGATGGCCAACCATTTTTTAGCGAGTGGCCGACATACAAAGAGCTCGTGGCGGAGTTCATGGCGTCGCTGGACATATGTGTCGTGCCAAATGACCTCATCGCCACTGATCGAGAATGGATAAAGGGTCATGTTTCTTTTCGGGTCTACAACAACAATTACACTCTCACCCTCCAGTAATTCAATTCCATTTACAACTGGAATCATGGGAGCGACCAGTACGGGAGGCTGGATAACTAGACAGATTACGATGACATCTTTGCCCAGCTGGTGAGTGCACCTCAAGGAAAATCAATCTGCTATCACAATGTTGTTGTCTCCGACTTCAAGCATCCTTTTGTGTGGATTCTGCACCGCATGCTTTGCACGACTCTCTTTGCTCGCGGTGATCTTTCTCTTAGTAAATTGCAAGAGACGGATTTGTTCTTTTTGTATAAATTGCTGAAGCGTGAGGAGTGCAACTGGGGCACGTTCTTCTTGACGGACGTGTTGGCCATGAAGAGGAGTACAAGAAAGGCTCCTATCCACTTTGGAGGGATCATAACACCGTTGGCTCTCTACCTTGGGTTGGATTTTTCCCAACTCGCTCTGCTTTCCAACAAAAACAAGGTCAACCTGCATCATCTACACCTCTCCAACCTCCTTATGCTTTGTGATGGCTTGGCTTATGCACATTGCTATGTCAATCACGAATATCAAGAATGTGCACTTGTAGACCCCATATTCAACATCGAGGGAGCTCAGCACTTTAGGTGGCCCATCATTGCCATCGACGACTCTAAAGAAGAGGAAGATGGGGATGACGACAACAATAATGACGGCGACGAGCATGAAGAGGAAGAGGAGGATTTCACTCCTCTTCGGGCATGAGTGGCACCGCGGAAGAGTCCCCGCTTCCACCCGGGTGCATCATCTTCTTTGCAGCCTCTGCCACCTCAGCCCTCTCAACAAGGAGAGGATGCCTATTTTATGCAGGGCATGTATACAGTGTTGTAGGATATCCAACAGACGCAATAGCGACATACGACGTCATTTGCAGATATTTAGGAGACTACCAATCGACTCTATGTTAACCAGCATGCCATCTATGAGAATGAGCGCCTCCTCCTCGCCAACCAACAGAATATCCATGACAGGTTGCATAGGATGGAGATGCAGCAACAACCCTTCTACGACAACTACTGGAGCTAGAACTATTTCGGGGGGTATCCTCAACCTCCGCCGATGCCCAAGTATGATCTGAATTTTCAGGGGCAGTATCCATTATGGAACCCCATAGCCCCGCAGTACCCGCCTCCACCTGACCAATGATCGGTATCACTGTTCCACCGTTTAAGGTTGTTTTTGACTATGAGTCCATAGTCGAATTCAAGCTGGGGGGGGGGTAGGAACAACTTCTATCCTTTATTTTTCGTAGTTTTTATCATTTATTGCTTTGTCTTTTATTTTTGAAATTTTCTTAGTTCTTAGTTTTTTTTAAGGATCCACACTCTATCTAGTGTAATTGTGGATGTCTAATGTAATGTGTCATCTCTGTGTTTGTACATGGGAATCAGGGGTGAATTTGAAAATTTTTAGTGAATTTGCAAGCTTGTTTTGTTCAAACTTAAGCACATGACTTATTAAAATTATTGGGTTTGTCAACTTTAAAATAGAAAACCACAATTGTACATGCCTATGATTCATGAAAAGTGGACATAATTGGTTGTTTGAGCCTAAACCGATCAAATGATAATGATAGCTTAATTTGAAATAAGAGAGAGAAACCTCTTAATTATTACACATGTCAGTAAGGAGGGATATATAATATTTTCCAATGGTTTAGTCAATTAATCTTGTGATCTATCCACCCCATTGTTTTCATATTCCACCAAAAGAACTGGAAGCACATTACAGTTTTCATCTTTTGATTGCATAGCATTTAGGTAGGATTGCATTTTAGTAGATTGTGCTTAAAAAAGATGGAAAATGAAAAAAAATGTAGATGAATCATGCATGCACACATTCTTGAGTGCATGGCATCACATTTGCATAACTAATCTCATGTAATTGCATTTTAACATATTTTTGAGCATATAGGACAATATCTACCTTTTTTTCTTCTGAAAAATAAGAAAACGGGTAACTCGTTGTATACTCTCTGAAATACAGTTCTAAGGCCTCAAGGATTACGGTTATGTGAAAGTAAGCCCGAGAAAAGAAAAAAAAGAAAAAAAAAGAATTCTAAAAAAATATTTTACATTTTGCAATTTGAGAGAAAAAGGGCTTGAAAAAAAAACAGAAGAAAAAAGCTAATTTTAGAGGGAGAAAAGAGCTTGTCTCACCCGTGTAATAGGAAGAATAAGCACATAATGTAGTTTTTAGACATTCTATCTCGCATCAGATGGAATTGTAGGAACATATAGTAGGCACATTCATCATTCCACCCAAAATGTAGGCATTAGGGCATTTTCATTTGCATTTGCATCATTTAGGTCATTTCGGGTATTTGTGCATGTTAAAACTATATTATGCTTCCATTTCTTCCATAGCCACCTATTCCATCCACCCGTTGCTCGGATTGGTAGGCCACCGTGATTATCTCCTCACTCTTTCATATCAGGAGAGTTGCTTCCACTTAGATGGTAGTTAGGACGAGTAGCATAGATAGAAGATCACAAGATGCACCGAGTCTGGACCGGAGGATTTTATTATGTTAAATACCTTATGTGATAGTGTTCGTCAATTTTGGGGTAGATATCTCTTATGGATGATCATTTTCGCCTTGAGGGTAATTATCATTTTGTGGTTAGTGAGGGCCGGAATGTGAATGTCTGGCGGGAATCATACGGCCATGTCTGTTGTGATAATCTGTTCTCTAGTTGATTTTCACAATTCTATTCTAAAGTTTTTTTACTCGAGGATGAGCAAGGTTTAAGCTTAGGGGAGTTTGATGCAAGGATTTTGAGTCGCATTTATAGACTTGTTTTACTTGCGTTTTATGTGTTTATTGGTCACTTTGGTGGTTAATAATACATAATTCACTTACTCTAGTCTATAATCTCTTTCAGTATCAAATATCTCATATTTTATCTTTTTTATCATAAATGATTATAATAATGAGTTTTATCTCAGCTGATTTGGCTCTGTCTTGCAATTTCAAGAAATATAGCTGTCGATACCATCGAAATCCGTCGATAGTATCGACACAGTCACCGACAGACAGCCGCAAGGAGCCAAGCAGTGTCGATACCATTGACTGGGAAGTCGATGGTAGCAAGTTACCTTCAGGTTACCAGCGATCAGCCGGTCGATACTATCGACGTTCTACAGCTTCAGTGATGGAAAAGCGACAAAACCGATGCCTAAGGGTGTCGATACCATCGACCCTCATCGATGGTATCGAGTCTACATCAGTCGGGACGTCAGAGAAGAAAGGAAACCTGCCGATCTCGCAACGGGTCGATACCATCGACGCACGTCGATGGTATCGACGTCATCAGATTAGTGTTTGTTTTAGATCGACCCGAATCCAATGGTGGTGATATTTCGGCGATCTAATTTGGTGTTTATACCTAATGACGGTGTCCAGGAGCGAGGGATCACGTCATTAGCCACTCCACACATCCTGAGGAGAGTTGGAGAGGAGAACAGAGCCCATAAGCACGCCCTGACCATTCCGAGAGCTGAAGAAGATGTTTCCCATCGCCGAAAGGCTATAGATCGCACACTCTACATCGAGGAACGCTTGGATCTTCTCCATTCAGGGGTTTACATCATTTCATCCATGTTTTCCCTTTCTTCCACCATGTCTTGCTCTGAGATGAACATGAGGGGCTAATCCCCTTTGTCTTTAGGACCGGGAGTAGCTCGGGTAATCATTGTATGACATTTTTATCATAGTAATTCATAATTTGTCTCTTAAATCCATGGTATGATTTCATTTTCTCCATTATATCATTATGCTTGATCACCCTTATGATAATCGAATGCCTTTAATTGCTTTGAAAGAAGAATTAACGGTTGAAAAGAGATGAAATTCACATTAACTCATAAATTCCTTGAACAAGGTGATGTACGGTTAATGGTGGAAACCTAGAGGTCGATTCTAATGCACCTAGTTTAGGGTATAGGTTACTATGATGGTGGAACCGACCTAGATTTAGGTAGTGAATTGTATCACGACAACGAAAAATTATGACTACAGGCCACTATCCGTAATGAGAGATGAATTTGATTAATTATGTGGAAACTCATATAACGAGAACCCATGGTGAAACCACAATCCTAAAGATTCCCATCTAAATTGATTAAACTCAACATTTATTTGATTGTTTTGTTTTCTTTTATTTTTTTTCCTTTTAATCAACTCTTACAACCTTTTTAATCAGCCTAGTTGATTGTGAACAGTTCGTAGTAGTCTACCGATAGTTCAGTGTCCTTGAGTTCGACTCGGACCTCACAAAGGACTATATTACATTGACGCGTGCACTTGCTTTATACACACGATAAAATTACATCACCGAGCAACTGGTAACATCCTCAATTTCATAGCTAAAGTAAGCCTTTAACGTGGGGTTTTCTAGTAAAGGCATGTCAGGGGATGCAATGAACATAACCATGGCTAGGCAAGTAATTAAGTTCACAGAATGTGTAATACAAGCCATATGATCAACCAATACACACATAATGACTTAAATGTGTATGATTGTAGTCAGTTGTATATCAATATAAATGAATTACTCCTATGAACAATAATGTGATGAATATATAATATGATGAGTCCAGTTCATGGCTTGAGTCTTAGACCTAGCTTAGGTCTTCATGTTATGTAACTAAAGAAATATTGATCACATGTGTCATACTAGGGCTTTAATTGATAAATTATATAGTTTAAAGACTTATTTTCATGATTTGGAATACAATCAAGCTCATGGACCCTTTGAAATACTAAGGGATGGGCCATGTGCTTTAGAGTCCAAATTTCAGCTCTATTGGACATATTAAGTTTTACAAATAGGTCCTTCGAGTATAAATTTAGAATTATGTATTTCGTGGTCATAATGAATGCTCAAACCATTTTTAGTAGAATAATAATTAGAATATAAGATGGTGGGAAAACATATAGATGATTGTGATGTATATAGTGGCCTAGGTAATTAAATTAGTAATTATAATGTTTTTATTTAAATGACATGTTTGGAGTGGTTTTATAGCTAGTTTTTACTTAAAATCTTGCTCATGTGAAGTTGATGATAATATATCAGTTACCTCAAAATTTGAGTTCAAATGGGGTCATGTAGTGGTCTGTAGAAATATTTCTAGAAACTAGAGTTTTATGCAAAAGAATTAAAAATAAAAAGGAGAGCGACCCCAGTCCTCATGGACAGGAGAGCTATGTCCTCTGTTTTATGGACTTGAATAGAGTCAGACGAAGAAGGGGGCTCCGCCCGAGATTCTTTAGCCAAGATTCTATAAAAGCTCTATGGATTCGGCGCAGAAGCCGTCACACACCTAGATCTAGGGTTTTCGTGAAGCATGAGAACAAGAGAGGAAGATCCGTGATGGAGAAGAAGAAGGGGCGGCACCCTTGATGGTTCCTGCAATGGTGTGCCATGAGGGATCCTTGATTCCGGCCGCCCAGACCAAGGAAACAGTGCTCCCCTTGCGGATCGGACCAGGCCGGAGCTGGGGAATGTTTCTCTTGCTAGTTCATGGCCAAGGAAGCGAGATCAGGCTCATCGGAAGTCTGGGCACAGTGGCCTTTGTTCTAGGTGCTTATGCAAGAAAGAAGATGAAGGACGGAGAGGAAGCGCCGGCCCTAGGCTTGTGGAGAGCAAGAAATTATGGTCGTCAGATCAGATCTCGATGGCCGAGATTGGCCAAGTCTAGGTAAACTTCAAAAATTCATATTTTGAGCTACAGATATCGGTTTGGGACAAACAAGGTACCCTTGGAAAGCTATTCGAGTGTACTATCTTATAAAAATAGTTACAGAGTATGATTTTGATGTCTTTTATTTATTGTATTCTGGGTAGACAAAACTATATGATTTCGATGTTTTGTCAATTAAAAATAGCAAACGAACTTAGAAATTCATGTACATTTTATTGAATGTGTATTATGATATTCCTAACATGATTTCAAAGTATGATCTCTATTATATTATTTTTTATTGAGGTTTGTGATATAAACCCTAATAAGGGTATTTTGGATATTTCACCCATGATATGATTTTTTTAAATGACCCAATGTTTTAATAAATGATCTTACTACATTGTATGGTTACTTTTCTAGAGATTTGATGGATTTTCTTGTGTTATCATATTATTATTTAGTTTTGGACCTGAGTGACCATTATGTGAGGGTAATAGATGATTATCTTGACAATAAGTGGTATATGTATGGCTAACTAGGTCTAATATTATTAACATGGTGGTATTATATTTTGATTTCCTAATTGAGTCAGTAAGTTTTCTAACATGTGACTATGCTTGGAAATTATTCTCATTATATGAAGTATATGTTCATATTAGTGCATAAGACGATTTATGTTGAGTATAAAGATTATAGTAAATACATAATAAGAGTTTATTTTAATTTCAAAGCCAAGATTTTATAGTGAGTATAAAGTTATGTTTGAGAACCCGAAGTTGGTATATATAGTTAGGAAAGTGGGGTGTGAGATTTAGAAATAGAAAGAGGGAACATACTCTTGGACTGATAAAACTATGATGATATCCAGGTTATTAAAGTTATGGAACTTAGAATCGAGACTTTCTTATCGATGCCATCTGTATAAGAGGTAAGTGGTTCATGCACATGAGTACTCATAGTTTATGTTCAATATGTTTACATGTCTCCTGAGAAGAGTTTCATGATCTATGTGATTTAATGTTCTAAGACATCAATGTTAAGATTTACAAACGAAATTATTCTCATATTTCTATCTTTATGAATGTATAGATATCCAAAGTCTAAAATAGTGATATGTTGCTCAAAATAGTTGTGACGCATGGACCAAGTCCATTAGAAAGTTGAAGAAAAATATTCCTATAAGATTTCTTAGAAATGTTTGTAAGTAATGAATACAATTTCAAGATAAGATATGCCAGTAATGTACCCATACTTAGTTGATGATTTCAAATATCTTTGTATGAATAACGTAAGTACACATATGTTATTAGAATTTTTCATATTTATAGTCATAGTTATGTAGTAAGATTTCAAGTAGAAACATGCCATTAAGATTTCATACATATGTAGAGATCTAAGAACTAGATTCCCTAGGATAAATAGTATATAGAATACAAGTACAATGTAAGAATATGAATTTGAAAATATTAGGACATGGTGTACTAATAAAAGTACGTTTGGGATGAGAAAGTATTGTAAAATGAGTTTATTATGGTATTATAAGATAATGAAAAATTAAGTTATGATTAGGTTGCAAGACAATATTTTATGAGATTTCTATTATGATATTTAAGGTTTAACATGTAAGTTTTTATGTAAATATTAAGGTTCAGGGTAGCATCATATTTAACAAGAAGGATTGAACCACCTTGTCAGAATTCATATTTTTAGATATGTTGTACTTAAAATACGTTTATGAACCTGACTTAAGATACTTTGTATACTTAGTAATTCTTTTAGCATTTCAGGTCCTTTTTCCTAAGCTATTTATCATATAATTGGTATAAGTGAAGTAATTTGACCAAATAAGGGTTTTAAAACAAAGTTTACCCCGATAGTGAGATACATATTCAAATCCAGCAATGAACTCAGTTTAGAACTTAAGAATAAAAAGATTTAGATTCAGACTTAGACTACTCACTATGTGAGTAGCCAGATTTTGAATAAAGGTACATGATATGGGTTATAGATCCAATCTCAATTATGTAGTAATTGAGATACATGTTTACATTCAGATATAGATTCAGATTCATATTTAGATATAGATTCAGATTCTGATTCAGATATAGATTCATATTCAGATGTAGATTTTAGAATTTAGTATATGTTTAGTACTCAGTTTTAGATAAGTTCAGATTTAGAGTTTAGTAAAGATAGACTTAAGATAATTAATTTGAAACATTCACATAATGCATTATATAACAAGTCCCCACCAGAGAGTCCCGGGACGATACAGAGGGCGCGCTGTGCCAGACACTGCGGGTGTCATAGAGGGCATTTATGCCAACATAGGGCACATTGTTCCAACAAAGGGTGTGTTGCACCATAGAGGACACTCCGGTGTCAAAAGAGGGCACGTTGTGCCAACAGAGGGTGTGTTGCACCATAGAGGACACTTCGGTGTCAACAGAGGAGGACTTTTTGTATAATGGTGGCCACAAACAGATAAAAATCGTATGTAAAAGATACTTTCTCATCCATGAGTGCGATGAGAGGAATTCAAATGAGATATGTATGACCTAGACACTTTGGTGTAGGTCATGAGGCCCATGGTATAGGTCTCCAGAAAAGATAGAGTAGAAAGATAAGAGTTAAAGAAGTTAAGAGATATTATGTTTTTAGATTTTAATCAACATTTTCTATCAGTTTTATAGTGTCCAAGAATATTTTGTAACATTGTTAGCTCTTCAATAATGTGCATTTTAGAATACTCATGCCACTTACAGTAATGACTGCTTTTCCCAATGCATGGCTGGGGACGCAATGTCCGCAGGTTTTGGAGCAACTAAGGATCAAAAGAACAAGTAAAGGACTAGAATATTTCCAGCTAACCTAGTGGGGTGCCATTTGCCTAGATGATCCAGAGTTTTGACATCTTTATATTATGTCCAGTTATGTTGTCTATTAAATTAGATTTTATGGTTTAACTTGATTTAGTTTTTCCATTGAAAAAAACTATGTATAGATTAGTTTTATAGTTATGCAAAGTGTTTCATTTACTTTCATTGCAATGATAATCATGTTTGTGACATTCCCAGAAAAAGAAAAAAAATTGCTTCCGCTCATGTGATATAAAAATCTGGGTGTTACACAACTGCTACCCGATAAGGGAGGCACAACAAGGGAAAGACAATTGCAGAAAGCGACTGGTGGCAGGAGAGTGTGTCGGTGACTAGTACGCCGACAGGAGGGTGCGACTCCTTCTGATTCCTTGTGGGACAAGGAGATCAGAGTTTCAGGTGGTCCGTATGGAATACTTTAGAGGCGGGAGACTTCTGCCGCTCAGAGGACAACTGTCAATCCTGACAGTCCTGGTGAGACTAGGAGCTGCACAGACACCGTCCAAGACCGGAGGTGAAGACCGCACAATCCACGAGGTAACGTCGCCGAGAAAGCCTTGGGACAAGGTACGCCTCCACAAACCATCCTTCCTATTGTATAGATGTTGATATTTTTCCTTTGTTTTGGGTTTGGGAGAAGAAAATTTTTGTTTCCACTGCCTTCTTTGTCTCCCCTAAAACCCAACAATGGTATCAAATCCACGTCAACTGCTCTATACTTTAGGATTATCGATATGATCGATTTTGATTTGTCGCATTTATTTATTGCATATGATGTAAATAAAATTGGCTTTATGCATGTCCAATCCTAAATCCACAAATCCCAATATACATATATGATATGTAATATTAATGCACTCGATATGCGTCACCCTTAAATGAGTTTTGTGGTGGATGTATAGCGTGGTTATGGACAATAAACCCTATGTATGTGTGCTTGGTTGAATGTGGTTTACTTGCATCACGGTCTGCACATCGATTCCCTATCTCCTATTCCTGATGTAACTCGAGATAACTCAAGATTTCTTTCCTACCTTTGCTCCCCCAGAATGCAACTCGGGGTTTCCCAATTCAAATGTAAAATAGGATAGATCTTTTATTTCCTATTATGTCAAAGAACGATGGACAACCTGACGGCAATTGAGACGACTAGTTTAAGGAGTTAACTGATCGGTTGGCATTCCAGATGGTCGGTTCAAGGAGTGAACCGATCGGTTGGCGATCCAGACGATCGGTTCAAGGAGCGAGACAATCGAGTGGCGGCCATGAGGATATGCACGACGATCAGGAAAACCGATCGATTGGAGGAGCCAACCGATCGGTTGGTGGCACCCAGACGATCGACCAGGGTAAGTAGGTCATTCATGTGATGAGTTGATCAACTCAGACGTCTATAGTACTTCATCATGGACATGTTGCATGTGATGTATACCTAGATGACCGTGATTACTCTTAGCTCGAGGAATCACATTAGGATGGCCATAATCATTGCTTTTATCATTTCACATGTTTTCTGTGGGATATAACATGTATATGATACATACTATATCTTGTGGTGATGGGATATGTATATGTACCTATAAAATCAAATCCCTCATTAAATATTAAAGTTTTAGACACCTTCCAAATGTGACAGGCATGAAAAGCTTGATCGTCCAAGTATGGGCATGCCCTAACATGGTGCAACGTCTATCTCGTGGAAGCATGAAGGATGAGTATTTGGGTCTGCCCTAAAAGGGTGCATATTCATCGTGTTGGCTTTTGGGTCGGACTTAACAAGGTGACCTAGATAGGATCTAGCACCTTGAGGCATGGAGGTGATCATGGCAAGGAGTTGCATATGACATCTTTTGAGAGTTGCATATGATGCAATTGGCAAAAGTTGCCTACATGGAAGATCTATGTTGTGGGTGACAGCCCTAGCTGGTCCATGACTCAGAGGATTTCAGGATCTTGACCCACTAGAAGATTGTATGTTAAAATCTTCCGAATTGATGGTGAGGGCTATCAATTTGAACAAAAATAGTGGGAGCGATAATTAATTAAAGTCCTAATTATATCGTCAACCTTTCAAATCAATCGAATAAGTAAAACAAATAAGTTTTGGACTAAACTACATATGTTACCTTTTTGTAGTACAAATGACAACAAACAACAATCACTTTTCATTGTGATCGTTCCTTGAAAAGGACAAGTTGAATGGGAATAACTTCCATGACTAGTTTAGGACATTGAGAATTGTTCTCACTCAAGAGTGAAAACTCTATGTCATGGATACTCCAGTTCCAGAGGAACCTGCTCCTACCGCACCAAAGGCAGAAAGGGATGCTTATAAGAAGCATTCTGATGATGTCATTGATGCAAAGTGCTTGATGTTGTGCTCCATGAACCACGAGTTGCAGTGACAACATGAGAACATGGGTGTCATTGAAATGATTCAGCATCTCATGAACATGTATGAAGATCAAGCATGGAAAGAGAGATATGATGTCTCCAAGGTGATGTTCAAGTGTGTCATGATAGAAGGAGATCAAGTTGGTCCTCACACGCTCAAGATTATTGGGTATGTGGAGAACCTGACGAGACTGGGATTTCCCCTAAGCCAAGAGTTGGCTACTGACGCGATACTACAATCGTTTCCAAAATCATACAGTCAGTTTGTGATGAACTACAACATGAACAACTTTGACAAGCCATTGACAGAGTTGTTGGGCATGTTGAGGACAGCCGAGACACAGATGAAGAAGGACAAGCCTAAGTCTGTGATGATGATCAACGACAAGAAAGGAAAGTCCAAGCACAAGGGCAATGGCAAAGCTAAGAAAGGTTCTGATGCTAGCCAGCAGCCCAAGTCATCTTCAATTCTCAAGGCCAAAGGAGGCATGACCAAGAGAGGAAATTGCCACCTTTGTCAAAAGCCAGGACATTGGAAAAGGAATTTTCCACTCTATCTGGAAGAACTAAAGAAGAAGGAGCCGACAAACGTCTCCACCTAAAAGTGTCATGAAATAAACTTGTAACACTTTTGAGATATATGATACCAAGATGTAAAGTGTAAAGCACTCAATAAATGGGGCAAGTGTTGCCTCCATAGATAGGAGTACTTTAGTTTATTTTCAGCCTTGAAGGCATGTAATAGAGTTATGAACTACTATTTCATATTTGCCAATAGAAGGAAATACATTATTTTTGCATATTGTATGACAATAATGGCAATTAATAAAGTTGATGTTTCAATCTTTTTGGCAATGCCTTGTTTATCTTGTGATACTTGGTATGCATAAGATAAAATGACACCTAAAAGTTATTGATAACTCAAACAATAAAATTAGCATAAACCGTGAGAAATTCATTTCTACTTTCCATATGATGGATAAATCTAGACTCTTTTGGTTAGAGACCTAGTAAGAGACATGAATCTCTTAGATATGATTAATCAATCTTCACTAGTGGTAGTGGGAGAATGATTATCCTGTTAGGTATAATACATGTGATGTATTTACATACCTATTAGAGTTAATGCTAATACTTCAAGTGGTGTTTAGAGAAATACCAATATGAATATCTTGAAGTGTTCAAGAATATCAGAGATGACGTACAAATTTGGTAAAGTGTTAATTCTTGATGAGATCAATGAATGGAATACTTGAACCAAATGTTCAAGATCCTTATGAGTGATTATGATAGTGTATCATAGTAACCTCGTGATTTGGTGATGTCTAAATCAAAAAGGAGTCATACTCTAAGGAGTTAGAGGATGATTATCAAATAACTAATTTTTTCTTAAATAAAGAATACCCCACACTAATAAAGGACACTAAGAATCATAAGGAGTTGTGAGTTCCTATATCCTTGACAGATACACCTCGATTATCTATGTGATGAGTTGGTCATGTGATGAATCAACTATCTAAATGAATATGAGGAACCATATTTTGAGTTATGGTTTATGACAATTACATCCTAAATGACTTCCATGTGAACCATAAGGTATGACCTTGATGGTAGCACCCATTGGGATGAAATCCATAAGTGCAAATGAGTCTTAAGTGTTAAGACACATGGATAACATTTTGAGAAGGATGATGCTTATTGATTGCAACTTAATGACTAAGACATTTGGCATACGGATACTAAAACTGCATTCCTATGAGGAATAAAACAAGGATGTGTACGTGACACAACCTATAAGGTTTATGAATCCATTATTGCAAATGAAGTCTATAAGTTGCAATGGACTAATCAATGTGATTGATTGAGTACACGCAACTCAGAATTGTGATCTTTATTTTGATGATATAGTCAAAAGGTTTGACTGATATGTCAAAGATAAGAAGAGATCTGTGATTTAGTGGGAGTGTATTCACATTCCACATGTTGATGTGAAATGGATATGTTCTAGAATGGAAATCCAAAGTGGAAATTATCTTTAGGGAAAAAAAAGAGACGTTTCCTATGTGATAGTAATAGAATTATATAGGGATAGTTCTCGAAAACCTCTTGACCTGAAAAGAGAGAGCATACATTGGCAATCTATACCGAAGGGTTCAGTGTGCATAGATTCAGTGGGAGAAAACTTGTCCATGTTACATGGAGTTGGTATCCCAAGGCTAAGTGTCCAATTCTTATGAAGAATGGGAACACTAAGAATGGATATGGATCTATCATGTATGTGATCATCCCATTATCTTGCATGTATAGACATGGAAAGAACAAATATGCATTCTTTGTCTTATATGTAGGACATGACAATATGATTTACTCATCCTGATAACTCGTATGTGGGACATGATGAGTGGATGTCTGTCTAGCTCCAGTAAGGGTTATTGGAATACCATAAGAACTTGATAAGTACTTGAGAAGTTCTTGTTCTGTGGAAAGAAGTAAGGGTTCACTGTAAAGAGTTACACTGATGCAAACTTCCAAAAAGGACAAAAAATTAATCACAATATATATATATATAAGATATATATAAAAATGAATGTTTGTTAATGGAAACTTTCCAAGAAAGCCGTTTAAAAGGAAATGTCGAGTATCCGTGTGTTAGAGAACATTAGTGGATACTATATGGATCTGGAAGTTCATCATATGAACTTATAGATATTCCAATCTTTGATGACAAGTTAAGGAGTACTTGGTCATGCAATGTGGCTAAAATTTAGCAAAGGAATACTAGACCGCATATTACGGCAACTCCATCTCATACGTGTGGCGTACATCGAAGAGATGAGAGACATGCAGTTAATATTGACTTTGGCAAGGTGTATCCATAACTCACTATGTTAGCACTAGAGTACAGTAACATGTGGAACATGTTTGAAGATCACTATAAATATGATTCAACGGTGATTGGCTCACAGTGCAAGTGGGAGTCTGTTGGTATGTATGCCCTAAGAGCTAATCATGGCATGATTGGTGGGATACATTAAGATTGATTTGATAAGATCAAAGGCAAGCTTCCAATTATTTCTGGTTCAGTCATATGAGATAATGATAGAACATATTGAATGTCTAGAGAATGACAATACTCAATGACATATGCCTTCAGGTTCAGGACCTGAACGATGAGATCATATGGATGCTAAGAGTTTGGACATTCTTATTATGTCCCTAGTCGGATGTCATTATGGAAGGTAGATAGACAACAATGACACACAATACTAGATTGTGGTGTTGGTTGATGACATAATCTCATTAGTCATGATATGGAGATATCAAAACAAACACATAGGTACTTGTTAGAGAACAAGTTTATCAGACAGACCCACTATGAGTTTGACACATGGAACCATGACATGGTAGTCACATTTAGTTCTCACAGTGATGGTGGTGAGTGTGATTCTTTGACCTGAAATCACTACACTTAACATATGTGATTGGGCACACTTTGACATCATCAAACGGAGTCTTGAAACATTGGTTGTTATAAAGGTGATGATTGGGTGGCTTTGACACATGGGGCTTTTCACGGGTGAGTGATAGATATGGGATTTGTCCCTCCTGAGGGAGTTTGATATCCATGGCCACTTGATGAGTAGGATTGAGATAGGCATGCACACACATGTATGAATCAGTATATGATATTGATGTCATACATATCTCCTCCAATCTACTCTGAGATCAAGAAAGTGAATGAACATTGACAGGATGATTGTTCCATGCCTTGAGTTCATTCGGGATATCAGTGAAAAATGAATTATACATTCATTGCAACACCATTCATAGATTATAGGATTGAAAGTTGTTCTCCAACTTTCCTTTTCACTTGGGTCGCACTGATGTGTGACTAGGCACCACACTTTTCTTGTGAAGTCATAAATTTTATGGACTTTCACTGCCAACGTGAAATGGACTTGCAGGGTCACACACATAGGATTTAACATGGAAGAAGAGTTTATCCACAAACGATGTTTAGATTGATTACTAAAGGAGTTTAGTAGTTCAATTAAACAATCAATCAATTGATAGCTCAGTATCCTAGTGTTCAAGGTGTTGGACCGATTGATTAGAGTATTAGATTGATTGAAACTGCAATTGACTAATTTGCACAAATCTTCTGCCCCAACTGATCGGCTCAAGAGTTGAGCCGATCGTCTCAGGTTGGTGAACGGATCGGCTCAGCTGGTGAGACGATTGGCTCATATGTCATGAGACGATCAGCTCAATTGTTGAACCAGTCGATTCATATGACCAACTGAGATCGTTTGGAAAGTAAGAAGACTATTTTGCAAATACAATTTGTTTCACTTGTACAAATTCGATTTGGACAAGGATTAATATTTGATTAATCAGAAACAAATTTGAAAGTCAATTTGAGTTGGAGCAGGACCACGAAACGATCGGCTTAGAAGTGAACTGATCAGCTCAGGTGCCCCAACCGATCAGTTGAGGTGTGAACCAATCGACTCAACTCCCCAACCGACCATTTCATGCATGAAATGATTGGTTCTGGTGGCGCAATTGGTTGTTTCATGGAAAATCTCAAACCCTTCTACTCCTACTATAATCCCGCATTGCTCGGGATAGAAAACCCTATCCCATGACCCTCATATATATATATAGGGGTGTTGGGGGCTTCTCAGGAACACAACTCAGTGCACTAGTTACTCTGCAAAGTTGTCGCTCTCTCTAGTTTTTGTAACCGAGAGAAAGCTCGAGCAAGTGCTACCCGATAAGGGAGGCACAACAAGGGAAAGAGAACTGTAGAAAGTGACTGGTCGCAGGAGAGTGTGTCAGTGACTAGTACGCCGATAGGAGGGTGCGACTCCTTCCTATTCCTTGTAGGACAAGGAGATCGGAGTTCCAGATGGTCCGTGTGGACTACTTCCGAGGCGAGAAACTTCTGCCGCTCAGAGGACAGATGTCAATCCCAACAGTCCTGGTGAGACCAGGAGCTGCATAGACACCGTCCAAGACCAGAGGTGAAGACCGTGCAAGCCGCGAGGTAACATCGTCGAGCAAGCCTCGGGACAAGGTATGCCTCCACAAACCATCCTTCCTATTGTATAGATGTTGACACGTTTCCTTTGCTATGGGTTTGGGAGAAGAAAATTTTTGTTTTTGCTGCCTTCTCTGTCTCCCCTAAAACCCAACAATTTTTTTAGTCCAGATATGAAAGCACAAGGAAGCCAACAAGAGCATCTTCTTCTCACCATTGCCGCAGTGATTTACCATCTTCTTCGTGTCTTCAATCAGCTCAATCCTTAGGTGGAACTCCTTACCAACTTTTTTCCACACATCCCTAGTGAAATTGTAGCCCCCAAATAGATGGTTATGGGACTATTCCTTCTCCTTACACAGGAAACAAATAGCAGAAGTATTGTTGTTCCATTTTTGCAATTTGTCCAAAGTCTCTAAGGCACCATGTAAGACTTTGAAGACGCACACAAACCATTTAGGAATGTGCTTTCCAGCCCATATTTGCTCCATTATCCCATCTTTTTCAGCTCTCGTCCTTGTGATTTCCCATAAATCAGCCTTTGGATTTATCATTTGCCACTCGCTCGTATGACTCGTAGTAAAAAGGTGTTTCACCTGCGGCCATAAGCTCCTCATCATTTGAACACTAAGCGTCATACCTTCTCGGGTTCTTGGCTGGAAATGCAGCCCTTGTGGATATATATCTCTCATCCATCTTCCCAATATAGAGTCACGCGTTTGGTACAAAATGATTCTCTTTAGTGTCCCCCACCTGGAAATATCCCGAGGAGTTTTTAGCTACAAACCACCTTCATCCTTTGGTAAGGCCAGCCTAGCATAGCACATAGGATGAAGCTCACCTGCCCAGATGATGTTTGCCATTTTCATCTCCATCCTGTCAAGCAAAACTCCCAGTATCTCACCTTAATAGCTTCTCTAATAAGAGTTGCTCATCCAACCATAGATGCCTTTTGGGTAGGCCAACATGCAATCATTTCATCTAATCTATCAATGCATTCAGCAAAATCTTTGACTTGTAAATTGCCACCTACAAGCGGGAAACCCAGATATTTAGTTGGGAACTTGCCCAATTCCACACCCATGGCTTCTTGTAGTATGTTCTCCATCTGGTGACAGTTCTTTGAGAGATAGAGTTGAGTTTTATTCACATTAATCTGTAGCCCCATCTGCTCTCCAAAATTTCCAAGAAATATTTTCAGCTCCAGTAGCATATCGACTTTAGCCTCCAATAACAGAAGAACGTCATCAACAAAAATAAGGTGGCTTCCTTGTAAAGTATTCCATGACTAAAGTAAAGATAATTGGCGAGAGAGGATCACCTTGGCTTAGACCATTACTTCCTTTGAACATACCAGCCGATGTGCCATTTACAAGAACTGAAAAACTCATTGTGCTAACACATTGTTGCATCCATTTTATCCATGTTTTGGAGAAGCCCATATGTTGCACGATCCACCACAACTTTTCCCATCTGACGCTGTCAAAAGCCTTGGACACATCAAGCTTTAAGGAAACATTTTGACAACCTCTCATCACTTTAAAATCAGCTAAGAACTCATCAGCAAGAAGGGCACAATCACTAATACTCCTACCAGTGATAAAAGCTCCTTGGTTTTCAGAAATAAGGAAAGGAAGGACCAACTTCAACCTGGTAGCTAGAATTTTTGCTATGATCTTGTATTGGATGGAACAAAAAGCAATAGGTCTGAAATTAGTAAGAGATGTAGTAATCTTCTGCTTTGGGATGAGGACCAGAAAGGCATGATTGACTTGTCTCACCATGTTACCTCCCTCCAAGAACCATCTAATGTATTTTAGGAGATAATCTTTGATTGTGTCCTAAGAAGTTCTATAGAAGAAAGCATTAAATCCGTCTGACCCAGGATATTTATTGCAGCCTATACACCATAAAGCATCTTTGACTTCCTGTTCAGTAACCTCCCTTGTAAGAATATTATTTTGGGTGCTTGAGAGCTTGAACTTCCAGTTTATGACTTCCTCTTCCTCCTTAACATCAAAGTTTTTGTTGTAAAGCTCATTGAAGAACTGCACAACTTGGTCTTCAATGTCTTCTTGTTTATTAACCACATGCCCATCTTTATCAATCAGATCATAGATGATGTCGGAAGCCTCACTTTTCCACACTGCTGTATAGTAGAGTTTTGTGTTCCTATGACCATCTTCCATCTATTTTTCTCTACTTCTCTGCCAACAGAATTTTTCTTCTGCCTTTTTAAGTCCTCAAGCATGATCCACAATTCTCGGTCCTTCTTTATTAGTTCATTATTGAGTGGATCAGCCAACATAAGCTTCCTCACATCACTACACTCCTTTTTTGTCACCGAGATCGGGTTGGGAATATTAACCTTCTCCTTCGCCCACTTCTTTAAGGTTGACTTCAGAAGAGATAGCTTCCTAGCAAAAACAAACATGGGATTCCCATGTATATGTGTACCCCATACTTCCTTAAGTATATCATCAAAGCCCTTCCACTCATCCCAGTAGTTAAGAAATATGAAAGATCTTCATTTTTGTTTTTTCTCAATGATCTACACAAGAAGCGGGGTATGATCACTTAGCTCAGAGCCACCTGCCTTCACCTATACATTAGGAAAGAGTTTTAACCATTACTCGTTAACCAACACTCTGTCTAGTTTACTTGCTATTCTGTCTTTCGAATCTTGTTCATTATTCCATGTGAAGAGGTATCCACCTTTCATGGGTAGTTCCATCAGCTCTGCTTTATCAATGACCCTATTAAAGGAATCAATCACAGCAGGTAGCGCAGGTTTGCCCCCTATCTTCTCACCATGTAATATGACATTGTTGAAATCACCAATCACCATCCACGGTGTTGTCATCTGTGTAGAAATCAATGGTAGATCACACCAGAGTTTTGTCCTTCTCTTTGCATCATTATGATCATACACTATTGTCAGACACATGTGCAAGCCTGCTACATTCCTGCATTCTAAAGTAATGTGTTGGTCAGACATCATCATCACAGTCATCTGCCATGTGTTGGGCTTCCACGCCACACACACCCTAGCCAGTTCAGAATGTGGGAGGTTAGATACATGTTTCCAGCCTTGTGGAAATAGGTACCCAATACTCCATTTATTATTCTCCTTAATCTTGGTTTCAACTAAAGCTGCAATAGAGGACACATTAGCACCAATCCATTCAAAAATTTCCTTTTTCTTGTTCCTATCACACCCCCTTGGATGTTCCACATGATAATAGACATATTTAAGGGTTCTTGTTTTCCCATGTACGCCTGTTCTGCTCCTTCTTCTTGCTGCCTTCTTTCTTCTTCTTTGGTTCCACCTGTTCAGGCTCTTCAACCTCTGACTCGCTTAGAGCTTCAAACATGTTGGTAGAGTCAAGGATAGACCCCACCCCTTGTGTTTTATGGATTCCACTTATAGTCTTCCTTCTGGATGCAGGGCTGAATTCCCCATCCTCCTTCTGATTTGCATCAGAAATGTTGATATTTTTGACTTTGTCCACTGCATTGTCTATAGGCACAACAGGTTGCTCGTTTAGATTTTCCTTCTCTTCAACTCTTACCTCGACAGCCATTGCCATCTTCTCAACTGTAGCAAATTGCTCGTTCTTATCTTCAACACTGACCTCAACATCTGTTGCCCCTTCATCTTGCTTTGTGTATGAGCCAACCCTCTTGGTCTTCTCAACCCAGATCTTCTGCGAGTTGTTTGAGTCATCCCTCCTATGCTTAGTATTCTCCTGTTTGCTAGTACACGCCCCCTCCGGATGGCCGAAGGCCTTACACAGGCTGCACTTGGGTGGCTTGTGTTCGTACAAGATCCTCACAGGTATGGCCTCTGGTCCTCTAACATTTATCCAGACCTGCTCAGTCAAATCCTCATCAGCCTTGAGCTCCACCAGGACACGCGCCTCATCGGTCTCCAACAATCATTCGTCGATGAAGAGAACCTTGCCGACACCAGCGACAATGGTCCCCGCCGCCCTTCGTGTCCATCACCGGCCGATGGATCCAAGCGTTATCCACATAGGGATCGTCATGAAGGCATCTCACTTCAGCTCATCACCGAAC